>CM062816.1:24337768-25041242 GCA_031772625.1 Pinus tabuliformis
GATGTTATAGTATTGGTGTACTAATGTAATATTCTAACTAAAAGTATAATATTCGAATATTTAAAACAAAATATTTAAATTCTAATGTAACTAAACCAATATAATATTCTAATATTTAAATTAAAATAGTGTAATATTCAAATATAAATGTAATCTTTAATAGAAATATAGTTTTCGTATATATCAACAATTAAATAAATGCATCTAATGCACAATAGGATTATAGATGTTTGAAATAGAGTAATGTAAAGATTATCTTAACTAATGATTTCAAGCATGTTAAAATGGATATAGGCTGATTTAATTTTATTTTCAAGAACAAAAATTCTAATCAAAATAGTGCAATATTCTAATATTTAAACCAAATTATTCTAAATATAATATTCAAATGTAACATGGAGGGATAATATGGATCTAATATAGATTTGATCCCCTCTTGGTGCTTAAAAAAAAGAGAAATGATATGTTACAATGTTGGTGTACTAATGTAATATTCTTAGTGCTTAAAAGGAAAAAGAGAAATAAAATGTTACAGTGTGAGTATATAATATAATATTCTAACTAAAAATCTAATATTCTACTATTTAAACCAAAATATTAAATAATAATAAACTAAATAAATAATATAAATTATATATTAAACTAAAATAATGTAATATTCTAATATAAATGTAATATTTAATAGATTTGTATGGCTTCTATATCTCAGATTTTGGTGGGAGGTATGTGGTATTGTGTAAACCACATAAATGGATGCATATAGGCTAGCAATATTAGCAATATTAAATGGGAGTCTTTTAACCAGGTAGAGGAATTGCCTGGACGGTCAAAAGTGGCTTGAATCCAAGCATGAGGGTAGCGTTTGAATCGTGTTTTTGATGGGCGAAATGGATTCAGCACCATGAATATCTAAAATTTTGAAGCTTAACAACTAACCTGTATTTACAAAAATCTTTGCCTCGTTTTCTCTAAATATAACTAACATTTTCATAACTTTCCTGGCAACTCCTTCACCTTGAATATCTAAAATTTTGAAGCTTAACAACTAACCTGTATTTACAAAAATCTTTGCCTGTTTTTCTCTAAATATAACTAACATTTTCATAACTTTCCTAGCAACTCCTTCGCCTTGTAAATTTGTTTTGACCTCCGGGGTTTAGACCTGCCACAATAAAGACTCACTTATTGAAACAAAAGAATATTGAATTTAAACACTAATTCCCTTATTATCCAGAGTGATTAATTTTGGGTCTAAGGAGATTCTAAGGTCCGGAGAGAGGCTCTATTGCAAAGTCTCCAACAACGAGTGTATTTTTCGAGTTTGTTTCCAACGTGTTTATAAATATACGAAGTTGTTTCTGTATCTCATGGGAGGAAGACCGGGTAGTGCATGAATTTCTCAACCCTGTAAAACGCTTACTTATATATTTATAAACCTTATCTATATCTATATATATCTATATCTTTATTTCTATTGCTAATCAACGTAACAAAATCCAAAAGTGAAATAGATATAGATAGACGGGTTTGTCATCTTTTTGAAATCTACTCATCAGACAACCATTTTTGATAACATCTTAAAAAAATAATAGAACTTATAACATTAAAATTTCAATCGACCACCCATACCTATAAAAAAATCAAATCATTAGTTTAAAAAAACCTAAATATCTCATCTTAAAATTAAAAACATAACCATCTTAAAATTAAAAACATAACCATCTGTAAAATTCTAAGAATTTAAAAAACTAAAGAAACATAAGCGTCTGACAATTTCTTAAAATGAAAACAAAATATGTTTCCACAAACTCCATTTATTAAAATAAATAAATCTAAATGTCTGGTCTACTAAGAAATTATAAGGACATAAACCGAATGTATCATTTTAAAAAACAATAAAACACAGTAAAACCCCTGAAATCGACCATTGTTGGTCTAGGTTTTAACCCCTCACGTCTCCTTCATCCTTGTAGAATTCGTTGGACCAAACGCCACAAAGTCCGCCATCATTTCCCGTAAAAATCTCGTGAGTGCCTTCATCGAATGAGAATGCCCGGACTGCATCGTTCAATACTGCCTTTCTGATTTTAGAACAATTTGGATCCTCCGCACTAATCTTTGCCAAACATTTCCCTGTAACAATGCTGCTAACATTCACACTGTATATCGATCGCTCTCCCGACGGTGCGCGTAACTGGCGGCAGCAAAGAGAAATGATAATATCCTGTGAATTAGAAATGTATGAATGCCTGAAAATGTTCGCGGAATGCAACACTGGCCATTCTGCAAGTGGGTGATCTTCAAGTGTCACTAAAATCTCACCACGAAGATTACAAACCTGAATTTTTCGGGATTCGGTGCAGCAGATAAACTGGGATCTTTTATATAAATAGTAAGGTTCACTGATTGCACTAATATTTGTATTTCTGATGTTTATTGAAACAGGGTTTTCACTGCAGATCTCTACCACTTCAATATGCGACAAATATTGTTGAATAAGTAGTGTATTGCTGTCACACAGCACGACGAACTGGATGATCTCTTCAGCAGTAGACCGAGGGAGAAATATTTCTTTTTGCAGTATTCCATTAAGTTTGGAATAAATTTTCAATTCAACTCCAACCCTTCCATTACTTTTCGTGGAAGAAATTCGCTCATATATCATCATGTCCATATTTCCGGGACTTGTAGTTTTCAGATTTGAAGAAATATGTATGCTACCTGGTCTAACATTTGTGAAACCTAAATTTGTTATTTCAAACAACACTGTGTACTCTTTTAATTCACAACACTTAAATGAATGGTGCCTCAAATCGTGAATGATGGCCCTGCAATTTGGAATATCAAAACACCATTCTTTTACGTGGGACTCTTCCGGAAAAAGCCGCGTGGTCTTTAGAGATTCTCCTTCTTTTATAGATGCAATGTCGAGGCTTATTATTTCAACGCCATCACATTGCCATTTCTTATGATACACCCTATGCGCTATTAGAAATGAATTATTGTGTTTGTTGTAACACACAGTTTGTACAAATCCCTTCACACGGAGGGCACTGATGCTTCTATTTGCGTTACAGTGAACAGGTGATATTTGATCTCCCTGTCTTTTGAATAGCACCAGATCCTTAAAGGAATGGACAACAAGTATCATGTCAGCTCCCGTCACCATAAATTGAACAGTACCCATGCCTATATGCCCAAAGCTCTGTACATGATAATCTCTATAAATATAAATATGTGGAGGCTTCATATTTTTGCCCAACTCTCGCATACGCAGAGGGTAGAAGTACGTGGCGAGCGATGAAGTATTCGTTCTTGGTGGCGGCCTTGAAATAAAATTTCCTTCGTATTCTTCCCTCGACCTCTTTTTGATCTGCAGACGATCTGCCATGTCTCCCTGTCAAGTCGCTTAATGAAGATCAATGTTCCACCCTAAAAAACAAACCCTAAAAAAACTCTGAAAGTTTCTCTCGATTCAGACTATCGAAATGAGATGTCTATAGCTCCATAAAAGCAATTGACTGATGATGACACATGCATCCGCCCAATATCTTATAAATAGACGTCGATTCCGTTCTCCCCATTGTCATTGGCATGAAGT
Organism: Pinus tabuliformis; assembly: GCA_031772625.1. Classification (NCBI taxonomy): domain Eukaryota; kingdom Viridiplantae; phylum Streptophyta; class Pinopsida; order Pinales; family Pinaceae; genus Pinus; species Pinus tabuliformis. Next base: position 24,341,370 of record CM062816.1, read on the forward strand.
GTAGTTGTCATCGGCTACGTGTAGTGTGGACCCAAAATCTTAACATTTAACTTGTTTAAAATTAGTTTATAACAATAATCATAATGTGTGAACCAAAATTTTAAACATTTTACTTATATAAAATTATACCCATTAATATAAATCATGAAAAATAAATTGGATAATGGTAATGCTTAGTTTATGGAAAGTTAATAAAGAAATAAAGTTACCTTGCCCTATAAAGCCAAGACTTGCTCAAAGTGAGTGTGGTGTCATGAGATTACCCCGACTTTTTAAGAAATTTATATAAATATTTAATTTTATTAATTAAGAATATACCTAAAATAAAAATAGTGTGAAAAATAAATATATTGAAAGTTATTAAAAATATAAGAGTTTTTATGTATTTGTACTTTAAACTATTATCAATTTTTTTTTGTGTAAGTTTGGCAATATTTTATTTTTCTATTAATTATATATAGGCATGTAAGAACAAATATCTTTGGTGGCCTCAAACCACCCGAGGGAAATCAGGTTTGTTGGTCACCGACATCGATTAGCATCATATGTTGTCCAAAATTTAAATAGTTTGAGAATATCTGTCCATGCTAAATATGCTCCTGTATCTACTATATGTTTAATCCTTCTACTATCAAAGTAAAGGATATCTGACTACATCATTATAATAACAAAAAACATTACTTTGATCTAATATACTTTCAGTCATTTGATGATTCAATAGGAGTCGGGTCCTTAGCACTCAACCGAGGCACTTTATTCTACAACAAGCTTTGAATTTGTTTCGCCATTCGGCCAAAATGGACATTCTGATGATATTATTGCACTTGCACAATTTGAATCTCCCTTTTAATATCCTTTAAGCTTGGCCCCTCTTGTTTTGTTTGTGGTGGTTCTTCTAGGTCCTTGTTTGCTATCATGGCCCTAGCCAACATCTTCTTCATCACCGAGTAAAGTTGGACTGTCTATCTAAATAGCATTTTCCGGCCTTGGGTGTGTCCTGGATATATGAGCAAGGGATCCCATTCCTCTGTTGGAAGGGGTTTTGCCGCTACCTTGGCATTTAACTCTGTCTCCCATGTTGAAATTATGGCCTTAACCTATGTTGTTGTTCCTCCATGGTATGCATGCATGAGGTTCTGCATGTTTTCTTCTCTAGTTTTCCTGCCCCTCTTCCATTGGGTCTTGCTCGTTGAGGTCATCGATGCTTTCTTTTTCTTTTCTGTCTGTTTGCAAGCACAACGACCCCTCTTATTCTCGGCCCTGCTTCCACTTTCACCATTCTACTTTCACTCAGAATTTCTTCCAGCCACCACCATTCTCTAATTCTTTCCTTATCCCAGAGCAGGAGCGTCAGAGTCAAAAGGGGAGGAAAATTAAATAAACCTATAAGAGTAGCATAAGCACAAACATTATAACCAAACCATATGTCAATATTGGCCTCCAACCATTCCATGTGAAGCACCATTACAAAGTCTCGAATTTGGGTTTGATGGATATGACTCGAGTTGCCCCCAGTCCCTTCCCGTCTTTCCTTTAGCCTCATTATGTGCAACAGTAAGTGATACTCAACCCTCAACCACTTAATCCCCCCCTTGGAGCAATTGGCCCATTAGGTTCCAGGCTTAGGCTAATCCAAAATGGATTTTGGATAAACTCCTAAGTCCAAGTGTTCCTCACTGAGGAAAATTAAAGTCCAAGGAAGTTCTTGGAAATAGCCCCATTGCAGATATTGTTTCATTCTGATTCTACTGCAACTTGAATGGGCAAAAATGGACGTAGGATGCAAAAGTTATGGCAGAAAGAAGATCCCCTTGGTTCTTTGGAAAAAGAGGCAAATCTTAAAAAAATGGCCTAAAAGCCTTTGTGAAGAAAAATCGCATCGGAGGAGGTCCAAGGTGGACTTAAGTGGAAAGGGGAAGCACCCCCGATTGCCGATCCCCGACATATCGGATCGGAGGTAGGCTTGTGTGTATATAACCTAAGGTGGAACCCTAGGCCGATGTAATATGCCAATCACATCACAATATCGTGTCAGAGTAATACGACGGAGCGGGGCCATATATATATATATATATGCAATGTGAACGGACTTGAAAGGGTTATAAATGCCACTGCATAATTATTTCAAGTCTGATATGAGCCACTTTTTGGGATCTTTTTGGGATTTTCTTTGTATTTGGGATTTTTAGTAATAAACCAAGATACAAAGGAACCCGCGCCTATGCGACTTGCGATAACGATTTAAAGGCAGTCCCAATGGAATATAGGGTAGATTTAAGGATATTTGAAGTCCGATAAATGGAAAAATGACGAATTTTCTCGTGTTCTTAGTGTATTTCTTTGTGTAAATAGATAACCTTATTTTTGGGGCTTTCAAAGGTCCGATGATCCCTTCCATTGCAGATTAGGTGGCCACCATCCCTGAAGGCATTTCGTAATGATTGCTAACACTTAGAAGGGGATTCAAGCAGACAGAGGTAGAGAGCCAGAGAGCCTAGAAGAGGAAACGAATGGACAACGTCGGTTGGCTTAAAAGCCACATAATGATAGAGACAGAAAAGAGAGGCTGAGATAGGAGCGTAGAAAGCAAAGCCAAAGCAGGAATCTAAGGCGAACCAGAGCAAAAAGAGCTCAATTGAGAGTAGGAGTGCAAAAAGAAAAAAGGAAGAAGCAAAAAGAGGTCGAGGAGCAAAAGCAAATGGGCAGAGCAGTCGAGGGAGTCACTTGGAGGTCAAGTGAGAAAGCCAGAGAGCTATAAATTACACAGAGCCAAAGAAGCTAGAGCCGAAGAGCCAGAGCTAGATCCTGAGCTAAGAGCCAAAGCCAAGAGCCAGAGCGAGAGCTGAGAGCCAGAAAGCCGAGAGCTTCAAGAGATGGGGATAAAATGGTGTCTAAACCCATTGTTTCTATGAAAAACCAATGGAGTTGAGCTAGGGAGCTTGTAAAAGGACTTTATCATAATCCCAGAGAGCCTAGTCGAGTTGACTAGAGCTCAAGGAGATGTAGCCCAAGAGTTTTGGGTGAACTCCAAATTAATATTACTGTCCATGTGTCTGTTTTATTGTTGCATTGTTTACTATTATATGTATGTGTTATATCAACATAAACAATAGAAGTTAAAGTATACAAACAGTTTAAAATAAATACCAGCATACGCCTTATCTTCAAGCACATATTATCAATTCTGTATTGGTTAATCAATAAGACTTGTGAATATTTAAAGTTTTGGGAGTGGGAGAGGTTCTTGTAAGTTAGATAAGAAGCCTAAGTGCCCCATTTTCAGATCAGGTAGTATCAGAGCTTAAGTTTGGTTAACCCCACCTTCAAAGAAGGTTATATTAGAATGTTTGATTGACAAAGAAAAGACTGCTTGTCTGAAAGGTGTTTGAACAGCAAGAGGCTGATTGTATGCTTGTTTTCAGACTGACTATTGTTTGAGTTTGTAGAGGTGAAAGGAAAGCTATTGATAACTCAGTTCAGGAAGGACAAATAGGAAGAAGGGCTAAAGGCATTCTTCTATCCTAAAGGACTTCAAGGCAATCCTTGGAGCACAAGAGGTTTGTTGCAAAGGTTGCTGAAATAAGCTCTTTATTAATCTTGTTTGAAGTTCTTTGTTCATTGGCATAATGACAACTTTCTCAAGTGCATCCTCAAATTCCTTCTCCATCACAAGACTCTTTAATGGAGACATGAAGCAAGACTTGTTAATCATGATGGACAAGGTGAGAGAAATGTATGAGGATGGAAGAAAGAGTAGCATACTTAGAGAGCAGTTGAATTCCATGAAGGAAGAGAAGCAGTTGCTTTTTGACTGACTATAGGAAATGGAGAGGCAACTTCATATTGCAAATATGAAACTGAAGAGGATGCATGAGTTGGGGTCACAACTCTTTGTTTCCAAAGAAGCCTTGGTTAAGTATCAACTTGAAGAAGAGGTAAACCATTCCAATTTGTCTTCAAATTCTTCTAAGAATGCTTATATTGGTTCTTTTGAAAAACATACTAGAGGCATAGGTTCCAAGCTAATGTCCAAGATGGGCTATGAAGGAAAGGGCTTGGGAAAGCATGCACAAGGTATTGTTGAACCAATAATGGTTGAGGAAAGGCCTAAGTATTTTGGTCTTGGCTATGGACAGTCTTATGGAGAGAGTTCCAAAACTACCATGAAGACCATTAGAATAGCTCCATGAAGGGGTTGTATTGCAGAGTGTGAAGATTGTGTTCAGGAGGAATGTAATAACTTGAAACATCAGTTGTAGGATGCAGGTGTTCAGAAGCACACACTTGAACTAGAGAGTTGGGGAAACTCTAATAGCCTTGAAGAGATTGATGGTTTTCCAAAGGGAGCCACTTCTTCATTTGCTTCACCTCCTCATGAAGGCAATAAAGGTGAAAGAGGTAGGTATAAATCTAGTTCTAATCATATTCCTTTTGATTTTGCAAAGCATGGTAAATTTCCACATAAGCATGGGAAAAGAATTGCATGTTCCTTTTGTGGTTTGGATAACCACCATGTTTCTAGATGTTGGAAGAGAATGGCCACAAAAAGGAAACTTTTGAAGGAAAAGAAGTAAAGAGCCAAAGTTCCATTGGACAAGGCAAAAATGCTGTCAAGAGGATGCACATGTGTTGCACTTACTGCCATAAGCAAGGGCATCTTGTTGAAAGGTGTTGGACTCTGAATCCAACAATGCCTCTACAAAAGCCGAAGAAAGTGGAAAGAGAAGATGGCAGAAGTGGAAATGAAGTTTCCATGGATGATGTGCTTTAGAATGATTCACATGTTAATGCTGATGTGCAGACAAAGGAAAGACCTTTGAACTGGATTGGTAAGAAATGGTTAGAGTTCTTTTCCAATTAAGGATTGCATGTCCGTTGATGCATCTATTGGCATTTCTTTTTTGATGAGATGTAAGTTGCAAGTTTATACCAAGATGGTGAATGGAAAAGATTGAGTAGGAGACTCACTTTGTTGCTGCAACATTATATTTCATTTCATCTTCGAAAGTACAGTGTGCTTAAGCGAAAGTTGAAGGATGAAATGCATGCATAAGCATGATGTGCATGAACATAGATGTTTATGTTTTCCTTGTATTTGAACATGTATGTGTAATTAACTTGAAGGGTTGATTTCTTTGATGTAAACATGCATGTAATGTTGACTTGAGGAAAAGTTGACTTGGTCTCCAAGATGGAGATAGTGGTGAAATGTTCATCTTTTGAAAGGAGTTGTAATGGTTTTTTTTTCTACATGATTGACTTGAAGGGTCATTTGTCTTAAAGGCATGTTTTGTGGGCTTGTTGTCTAGTCCATCATTTGTATGCTAATGTAGGACATGGAGGTATTCACAAGATGTGAAATATGTTCCTTTGTTGAAGCAGGAGTTTAGGCCATCTAGTTATTGTTCGTATTTTTATTGTTGTTAACAGTTGTTGTTGACAGCTTTTCAAGTAGGTACAAATGAGAGTTTTGTGGAGCAGGTGTACTTCACATTTGTTTGAGCCACCTTGGATCAATGATCAAGACAAAGAAGTTCAAACTACCTTATGTGACCATCTAAGCAGGAGTTCTACAGGAAGGCAAAGAAGAAGATAGTTCTTCCTAGGAAGACCAGCCCATCCAAGAAGGGAAGTGGTCAGAAACTTTAGTTCAAAGGCACTATGCAAGGCAAGTGTAGGGAGGCTGAAAGAAGAGGGTGAGTCACTCTCATTTACTATTCAGATCAATATATTAGTCTTTTGGAGACTAAAAGTTCTTTTAGTGGGAAGGCATGATCCAAAATGGATTTTGGATAGACTCCTAAGTCTAAGTGTTCCTCACTGAGGAAAATTAAAGTCTAAGGAACTACCTTCTGTGATTAGCCATAAAAAAAACTAAGGCTCTGATCTAAATGTCACCAGCAATAGGAATCAAATTAAACTTCCTATCTTTTGGCATAGCCTCATTATGGAGATAAAATTCACATAATAGGTTCTGTTTGTTGACTGACGTTGCTACAAAAGTTTCGATAAACTGCTGGGGTGTAGTCACTTCATGAGGTCGTCCATCTCTAACAGATTTCATTTGAAGGAATGTTAGACGTTCTGCTAGGAACACAGAGTAATTAAAAGATGGTTTTCTTGTAGCCAGAAGTCTTTGAACTAATTAAAATATAAGAGATAGCCTAGTTTTTAACTTTTTATTTTCCTTCTACTGTGCGTGAAACTGTTCCAAGACTTCCCAATTCCTATATGCATGGTTCTACCATACTGATTTCTGTGCCTGAAATGCCCGTCCTTGTGATAGGGCATACTCTTTCTTCCACATATCACTAAGTTCTTGAATGCTTAAATTTTGAGTAAAGACAGTCTGTGCATCAAGAGGCTCAGTCTGGGTAAATACCGTCTTCACAGACTTTGATACAGAATTCTCAACTTTGACAACTAGCGTAGGCCGGGGTACTTGCGGTTTCTCTTCTTCTTCATAGATCTTTGAAGGCCCTGCTGGCTCTTGTGTAACAGCAGGGCATTCCTTTTTATAACAGGAGTAACTGTAGGAGTAGGTCCATACAATGGAACTTCAACTATCTTATAACCAGCTCGAGAATAAAGATCACCACATTGGCTGCACATGTATTCCTCATATCGATCCTTATCCGCACTTTTCTCGGTTGCCGGTGCTACCTGGGCCAAAGTATACAGATTAAGTTCTTTTTCATAAGCTTCCCTTGCTATTATTAACTCCTGCTTATAGACCTCAATCTCGGCTTTCAGAAACTCATTCTCCTATTGGAGGGAAGCTATAGTGAATGGGCCTTCTGTAACAATTGCAGTCTCCATGGTTAGTTCAGGTGGATGGAAGGATGGTTTTTTGGTGGCAGCTTCATCATTCATTTCTCTAGCAAGTGCTTCTTGTGTGACAACTGCTGGGCCATCGGCTGGTTTTGTAACAGCTATATCCTCCTGGACATGTAAATTCTGCATACCGAGCAACAGAGTGACCAGTTCTTCAATAGCAACAGTATCTTGGGTATCAATTCTTTGCTCATTTGTAGGTGGTTCTTGTGTAACACCTGCTGGACTAGTAGTTGGTTCTTGTGTAACAGCCACGTCTAGGTTGTCTCTTTTTGGCTCCTCAACAGGTGGTTCTTGTGTAGCACCTATTGATTCAGTAGCTGGTTCTTGTGTAACAACTACGTCTAGGTTGTCTATTTTTGGCTCCTCAACAGGTGGTTCTTGTGCAGCACCTATTGAGTCGGTAGCTGGTTCTTGTGTAACAGCTACATGAAGTACATCGTCTTAGGTATCTACTTTTGATAAGTTAGCAGCTGGTTCTTATGGAGAAGCTACGTCTTCTGAGATGAATGATGTCACAAAATCCTGGACGTTTTGTATTTCGGTACCCGAGGGTGAGGAAGGTGGGAATTCGGGGTTTGGTGGGGTATGGGGTTTTAGAATAATGGGTGGGGTATCTAGGATGGGGGTCTCTATTTCTGCTGCGGGAGACGTCCTCCTTCGTCTCCGAGGTAAGGAGGTAGGAAAAAAAAAGGTTTTTCTTTTATGGATGGCCCTCTCTAGGGTAGGAGGAACACTCAAAATAGTGGCTTGTTTCATTGAGGCCCTTGTTCGTCTTTTTGTTCAAGGGACAGTTATTTCCTGCGTTTTTCTTTTTCTTTTCAGCCTAGCCAGGGGAATGTCATCGTCTGAATCACCATTTGGAATATGGACAGTGGGAATGGATGATTCAGGTGACTTATGGGACGGGGTTGATACGCCAGCGGAGTCAATTGGTCTGGCTATTGTGGGTGGGTGAGGAGTTTCATCATGTACTTGAGAAGTTTCAGCTGCTGCCTGAGTAGTTTCAGCAGTTTCTGGAGGAATTGCAGTAGTTACTTGGGGTGGGTTATTAAGGGGGAGAGGGTTCTGCAGGGCAAAGCCCCTGAGGATTAAGAGCTGAACTAGGCGATGGTGAGTAATGGAGAGGAGTGGATACCTTGCATCCTTGGAATAATGTGACATATTCTTTAGACACCCAAGCAGATAGTACTGCATATTCAATCAACGACCATGTCTTAAATGATTCAATAATACAAAGCCATGCTAGTACACTACCTGGTAACGTCCTTCGCAGGTAAGATAGTGCTTGACAAACTCTGCAACCTTTGCCCATGGGGGTGGCAATGAACGCAGTGCAACACCTCTGCCTTTAGGTTCGACCTGCTCCCCAGGTGGAAGAAAATCTTGCTGAGCATTCAGAATTAAGTGTTTTCGGCTGAACCAGCGGATACCATTGGCTGGTAATCTTGAAACCTGTGCTATATCCTCCTCTGTTACCAGAATTCGCACTCCCCGAACAATAGAATGGTCTTCCTTTAAGTTAAGTGTGAACTCCAGGATTTGCTGAGAGTTAAATTCCTAGAGTCTCCGAAAGTAATCCACCCAGCCTTCTTGTAGAAAAATTTGATATGCTTCCAGGTAAAGCTCCAATAAAGCTGTTGAACCAGGTTCATTTCGGATAGCGTTACCTCCCATAGTTACTGGTTCGGTAAAATGCACAATACAGAGCCGAGTTACTGCAGCCAAAACAGAGTAAGATATTGCAAATAGGGTCATGACAGAATAAAACTGGGACGGGGTGAGGAGACCCAATCGTGTTAAAAAAAATGACGGCGATTGGCATATTGGGTAATTATTGCAAAACTTTGGTAATCCCCCCCAACTGCGGCTAAAATGATGAGTTTTTAATGTATGACGATTTCAGCAATCATATCGTGATCTTCTCATTAACTATAGTTTAATATTTTACATAAACACGCATACCTCACGTTTTACCTTCGATTGTTGTGCTGAAAGTCCATTTTTGTCGTTTAGTGGATCACCAATGGTTATTAGAACAGGTTATAAGATATGAGGGTATTTATATAAAGGGCTTTCTATATACATAGGAGGTGATGGCGAAGGAACTTCAATTATCAGGGTAAATGGCTGATTCTGAAAATGGATGATATTAATTATTTTTGAGAGAAATTGATGCCTCAATTATGGGAAAAAAAGTTGACGCTTTTTTGGAGAAATGAGAAAACGTTGGTGTTTCCACAATGGAGAAGAACGAGGAAAAATTGATGTTTTGACGGGGGAAAATGGGGGAAGATTAGTGTTTCAGCAACGGGGGAAAATGGGGGAATATTGGTGTTTCAACAATGGCTGAAACTGGTGTTTCAGCAACGGGAGAAGAGGTGTTGTCGTTAAAGAGGATAGGGAAATGTTGTTGATGGATAATGAATTAAGATGGAATGGCCATGTTTCCCAAACCGAAACCGGATCCTGCTTGTAATGCCATTACTCCTTCAACCAGCCTCTAGATTACAATCTGCAAAATAACTTGTAATATGGCGACCCTTGACAGGGATTATTAGTTAAGTAATCAAATCTAATACTAATACAAAAATAATGCAGAAATTAAGTGCAATGGGGGGCAAGAGACCCCCCCAAGAAAATGTAGTGTGAATCTAACATGCAAGTGGCTTTAAAATCCTCCTTAGAAATTGGTTGCTGGTACGGACGAAGCCAATACCCATTTACTAGCAATGGAGTTCTAGACCCATCAATTGTTAGGAGCCTTATTGTTCCATTCGGAAAAACAATGTCTATTTTGTAAGGTCCCAGCCACCTTGTTCGTAACTTTCCTTGAAAATTTTCAAACTTGGAATCATATAGTAAAGCCCAATTAACTTTTTGGAATTGCTTATGTTTAATAGCTTTGTCATGCCACCTGGTTCTTTGCTGTTGAATCATAGTTGTTTGATGGATGGCATCCAACCTATTTTCATCCAATTCCTGCAGCTGCTGCAACCTAGCTGCTTGTGCATCAGTTAAATCAAGGTTAACAGCTAAAACAATTCTTAAAGTTTTAATTTCAAATTCCACAGAGAAAACAACACTTTTACCATAAACCAATTCATAGGGTGAAAAACCTGTAGTGTTTCTCCAAGTAGTTCTATAAGCCCATAATGCCTCAGGCAGTCTTTGAGACCAATATTTCCTATTCTCTTTGACAATTTGTGTTAGAATAGTTTCTATGACTTTATTTGTACTTTCCACCTGACCATTATCTTGGGGGTGGTAAGGTGTAGTCATTTTATGATTGATATGATATTTTTGAAGCATATCTTTGAAACCATGTGAATTGAAAGGAGGTCCTCCATCTGTGACTAATTCTCTAGGCACTCCAAATCTAACAAAGATTTCTTCAAATAAAAAGGTTAATACAGATTCTTCATTAGCTTTGATTAGTGCCTTAGCTTCCACCCATTTAGTCATGTAATCTGTACAAACCAATATATAAACTCTTTGGTTGGATGGAGGATTGATGGGCCCTATGAAATCTAGAGCCCATCTTTCAAAGGGTTCAAGTATTACCTGAGGGTTTAGTGGCATTTCATCTCTATGGTTGGGTTGGCCCATTCTCTGACAGCTGTCACAGGCCCTGACATATTTCTTTGCATCCTTGAAAAGTGAGGGCCAATAATAACCCATCCTGAGAATTTTATGTGTCGTTCTCTTATTAGCAAAATCCCACCACAAGGGCCATCATGACAAGCCTTCAATATGTCATAAACCTCATCTTCTCTAATGCATCTTCGGATCTCCTGATCAAGTCCTGTATGAAAAAGACACCCATTTATCCAGCTGTACCTAGCACTTTGTTGAATGATTCTTCTTTTCTCCCTATGTGATAGGTGTGATGGTAACTTCCCTGCAACCAAATAATTGGCAATGTCTGCATACCATGGTGAGTGAGCGGATTCTGCAAACAAATATTCATTACGAAAGGAATCATCTACTGGAGTATTATCATCAGTTTTTATCCGAGAAAGGAAATCTGCAACCACATTTTCTTTACCTGATCGATCCACAGTTGTAATATCAAATTCTTGTAGTAACAATAACCACCTGGTAACTTGAGCATTTGTAACAGATTTATTCATTAAATACTTGATAGCTGAGTGGTCAATGTGAACAAAAGTAGGATAACCAGTAATATAATGTCGAAATTTATTAATAGTATAAATAACTACTAAAAATTCTTTCTCGGTAACTGTGTAATTAAGTTCAGCAGGGGTCATATTTTTACTAATGAAGTAGATAGCATACAGAAGATTGTTTTCTTCTTGACCCAAGACCGCTCCAATTGCAGTGTCCGAAGCATCAGAGGATATGTGAAAGGGAAGTGCCCAATCAGGTCCCCTCAGAATAGGAGCTGTAGATAAATGATGTTTAAGTTCATCAAATGCTTTCTGACAGACATCAATCCACTTAAACTCAACATTTTTCATAAGTAACACAAACAAAGGGGAAGCTATTTTAGAGAAATTCTTGATAAATCTTCTGTAATATCCAGCGTGTCCTAAAAAGCTTCTTACATTAGTTTTTGTTTTAGGAATAGGAAGGGTCTGAATTACCTGTACTTTGGATGGATCCACCTGAATCCCAAGGAATGAAATGAAGTGCCCTAGTACAATTCCTTCGTTCATCATCATATGACATTTTTCAGTACTCAAGGAAAGATTAGCTTGTATACATCGTTTAAGTACTTTCTCAAGGTTTTGCAGCGCAACTTCAAAAGTCACACCATAGGGAGTGAAATCATCCATAAATATTTCTAAAGAATCATTAAGCATATCAGAAAAAATTCCTATTACTGCTCTTTGAAATGTTGTTGGAGCATTACATAGTCCAAATGGGAGAACTCTATAGGCAAAAGTTCCCCAAGGACTAGTAAAGGTGGTCTTGTCCTGATCTTGAGGTGCAATTCTAATTTGGTTATATCCACTAAAACCATCTAAAAAGGAAAAGAATTTCTTCCCTGACAAACTGTCCAATACCTGATCAATAAAGGGCAAGGGGAAATGATCTTTTTGGGTGGCTTTGTTTAAGGCTCTATAATCCACACACACTCTCCATTTCCTGTTTATCTTAGGGACTATCACCAATGGAAAAACCCATTCACTGTCAGATATGGGATATATAAACCCTGCATCAAGCAACTTTTGAAGTTCTTCCTTCACAATTTCCCATAGGTTGGGATTCATTCGTCGCTGGGGTTGACAAACTGGTCGGGCGCCTTCCTTAATATAAATACGATGAGTACATAATTCGGGAGAGATCCCCTTCATGTCTGTGTAGTCCTAGGCGAATGCTTCTTTTTTTTCACGGAGCAACCTCATTAGCTGTTGTGTTTCAGCATCTGATAAATTGGGGTTTATGTTTAATGTTTTGCCAGGTTCAATTTCTACTGTTATGCTTTTAGAGGAGATAGCAGTTGATGTTTGAGGTAAATCTTCATATTTAAGCTTTTTCTGTGTTTCAGGGTCCATAATTGCAGTTAACTGAGTATGTGCTTCAGAAGTAACTGAGGAAGGTTCAGAAATAAAATTACTAATTACTTCATCTTCTGTGGTATCTTTAAGAGTTAAGGCCTGTCCAATGGTCTAGATGTGTTGAGTATCATTATCCTCATATTCTACCCATATAGAATCATCATTATTAATCATAGGTGTAGCATGAGGGTACAACGTGAGCTGCTTAGTTTCACAGCCATTAGAAATTGTCATTGAACCTGATCGACAGCTGATAAAAGCATCTGCTGTAGCCAGCCAGGGTCTCCCCAAAATTAGAGGATGCCCCCCAACTTTGCTTTAGTCTGTAATACCACAAAGTCAGCTAGGTAATTCCAGGATTCAACTGAAATAATCAGGTCTTCAATAACTTCCTCTGGTTTGATTGTGGAACGATCAACTAATTCCTGGATAGTTGGTGTTTCTCTAATTACATTTTTCAATTGTAACAGCTGTGCAGTTTCAAGGGTCATGATATTTATAGCAGCACCTAGGTCTACCAGAACTCGTGAAACAATAGTTTTTCCAACCTAAACTGTGACCGTAGGATGACCAGGGTCACCATATTTTATAGGAGGGGCTTTTCCTGTCATTAAAGCAGCTAGATCTCCCATCACATGAACTGTGAGGGGATCTTTAGCCTTCCTACCAGGTTTCTTAATGCAAATTTCTCTAATAGTTCTGGCATAGATTGGTACATCTCTGAGTGCTTGTAAGAGTGGAATTTTAACATACAGATTCTGCAATTCCCCTAAAAGGTTAAAAGCAGGTGGCTCAGGCATCTTAGTGAGAGCCAAGCACTCAGGGAATGGTGGTTCTGCTGTTTCAGCAGTTCCATTAGAGGATGGCCTGACTGTTTCAGCAGTTTTATTAGAGGATGGCTTGATTGTTTCAGCAGTTTTATTAGATGATTTACTCTGTTCTAATTCCTCTTTCTCAGAGTTAAAAGAGGTAATGTCATCTATAATTGGCTCGACTACTCTCCTAGATCGTAAATGAATATCATTGCATTGCATAGGAGATGTAGGGATGTTCTGAATGTCGATAACTTGCACAAATTTATTATTATCTGGGTTAGGGTTCGGTTGTATAGGCAGCTAAGGCTTCATGGTCTGATTATTCGACGGGGTACCTGCCGGAAGAGAAAGTTGTTGCTGGAACTAAGGAAATTGATTTGAGAATGGAGTCTGTTGAGCTCTCCAGTTTGGATTCCATTGGTTAAAATAGGATTGTTGCAGAAGCCAAGGATTCCACATTGTAGGGTCTACAAAGGGAGGGTTTTTTTGCTGCATGGGTGGGAAATTAAAGGGTGGGTATTGCATTTGGTTAAAGGGTGGGTAATTTTCTTGATTAAATGAAGGATAATTATTCCAACAATTAAATGTCATACTAGAATTCATACCTTGTTCTTGTGGTTGCCATTGCCTCCTTTGTGTCAACAGATAAATTGCTTCATCTTCTTCCTCCGTTGGTTGTAATGCTGCCTTTATCCCTGGTAAAGAGGGGCATTGTTGAGTTTCGTGGTCCTTCTCACAAATGGTACAGATTGGCACCTTGTCCAGTGGGCATTCTCTCAATGGATGTTTTTCCCTGCATTTAGAGCAGAAGATGGCCAAAGCAGCTTCTGCCTCTACCTGCTTATTTTTAACCTGCAAGGTATCAATCTGTGAAGCAAAAGAACTTAACATTTCAGTTTTAAATTCCTCAAGTAAATTATCTATTTCAGCCCTTGTTGCTCCACCACTAGCTGATTTCTGGACCCTTGAATAAGTGCTATCCCTGCTCTTTGATTTATTTGCAGCTCCTCTTGAACACCTCTTGCAGAGGTTAACAATTTCGTCATACGATTCTTTGGATATATCTCCTTTACCAAGCATATTTAACATATCTGAACAATCATATCTTACCTCTTTCAACAATATTGTTTTAAGAATATCTTTACTTACATTGGGGTACTCAGATCTCTGCAGGTTATACTGGAGTCTTTCCACAAAGTCCTCCAGATTTTCATCCTCCTTTTGAACCATCTTGAATAATTCCTCCCTTTTTTCTCTTGTCCGGAAATAGTCTTGGTATTTGGCCAGAAATTTCTCATTTATCTGATCCCATGTCGTGATGACATAAGCTCCCAAGCTCATAAACCATCTTAGTGCATTCCCTTTTAGTGTGGCTGGAAACAACTTCAATTTCTGAGCAGCATTAACATAGTCATAGCTTCTACACAATATATCAAATTCAAAAAGAAACTCATCAGGGTCTTCAGAGGATAAACCATGGAAATTAGGTAATGCTGACAGTGGGATATTCTTCATAGGCGTTGTTCCTCTGGGGAGTTCCCCGATAGGGAATTCCAAGGTGGAGAGAGAATTTTCTCCCCTTCCTTCTCCTCTACGACCTCCACCTAAGATTCCTTCATTGTTATCCTCCATTGGTTGTTTTCCTGATGCGCTTGCCCGGTCCTCAATGCTTTCTATTGGCCTCTCAATGTCCTGAACTGGTTCCTCAACTTCAGTATCTTCTATTGGCTCTTCAATATTTTATACTGGTCCTTCAACTTCTTCCATTGGTTCCTCAGTGTATTCTAGTGTTTCTATAACCCTTTCAGGTCCCACTACTTCCTCCGTTTGATAGTCTGTTTTGAAAGAGTGCTGGGTCTGTGGCCTTCGAGAGCTTAACCTCTGGGATGTCTCAGCTTTTGAAATAATATCATCGATGAAAGTTTTCCTTCATCCTCTTCCTTCGCCCTTGCCAACTGTAGGATTAGTTTTCTTGCATCCTCTCATGCATTCTGCATATCTACAGAAAAATTATCAGTACTTTTAAAATATATAATTACCTTCCCCAGCAACGGTGCCAAAATGTTGGTCACTTTAATTGCCTATTGAATTAAACAACAAAGTGCGACATTAATTGTCAACCCAGGAAAGTCTTGTTATTTCAAAGGCAACTGCATACTATATGTACTCAATTTTAAAAGTGACAGAAGTTATAGTATAAACAAATCATGCCTTAAATTAACAAACTGAAGCTCCACTCTGCATTACACCGATTACACTCTGTTGCAGATGGCTATCAGAGAAATGCTTAATTCTAATAAAGAAATGGAAAGAATCAATCTACACAAGAAAATAATGGCTGTGCTGTAACAGAAAGTCAGGACCCTATCCCCCAGAGTGGGAATCTCCAGCACTTGCCTCTGATTAATTCAGCTTGCCAATTCACTCTGTAACTTAATCACCGGTGAAACACTCATATAACAATTAACAGAAACAGAGTTCAGCAAAAGGTATTACAAACAATGTTCAGCAAACAGTACTGTTAACAAGGCATGAATGGAAATGCACACTTAGCACATTGCGGGAATGAAATGGGTGAATCTTGTGATGAAGGTGGGCCCTGTCCTTCTCACAAGATTCCCCAGGAAACAAGAACTCGAAAGAGATGCTCAAAATGAAGCTTTATTCATCCATCAATATTTCATATTACAGAAAAGTGTTCCAGTCCTGTTCCTTCAACTAAGCCCCTTTTTTGTAAAATCCGCCCCCCTCTAATGTAGATGTCTCCTTTTTATATAGAGGAGACATCTATTACAAAAGATTTACATTATTCTAACCCATTATACAAAAATAGGGAAGTCAATTCCCTGTCAATGAAATGTTGTTACAGTAATGTTGTCTTTATATATAAGCATTACATCTCGTGTAACAGCTTCTTTGGTGATCAGTCCCGATTCCTTTGCTGCTGTCATATTTAAAATGCGGATCTCAACTGTTTCAACATCGTGATCCGCATGCTATTCCTGTTGTTTCAGCAACTACAAAAATAGTCTTCCGGTTGTTTCAGCATCACAGACTGCACATCATCCTTTAACTATTTAGCACTTAATAATCTAAAGATTGACTATGAATATGTCGTGATTATATGATAAATAATTAAACGTATAGTGATGAGAAGAATCATTACATACCTTAGAGATAATTGGGTAAAAATACTTAACAAAGGCTTTTAAATACAAGTTTGAAAGGGATGGTATCATAGCAAAATATATGGTCAAAAAGGGACACTATGAGGTCCTAACAATGTTGTTGGCTGTAATAGGTATTTCTCCCAGTTGAGCATTGATATTAGCAATGGTCTGCTTTGCTTTCTCCACAAGTTCCTTTTGCTAAAAAATAATCTGGATACATGGCCAAATTTCATCTATCTCTTCAATAATATTATTCCAGATGATTTCTTTAACATGACCAAGTGTAGAGCCAATAGAAGACTCAGCTGCTGACTTCTTCCATGCCTCTATCTGATTTTGAGCTGTCTGAAGCTCTACAACATGAAAAATCTAAAATTTCTAGCGATGATCCTCTAGAAGTTTCACTTGGTCCTATAGCTTTTTGATCTCTTCAGTATGGAGAGATAAGATTTGTACTGCATTGGCCAACTGGTCTGCAACTTCTCCTATACTTGTTGTAGCAGACATGGCTGTAGCAATTGCTATGATAGGAATTGATGCCAAATTGACAACAATATTTTTAGTAGATTTCTCCTTTTATTTAATCAGTTTCTCCATCTCTGTCTCCATCTGCTTCAGCTGTGCACTCTTCTCTATGATGAACTTCATCATATCTGCCTTTTGTGTCTCTGTCTCTTCAATATCCTTAGCTAGAGGATCTTCTGTAGCTGGCAGCTTTAACTGCTTCCTCAATGCTGCTATGTCCAAATTATTTTTCTTCACAAGTTCCTCTGCAACATTGATGTTTGAAGGGTCATAACCAAGTTTGATTACCAAGTCCTCTAGGGTTTTAATGTTGATGTCTTTGACAAGTGTAGAGACCTTCTCCATCTTTAGCTATGATTGGAGATTTTCTAAGGTTACCTGCAGTTTTGATAAAGTAATAGCAGTGTTAGTAACAGTTGAAAATATCATTTCCCCAGTCTGCTTATGCATCTCCATTTGGTCAATGGGATGTATATCCTTTACATCACACTCAAAGTCTGTCTTCCTATAGTTTAATACCGCCTTGGGCTGGAGAACTTGTGCTTGGAGGAAATCCATTTGCATTTTTCATTTTTTTGAATCAAAGGCTGACAACAACCTACTTTGAGCACCAGAAGTCTGTTTCCAGAACTAGTTGTAGGTGTTAATCTTCAAGGATTCATTCTTGACTTTTATCTCCTTGAAGATGTCCATTATACTCTTCTCTATTTCCCTTGAAGTAGAGGTGCCCATCTAAATAATTTGTTGTTTCTCTTGTGAAGTTGTGTTAGGGTCCCACCCTAACCCCCTTATTTATGTAGTAGGATCAAGTCATAGTTATAGTTAGGTAAAGAGTCAATAAAGCTCATATTAATAATTGTAAGTGGTTAACCCGAATTTAATGACAGGACCACAGTTAGTTGCAAATGGGCCATGGTATTAGATAGATGGTATTAATAATAACCATGGTATTGCTCCATGGTATTGTATGTATGAGTCATATATAAAGGATACAGACTCCCTGTGAGGAGCATCATGTATTATTTTGTAATCGAGCTTTGCTCTATTGGAGGTTGCCCCCTCGAAGAAGCAAGTGAACATTACTTTCTGAATAATAAAATACCTACTATTATTTCTTATTGTTCTATGTTCTGGGTATATTTTTGCGCATATTTGGTATTCTTGTATTGTCTTGCAGGTTAAGAGCATAACAAGTGGTATCAGAGCGCTTTCTAGGGCCAGTGGGATCTCCATTTTTTAGCAATTTTTTTTGGCTAGAGACGTGTTCCGGCGTCTTTAAACCACGGGATCTGTCGTTGAGCGCATAAACCTGCGAATTTGGGGAGGAATTCATGCAGGAAATACAAGAGGTGGTCACGTTTGTTGGACTCCCTTGTAACCCTTGTGGGTACCCCTTCGAGTAGTAGCGCATTATACAGAACCGCGCACGGACTGTCTTCCAAGTACCCTCTGGTATATCGGAAGCCCCCTAGCTCCCTTGAAACCTCGCCATAGATAAAATGTTGGCCATATTGTTGCCACAGTACACTAAGAACAGCACTCGGAGAGATTACTCGCCTGTACGATATGGTAGTCGAGTTATACGGCTAAGGGTACGGTTGATCCTCCTTGGTTAGTTCCATGAAAAATTGGGCTAAGTACTACTATCAAACCCTTATGTATATTGCGATTTGTAGCACTTGACACTCCTCAAGACCATAGTTCCCTTTTCTATCTATGGATCATGCATAATCTCTGCCAGATCAAATCTCGTAAGTGCGGTTTGCAGCAGCAGCAGAAATCAATCCCGCAGCTCAGATTTAACAGAATAGCCATTCAGATCTATTAGATCCATTAGATCCGTAGCAGCAATCTGTTCCACCACTTAGATCTATCCGATCAGCCATTCAGATCTCTCAGATACACCAGAGCCGTCATCTAGGTCTGAGTAGTTGTGTGGGTTCCTATACTGGGGCGTGATTTTCGCAGGACTTTTGGTAGCATTGACATTTTGGAGATTCAGCTACTGCAGTATTCCTAAGCAAGGATGAAAACTCCAAAAAAAAAAATCAGGCGCTTATTGGTGATCTAGCCCATAAGAATCAGGACGACGAGCTAAGCAAGGTGGTACCATTCAATTGTTAGTGCCAAAAAAAAAAATCAGGCGGTCCCAAATTTCCAGTACATCAGATCGGTGCATGGTAGAAACTAGAGCTCAAGCTATGGCCAATGAGAATATCAACAAACTTGAACAATCCTTGAAAGACCTCCAAGATTAGCAGACGAAAATAACTAATGCACTCTCTAAGGGCAAGGCGGAAGCCTGGGAGGAGGCGTATATTGGCAATGATCATAGTGAGGGTGAGTCTAGCCACTCTCTTCACCTCTGGAGCACCCACCAACAATCCCGTCTACGACCACCCAAGCTGGATATGCATAAATTTGATGGTTCTCACCCGGAAGCATGGGTAGCACAAATGGAGCAGTGTTTCAATCTGAATTACATCTTAGATAATGGGACTCAGCTTATGGTGGGGAGCATGTACTTGGACAATGAAAGATGGCAATCATGGCAATGGCATCAATGTTGCAAGGGAAGGCCCTTGACTTGGGACACCTTCAAAAAATCTCTTATAGAGCGCTTTGACCATGACTCTGCTTTTTTGGGTCATCTTACTAAGCTCCGACAAACTAGCATAGTGGATGAATATATTACAGCCTTTGAAGCCTTAGCTTTCCACACTATGGGTCTCCAAGATGCGTTATACAGAGAATGTTTTATCAGTGGTATTAAAGAGGCCATACAAGCTCACGTCTGACTACACCACCCTCCCACATGGTCGGAGGCTTGCAAGGTAGCTCGTAAAGTTGAACGTGCGTTAGCGACCCAATCCAATCACCCAAATTTCACCACCAAGGGTCACCTAAGGAGGACGAAGAGGACAACCAGAAGGGCAATGTCCCTGATGAACCAGTTATTTCGCTGCATGCTTTGGCAGGGATTTCTTGACCTCAAACTCTCAAAATCAGAGGTTTTATTAAGCACCGCCCAATAGTAGTCTTGATTGATAGTGGAAGTACATATAATTTTATCCATCAAAGAGTCGTGGAAGCAGTGCAGTGTTTTGTACGAGTAGTTTCTAACTTCCAAGTCCAAATTGAGGATGGGGGAACAATGAAATGTGAAGGTCGTTGTGAAAATGTCAAACTTCAAATAGGGGATTATCAGTTGAAGACCCACATGTTTGCCATACACATGGGAGGATGTGACATTGCCCTCGGTGCTGAATGGCTTCACACACTTGGGCCAATCACAATGGATTTCCAAGAGTTATATATGAGCTTTAAGCAGAACAACTCCACACATACCCTCCACAAACTCCAGGCGGGAGCTCCCTCTATCATCAGCTCACATAGGATGGAAAAATTGTTAAAAAAGGGCCATCATGGAGTTATAGCTCAATTTAATGCCATCCAGGCTGTCCAACCCAATTCTCTTACGATTCATCCTGAGATGCAACAGATTTTAAATAACCATCTGCCAGTCTTTGACAAACCTCATGAGCTTCCACTCTCGAGAGGGGAACATGATCATAGTATCCCTTTGGTCCCAGGGGCCCAACCATCAAATGTGCACCCATATAGATATCCATTCGCCCAAAAGAATGAAATAGAAAAAATAATAAAGGAACTTTTGGAAGCATGAGTCATTCATCCCAGCATTAGTCCTTATTCATCACCGGTGATCATGGTGCTCAAGAAAGATGGAGAATGGCGTATGTGTCCAGACTTTAGGGCCCTCAATAAGTTGACAATCAAAGATAAATTTCCTATCCCGGTTGTTGATGATTTGTTGGATGAACTAAATGGGGCACAATTCTTCACTAAGCTAGATCTTTGCTCAGGCTACCACGAAATTCACATGAAAGAAGTCGACATTCCAAAGACTATTTTCAGAACTCATGAAGGCCATTATGAGTTCCTGGTCATGCCATTCAGTCTTTGTAACGCCCCATCTACTTTTCAAAGCCTTATGAACCACCTCCTCAAACCATATCTCAGAAAATTTGTCCTTGTTTTCTTCGATGACATCCTCATCTACAGTTGCACTTGGGCTACAAATCTTCAGCATGTATATCTGCTTTTGCAACTGCTCTGCAAGAAGAAATTATTTGTTAAGATGTCCAAGTGTTCTTTTGGCATGGAAGAAGTTGAGTATTTGGGCCACATTGTAGGGTGTGAAGGTGTCAAGGTGAACCCCAAAAAGATCTAGGAAATGCAAGATTGGCCTCAACCTAAGACCTTGAAGAGCCTGAGAGGATTTTTGGGTCTCATGGGATACTATTGCAAATTTGTCCGCAATTATGGTCGCATGGCGAAACCCCTCACTCAACTCCTCAAGAAAAATTCATTCCTCTGGAATGATGAAGCACAACAGGCCTTTACAGCTCTAAAAAATTCCATGTGTTCCACTCCAATCTTAACACTACCTGACTTCACCAAATCTTTTGTCATTGAATGTGATGCTTCGGGTACGGGTATTGGGGCGGTCTTAATGCAAGAGGTCGCCCCTTAGCCTTCACAAGCCAACAATTAAGTGGGAAGAATCTGGGATAATCTACCTATGAGAAGGAAATGATGGTCATCTTACATGCAATAGATACCTAGCAACCTTACTTATTGGGGCGACGTTTCCAAATCCGCATAGACCATCACAGTCTTAAATATTTTTTGGAGAAACGCCTATCATCACCACAACAAAATAAATGGCTTGCCAAAATGCTGGGATATTATTATGAGATCATTTACAAGAAAGGGCACGAAAATATTGTAGCAGAAGCATTATCTCGCCAATATGAGGAGGAAAGTACCGTGCTCGCAATTTCCCTTCCCATTCTATAATGGATTGAAGAGGCTCACAGGGAATGGTTTTCACATCCCTGGCTCTCCCAACTCATTACTCAATTGCAGGCGGATCCAAATTCCACCAAGGGCTACTCGTGGCAGGATGAGATTCTTTGCTACAAGGATAGAGTTGTAATATCACCAACATCCACCCTCAAAAGCCGCATTTTGGTGGAGTTGCACTCATCCCCAACTGTAGGACATTCAGGCTTTCAGAAGACATATGCTCGCACTAGAAGATCATTTTTTTGGACAGGCATGAAAAAGGACATTCTTACTTTTGTAGTGGAATGCAATGTCTGTTAGTGCCACAAAGGGGAGACAGTCAAAGCACTAAGCACACTACAACCATTGCCCATCCCTGCATCAATATGGACAGAGGTTTCTATGGATTTCATTACAGGTCTTCCAAAGTCAGGAAACAAGTCAATCATCATGGTGGTTGTGGACTGACTTTCTAAGTATGCTCATTTTTGCGCCCTACCCCACCCTTTTACACCGACTTTGGTCGATCAATATTTCATGGATCAGATCTTCAAATTGCATGGCATGCCCACATCTATTGTGTCTGATCATGACCCGATATTCACCAGTAATTTTTGGCAGGAACTCTTCAGGCTACAAGGTACCCAACTAAAACTCAATACTTCCTATCATCCACAAACGGATGGTCAAACTGAAGTAGTCAACAAATGTCTGGAAACCTATCTTAGGTGTTTCACTTCAGGAAAGCAACATCTTTGGGTATAGTGGTTACCTCTAGCTGAATGGTGGTATAACACCAACTATCATGCCACCACCAAAGTGATTCCCTATGAAGCAGTTTATGGTCAACTCCCTCCTTCCCCTGCTTCTTATATCAAGGGATGGTCAAAGGTACAAGCAGTGGATCAACTCCTGCAGAACCGCACAACCATGATCGCCCATCTTAGAGAGAATCTTCATCAAGATCAAAACCGCATGAAGCAACAGGTAGATCAACATCGCTCAGAACGCAAATTTCAAGAAGGGGATCAGGTATTTTTGAGGCTGCAACCATATAAGCAAACATCACTCAAAGACAAGGGTTGTCAGAAACTATCTCCAAAATTCTATGGACCATATCAAGTACTTCAACGCATTGGAGAAGTGGCCTACAAGCTAGCTTTGCCACCCATTGAAAAAATCCATCCAGTTTTCCATGTCTCATGCCTCAAGAAAGTGCTTGGGAACAATTGCAGAATTCAAACCAGTCTACCTAAATTGGATGAAGAAGGGTCAATCTGGCTCCAACCTGAACAGGTCCTCGACACACAAGAATGGCACCCGCATGGCTACATGATCAAGGAAATCCTCGTCAAGTGGAAAGATACCTCTCCGGAAGATGCAACCTAGGAACAAGCCACTATTCTTCAGCAGTTTCCACAGCTTTAGCCTTAAGGACAAGGCTATTCTTAAGGGGGAGGGCATGTTAGGGTCCCACCCTAACCCCCTTATTTATGTAGTAGGATCGAGTCATAGTTATAGTTAAGTAAAGAGTCAATAAAGCCCATATTAATAATTGTAAGTGGTTAACCCGCATTTAATGATGGGACCACAGTTAGTTGCAAATGGGCCATGGTATTAGATAGATGGTATTAATAAGAACCATGGTATTGCTCCATGGTATTGCATGTATGAGTCATATATAAAGGATAGAGATTCCCTGCGAGGAGCATCGTGTCTTATGTTATAATCGAGCTCTGCTCTATTGGAGGTTTTCCCCTCAAAGAGGCAAGTGAACATTACTTTCTGAATAATAAAATACCTACTGTTATTTCTCACTGTTCTATGTTCTGGGTATATTTCTACGCATATTTGGTATTCTTGTATCATCTTGCAGGTTAAGAGCATAACAAGTTGTGGAGGTGGTGGGAGATTGTGTTGTCTGATCACCCACTAATGAGGTAACAAGTGGCTCATTAGTGGTGACAATGTTCTGCTGCTCTGAATATTTGCCAAGGCTTAGTCTGGAACTAAGCTTGGCCTTCTTTCTATACATCATCTTAAATCCTTCACTGAAAATGTTAGTCCCTAAAGGGGACTCTTCCTCTCTGTTTATCTTGGATGTCTTATCCTACATGGTCAGAGTCTTCACTATAGGTGATGATACCTGCTATTCTTCTACCTCTTGTAGGGTATTCTCAACCCATTCTAACTGATTCTTGTACTTCTCTATCTCTAGCCTAGATGTGTGAAAGTAAGGAGTAGACTTAGTTTCTACCCTTAATTTAGAAATGATCCCTAATGGATCATAAGACCAAGTAAAGCTAATGTTGAACACATTTCCTTCAAGATTTTAACTGCTTCTTCCCCTACTGCCCTGTTATTGCAAATGAAAGAGCCAATCTGTGTTTTGATTTTAAACTAGGACTTTTTGGCAGCAACAAATTGGATTTCATCCATATTGATCACCTGCCTTATGTACTCCAAAGCAAAAATCCTCATTGGGAGGAATTTGTACAGCTTGTAAGGTGGGAGCTCACATCCAAATATTCTTATTTATGTATAGTTCTCATAGAGGTACGAGTCCCCTGTCTGAACTTGATCTGGCAGCTACAACACCTTTCTTATTTCCTCACTGATCCTTGGTTCTATTCTGCTACTTAGGAGACCTATTGCTGGATGAACAAACATCTCTGTAAACTGTTTATATATGTACTCCTTGTGTTCCTTCATGACCAGAGTAGTCCAAAATATGAATGACTTCTGGTTTCCTTTTTCATCCAGCTTTTGTAAGGAAAGGTTAATGTTGTCCCCATAAAAGTATAAGAACATGTACACCAACATAGAGGCATACTTGAATACCTCCTCAGTTGGAAATTTGATAAGCCTTTGATGAATTGATTATGCAAGAGCTTGGGTGAAGTTAAATACAATGGAGGGCTTAGAATCAACTGAGAAAATAGACAAAAATCCTATAATGGCCTCATCTACCCATTGATCAGATCAGTAGCCAAGGAGGTAGGAAATAATTGTGATAATCTGCTTGGTTCTCTGAGGGAAAACGGAGGAGGGATAAGGAGGATTTTTCTTTGGTAATGAAGCATCTTGTGTCAAGAACAACTCAAGAGTTTGGGCCATCTTGGCAAAGTCTAGTTTCTGGTATAGTTCAACCAGTGCTTCGTAGGAAAAGGGGGTAGCATTCTCTACTGTGGGGGCTTGCATCATCTGGTCTATGGCAGGAGGAGTGATGGTAAACATAATTTGTCCAGTAGGGGTAACAATGGCCCTTTGGCTTGGAAATATGATATATAACACTTTCTAACAAAATATGGGGTACTGTGGGTACGAGGAAAAATGTAATGAGGTAAGTTGGATTCACACAGCTGGATGTCATCGAACTTGTCAATGTATTTGTTCTCAAGCTAGAAATAAATCTTGAAGAGGTCAACTTCACAGAGTATCTCATGGATTTTATAGTCTCTGTCAGCCATAGGAACATGATGAAGATCTATGGGATGATAGATCAGAGGATTGACCATTTCCTCTGGTCCTTTTTCCTTTGGAGGCATCTTGGCTAAGAATAGGAATGAAAACTAGATGAGAGGCTTGAATATACAGACAAGAGTAAGGTTTTGGAGATAAGAACATAAGTAATAGGCTGGAAATGATCGAGGAGAGAGTGTCACTGGCAGTTGAAAATGTTGGGATTGAGTCAAGCAACCTGTAACAAATCACTAATAGTAAAAATATATGGATTCAGTAACCTGCTCACAAGTGGAAAGGAGGTTTATATACTGTATTCTTTTTTTCCGTTAAAGGAATGTAGGTTCATTGGGTTAATGACTAAGACAATTGAATTCTTAATGACTTAATTCTGGAGGGAATGAATGTGATTTGATGGAGTTAACAGATGTATTACATGGTGGAAGGTAAGTGACGAGAGCACAATGGGTAGGAGAGCGGTATCGGGAGTGAGGGAATCAGCTTTTCAGGGGGGGGAGAGTGGTTAGTGGTTTCACTCGAGGGGGGTTTGAAATTTTGTGGAGCTGACACATAAGGGCGGGCGCAGTTTCATATACCACCCATTTCGAACCCCCCTTTGACGGTAAAGCTCAGATGGTGAGGGGGCGCTGAAACCGTATGCGGGCCATCGAATTTTGGGAGATGAGTAGAGATGAAGCGAGAGGTAGTGGAGGGTTAACTCATGACATGAAGGGTTATTTGGTGGGGTCATGTATTAATTTAATGAATGATATGGAATATGCACAATGTATGTGGGGTGTCAAAACTTAGGGATAAGTGGGTGGAGGGTAATGTGAGCGAAGGGGTAATTTTGGGATTTAAAACTTAGGAATAAGGATTAATACTGAAATTTCTTGATATATAAAACCTTAGAGTAAACCTTTACTCCTCTTTCTTTTTCTTCTGTGCATGAGAAAAATATTTGATAATTGACTTGTGGCTCATTTAGACTAGCAACCTGTGCATTTATAAAAACATGAAATGAAGCCTTTCTTTTCATTTTTCTTCCCTAGAATTTTATTTTCCTTTTGCCTTCTTTATTTAGGGTAGCTAACACCTAACATTTTATTGATATGGATTCCTACAAAACATTAAATTGGCCTAACATTTTAACTTTTCTTTCTTTTGCATCCATATCCTAATATAAAATTTTAAAATTATTTTTACCAATATACTAACTTATCAAAACCAAATAATGTTAAAAGAGGACCCATAAAGTACTCTCTTCTATGAGGGAGGCCCATGGCTCTCAATGTTGACCCTAAAAGCGCCAATGTGGCCCTCTAGAGGGCTTGGACCCCTTATAGGGAAACCAAATTCCAAATGGATACCCGCCTGTAATCTTGCATAAGATCCAATGAATCCCCTTGCCCTGGATTAGAACAAATCATTAGAGTAATCAAGTAAAAGAGCTTCAAATCATGGAATCAAGTGAGAAACTCATGGTGGCATGCCCTTCCATAGTAGGCTTTGGAATGTATAGGTGTCTCCAAGATCAATAATGGGGTTAACCAAGGACTCTATTAGGTGGTTTCATCCTTTAAAGGTGGTGACATGTCCATGGTATATCCATCAAGTGGTAGATTGCATGTGATACAATAACATAATAGAGTAGGGGGCTAGCGTAAAGCTCCAAGCTACATGTCATGGTACAATGGTAGCTAAAATAAGGAAAACCCACACTTGGGTATATAGATGTAGGAGGGATAAATTATGGTACATGAGCTATTGTAGCCTTTGTTTTTCCACCCTTCTTCATATGCATTTTGTTTTTTATTATTTTTTCTTTTGTAATTGATTAGGGTTTAAGGGAATGAGAGCATGATGTGTAAGATATAGCAATAGATACCCCCTTAAGGTGTGGATGTTCATTTCCTACTAGGGGTTGGGATAATCATGAGTTCCTTAATTATGTAAGGGACTCATCTAGGGCCCATATGAACCAGTGTGAAGGCCATGAAAATGGGTAGAGCTCATGTTTGGTTTTTTCCCACGTGCTAAATTTGTATGTCTTGGCCATCTTTTTCATTTTATGGTACAATTTCCTATTGAGAGTGGGAAAACATGCTTTTTCTTTTCTTTTTTGAGTTGCATCAACCTTCGAGGCATCGTTATAGGCCCGACCCAAAGTATGGACAAGGAAAGGGGAGGAGATTTTTATCCTCTTGAGTATTTATTCTATCCATTCTGCTCTTATTTTATCATCATTCTCAAACCCTGATGATGGATCCCATTTGGGATTTGAAACGTTGGTATAAAAATTTTCATACTGTGGATTCTCCGGTCAATGGTTCAAAAGATACAAACCACAGATCTCTTAAATCCAAAAGAAATATACTATTATTTTATTTTAGATAGATAATTTGAATGAAGATAATAATTAAAAACATATAATTTCTTTTAAAATATAATAAGTTGAAATAAAAAACCTATAAAATATGTATATTTCTATAAATATAACTAATCATATTTCTACCATATTAAATAATAAATTCTTTCTTTTTGTAGTAATCCTTCTAGTTGCCTCCACTAGAAATGGCCTCATGTTTAGCCGACTCAAGTGATGGAGTCTAACCCCTGACCCACTGAGAATTGAACCCCTGCCTTATGACATAGGGCCAAAGTCTTGGCTAGGCTACCCACACTAATAAATAACGAGCCTAGGTCAATCTTAACTCTAGGATTATAGATGTTTGAAATAGAGTAATGTAAAGATTATCTTAACTAATGATTTCAAGCATGTTAAAATGGATATAGGCTGATTTAATTTTATTTTCAAGAACAAAAATTCTAATCAAAATAGTGCAATATTCTAATATTTAAACCAAATTATTCTAAATATAATATTCAAATGTAACATGGAGGGATAATATGGATCTAATATAGATTTGATCCCCTCTTGGTGATTAAAAAAAAGAGAAATGATATGTTACAATGTTGGTGTACTAATGTAATATTCTTAGTGCTCAAAAGGAAAAAGAGAAATAAAATGTTACAGTGTGAGTATATAATATAATATTCTAACTAAAAATCTAATATTCTACTATTTAAACCAAAATATTTAAATTATAATATAACTAAAATAATATAAAATTATAATATTTAAACTAAAATAATGTAATATTCTAATATAAATGTAATATTTAATAGATTTGTATGGCTTCTATATCTCAGATTTTGGTTGGGAGGTATGTGGTATTGTGTAAACCACATAAATGGATGCATATAGGCTAGCAATATTAGCAATATTAAATGGGAGTCTTTTAACCAGGTAGAGGAATTGCCTGGACGGTCAAAAGTGGCTTGAATCCAAGCACGAGGGTAGCGTTTGAATCGTGTTTTTGATGGGGGAAATGGATTCAGCACCATGAATATCTAAAATTTTGAAGCTTAACAACTAACCTGTATTTACAAAAATCTTTGCCTCGTTTTCTCTAAATATAACTAACATTTTCATAACTTTCCTGGCAACTCCTTCGCCTTGAATATCTAAAATTTTGAAGCTTAACAACTAACCTGTATTTACAAAAATCTTTGCCTGTTTTTCTCTAAATATAACTAACATTTTCATAACTTTCCTAGCAACTCCTTCGCCTTGTAAATTTGTTTTGACCTCCGGGCTTTAGACCTGCCACAATAAAGACTCACTTATTGAAACAAAAGAATATTGAATTTAAACACTAATTCCCTTATTATCCAGAGTGATTAATTTTGGGTCTAAGGAGATTCTAAGGTCCGGAGAGAGGCTCTATTGCAAAGTCTCCAACAACGAGTGTATTTTTCGAGTTTGTTTCCAACGTGTTTATAAATATACGAAGTTGTTTCTGTATCTCATGGGAGGAAGACCGGGTAGTGCATGAATTTCTCAACCCTGTAAAACGCTTACTTATACATTTATAAACCTTATCTATATCTATATATATCTATATCTTTATTTCTATTGCTAATCAACGTAACAAAATCCAAAAGTGAAATAGATATAGATAGACGGGTTTGTCATCTTTTTGAAATCTACTCAGACAACCATTTTTGATAACATCTTAAAAAAATAATAGAACTTATAACATTAAAATTTCAATCGACCACCCATATCTATAAAAAAATCAAATCATTAGTTTAAAAAAGCCTAAATATCTCATCTTAAAATTAAAAACATAACCATCTGTAAAATTCTAAGAATTTAAAAAACTAAAGAAACATAAGCGTCTGACAATTTCTTAAAATGAAAACAAAATATGTTTCCACAAACTCCATTTATTAAAATAAATAAATCTAAATGTCTGGTCTACTAAGAAATTATAAGGACATAAACCGAATGTATCATTTTAAAAAACAATAAAACACAGTAAAACCCCTGAAATCGACCATTGTTGGTCTAGGTTTTAACCCCTCACGTCTCCTTCATCCTTGTAGAATTCGTTGGACCAAACGCCACAAAGTCCGCCATCATTTCCCGTAAAAATCTCGTGAGTGCCTTCATCGAATGAGAATGCCCGGACTGCATCGTTCAATACTGCCTTTCTGATTTTAGAACAATTTGGATCCTCCGCACTAATCTTTGCCAAACATTTCCCTGTAACAATGCTGCTAACATTCACACTGTATATCGATCGCTCTCCCGACGGTGCGCGTAACTGGCGGCAGCAAAGAGAAATGATAATATCCTGTGAATTAGAAATGTATGAATGCCTGAAAATGTTCGCGGAATGCAACACTGGCCATTCTGCAAGTGGGTGATCTTCAAGTGTCACTAAAATCTCACCACGAAGATTACAAACCTGAATTTTTCGGGATTCGGTGCAGCAGATAAACTGGGATCTTTTATATAAATAGTAAGGTTCACTGATTGCACTAATATTTGTATTTCTGATGTTTATTGAAACAGGGTTTTCACTGCAGATCTCTACCACTTCAATATGCGACAAATATTGTTGAATAAGTAGTGTATTGCTGTCACACAGCACGACGAACTGGATGATCTCTTCAGCAGTAGACCGAGGGAGAAATATTTCTTTTTGCAGTATTCCATTAAGTTTGGAATAAATTTTCAATTCAACTCCAACCCTTCCATTACTTTTCGTGGAAGAAATTCGCTCATATATCATCATGTCCATATTTCCGGGACTTGTAGTTTTCAGATTTGAAGAAATACGTATGCTACCTGGTCTAACATTTGTGAAACCTAAATTTGTTATTTCAAACAACAATGTGTACTCTTTTAATTCACAACACTTAAATGAATGGTGCCTCAAATCGTGAATGATGGCCCTGCAATTTGGAATATCAAAACACCATTCTTTTACGTGGGACTCTTCCGGAAAAAGCCGCGTGGTCTTTAGAGATTCTCCTTCTTTTATAGATGCAATGTCGAGGCTTATTATTTCAACGCCATCACATTGCCATTTCTTATGATACACCCTATGCGCTATTAGAAATGAATTATTGTGTTTGTTGTAACACACAGTTTGTACAAATCCCTTCACACGGAGGGCACTGATGCTTCTATTTGCGTTACAGTGAACAGGTGATATTTGATCTCCCTGTCTTTTGAATAGCACCAGATCCTTAAAGGAATGGACAACAAGTATCATGTCAGCTCCCGTCACCATAAATTGAACAGTACCCATGCCTATATGCCCAAAGCTCTGTACATGATAATCTCTATAAATATAAATATGTGGAGGCTTCATATTTTTGCCCAACTCTCGCATACGCAGAGGGTAGAAGTACGTGGCGAGCGATGAAGTATTCGTTCTTGGTGGCGGCCTTGAAATAAAATTTCCTTCGTATTCTTCCCTCGACCTCTTTTTGATCTGCAGACGATCTGCCATGTCTCCCTGTCAAGTCGCTTAATGAAGATCAATGTTCCACCCTAAAAAACAAACCCTAAAAAAACTCTGAAAGTTTCTCTCGATTCAGACTATCGAAATGAGATGTCTATAGCTCCATAAAAGCAATTGACTGATGATGACACATGCATCCGCCCAATATCTTATAAATAGACGTCGATTCCGTTCTCCCCATTGTCATTGGCATGAAGTGTAGTTGTCATCGGCTACGTGTAGTGTGGACCCAAAATCTTAACATTTAACTTATTTAAAATTAGTTTATAACAATAATCATAATGTGTGAACCAAAATTTTAAACATTTTACTTATATAAAATTATACCCATTAATATAAATCATGAAAAATAAATTGGATAATGGTAATGCTTAGTTTATGGAAAGTTAATAAAGAAATAAAGTTACCTTGCCCTATAAAGCCAAGACTTGCTCAAAGTGAGTGTGGTGTCATGAGATTACCCCGACTTTTTAAGAAATTTATATAAATATTTAATTTTATTAATTAAGAATATACCTAAAATAAAAATAGTGTGAAAAATAAATATATTGAAAGTTATTAAAAATATAAGAGTTTTTATGTATTTGTACTTTAAATTATTATCAATTTTTTTTTGTGTAAGTTTGGCAATATTTTATTTTTCTATTAATTATATATAGGCATGTAAGAACAAATATCTTTGGTGGCCTCAAACCACCCGAGGGAAATCAGGTTTGTTGGTCACCGACATCGATTAGCATCATATGTTGTCCAAAATTTAAATAGTTTGAGAATATCTGTCCATGCTAAATATGCTCCTGTATCTACTATATGTTTAATCCTTCTACTATCAAAGTAAAGGATATCTGACTACATCATTATAATAACAAAAAACATTACTTTGATCTAATATACTTTCAGTCATTTGATGATTCAATAGGAGTCGGGTCCTTAGCACTCAACCGAGGCACTTTATTCTACAACAAGATTTGAATTTGTTTCGCCATTCGGCCAAAATGGACATTCTGATGATATTATTGCACTTGCACAATTTGAATCTCCCTTTTAATATCCTTTAAGCTTGGCCCCTCTTGTTTTGTTTGTGGTGGTTCTTCTAGGTCCTTGTTTGCTATCATGGCCCTAGCCAACATCTTCTTCATCACCGAGTAAAGTTGGACTGTCTATCTAAATAGCATTTTCCGGCCTTGGGTGTGTCCTGGATATATGAGCAAGGGATCCCATTCCTCTGTTGGAAGGGGTTTTGCCGCTACCTTGGCATTTAACTCTGTCTCCCATGTTGAAATTATGGCCTTAACCTATGTTGTTGTTCCTCCATGGTATGCATGCATGAGGTTCTGCATGTTTTCTTCTCTAGTTTTCCTGCCCCTCTTCCATTGGGTCTTGCTCGTTGAGGTCATCGATGCTTTCTTTTTCTTTTCTGTCTGTTTGCAAGCACAACGACCCCTCTTATTCTCGGCCATGCTTCCACTTTCACCATTCTACTTTCACTCAGAATTTCTTCCAGCCACCACCATTCTCTAATTCTTTCCTTATCCCAGAGCAGGAGCGTTAGAGTCAAAAGGGGAGGAAAATTAAATAAACCTATAAGAGTAGCATAAGCACAAACATTATAACCAAACCATATGTCAATATTGGCCTCCAACCATTCCATGTGAAGCACCATTACAAAGTCTCGAATTTGGGTTTGATGGATATGACTCGAGTTGCCCCCAGTCCCTTCCCGTCTTTCCTTTAGCCTCATTATGTGCAACAGTAAGTGATACTCAACCCTCAACCACTTAATCCCCCCCTTGGAGCAATTGGCCCATTAGGTTCCAGGCTTAGGCTAATCCAAAATGGATTTTGGATAAACTCCTAAGTCCAAGTGTTCCTCACTGAGGAAAATTAAAGTCCAAGGAAGTTCTTGGAAATAGCCCCATTGCAGATATTGTTTCATTCTGATTCTACTGCAACTTGAATGGGCAAAAATGGACGTAGGATGCAAAAGTTATGGCAGAAAGAAGATTCCCTTGGTTCTTTGGAAAAAGAGGCAAATCTTAAAAAAATGGCCTAAAAGCCTTTGTGAAGAAAAATCGCATCGGAGGAGGTCCAAGGTGGACTTAAGTGGAAAGGGGAAGCACCCCCGATTGCCGATCCCCGACATATCGGATCGGAGGTAGGCTTGTGTGTATATAACCTAAGGTGGAACCCTAGGCCGATGTAATATGCCAATCACATCACAATATCGTGTCAGAGTAATACGACGGAGCGGGGCCATATATATATATATATATATATATATGCAATGTGAACGGACTTGAAAGGGTTATAAATGCCACTGCATAATTATTTCAAGTCTGATATGAGCCACTTTTTGGGATCTTTTTGGGATTTTCTTTGTATTTGGGATTTTTAGTAATAAACCAAGATACAAAGGAACCCGCGCCTATGTGACTTGCGATAACGATTTAAAGGCAGTCCCAATGGAATATAGGGTAGATTTAAGGATATTTGAAGTCCGATAAATGGAAAAATGACGAATTTTCTCGTGTTCTTAGTGTATTTCTTTGTGTAAATAGATAACCTTATTTTTGGGGCTTTCAAAGGTCCGATGATCCCTTCCATTGCAGATTAGGTGGCCACCATCCCTGAAGGCATTTCGTAATGATTGCTAACACTTAGAAGGGGATTCAAGCAGACAGAGGTAGAGAGCCAGAGAGCCTAGAAGAGGAAACGAATGGACAACGTCGGTTGGCTTAAAAGCCACATAATGATAGAGACAGAAAAGAGAGGCTGAGATAGGAGCGTAGAAAGCAAAGCCAAAGCAGGAATCTAAGGCGAACCAGAGCAAAAAGAGCTCAATTGAGAGTAGGAGTGCAAAAAGAAAAAAGGAAGAAGCAAAAAGAGGTCGAGGAGCAAAAGCAAATGGGCAGAGCAGTCGAGGGAGTCACTTGGAGGTCAAGTGAGAAAGCCAGAGAGCTATAAATTACACAGAGCCAAAGAAGCTAGATCCGAAGAGCCAGAGCTAGATCCTGAGCTAAGAGCCAAAGCCAAGAGCCAGAGCGAGAGCTGAGAGCCAGAAAGCCGAGAGCTTCAAGAGATGGGGATAAAATGGTGTCTAAACCCATTGTTTCTATGAAAAACCAATGGAGTTGAGCTAGGGAGCTTGTAAAAGGACTTTATCATAATCCCAGAGAGCCTAGTCGAGTTGACTAGAGCTCAAGGAGATGTAGCCCAAGAGTTTTGGGTGAACTCCAAATTAATATTACTGTCCATGTGTCTGTTTTATTGTTGCATTGTTTACTATTATATGTATGTGTTATATCAACATAAACAATAGAAGTTAAAGTATACAAACAGTTTAAAATAAATACCAGCATACGCCTTATCTTCAAGCACATATTATCAATTCTGTATTGGTTAATCAATAAGACTTGTGAATATTTAAAGTTTTGGGAGTGGGAGAGGTTCTTGTAAGTTAGATAAGAAGCCTAAGTGCCCCATTTTCAGATCAGGTAGTATCAGAGCTTAAGTTTGGTTAACCCCACCTTCAAAGAAGGTTATATTAGAATGTTTGATTGACAAAGAAAAGATTGCTTGTCTGAAAGGTGTTTGAACAGCAAGAGGCTGATTGTATGCTTGTTTTCAGACTGACTATTGTTTGAGTTTGTAGAGGTGAAAGGAAAGCTATTGATAACTCAGTTCAGGAAGGACAAATAGGAAGAAGGGCTAAAGGCATTCTTCTATCCTAAAGGACTTCAAGGCAATCCTTGGAGCACAAGAGGTTTGTTGCAAAGGTTGCTGAAATAAGCTCTTTATTAATCTTGTTTGAAGTTCTTTGTTCATTGGCATAATGACAACTTTCTCAAGTGCATCCTCAAACTCCTTCTCCATCACAAGACTCTTTAATGGAGACATGAAGCAAGACTTGTTAATCATGATGGACAAGGTGAGAGAAATGTATGAGGATGGAAGAAAGAGTAGCATACTTAGAGAGCAGTTGAATTCCATGAAGGAAGAGAAGCAGTTGCTTTTTGACTGACTATAGGAAATGGAGAGGCAACTTCATATTGCAAATATGAAACTGAAGAGGATGCATGAGTTGGGGTCACAACTCTTTGTTTCCAAAGAAGCCTTGGTTAAGTATCAACTTGAAGAAGAGGTAAACCATTCCAATTTGTCTTCAAATTCTTCTAAGAATGCTTATATTGGTTCTTTTGAAAAACATACTAGAGGCATAGGTTCCAAGCTAATGTCCAAGATGGGCTATGAAGGAAAGGGCTTGGGAAAGCATGCACAAGGTATTGTTGAACCAATAATGGTTGAGGAAAGGCCTAAGTATTTTGGTCTTGGCTATGGACAGTCTTATGGAGAGAGTTCCAAAACTACCATGAAGACCATTAGAATAGCTCCATGAAGGGGTTGTATTGCAGAGTGTGAAGATTGTGTTCAGGAGGAATGCAATAACTTGAAACATCAGTTGTAGGATGCAGGTGTTCAGAAGCACACACTTGAACTAGAGAGTTGGGGAAACTCTAATAGCCTTGAAGAGATTGATGGTTTTCCAAAGGGAGCCACTTCTTCATTTGCTTCACCTCCTCATGAAGGCAATAAAGGTGAAAGAGGTAGGTATAAATCTAGTTCTAATCATATTCCTTTTGATTTTGCAAAGCATGGTAAATTTCCACATAAGCATGGGAAAAGAATTGCATGTTCCTTTTGTGGTTTGGATAACCACCATGTTTCTAGATGTTGGAAGAGAATGGCCACATACAGGAAACTTTTGAAGGAAAAGAAGTAAAGAGCCAAAGTTCCATTGGACAAGGCAAAAATGCTGTCAAGAGGATGCACATGTGTTGCACTTACTGCCATAAGCAAGGGAATCTTGCTGAAAGGTGTTGGACTCTGAATCCAACAATGCCTCTACAAAAGCCAAAGAAAGTGGAAAGAGAAGATGGCAGAAGTGGAAATGAAGTTTCCATGGATGATGTGCTTTAGAATGATTCACATGTTAATGCTGATGTGCAGACAAAGGAAAGACCTTTGAACTGGATTGGTAAGAAATGGTTAGAGTTCTTTTCCAATTAAGGATTGCATGTCCGTTGATGCATCTATTGGCATTTCTTTTTTGATGAGATGTAAGTTGCAAGTTTATACCAAGATGGTGAATGGAAAAGATTGAGTAGGAGACTCACTTTGTTGCTGCAACATTATATTTCATTTCATCTTCGAAAGTACAGTGTGCTTAAGCGAAAGTTGAAGGATGAAATGCATGCATAAGCATGATGTGCATGAACATAGATGTTTATGTTTTCCTTGTATTTGAACATGTATGTGTAATTAACTTGAAGGGTTGATTTCTTTGATGTAAACATGCATGTAATGTTGACTTGAGGAAAAGTTGACTTGGTCTCCAAGATGGAGATAGTGGTGAAATGTTCATCTTTTGAAAGGAGTTGTAATGGTTTCTTTTTCTACATGATTGACTTGAAAGGTCATTTGTCTTAAAAGCATGTTTTGTGGGCTTGTTGTCTAGTCCATCATTTGTATGCTAATGTAGGACATGGAGGTATTCACAAGATGTGAAATATGTTCCTTTGTTGAAGCAGGAGTTTAGGCCATCTAGTTATTGTTCGTATTTTTATTGTTGTTAACAGTTGTTGTTGACAGCTTTTCAAGTAGGTACAAATGAGAGTTTTGTGGAGCAGGTGTACTTCACATTTGTTTGAGCCACCTTGGATCAATGATCAAGACAAAGAAGTTCAAACTACCTTCTGTGACCATCTAAGCAGGAGTTCTACAGGAAGGCAAAGAAGAAGATAGTTCTTCCTAGGAAGACCAACCCATCCAAGAAGGGAAGTGGTCAGAAACTTTAGTTCAAAGGCACTATGCAAGGCAAGTGTAGGGAGGCTGAAAGAAGAGGGTGAGTCACTCTCATTTACTATTCAGATCAATATATTAGTCTTTTGGAGACTAAAAGTTCTTTTAGTGGGAAGGCATGATCCAAAATGGATTTTGGATAGACTCCTAAGTCTAAGTGTTCCTCACTGAGGAAAATTAAAGTCTAAGGAAGTTCCTAGAATTAGACCCATTATAGAGATCATCTCATTCTGAATCTACTGCAACTTGAATGGGAAAAAATGGATGTAGGATCCAAAAGTAATGGCAGAAGGAAGATGCCCTTGGTTCTTTGGAAAAAGAGGCAAATCTTCAAAAAAATGGCCTAAAAGGCTTTATGAAGAAAAATTTCATCGGAGGAGGTCCAAGGAGGACTTAAGCAGAAAGGGGAAGCACCCCCGATTACCGATCCCTCACATATCGGGTTGGAGGCGGGCTTGTGTGTATATAACCTAAAGCAGAACCTCGAGCCGATGTGATATGTCGATCGCCGATATCGGCGGATTGGCATCGGCGGTGGCATGGGGCTTAAAGCGAGACCCCAGGCCAAGCGACATTATGATCGCCGAAGTCAGAGGATTGGCGTCTGCATAGGCCATGCCATATGGAAATACCCCGGGTCCATGCGATACGCAATTGCAATCAATCGCATTGCAATATCGCGTCGAAGTAATACGACGGAGCGGAGGCATATATATATGTGCGCCAATGCGATGCAACTAGACTTGAAAGGATTGTAAATGCCACTGCATAATTATTGCAAGTCCGATATGAGCCACTTTTCAGGATTTTCTTTGTATTTGGGATTTTTAATAATAAACCAAGATACAAAGGAACTCGTAACTATGCGACTTGCGATAACGATTTAAAGGTGGACTCGATGGAATATAGGGTAGATTTAAGGATATTTGAAGCCTGATAAATAGAAAAATGACGAATTTTCCCACGTTCTTAATGTATTTCTATATGTAAACAAAGAACGCTATTTTTGGGGATTTCAAAGGCTTGATGGTCCCTTCCATTGTAGAACAGGTGGCCATCATCCCTGAAGGTGTTTGGCAATGATTGCTAATGCTTAGAAGGGGATTTGAGTGGATAGAGGTAGAGAGCCAGAGAGCCTAGAAGAGGAAACAAACAGACAATGATGGTTGGCTTAAAAGCCATAGAATGATAGAGACAGAAAAGAGAGGCTAAGACAGGAGAGCAGAAAGTGAAGCCAAAGCAAGAAGCTAAGGTGAACTAGAGCAGAAAGAGTTCAATTGAGAGCAAGAGCACAAAAAGCAAAAAGGCAGAAGTAAAAAGAGGTTGAGGGAGCAAAAGAGAATGCGCAGAGCAGCCGAAGGAGTGACTTGGAGGTCAAGTGAAAGAGCCAAAGAGATGTAAATTGCAGAGAGAAAAAGAAGCTAGAGTCGAAGAGCCAAATCCAGAGCCAGAGCCAAGAGCCAGTTCTAAGAGCCAGAGTGAGATCTGAGAGCCAGAAAGCTAAGAGCTTCAAGAGCTGGGGATAAAATGGTGTCTAAACCCATTGTTTATGTGAAAAACCAATGGCGTTGAGCCAGGGAGCTTGTAAAAAAACTTTACCATAATCCTAGAGAGCCTAGTCAAGTTGACTAGAGCTCAAGGAAACATAGCCCAAGAGTTTTGGGTGAACTCCAAATTAATATTGTTGTCAATGTGTCTGTTTTATTGTTGCATTGTTTACTATTATATGTATGTGTTATATCAGCATAAACAACAGAAGTTAAAGTATAAAAATTGTTTAAAATAATTACCAACATACACCTTATCTTCAAGCACATATTATCAATTCTGTATTGGTTAATCAATAAGACTTGGGAATATTTAAAGCTTTGGGAGTGGAAGAGGTTCTTGTAAGTTAGACAAGAAGCCTAAGTGCCCCATTTTCAAATCACAGGTGCAACAACAACCAAGTTGATGGACAAGAATGGTTTGGGGTATGCAGGAAAAGGAATGTAAGAGGTTGACCCTGTTCTAACTAATATTACAAGCCCGTCGAGGTATGGAGCCCTCAGTTCCTCCCTCCTACCCCTCTCATCATTGAAACTACCATGCAGTTCAACTTTAACTAAATTGGCTGAGAGAATCGTGAAGAACATACCTAGAAACCCCCTTCCGGTCAGTCATACAACCCTCTACCCTACCATATCTCCAATTCCACCGGATTGAATTTGCAATGGCAGAATTACCAGCTGCATTGGGGTTGAAGTCCCCCAAATCACAACTATTGCCCCTCTACTCCACGAGATTACCAAGACGACAAGCTGCGGTTGGTTGGTCGAGCTTACTGATTTTTTGATGCCACAACACCTCGTTCCTATCCAATTGGGTCCAAAAGTCTCCCAAGAACCAGACTAATCCAGACTAGATAGACATGCAAGCATTGTGAATCCTAGACCCCCCTCTCATTCCTCTGTGGCTCTAAAGGTTGCCAGATGACTACAAGCCCTCAAGGGAGCCTCAACCCCTTCTTTGTCCCAGACTTCTGGTTTCGATGAGGTTAGGAGAAAATTTCACTGCCCAAGAGCTAAGAGCCACTCTAACCCTCTATGTAGTATGCCTAGGGGGGATAATATGGGGTAAAAAGGGAGGTACCCAAGGCAATAATGTAATAATGGGATGGGCCATAGTAATAAATAAGGTGGTTAACCCGTATCATGTAAGGGACCACAAGTAGTTAGAAATAATGTAATAAGCCCATGGTATTAGATAGATGGTATTAAGGGAACCATGGTAATGACTCATGATATTGTATGTATGAGGCCTATATAGAGGCTAGAGACTCCCCATTGAGAGATGTCAAGGAATATTGTATGAACATGCATATGGCTTGTGGAGTGCTCTCATTCCTTAAGGAGTGAATGTATGGTGTTGCCCTGAAGTAATTTTATCTATTTCTATCTTATTATTTCTGGGTTTATTTTCATTGTCTTATATTTTCATATCAGATCTATAACCAGTGGTATCAGAGCACTTTCGTGGGCCAAGCAGAGCATTTTTTTTAATTTTTTGTAGGAATTTTTTGGGCGGCGAGTTTGCAGATCAGATCTATACGTTCTAGTGCAAAATCTACAGAATCTAATTGTGGATCTAAGTTTTTGACGAAAAAGTACTCAATTTAAAAAAAAAAATTAGTTGAATTGGAGCCCGGATGAAGGAGATCTTGCTGATTTAAAAAAACAGTGGGGTTGTAGACATTTTTCGGGGTGGCGAGTTTGCAGATCATATTTGTACGTTTTGGTGCAAAATCTGCAAAATCTAATTGCAGATCTGGATTTTTTGTGAAAGATTCCCAAGTTCAAAAAAAAATCGGCCAAATTGGAGTCCGGATGAGGGAGATATCACTGATTTAAAAATTAGTTGGGTTGTAGACATTTTTCAGGTTGGCGAGTTTGTGGAGCAGATCTGTACTTTTTGGTGCAAAATATGTAGATTATAATTGCATATCTGGAATTTTTGTGAAAAAATACCCAAGTTCAAAAGAAAAATCAGTCGAATTGGAGTTCGGATGAGGGAGATATCGCTGATTTAAAATCAGTTTTTTTTTTTTCATAATTTTTTTTTTTTTTTTTTTTTTCAAAATTTTTTTT
This sequence comes from Pinus tabuliformis, assembly GCA_031772625.1. Classification (NCBI taxonomy): domain Eukaryota; kingdom Viridiplantae; phylum Streptophyta; class Pinopsida; order Pinales; family Pinaceae; genus Pinus; species Pinus tabuliformis. The sequence goes on from CM062816.1 coordinate 24,381,937, forward strand.
TGTGACGGTGAGACAATTTTAGTGTGAATCAGAAATTCCAGTGCCTAGATTGGGATTTTTATCACATGGCAAGATGAAAAATGGTTGTTCCATGTCTGAAAATAGGTAATAATAGGGATTCTGAGCAATATTGACTAAATGGTGACAATTCCAAATTTTCGCCAAGTAAGTGAACTTTTTCCAAATCCTCTTCATGGCGATTCTACATTTTACAGGAAAAGATAATGGTCCTACTATTGAAGAATACATTAAAGCAAAAAAGTTAGTATGGGCACAACATTGGAGATTTTTGGTAGTGGCTCATTTTTTAGATGAGGTGGCCACATGGTGGGAATTACAGAACAAAAAGAAGTTGTTGAACCTTTTAGATGAAGAATTTGAAAAATTACTTTTAGACAGATGGTCTCATGCTAGAAAGCAAGATAATGAGAAACATGTGGGCTTATTTCCTACTAGTATATCCTTATTGCAAGTTCATGGATTGCTTCAGAAGGAGAAGATCGTTGTGTCTATAAATCCTAGTTGTAAGCATAATCATATAAATGTCAATTTGGAAAAAAAATTACAAGTCCCAGCAAAACAAAGGGAGCACACATAGGTTAATCATGAGGAGGTGCAAGTTTATAAAGACTTGAATTTTTCTATGGACAAGTATGTATTTCATTCTAATTTTTATGCTTCCGATATGGCTAATGCAGATGTTGTTTTGGGATACCCTTGGATGGAATCGGTGGGTACTATCAATATTAATGTGCAGAAGAAATTCCTGGAGCTTTGGGATAAAAAGAAGAAAATTACATTACAAGATATTTCCATCAATAAACAGGAAGAGTCCATGGAGGCTGAAGCAGAAGATGTTCCAGGGACTGACATATTAGATGATGAGCCATTGATGGTCGACAACCAAACACAAACATCAAACCAGGTACTAGAAAAATAGGTAGAGTCCAAGGAGGCTGAAGCAGAAAATGTTACATCAGATGAGGATTCAGTGGTTGAAGTAATATTGGAAGATAAGAAACAACAACAGGCACCACAACATGTACCAAATACCAATCAGGCACCATTAGGTGGTAAATTAAAGAAAGATACACTGTTGGTTAAAACTTCAGCATATCACCACCCACATCACCCAGTAAGAAAACAACCAACAATATGGCAACAAATTAGCTACAAGGACAACAACCCCCGCACGGCATATAGAGAGGGGCGACGATCCACCTACTATACATCAACAAAGAAGCGCTACGAGGGTCAACTTCCATCTCAAGCGAGCGAGGCACTAGCTAGATCGAGAGCTCACCTTTCTCTGGGATGGCTAGATGCATGAGCATGGTACCAGTGGACTACTCTTTTGAGTAGATCTTATTATTTGTGTTCTTCCCATGTTTCGGGGATGAAACATGTTAAGGGGGGTGGAATGTAGTATACCTAGGGGGGATAATATGGGGTACAAAGGGAGGTACCCAAGGGAATAATGTAATAATGGGATGGGCCATAGTAATAAATAAGGTGGTTAACTCGTATCATGTAAGGGACCAAAAGTAGTGAGCAATAAGGTAATAAGCCCATGGTATTAGATAGATGGTATTGAGGGAACCATGGTAATGACCCATGGTATTGTATGTATGAGGCCTATATAGAGGCTAGAGACTCCCCATTGAGAGATGTGAAGGATTCTTTTATGAATAGGCATATGGCTTGTGGAGTGTTCTCCTTCCTTAAGGAGTGAATGTATGGAGTTGCCCTACCTTAAGGGTTTGATATCAATAAAGAAACATTTCTATCTATTTCTATCTTATTATTTTTGGGTTTATTTGTATTATCTTATATTTTCAGATTAGATCTATAACAAGTGGTATTAGAGCTATAACACTCTATGGATCCCCTTATTCCCCAACAGGCTACCATACATAGCAGAAAGTAAAAAACCAGACAACAACAAATAACTAAACCAAATTACTTCCGAAACATTTGAAACCACCACCATTCATTGCCATACTAGCTTCCATTCTTACAACATTGACTCCATATCAAGACTAAGGTAGAATTGAATTACATACCAGTTTCCTTCCGAGGTGTTGAAGGCGTTTTCTTGTTGGTGGTGGAAATCCCTCCTCCTACACGAAAGGTCCTCCCCCCAGCTTCTAGTCTCGTCGCCTACTTCCTGTTTCCTCCTCCAATCTTGCATGCATGCACTGGCTTCCTTCACCACCTTTCCTCCTTAATTACCTTCAGACCTTCCCTTTTGTTTTCCTGAGGCAATTGACACCCACCTTTCTCTCCTGGTACCTCCTCCCACGCGCATGTGGGGTCCTTGGGTTGGTCACCCACTAATCCTAGCCACTTGTCCCTTACACATGTCCACAATCCATCTCTGGATCTCCTTTCCCATCACACCCTGATCGGGGGCTATCAAATTATTATTACTACTAACTCAAATATCAATATAACTTTAAACACATTTTTTTTTTTTGTTATTCTTATCAACAAAATTTTGTTAAAGTTAACACATGATGGAATAATGCAACTATATTCTAGTTTGTTCCTATTCCTAGAATATGCATGCCTTGTTTCCCTTCTTTGAGGAAACTTGAGGAAGCAACAGTAGGAAACATGGAAGGGGTTTCAATAGAAGGGAGCCCATAGAAATTAAAAGAATCCACTAACATCCCCCTGTCAAAGATATCTTCATAAGACAAAAATGGATGGGTTCTTTGAGAAGCTAAAGGGGTATGATGATTAAATAACCCTTGAATTTTCCATGGCCCTTCACTCTCATGGGGAAGACAGTGCCACCAATATTATAAAAGGACTTGCCATCCATTTGAATGTAGAGCTCATTAGCTCACCTATCAAAACCAAAAGGAGGTAGCCCAAGAAAGGCCCCTTATCTTTCAAAAGAAGGAAGAGCACTATGATCAAATAAGGGAAGCCTCAACCTCCCTTAACAATCCCAATTACAATTGAAGAATCTGTCGGCCACTGAGAAGGAGAATTAGGACGAGGCAAAGGGAAAATTGAGGAATTCACCTCTCGCAAAACCAAGGGAACGCAGCCTCAGACATACAAAAGAAGGCCAACCACTAGGGAAGTTAGGGCCAAGCAATTACAAGAAAAAACTACCGAGGTACAGGAAGAAAAAGGATTGTTATAGGAAGGGGGGAAATTTCTACAGGATAGGGAGACACTTCTATAAGAAGGAGCAACAATACCTCAAGGGGGAGAAAAAGGAAACAAGAACTTCAAGAGCCCGATCCATAGCCTGATCTTGGGTCTTACTACAAGTTTTATGAATAGGGAGGAATCATACTTGAAAAATTTGTAGTCCCCATCCTACTTGAGCTAGAAAAGGAGAGAGGTTGGACACATCGATGGATGCAGATTGCTAAGTCCAAGAAAGTTGAATATGTGGGCCCCATGGAAGAAAAGATGAAGAAAATGGGTGAAGAAATGGCTAAATTAAGATTCAAAGAGTCAATCATGAGGGAGTAAGTGAAATTAAAAATTCAGAGGCTAAGAGAGCAGTTATAGGAGAAGGAAGCACAACTTTCCACCATGGTAATCTTAGCCATGGAAGCCATCTACTGCAGGAAACCATCCAAATCATATGCCATCTTCCTCAAATAACAATGGTTGAAATTTCAAATTAAGACATTGGCACAATATGTCTCTCTTCTAGCTAATGACCTTAGCCTCTTCAATTTTCCATGAAGAAGCAAGCACTGAGGAAGTGAATAAATTTATGGCGAATGAAGCAAGTAAGCCTATATATATTAGAGTATAATTGAAAAATCCTAAGGTTTTCATAAGAAACCATAGCCGTATCTATGCAAACCCTAAATTAACCCCTTTATACTTAGAGAAACAAGAGCAACCTATCCTCCATTTGAAGACATTTTTAGGATTTTGGGGACTAACAGTTTGTTGGCCTGCCAAAGGAGAGGGCGTGATTTGCCACATAGTCTACAAATCAGGGAATACCACTCCTCTAAGAGGTTGAGGAATGCTCTAAAAAGGACCCCACTCTACAAGAGAATTTTTCAAAGATTGAATATCAACTGGATAGGATTAAAGCTCAATCCTCCTTTATTATTAGGCCTACAGGAAAGGAGAGATCAGACATAGGAATAAAGTGAGTGGGAAGAAATAGAGGTAAATGCAGGTTTTTATCCATAAGAAGGCACACCATCTGAGGTGCCTTGGGATGTCATAGAGGCCGCTAGAGCCAGGCATGGGCTATAAATCAGTGAGTAGGTTGCTAAGAGGGTGAGAAATACCATCAATATGGAGGTGATGATGGGCCCCATCAATAAGTATATCATAAGACCCATTTTTCCATCCACCAACCTATAATTCCTCTTTTGCTCGCATTTATGTACAAATTGCAAGGAAATTGCTACTACTAATGAAATCGAGTTGAAATCAAGAGACATAAATTTCTTCTACTATTCTGCGAAAAGGAAAACACATGATAGAAACAAATGCAACAAAATACAACCAACAAAATACAAGGAACAAAATTATTTTACGGGGGGCCAACTGGGAAAACCACCTCCTCTATTTTTGTTATATTAGATGAGAAAAAATTGATTAATTACAATGACTGCATCACACATGAAACACACCATGCATTGTGTTGAAAAAATGTGTAACTAGGTTCGGTCTTCATAAGTATGAAATGTATTCTTGTAAATTATAATATGAAAAGAAATTATTATTATTGGAGCATGGGTTACATGCTTAAGTTCTTTTATTTTATAGGTCAAGCACCCATTGAGTGCTTTTAGGGTTTTTCCTTGGTTTAAGAGTCATTGTCATATATATAAGACCCCATGGGTGCATTGTATCTTGTAAAGAAAAAAATGTTTTGTCTTTAAAGTGTTGAAATACCTCCAAGATCAAGTCGTCTTACATGAAGAGTGACATATACCTTTGAAGGAGCCAATATATAGATAGGAACTCGTCCTCCAGTATACAAACTCACTCACACTAATTCTATGCGAAGTAGAGGACAAGGAAGAGTTGAAGAAGAAGAATGAAGAAGAAGTCAAAGAAGTCGAAGTGCTTGGGCTAGTTCTCTCTCTCTCTTGTGAAAGTCAAAGCTATCTTTGGTTTGATCTTTGAGAAAGTAGAGAAGGAAAGTCAAGCGAATGTCACTTAGGGTGTCTCACTAGCCCTATGTCTTAAGAAAAGGCAAGTGAAGGGAAGAGAAGGCTATACGAAGGAGATCAAAGTCTCTAAGAGGTGAAATAACAGCTGCAACAGTTGCCAGGAGACAAAATTTCAGAGCTACAATAGGAGGTATAATTCCTTATAGTTGGAGGTTGATTTGATCTTGATATTGGAGGGTATTTGTTTGAGTCACTAGGTCATGGTATTTGTCAATTGAAGGATCTATAAGAAGAGAATATATTTAAGGGTTTTCCCCTTAAGAGGAGGGGTTTTGGCCCTGGCTTGTAGCCTATATTATGTGTCACTGTTATTTTTTTTTGGTAGTTGTTTGATGTATATCACACTATAGTAATAAGGAACAAAGATAATAAGGTAAAAGGTAACACAAACAATTATCAAGTTAGAGATAATTAACATATTCATTGCCCTATTGAATTCTCAACATGGTATCAGAGTTAAGGTTATATAAGAACATCATGAAGATATCCTCTACAATGAAGAAGTTCATCAAGAAGATCACAAGCCATCTCAAGAGAGGTGTTAAGGAAGCATGAAGTTTTTTATCTTATTCAAAGAAGGTATCAGTCAAAGAAATGAATGAAGGTCTCTTCTCGGATCTCTCTCGCATATTCCAATATGAAGACATTTGGGTAATTGATAGTGGTGCATCAAGGCACATGACGGGCCATTCCGATTGAAGACCTTATCAAAGGAAAATCCACTTATTTAGTGGAACTTGGAGATAAAAATAGCTATCCCGTGAAAGGTACTGGATCAACCTCCATAAATATGGAAAACATAAGCAACATTCACCTCAACAATATCTTATCTGTTCCAAGTTTGCAAAAGAACTTACTTTCAACTTCAAGTCTAGAAGATAAGGGTGATAGAGTAGCCTTCATTGATGGAAAGGTCATTTTATGGGGTAAAGACTCAAGTATAGATAAGGCTAAAGTCATTGGAATTCGAGAAGGAAGACTCTACAGACTGATATCTCCTGTGGCCCAAGCCCTAGTTCACATTGAAATTAGCCCATGTGAACTTTGGCATAGATAATTTGGTCATCTACATTTTCAAATCCTTCCAAGTCTAAGTTCCATAGTAGATGGAATTCCTGATCTGAAGGAAGAACATGAAGGTGTTTGTAAGGGATGTGCATTGAGTAAGAATACGAAGAGACCATTTGGAAGCAATGCTTCATGGTCAAAGGAAATATTGGATCTCATTCACTCCGATGTATGTGGCCCTATGGATCCCAAATCACTTGGAGCTCATCTATATTATGTCACATTTATAGATGATCATTCAAGAAAGTACTGGGTTTACTTAATGAAAACTAAGCACTAAGTATTTACAAAATTTCAAGAATTCAAGGTTGAAGTGGTGAACCTTACTGAAAGAAGAATCAAGATACTAAGATTTGATAATGAAGGAGAATATACATCCAAAGAGATTATCGAATTCTGTAAGGAGTCTAGGATTAAGAGGGAGTTGATAGTCCCATATACTCTCGAAAAAATGGATTTGTAGAATGAAATAATATATCCATTGAAGAAAGTGTAAAAGAAATGTTACACAATCAGGATCTACCTAAGTTTCCGTGGGGGGGATCATGAAGAAATCTATATACATTCAAAATCGAAGTCCCCAAAGATTTCTAGACAAAAAAACTCCGGAAGAAGTGTTCACTGGAAAGAATCCATCTATACATCATCTCTGAATATTTGGGTGTCATGTATATATCCATATACCAAAGGAAAAAATATAGAAGTTGGACCCTTCCGACATGAAGGGAACATTTGTTGGGTATAGAAACTCATCAAAATCTTATAGGATCTACATGAAAGATGGAAATCACATAAAAGTTAGTTGTGATGTCATATTTGATGAAATCATAGCATTCAAGAAATCAAAGGAAATTTCCATAGACTTTGATGATGAAGAGATTCCGATATTTGAGGAAGAAGTTGACAAGGGAGAATAAGAATCACACCATAAAGAAGAAGGTCCTAGTGAGATTTTTCAACTTGTGGTTATCTCGGAAACAAGAAAAGGGCCAAATTAGTTGAAATATACTCTACTTGATGCAGAAGGTCATGAGGCAGTGAAAGGATCCTTTAAAGGAAGCAAGAAACCCAAAACATATTCTGGGTATGCTGCATAAATGACAAAACTAATAGAAGAAAAACCATCCACTTTTGAAGAGGCTGTAAATAATTAGGAATGGAAAGATTCCATGAATGAAGAGTATCAATCTATAATGAAGAATGTAGTTTGGGAGATCATACCTAGGCTTAAAGACAAATATGTGGTTACTTCCAAGAGGATCTATAAGGTCAAACATGCGGCTGATGGAAGTATAGATAAGTATAAAGCAATATTTGTGGCTGGAGGCTTCTCTCAACTTGAAGGCATCGACTATGAAGAGACATTTTCTCCAACAATAAGATATATAATGATTTGATCATTAGTCTCTCTGGCAGCATTGATGGGATGTAACATTCACCAAATGGATGTCAAGGCTATGTTTTTGAATGACACAATATATGAAGACATCTATATAGAGCAACCCTTGGGATTAAAAGTTAAAGATAGGAATGCATATGTTTTCAGAGTGAAGAAATCATTATATGACCTCAAGAAAGCACCAAGGGCATGGCATGCTAGAATGGATGCATATCTACAAAGAATAGGTTTCACAAAAAAATCTACTAATTCGAATCTTTATATTAAGGTTATAGATGGTGAAACTGTAAACATTCTTCTGTATGTATATGATCTTCTCTTGATAGGTGCAAAAGGTTGAATTGAATAATGTAAGAAGAAACTAGCAACATAATTTGAAATGAAGAATCTTGGGATGATGAATTACTATTTGGGACTAGAAGTATGGTAGGGGCCTAATGAAGTTTATTTGGGTCAAGTAAAGTAATTGATCAAGATGCTGAAAAGGTTTGACATGATGGATTGCAAACGTGTGAACACTTTGATGATCACAAAATTGAAGAGACTAAGGAGTTATGAATCTATCCCTGTGGATCCTTCCAAGTATAGGACACTTATTGGCTCATTAATTTACTTGGTGAATACTCGACCAATTATATGCTTTGCAGTAAGTGTTCTCAGTCAATTCCAAGTGGAGTCGAAGCATGATCATTGGGTAGCAAAAAAACATATTCTGAGATATCTGCGAGAAACCATCCACTACTTTTTGATGTATGATAAAAGGAATGATGTCCAACTAATTGGATATATAGATTCCAATTAGGGAGGTAATGAGAAAGATGGAAGGAGCATTACGTGAGTATGTTTTAGTTTTGGATCCCCCATGATATCATGGATGAGCAGAAAGCAATACATAGTTTCTTTGAGTAGTTCTAAAGCAGAATATATTGTAGCCCGTGAAGTAAGTAGAGAATAAGTATGGTTGAGGAAGATGCTATCCGATCTATTTGAAGGACTGATGAACCCTACAATGATACTTTTTGATAAAACAAGTTGTATATTTTTGTCTAAAGATCCAATGTTTCACGGAAATAAAAAGCATATAAGCAACAAGTATCACTATATTTGAGAGCTAGTACAAAATGGTGTGCTGCAACTACAGTATATTTCCACTGATGAGAAAGTAGATAACATATTGACAAATTCACTTCCAAACAATAGTATTGTGTACTTGAGAGAAAAGCTTGGTTTGGATTATGTATCCTCCCTAATTGAGAGGGAGAGATAGACACTACATTCTTTTCTTCACTTGGGAAGAAAGAATGGAGGATTGGGTAACCATCTAACATTCGATACTCTTTGAGAATGTCTAAGGGCATTCAAGAAAAGAATAGTCCAAAGGAAAGTCATACTCAGTGAACACCAGGGTGGAGTATGTACCTTGAGAGACAATGATGATGGTGTCTATAAATCATTGTTCTTGCCAAAATTGTGCTTTGATACTGTGGAGAGATTGATCTATTAGTCAAGGCCTTTCTATGTGACAAGGTTGGTTAAATATGATGCTAGACACATGGGTTACCAATCCAACTCTTTTGATGAGATCTTTTTAGATTAAGAATGACCATGTACCTCTTTTGAATACCTCCCTAGTTAAGAGGGAGTGTTGAGAAAATGTGTAACTAGGTTCAGTCTTCATAAGTATGAAATGCATTCCTGTAAATTATAAAATGAAAAAAAAAAAGAAATTATTATTGGAGCATGGGTTTCATGTTCAAGTTCTTTTATTTTATAGTTCAAGCACCCAATTGAGTTCTTCTAGGGTTTTTCCTTGGTTTAAGAGTCATTGTCATATATTGAAGACCATATGGGCACATTGTATCTTATAAAGAATTTTTTTTTTGTCCTTAAAATGTCAAAATACCTCCAAGATAAAGTCGGCCTAGAAGTTGTCAAGTTAGCCTACATGAAGAGCCACATCTACCTTTGAAGGAGCCTATATATAGAGAGGAACTCGTCCTCCATTAGAAACACTCACTCACACTCATTCTATGTGAAGCAGAGGACAAGGAAGATTCTAAGAAGAAGAATGAAGAAGTCGAAGAACTAGAAGTGCTTGGGTTAGTTCTCTTTCTCTGAAAGTTGAATCTAGGGTTTTTGTGATGGGGTTATCTTTAGAGAGGTATTAGAGAAATAAGAGAAGGAAATTCAAGTGAAGGTCACTTAGGGTGTCTCACTAGCCCTAGGTCTCAAGAAAAGGCAAGGAAATGGAAGAGAAGGCTATACGAAGGAGATCAAAGTCTCTAAGAGGTGCCGTAGCAGTTGTCGGGACACATAATTTTGAATCTATAGTAGGAGGTTGAAGTCCTTATAGTGGGAGGCCAAGTTGATATTGATCTTGGAGGGTATTTGTCTGAGTCACTAGGTCATGGTATTCGTCAATTGAAGGATCTATAAGAAGAGAAGAGACTTAAAGGTTTTCCCCTCAAGAGGAGGGGTTTTGGCCCTGGCTTGCAGCCTATATTTTGTGTCACTATTCTTTTGTTTTGGTAGTTGTTTGATGTATCTCACATTGTAATAATAAGGAAAAAATCTAATAAGGTAAAAGGTAACACAAACAATCATCAAGTTAAATATAATTAACATATACACTACACTACAATTATGATTTCCTCCTCCTGAGTCTGCTTTGCAAAAGACACAGTCAAATCTTGGCACCCTACTACTCATATTTCCTTGCACAATTCCTAAGGAAACTAGATCCCAAATAATAGCTATTTTCTTGCGCAATTCCCAAGAGAAGGGTCTCACCTAATGCATACAAATTGTGTACACTCTCTAGTATACACTAACAAATACATTGATGCCTTTTTCCTCCACACAACTAGGAAATTCAAATTCCATGCATGACTGGGTCTATTTTTAATAAATTGATCACTTAATTGAGAGATAAGTGAGTTAACAACAATTACTACTACTCAACTAAACTCTTAATGACTCTATACTAGACTAGAGCTTAGATAACTGAGTTTAACTAATAACCAGGCTAGATCCATCTTAAGTCTATATCTATCAAGTGTCGAGAGGGATCAAATATCTCGATGTACAAACCTCTTTTTTAAGTGAAAAAATTCAGGAAATGTTTGCACCTCGAGAGATTTTATCCCTCTCAGTGCTTGATAGATCCGAAGTTATGATGGATCTAGGCTGGTTTTAGTCGTGTGTGGCCAAATAAATTATAACAAACATATGATTAATTTTATCAATAATATGTAAATTCATCTAATATTAATATAATCACTTTAAATATGCTAAATATATATTAGATCTGGTCATTTTAATTTTAAATTTTCTTAGTTACCTCACTTTGATGAGATGCTAAATATTGTTAATAACTTTAATGATGAAAAATGATAAAATACAAATTTTGAATGTAAATTGACAATGTAATAGTGTTGAATGATAGAAAATGTGAATAACAAGAATATAACCAATTATAAATAGTCTTCATTGTGATTAATCTCAAACTATTTTCTTCTTCTATTCTTATTGTCGGCCTTGTTACTTTTGTCATCTTTTAATAACGATTGTCATATTTTTGTATAGATTTTATGAAAAGGACAGGTTAAATCATAAACCGTTTAAATATTTAGCTCGAACTATTATATTAAACATCATTTTTGTCTCTCTTTCTCTCCAATATTAATAGTTTGAATTACTATAACACAAAAAACAATGTACATTGTCAATAATATTTTATGCTTACACTAAAATAAATGCTCAATGTTAATCCAATCACTTTAAAATTAATGTACCATCATACATCCAATTACATCAAATCAGAAATCAACATCTCCATTGAAATCAATGCATCTAATGCAAGAAATCAAATAAGATTAGAAAACAACATTTACACTCAAATCAATGCATCTAGTGCAAGTAAGCAAATAAGATTATAAACCAACATCTACACTGAAATCAATGCATGTAGTGAAAGTAAGAAAATAGAATTATAGGCCAACATCTACACTGTAATCAATGAATCTAGTGCACACAATCAAATAGAATTAGAAATCACCATCTACAATGAAATCAATGCATTTAGTGCAAGCAATCAAATAGGATTAGAAATCACCATCTACACTGAAATCAATGCATTTAGTGCAAGAAATCAAATAGGATTAGAAATCATCTACATTTAAATAAATGCATCTAGTGCAAGCAATCAAATATTATTAGAAATAAACATCTACATTGAAATCAATGTATCTAGTGCAAGCAATCAAATAGGATTAGAAATTACCATCTACACTAAAATCAACGTTGCATTTAGTGCAAGCAATAAAATAGGATTAGAAATCATCTAAATTGAAATCAATGCATCTAGTGCAAGAAATCAAACATCATTATAAATCAACATCTACATTCAAATCAAAGCATCTAGTGAAAGCAAGCAAATAGGATTAGAAATGACCATCTACACTGAAATCAATGCATCTCGTGCAATAAATCTTCTTTCCTCTATCCCCCCTCCATCTATATCCATATCTCCCTCCATATATCCTTCTTTGTCTCTCTATCTCAACCCCCCAAACATTCATGCTCTCTCACTCCATATATATCAATTTCTCTGTCCCTCCCTCCCTCTCTCCATCTCTCTCTTCTTCTCTTTCTTCACTTTCCATCTATATCTCTATCTCCCTTTCTCTCTCTATATCATCCCAGAAACATACATCCTCTTTCTCCAATATACATATCTATCCCTCCCTCCCTCCCTCCTCCTCCTCCTCTCTCTCTCTCTCTCTCTCTCTCTCTCTCTCTCTCTCTCTCTCTCTATCTCTCTCTCTCTCTCTCTCTCTCTCTCTCTCTCTCTCTCTTCCCCTTCTCTCTCGCTCCCCCACTTCTATCTATATTCCCTCCTACTGTCCCCTATCCCTCTCTCTCCACCTTTATCTATCTCTTTATTTCTTCTTATCTCCCTCTCTCTCACCCTCCAACTCCATCTATCTTCCCCCCCCCTCTCTCCACCCTCCAACTTTGTTACTATAACTCTCCCTCTCTCCTCTCTCCTTCTCTCCCACAGTCTCTCCATCTCTCCTTCTTTGTCTCTTTATCTCACCTACAAACATACACACTCTCTCTCTATCTCACCCTTTTCACTCCATATCTCTCTCCACTTCTCAACATCTATGTATTTATTCTTCCCTCCCTCTCTCCCCCTCAAAATCCATCTCCCTATCCCTCCCTCCCTCTCTCCCTCTCTCCTCCTCTCTCTCAAGTTTGCTCTCTCATACTTCCTCTCTCTCCCTTGATATCCTCCCTCCCTCTCTCTCTCTCTCTCTCTCTCTCTCCAATCCTCTCTCTTCCCCCATCACTCTCCTCCTCTCTCTTAAGTCATGTCTCTCATTATTCCTTTCTCTCCCTTTCTCTCCTACCTCCCTCTCTCTTCCCCAATCTCTCTCTCTCTCTCTCTCTCTCTCTCTCTCTCTAACTATGTTACTATATCTCTCCCTCTCTCCTTCTTTGTCTCTTTATATCACCCCTAAACATACGCACTCTCTCTCCATCTCTCCCTTGTCACTCCCTCTCTCTCTCTCTCCACTTCTCACTCCCTATGTATTTCTTCTTCCCTCCCTCTTTCCCTCTCTCTCTCTCTCCTATCCATATTTGTGTCTCCCTCTCCCTCTCTTACCCTTCTCTACCTCTCTCACTCCTCTCCCTCTCTCTCTCTCTTCATTCCTCCTCTCCCCTCTCCATTTTATCTCCATATCTCCCTTTTCACTCCCCCTATGTCTCCACCTCTATCACTCTATGGCTTTGTTCTTCCTTCCCATATATATATCTAGAGTTGATATATATCATGATATATTAATATATATTATAATATAACAAATTTAATATTGTATTAATCCAAAGTTATTAAATTTAATAATATTAATATTATAATATATTAATATGAATATTAGATTTAATAATAATAATATTATTGATATTTTAATATTAATATTAGGGTTAATAATGTTTTTTTTCATAGTATTAATAATAATTTGGCCCATAGACTTCACCTAAATAAAACCTCCCTTTTGAGTGTTAGTAAGTATAAAGAGGTTTACAGAGTGAATATAAAAAGAGGTTTTATTTATTTACCATACCTTTGGTTTATTTATATTTATATTTATTTATCATATCTCTTTTATTTACCATGGTATTTGGACCATAGAATTCGTATATAATTAGATGTTGATTTCTAATCCTATTTGATATACTTTTATTTATTTACTATACCTCTTTATACTTATTTTATATTTATTTTTTTACCATACCTCTTTTATATATATGGTATTTGGCCCATGGTATTAATAATTTATTGCCCCATGGTATTTGGCCCATAGGCTTCACCTAAATAAAATCTCTTTTTTGAGTTTTCATAAATATAAAGAGGTTTATTGAGTAAATATAAAATATGTTTTATTTATTTACCATACCTCTTGTTTATTTATATTTTTATTTATTTAGCCTACCTCTTTTTTGAGTGTTCGTAAACCTCTTTATATTTTAAATTTATATTGTTTTTATACATAATAATAATTATATTGATTTTTAAATAGGGTGGACATTAGATTAAAAATGTTAAATGTTAAACATTACATTTACGTTTACATTTACATTTACATTTATGTTTACTTTTACATTTACATGTTTATGTGTTTATGTTCTTACGTGAGATCTACCCCCATACTAGGCTGTAGAGCACCTCTAGATGTAATAACTCCACTTGATCTAAAATTATCATAAACTAAAAATTGATGTAGAATCGAATAGCCATTAATGATTTGAATGATAACTGAAAGAACAGAAATCGAGGCAAATTCCTTGAGCATAAAAATTTACGAAAACTAATTAAACATAAAATAAATGCATAACAGAAGTGTAAATAGTAAAAACACAGTTATACCAGACAACAAATTGGTGGACGGAGTTCGTCCTTGATGGACTATGTCTTCGGGTCCGCTTTCAAGATGGGCGAGAAGGAAGAAGTCAATTACACAGTGAATTAGATGGAACTTGCACACAAGAAATTATAACCTCTTTCATCAGACAGCCCTTTGAACTAGCTTTCCAACGCCGCTTACAGTTTCCAATTCTGACTCTTGATGCTCCCGAAACACTGAAAACAAAACAACCTCTGACCTCCAGAATCTACACACAAAAACCCAAAACCACCAATCTATTCTTCAATGAGAAAAAATGCCTCTTATAGGCTTGCAAGCACATTAAAACCTCATTCACTGCCCTTAGGAATGAATTTTCTAACTTCTAGGGTTGATTTAAGGTTTTGGTTAAGAGTCTTTAATGTCACATAGTGACATTCACCATTTATGAATTAAATTAATCCAAAAATACAATTTAAAACCCAAAATAAACTTTCGGTTAGCCCGAATGCCATTAGTGGTTATCTAACTGGGCGGAGGAGGGTGATACCTCATGTGAGTGCTAGACCAAGCCTGCGGTCAGTACGCTAGTGGTTCCACCGACGGTTCCAACTGGCGGTCCCCTGAATTGCGCGGTGAGTTACTTGTGTTCACATGCCACAGGGTTCTGCTGTGGTTATAACAAACAGTTAAATGCAACTTTTGACGGCCTACTCACATGCCTTATCTGCCGCGGTTTCCATACCTGTGCAGTTAAGGCCTGTGGTTATGCGCTGATATGTTTTACATTGTATGGTTTGTATTACATTGGCTGAGGTGTATTAAAACATAGGATTAATGCATTTTGTATATTTTTAATACATAGGTTTTAGGACTTAGGGTTTGGTGTTTAGCATTTAGATTAGGATTTGATACATGGATTTGGATAGGTAATGGTGTTTAGCATAGGTTTAGACTTTAGGATTAATGCATTAGGGTTTTAAGTCTTAGATGTAGGATTAGGTTTTAGGTCTAGAACCTAAAAGAAAACCCTTTTACAATCTTTTGTCATAATGTGGCATAAAACCACATGCCTATCATCGAAAAATGACGATATTGATCCTTTGCCACGATGACAACCCTGATGACATATCCTGCAGCGTCGAACAAGAAAACACATGTTGTCGACCAAACCCTGGGGAACTGTCGATGAACTCAAGTCGACAACCAAGGGCTAAACCATCTCCGCTAAACACCATGAAAACCTATGAACATTAGTTGAACAACCTGATCATAACTAACACTGTTGAAACTAAATGAAACCCATGAACTGAATGCTGATGATGAAATTGAACATTGATGACGACACTTGAATATTTGTGCAATTGGATTGACGGATCCTCTTGGATCATTCCTCTCCACTTGAAAGCTTTTTGACCACAAAAGTTTGACTAAAAAATTAGTCGATGAGAATAGAACTCCCTCTCTATCCACCTTGACTTGACGATGTACCAATACATTTGATCAACCACCTACAAGTGATGACCCTAATGATGCTAACCATGGAACTTTTTGATTCGGTGACTTGCTTCTTCCATCCGCAGTATGAACAACTTGCGATGATGGGCAAACAACCTGTTATCAACATGGAAATGGAATTATTTCCACGAAGAATCATGAGTTAGTGATTCAAAAACATCTTTGAAAACAGTTTTTGTAGAACTTTGTTCAATACATATGATGAGTATTAATAATCTACTTTCTGGAATAACTGAAATATTCAAAGACTCCTTTGATTTTGACTTCATATCAATTACTTGACTTGATTTACTTTCCTGTTGATTGATTACTAAGTGAAATTGCTGCACAAAACTCATCCAGCTATGATGTAAAGACTGCTGCAACTTAGTTTGACTTTGAAAGTATCTAAGTAATTGTTGATTTACTTGAATCACTATTTCTTCATCTATTAACTAATATCTCGATTGGCTAACACTTTCACTTAATGCATTAGTTTTCAAATCATGATAAGGAAACTTTATATTTTCTTTCGAAAATGCTTTGTCATGAAAACTTATAAACTTCCTCTCCACTTGAAAAGAGGCTTCATTACTTTTTAAAGCATGAAATGATGATGCAATACCAAAGAAATGTAACACTGACTTTCCCCAATACTGACCTGCACCCCTGAAATTGAAAATAAACATACCATCAGAAGCAAGTCTCTGATTAGACTCACATGTACCATTCCCTGCAATACACTGTTGATGATGAAGCTTCTATAATTGAGTTGAATGAATGAGTTGAGATTCATTATGTCTTTAAGAAGATGTTCATATGATATTACATGTATCTCATGTTTCTTATCCTGTTTATGAATAAGATTTCTTGGAAAAGAATTAAGCACCTTGACCAATTGATCTATAAACTGAATCTCGCATTCCGAACAATCTTCCTTATGTTGTTCCTTAATAAACATGAGCACATGTTTACTTGAACTTATTAACTACTTAACTTGATTTGTAACAACTAAATCCAAGTTTTATTTGACTTTATGTGCACTAACGATAAATTCAACCCCTTCTTTCTTTAGGTGATATTTATGTTCTCTTCTGTAAAACACTGCATCTCTATCATAAAGAAAAGGACTTCCTAAGACAACTCCACATATGTCTAATGGGACGACATCTAACTCTAATTCATCAATGTACTTAGATGTAATTGCAAATTTTAACCAACACTGCTTTGTGACATGTATTTGACTTGATTTATTAATCCATCCTAATGGGTATGGTCTTGGATGATTATGTGTTTCCAATCCCAATTGATTAACTATATGTTCAGATATTAAATTTTCCCGCGATCCACTGTCAAACATTTTGTCAATCTTTGTATGCTTAGAAGTCATCCTTATGTGGAAGAGTTCAACTCTTTTAACCTGTCGTAACCATGGCAGTTATCCTCCTTTCATCACCTGCATCTGAACCTAGATCCTACTGGACTACTGCAATGGCCTTCTTTTCATCCTTCTCCTCAAGGAAATTTTTGGGCTTAACTTTTGGTTGAAGTTTCCAGCACTTCGATTCATCATGACTGATTCTCTGGCAACAAGAACAAGTAAGTCTTTCCTTCTGAACAATTGCTGATTTCTTTCTCTTCGAGTTGTTCTTTCCCTTATTGTCACTAGAATATTTGGTTTCCAACTCTCTGGATGACTCCAATGAAAACTTGAATGGTCTACCACCTGATTCAATATGTATGGCCTGAACACACACCTCATCAAAATAATCAGGATTAAACATCAATAATTTATGCTGCAAATATGAATGTAAACTGCCGATGTATTTTAACAAAGTTTCACATGTATCCAATGAAATACCAAGCACTAATGCTTTCTTTCTGAACTCCTGAGTAAACTCTTGAACACTCTACCCTTTACCTTGCCTCAGATGCTGCCAATCAATAACAGCTTGCTGCATGTATCCTAAAGGATAGAACTATTTCCTAAGAGCCTTTAAAAGATTAGACCATGAAGAGATGACTTTTCCTTTACGCTTTACATCTAGCTGAATTTTACTTTTCTTGGGCCTGGAATCCCCCCACAACATGTTTTGGGGCTGAAAGCCCAAGTTTTGAGTATTATTGTTGAAAAGACTCCGCGAATTGCAGGCGAAGTGATCCAAATGGATCCAAAAAGCCCTCTAAGTCTTCAACATCACATAAAAGATCAAAACAATCGCATGAGAAAACCTTCATAAAACAACAGAAAACACTATCGAGACCCAAAAACACCAAGAAAATAGTGGAAAACAGGCTTATTGGTGGTTAAAGGAGTGATGCATAGGAGCCATCACATCTGGTCGATCAATGGTCCAGATCTAATAAGAAAATCGCAATCGGCAAAGGCTATTGGAGGCTATCGGAGGTAGATATATGGGAAGCACAATAGTGGGCAGCGCAATCAAATGAGAGCTGTTGATCTATGTGCGCAAATCAACGGTCTAGAATCAATCATGCTATCGCATCGCTGATATATATATATATATATATATATATATATATATATATATATATATATATATATATATATATATATATATATATATATATATATATATATAAAGGAGCGAGGTTGATTATGACTAAGGCTACGATAGACCGAACCTGATAAAAATATAAACACTATTTCATAAGATTTAAGATCTGTCAAATGGCATTTTTAATGTATTTTCGCGTATTTTGTTTATGAAATGAAATACAACGGGAGTGCCGATGTGATGAAAAGTGGACCCAAAAGGGTTTGGGAATGAAAATGAATAATATTTCAAATCCACCCAAAGCCATTTTTATGGGATTTTTCATTGTTTTAACATATTTTCCAAATGCAAAGGAAATCCATGAAACAAGTGGGATTTCGGGAGGAACAAAAGCGGTAAGTGGTTTCGGCCAGGCTCCGCCTGAACCCATACATTGGCTATCACATGTGCAGGCTGAGGAGAGAGAAAAACACCCTCATAGAGTGGTTAACCCCCGTACGAAAGGGCCGCTCGAAATGAACTACAGTCGTTGGATCTGGATCTCCCAGATCAACGGTGTAGATGCGATGTCAATGTACAGGCGGATTCGATAAGAGTTATATGGTGGATTCATAATATTTGAAGTCTGATGAACAGTGTTTGGTGGACTTTTTCTGTGTTTGAATGTATTTCTATGTATAAACAGAGAATGGCCATTTTAGGGATTTCAAAAGCCCAATGCACTCATCCGTTGTAGAACAAGTGGCCACCTCCCCTAAAAACATTAGCAATGATTATTTAACACACAAAAGGGGGATTCGAGTGGACAGAGGTTGGGACCTAGAAAGCGCGAGAAGAGGAAATGACCAGAAAACACAGATTGGATTTAAAGCCACAGAAGAGAGAAGACAAGGAAGGCAGTGCTAAGACTGAGAAAAGATAGAGACAGAGAGAGATAGAGAGAGTTTGTGTACTCAGAGAGGCTTGAGGGGTTCAAGCAAAACTCTTGCTATTGTTTTCTTGTGTGTTGAGACTCAAATTGAGCTCATATTGTTATAAAACTCTGCTTTTGAAGACGTAATAGAGAGGCCACCACTGAAGGCTAGACCAGGAGATGTAGCCCAGGAGTTTTGGGTGAACTCCATGTTAAACTTGTTGTGTTATGTGTGTTTTCTATTATGTTTCTTTTACTACTTCATTATCTATGTATTTCGTAATCTTATCGATCCATTTCACAAAGTCACATAGGCATGTCCATGCACATGAGACTATAATACCTTAATAAATGTCTTAGATCTCATTATCAGATCAAGTGGTATCAGAGCTTTAGGTTGCTAAGGTTAGACAATCTTGTGTTGGATTGGTGAATGCTAACTAGGTCAAAGCTCAAATTAGGAGAAGGAGAACTAGTTGAGACTAACCCAGAAATTGGAAGAGTCTATCCTAGGAGGAAAATGGCAGAAGAAATTCCCTTGGAATCAGACTCTCGGTTCATGGATAGTTTCATGACCATGAGAGCCATGGTAGAAGAGATGTACCAATAATTTAAAAAATGTCGAGGTGAAGATACTTCAACCTCCAAACAAGACAAAGGAACAAATGAACCTCTTCGAGATGGCCATTTTGAAGGAAAAGGGAAAGGAAAAGAGCCTCCTCTACCAACACCTCCTTCTAGTCCTTTAATTAAATTAGATGTAAAATTTGTTTTTCCAATATATGATGGAGAATTAAATGTAGAAAAGCTAGATAACTGGATTAGACAGATTGATGTATATTGCAGGGTGTATAACATCAATTCAGAAAGGAGAAAGATTCATTTGGCTAGCCTTCGCCTTGGAGGAACCGCCCTAGTGTGGTGAGAAGGCAGGACACAAGCTAATTTGAAGAAGCATGGTAAAATTCTTTCTACCTGGAGTGAATTTGTTTCTGCCATTAAAAGACAATTATATCCACTAGCTTATATGCAGCAAGCCATGATGAGTTGGCAAACTCTTCGCCAATTAAAGGGGAAAAGTGTACAAAGCTATACCTAGGAATTTAGAAAAAGAGCTTTAATTCTAGGCATTTCTCTAGAGTCACCTGAAACTTTGCTGAAGTATATAGGTGGTCTACATAGTTATTTCAGGCACACCATTCTCATGTTTAACCCTACTAGCATAGATGAGGTATTAGTTTAGGCTACACATCTGGAGGCTAGAGCCAAGAATGTGAACCCAGAGATTGGGGGATCATCAAAACCCCCTACAAACAAGAACAAGGAAAAGATGATCCAAATTTAAACAGGAACGCAACAAACTACAGAGATAACCATATACACAAAGATGCAGTGGAAATAATACTTCATTTCATTAATGGAAAATACTGAAATATGCTTACAATGAGAAATGGAAATAAACTAGCTAGGGCGATGGTAGCTTATCTCTGAGAAGAGATGTGGTGGCTACATGCCTCTAAACTGTGTTACAATGGGGCTCGAAGGCCTATTTATTGTTGAGAAACAATGGAAAACCCTTAACATTCCAAAACCTAACCCTAGGAGATGAAACGCCAAACTGTAGGCCCCGTTTGGGTAAATTGGTACATCAACTTCCTGAGGTCCTAACTTTGGCATACGATCTCCGTTTGACGCGTACAATAGCTCGTTAGAAAGATCTATCCGAGCACTACCACTTTGGGAAGGGAAACATCGGTCCATGGACCCATGTTGCCCCTAGATTTCCCAAAAAACGTCGTTTAGGGCCTCAAAACGGCTCCAGAAGTTCAGGACCCGAAAAACTGCTAAAAATCGTAAGTTGTGCTACAATTAAGGAAACTAAAAATGCTGAGAGAAACAATGGTGGGGGTCCAGGTGGACTTGGCAGGTGGCCACAAATATCCACCTGGATCATTCCTCCCCCCTTAGGAAGCAATGGTCCCCATTGCGTTGAGCTCCTCCATGAGATGAGGAAACTTTTGTTGAACTTGTTACCTGGTGAGCCACTTGCCCTGCTGAAGGAGTTGGCCTGCTTTAACAACTCGATATAGTTGGATATTCTGTTGGCGATTGTTATTGATCTGTGTGTCCATGATCCGATTAGTTGCAGCTTGTTCCATGCAATCTGGATTTAATTCTGTGGGTTTGAGCTGTTCTGCAATGTCGGATGTGTCTAGCAATGGTGGAAAGTATGGCCGAAGGCGGTCCACATTGAACACTGGGTGCAGGCCAATGATCCAGGTGGATATTGGTGGCCACCTGCCAAGTCCACCTGGACCCCCACCATTGTCTTTCTTAGCATTTTCAGTTTCCTTAATTGTAGCACAACTTACTATTTTTAGCAATTTTTTCGGGTCCTGAACTTCCGAAGTCGTTTTGAGGCCCTAAACGACGTTTTTTGGGGAATCCGGGGGCAACATGGGTCCATGGAATGGACCGATGTTGCCCATTCCAACAATGATAGTGCTCGAATAGATATTTCTAATGAGCTATTGTACGCGTCAGACAGAGATCATATGCCAAAGTTACGACCCCGGGAAGTTGATGTACCAATTTACCCCCAAACGGGGCCCACAGTTTGGCGTTTCATCTCCTAGGGTTAGGTTTTGGAATGTTAAGGGTTTTCCATTGTTTCTCAACAATAAATAGGCCTTCGAGCCTCATTGTAACACAGTTCGGAGGCATGTAGCCATCACATCTCTTCTCAGAGATAAGCTACCATCGCCCTAGCTGGTTTATTTCCATTTCTGGTTGTAAGAATATTTCAGTATTTTCCATTAATGAAATGAAGTATTATTTCCACTGCATCTTTGTGTATATGGTTATCTCTGTAATTTGTTGCGTTCCCGTTTAAATCCAGATCAGTGGTGTCAGAGCGGTCTACTTTTTCTCTGTTTTTCTTTGCATCTCCCCAACAAGGTCAGGATATAAGGAGTTAGGGCTTGAACTGGTTGAACCTTTGCAAAACCAGCCTCGCAAATCCTGACGGCCTCCCATGGCGGACGAGAAGAAAGACGAGGGGGCAGGAAATCCCATCAAAATCTTGCTTGAAGAAGCCCTCGAGCGACAACGGAACGTGATGATGGACAGCTTTGCCCAGATCCTTCAACGGCTACCCAGAAGCAACGCATCGGCTTCCAGCAGCTACTTTGGAAACGCCACACCCTTTAAGGTACAAGTTAATTTTGAAATCCCCATATTCGAGGGTTAGATAGACGCAGATGTCATAGATAAATGGTTAAATATGCTAGAGGGTTATTTTTTTGTTCATGAATTTTCGAGTCGGGAAAATATTGTTTTTTCTCTTTTCAAAGCAGCCCCCCACGTCAAGGACTGGTGGGAAACCTACTACGAGCAGAAGGATGAAAGTACTGGCTCACTATTTTCAGCCGCACCCACCTAGGATTCGTTCCGGGATGCCATCAAGGAGCAGTACTACCTTATCGGAAGCTATGAGGATGAATACATAAAGTGGACCACGCTGCGGCAGGGAAGGGACCAGGACGTGCCGGAGTTCACCAATCTTTTCCATACCCTTCGCACAAAGTTGGGTATCAAGGATTCGAAGCAACATTTGATACTCAAATACCGTGGTTGCCTGCACAAGTACATCCAGGAAGAAATACAATTCCTAAACATCCCCTCTCTCGGCGCAGCATACCGATATGCCGTCAAGGTCGAGCAGAAGTTTAAACAAAAGAAGCAAGACTTTGGGTCTGCGAATCCAAAGCAGGGAAAAGGTGCCCCTAAACCATAGAACAAAGGACAAAGCCAAGGCGGGACAGCCCAAGACAACCAGCCGAAGCTGCAAGCAAAGAACAGTGCCGCGAAGCCGAGAAAGGACACTGGAAAATGGTGCGAGTTCCATAAGAGCTCCACTCACAACACAAGTGAGTGTCAGGCCAAGCAGTCACTGGTGGCTGAGCTAAAGGTTTCAGAATCAGATGCATGTTCCGACTCTGAGTCAGAACTTGATAAGGGGTATGGAAAAGGGAAGTATATCATTGATGCGGATCCCAGCGCCACTGTTGCTACCGCAAAGATCCAGAAAAATGAACCCGAAGATCCAGAGGAGGAGGAGCGTCTCTTCCACTCCCAGATGTGGGTAAAGGGCTCCCAGATACAGTTCATTGTTGATAGCGGGAGTCAAAAGAACCTCATTTCGGCAGAGGTCGTGAAGCGGTTGGGCTTATCGACCACAGCACATCCACAACCATACACCATTGGGTGGCTTCACCAAGGACGAGATCTTCGCGTGAGCCAGCAGTGTCGCCTTCCATACAACATCAAGCCCTTCACGGATGAGGTATTGTGTGACATTGCTCCCCTTGAAGTTTGTGATGTATTACTAGGACAACCATACTTGTGGAAGCGACATGTTGTGTATGAATCAAGGCCCCGTGCTATTATTATTACATTGGGAAATAAGTTGTTCAGGATACCAGAGGTAGCACCACCTGCCGCCACCTCTTTGATTACTGCAAAACAATGCAGTAAGATCATTTCCAAAACCAGGAAATTTGTTTTCCTGATGATACGCCCTCAAGGAAAGAAGAAGACAGTGGCCGCGGCCTCCAAATGGGGTCCCTCTGCACGACAACTACAGATGGGCAAGGTTGTGGAGGAGTACGAGGACATTTTCACCTCCCCAGCAGGGGTTCCTCTGCACTGTCAAGTCAAGCACTCCATCGATCTGACCCCAGGTGCGCCGCTACCCAATGGACCAATTTATCGGCGCTCCGTTCTGGAGACAATGAAATCAAGAGGCAGATTCAGGAGCTCCTGCAGAAAGGTCACATCCGTCCGAGTTCATCGCCCTGTGGGAGCCCGATCGTGTTGGTACAAAAGAAGGATGGGACGTGGAGACTCTGTATTGACTATCGGGCGCTGAACAAGATCACTGTCCGTAATAGGTACCCGATCCCGCGGATTGATGACCTCCTAGACCAACTAAAGGGGGTGAAATATTTCAGCAAGATCAATCTGAAGTCAGGATATCACTAGGTACCAATCGAACCCTCCGATGTGTGGAAGACTGCCTTCAAATCCAAGGAGGGCCTCTTCGAATGGTTTGTCATGCCTTTCGGATTGACGAATGCTCCTGCAACCTTTATGACGCTAATGGATGACATCTTGCGGCTATTCACCAACTCCTTTGTAGTAGTATACTTGGATGACATTCTGATCTTCAGCCAGAGTTGGGAAGAGCACCTCCACCACATCTGACAGGTTCTCCAAACACTGCGGCAACACAAGCTATGTGCCAATTTGGAGAAATGCACTTTTGGCATGACCCAGGTTCAGTATCTGGGATACATCATTGATGAACAGGGGGTGCATGTTGATCCAGCCAAGATCCAAGTCATTCGGGATTGGCCCTCTCCAACCACTCCAATAGAGCTCCGCAGCTTTCTAGGTCTTGCCAACTTCTACCGCAGGTTTGTGTTGGGGTTTTCTCATATTTCTTAGCCCTTGAGTCAAGTCACCAAGGGCGGGGCGAAAGCAAAATTCTTTTGGTCTGAATGTCAACAGAAGGCATTCAGGGAATTGAAGGATCGCCTCTGCAAGGCACTAGTGCTCGCGTTACCAGATTTAAAACAACCATTTGAGGTTGAGACAGATGCCTCTGACTATGCTATTGGGGCAGTCCTTACTCAACATGGACATCCAGTGGCATATCACAGTGAAACAATTTCAGACACAGTCTGAAAGTACCGCACTTATGATAAAGAGATGTATTCCATTGTACAGGCCTACCGACAATGGAAGCACTACATTTTGGGGAAGGAAACGGTCATCCACACAGACCACTGACCTCTGCAGTTCATACAGACCCAAGGGAAATTGCAGAATGATCGCCATCAGAAGTGGTCTACATACCTGCAACAGTTTCACTTGAATATCAAGTATAAAAAGGGCAGCACCAATAATTTTGCAGATTGCCTCAGTCGGCCATCGATCATGGCGCTAACCACCGTGCTCAACTCTTGTGGGCATGAGACTGCTGATTGGCCACTTCTCTACAAAAGCGACCCAGAATTCGGCCACACATACCAGACACTCTTGGAGGGTTGGCATGTTGCAGATTTTCACCTCCAGGACGCCCTATTATGCCACCTCGGTCACCTTTGTGTTCCTTCAAGCGAGCATGCCAAGATGATTTGGGAAGCACACTATAGTTGGGCTGCTGGGCATTTCGGGGTCGAGAAAACAGTGGCAGTACTGCAAAATTATTTCTATTGGCCGAATCTTCGATAGGATGTTGGGAAGTACATCCGATCATGTACTGCCTGTGCCATTGCCAAACCGACCATTAAGAAGCACGGCCTCTATACCCCGTTGCCTACCCCTAGTCGACCTTGGGAATCCATCTCCATGGATTACATGTCAGGCCTTCCTTCCACTAAGCATGGAAATGACTGTGTTTTTGTGGTCGTCGACAGGTTCTTGAAGATGGCCATTATCATGGCCTGCAAGAAGAATATCACAGCAGAAGCCACTGCTAAACTCTTCTTTGAACGAGTGTGGGTGCACTTTGGGATCCCACAGTCTATCATCTCAGATCGGGATAGTCGATTTCTCAGCACATTTTGGTCCAGTCTCTGGTCAATGCTGGACACCAAACTCACGAAGTCCACAGCCTTCCATCCTCAAACTGATGGCCAGACAGAGGTTGTCAACAGGATGATTGTGCACATTATGCGCATGTATAACTCAAAGCATCCACGCACATGGGACGAGAGCCTCCCCTATGTTCAGCACAGCTACAACCGAGCTCTTCACAGCTCCACTGGCCATAGCCCTTTTCAGGTGGGTTTGGGATTCCAGCCACTATGCCCCATTGATGTGGCCATGCCCCTTGCAGCTACTCACATGAATTCAACTCATGTCCAGTCCGAAACAGATAAGGCCACCAGCTTCATTGAGCGCATCCAACATATTCGCCAGCAGGTCCATGACATTCTTGAGAAATCAAATGCCAAGTACAAGCAGCGACATGATCAACACCGGGTGCCACACAAGTTTCAGGTGGGCGACAAAGTCTGGTTGCATTTGCAAAAGGAACACCTTACTGGAGCCTATCGGAAATTAAGACCACTCCGATATGGTCCTTACACCATTACTAAGGCTATGGGAGACAATGCATTTGAGCTCAACATTCCCCCATTCCTTGGCCTGCACCCAGTGTTCAATGTGGACCGCCTTCGGCCATACTTTCCACCATTGCTAGACACATCCGACATTGCAGAACAGCTCAAACCCACAGAATTAAATCCAGATTGCATGGAACAAGCTGAAACTGATCAGATCATGGACACACAGATCAAGAACACTCGCCAACAGAATATCCAACTGTATCGAGTTGTCAAAGCAGGCCAACTCCTTCAGCAGGGCAAGTGGCTCACCAGGGAACAAGTTCAGTAGAAGTTTCCTCATCTCATGGAGGAGCTCAACGCAATGGGGACCATTTCTTCCTAAGGGGGGAGGAATGATCCAGGTGGATATTGGTGGCCACCTGCCAAGTCCACCTGGACCCCCACCATTGTCTTTTTCAACATTTTCAGTTTCCTTAATTGTAGCATGACTTACTATTTTTAGCAGTTTTTTCGGGTCCTGAACTTCCGGAGCCGTTTTGAGGCCCTAAACGACGTTTTTTGGGGAATCCAAGGGCAACATGGGGCCATGGAATGGACCGATGTTGCCCATTCCAACAATGATAATGCTCGGATAGATCTTTCTAATGAGCTATTGTACGCGTCAAACGGAGATGATATGCCAAAGTTACGACCCCGGGAAGTTGATGTACCAATTTACCCCCAAACGGGGTCCACAGTTTGGCGTTTCATCTCCTAGGGTTAGGTTTTGGAATGTTAAGGGTTTTCCATTGTTTCTCAACAATAAATAGGCCTTCGAGCCTCATTGTAACACAGTTCAGAGGGATGTAGCCATCACATCTCTTCTCAGAGATAAGCTACCATCGCCCTAGCTGGTTTATTTCCATTTCTGGTTGTAAGCATATTTCAGTATTTTCCATTATTGAAATGAAGTATTATTTCCACTGCATCTTTGTGTATATGGTTATCTCTGTAATTTGTTGCATTCCTGTTTAAATCCGGATCAGCCAAGGAATGGGGGAATGCTGAGCTCAAATGCATTGTCTCCCATAGCCTTAGTAATGGTGTAAGGACCATATCGAAGTGGTCTCAATTTCCGATAGGCTCCAGTAAGGCGTTCCTTTTGCAAATGCAACCAGACGTTGTCGCCCACCTGAAACTTGTGTGGCACCCGATGTTGATCATGTCGCTGCTTGTACTTGGCATTTGATTTCTCAAGAATGTCATGGACCTACTGGCGAATATGTTGGATGCGCTCAATGAAGCTGGTGGCCTTATCTGTTTCGGACTGGACATGAGCTGAATTTATGTGAGTAGCTGCAAGTGGCATGGCCACATCAATGGGGCATAGTGGCTGGAATCCCAAACCCACTTGAAAAGGGCTATGGCCAGTGGAGCTGTGAAGAGCTTGATTGTAGCTGTGCTGAACATAGGGGAGGTGTTGTTGGGAAAAGTATCCAATACGGAATGACCCTATCCCACTCTAAGGGTGATAGTACCTCAGCAACAATCGAAGCAAAGCTATCTAAGATTTATTCTTTATGAAAGTAAAATAGGGGAGAAAGAGATCCACTAACCGATGTCTTTCGCTAATGGTTGATCCAATCTTCTCTCCTTGCTGCTTGCTCCCAGCTTCTTGCTCTTTCACTGGCCCAGCTACACCAAGATCCTGCAAAATGGCAAGAGAGGGAAACTACAAGAAGCATACATTCATAATTGATTCAAGGATTAGAATAAATCAAATACACAAGCATAACAATACATCCTTGAGATACATGTATATAGAAGAACCTCAAATGCTTTATTAATGGAAGAAGTAAAGTTCAGGAAGTGATACAACCATAAAAGGCCCAATCCAGCATCACCTCCCAGCAGAAAGAAATCTCCTCTTCACCTCCTTCAAAGCAAATCACCCAATAGTTCTAAACTCAAACCAACAGCACTTCCTTACATTCACAAGATTCCAGCCTCCCTAGACCTCATGAGAGAGCTCTATATATAGGAGTTTTGGAGAAAGGATGAGTCAGCTTGAGAGCTGACTAGTGTCCTCTCCCACTTTAGTTATTCTTCAGTTCTTGAGTCCACTTAGAGGTTCTTGCTTCCACTTGGAGATCTAGACCCTCTTACTCATCACCAGTCGAATTCCTTGATCCAAGTGTCATTTTGGAAGCTTCCTGGGCATTGACACTTTGAGGAATGACTGTGCCACATGTCCCAACTCGCCCAGCGCAGGTAGCCTTCTTTGCAGTTGACATTCAGCGCAGGTAGACAGTGGAGCAGTTGACATTCAGCGCAGATGCTCAGTGGAGCAGTTGACATGATCCAGAATTGCCTTGTTCTTGAGTGTTTTCAGGTGGAGAACTGTTATTCAGTGTTGTGGTTTGCTGACCTTGTTCCTCTAGGGGTAGGAACAACATGTTTAGGGACTTTGGATCCCTTAGATTATGGACATTTCATGCTTCATGCTGTAAGGCACAAAAATGTCTATAACAGTTGCCCCCTAAAGTATGAGGTCGTTTATCGGGTGAAATGCTTTATCAGGATGATCCGAAGTTCATTCAATCGCTGAGAGGTGACCTGTAATAAAATACAATACAATACATTATTTTCCATTCTGCTTTCATGACCTAGCTGAGGCAGGCATTCCCATGCTCAGATTTATAAATTCATTTTGGTACATAGAACAGACGATCGTCTGATGATAGACTGATAATTCTCTGCTGAAATTATCATCCTTTGAGTAGGATGATCATCTGCTGCAATGATGTACATGTCAAATGTCTTTATATTTCGTGAATATATATCGCAGCCCAGATGGATGAAACTAGATCCGGGGTCTTCAAACTCGTTCGATCTTCACTCTAAGTACAAGTCGATCCATTTGAGAATTGCGCTGATGTCGAACATGGAAAGACATCGCTTGATTACCGGTCAATGATGTAAACCGTTAACAAGCGCAAGAGGAATCACCGATAATGATAATGACCCTCAAGGTACTGCAGTACAATTCACGTGGTGTGAATAAAGGACTTGGCGTCGAACACCACGTAAAATCTTTCGGTCGAAGGTCATTGAAGTATACCTGTCGCCGGAAGTGAGAAACTTGCCATTGAGGCATGCAAGCTTCAAAGTACTGAGGGGGTTGTTCCTAGATCAACTTCTTGGATAATGAGCTGAAGTCGACAAGAAGCGATCCGTCAAAGGAGGGCCTTAATGAATCCCACATCAGTGACACGGAACGGAGCTAATGATTTTAGTGGAGGTGAAAAAAATCTGTGACATATGATTCAGGGAGGCGGTCATGGATGGATGAAGGATAATGTATGGCAGTGGATGGGACACGGTTGACTCTTTCTGAACAACATCTCTTGAACATATAACGACACTGATGCGATGGATCGATAGCATTACCCCAAATGTGGATGGTTTGGCGAGACCATGGTGATGATACCGGTGAATGAAACAACCCAACCCGATGTGGTAAGGAGGAAAAGTGTCATGTTCAAGAGCGACTTGCTACCATTAAAGCTTTGAGGTTCTCCCAATTTTTCCCCAGTCATTTCTGACCAGTACCTCTTTATTTTTGTCAAGCTTGAGGAGGATAACATATGCTTGTTCTATAACCTGGCCTTCGGGCAAGCCCATCGCTATGTTTTAACGAGCTTAGCGATAGGGAAACTCGTTCTCGTCTAAGGACAAGTTTGTCGCTATTTAATCATTTTAACGAGTCTAACGACAAGGAAAACTCGGTCCTTTTCATTTTTAGAGAGTCTGAAAAGGTACAGAAAGTTAACTCCAAAATTCCTTTTTCGTCATCTAATCCCTTAAGTCCGAAAAAGTATAAAACAATACAAAAGGGATGAGTTTTCGATAACTTTAACGAGCCGAATAAAACAAGCGCTCGACCTTTTTGTGCAATAATCCCTCAGGTCCAAAAAGATTAAAATCTAGAGGAGGGATAGCTCTTCCGGTCACTTTAACGAGCTGGAAGGCCAAAACTCGTCAAACTTTTCATATTTTACGAGTCAGTTGAAAAGAGCTCAAAGAAGACTCGTCTTTTGAGGAACGAGTGATAAACAGGGATAGCAGCAGATTCCAGGTACAGGTTGGAATTTTCCAATCACGGCAGTGTCACAAGGATGGCTAGGTGAAATCACTCTTCGCAGCTGTTCCTAAAAATGGGTAAACAATCATATGGAGGTGAACGATCGGCCAAATGACGGTGGAGGTGGCAAGTGCAAACACGACCAAGGCTTTTTATGGCTGATAAATTTACGATCACAGAGGTTATTTACCGGGTAGGTTCATTTTTTATTTTAAAATGAGCTTAAACGCTGGTGGAAACACTTGCTCATTGCTTATGTTTATTTTTTAACGAGCATGAAGTCTGCGTTAAAACTGCTCGGATCTTGCGTTTATTTTTTAACGAGCATGAACTTTATGCTAAAACTGCTCGATATACCAGTCATAAGATAAGAAATGCCCCCTGTGAGATCTCTATTTTTTAAGGAGTTTCATCTTCACTAAGCTTTACTCCATATCCTTTCTTTATGCAAGTTCGGAAACGACTAATCCAAAAAACAGATAAATAACCGCTCTTTGCTTGCACTCCAAAAGGTTTGCATGCCCCCGGGTATAAAATATAATTTCAAGGCTGCCCCTCCTCCTTCCCACCTTTGTTTTTCTTTGGGTGTTCACAGCTACTTGTCGTCTTGCCAGTCTAATGTTAACGATACTTGTCTTCTCGTTATTTTTTCTTTTGCAAGATCGCAAGAGAACAACTACTTGCGACAAGAGAGCAGCTACTTGCGACAAGAGAAGAACACTACTCAAAGACAAAACATTTGTGTTATTGAGGGAGGCTTGCCTCTTTCTGGTTACCCAAATATTGTTTCGTTAATCTTTCAAACAAAACATTTCCTCGGCACTGTCTACCGAAATAGACAAGGGTGAATGACCCTGTTCCGTCAAACACATAACTTTGACAAAAGAATCTTGTTCCAGAACAACCCCTCTTCATCTACGGATGGGGTACGGACTAGTCATATTATTCCGCGGAAATTCTATCTTATACCCAAAGTTTTCTCTGCCCTAAGCAGACCAGGATGCATGCCCCCTGGGTTCCAGTCCTATCTTTCTGAATCACTCGCACTCATCGGGAAGGAGGACTGGGGGTGGAGACATTTCTTGATTGAATAGACCATTCAGGGTTGGTATGTGACTATTTGCGATGCGTGATCCCAGAAATGAAAGTTGGTCTATGAGCTTGACCATTCTTCCTTCGTGTGGAAAACACATTACTCTAAAGAGTGACGAGACTATTGCTCCCATGCAATATATATAGTCTCGTCCAAGGAGTAGGTTATAATCCAAGGGTCCTTGAACAACCATCACGTTCATTTGAATGGTCTTCCCTTTCAATGTAACAGGCACATTGGGGAGGATCCCTAATGGTCGACTGGTTCCTTTATCGAAACCTGAGAGATTTCTTATCTCAGGCAAAAGTGCCGGGGAACCCAGTGCTTTCCAAGCAATAGAGGAAAAGGATACTCACAGATGCCCCTTCATCAATGATAGTGCCAGCCATTACCATTCTGTATATTTGGACGATGATTCTGAATGGTATACTGGCTGGCAACCGGGGTCTGCCTAGTTGATTCCAATCAAAGGATACAACCAGGTTGCTTGGTGGTGGGACCGAATATACGGCCGGATATGACCCTGACGATGTTCCTTCCTGCGATAAAGGAATGGGCGCATTGCCCTGATGCTCATCAGAATCTGTGCTGATGAAAAGAATCTGGATGGTGTCATCCTTACTCTCTTCAGTGAGGGTGTCATTTGAAGATGAATCTTCAGTGACGGTGTCATTTGACGATGAAACTTCTGAAGGGAGAACCGGGTCAACTGCCGTTTCGACCTTTGGACTTTCGTCCGGTCTCGATTCAGTAGGTTCATTTTCAATGACTGACGCTTCAGCTGACCACTTGAGCGGGCCAGCTGTATTCTCAACCAACGAAGGACTTGGCACGAGTTTTTTGTATCTAGGAGGAAGTCTCAACGGTGAAACCAGACGATCTTCCAAAACTCTCTTCGCTTCGTCTAAGAAGGGACAACGGTGTATGGCGTGATCGCCTTCACACAGTCTGCAGGGGGATCTTGCTCCCCCTCTTTGTCTTGAACCTTCACTTTCGCTAGTTGACGGTAAGCATTCAACATGGCTATCAGAGGTTGATGCTCCCGAATTGTGCAAACGAGGGGACCAGTCCCTTAGTATCCGGGGAATACAGGGACAATCTCTATGGAAGTGGTCTCCTCTACATATGACACATGGTGATTTAGGCCCGGTCTGTGCTGTGTGTGGATTTTTGTCAGATGTCTTTTGCTTGCCCCCAGTCGCCTTAGGCTCCTTCTTCTTCTTCTCTCTCTTCTTCTTCTCCTTCTTCTCCATGGGAGCTTGGCTTTTGCCGGCTCTACCTTGCGAAGATGAGGGATTGGAGGAAGAGTTATAGGAAGTAGAAGGCTGGTGGGCAGCTCTAGACTGATCTGACTGTTGACTCGACTGTTCAGGAACCATGGTGTTATGAACTACATTGGTTGAGAATAGCCAAATTGGCAGGCCAATTGTCAGTCCTGGAAGCGACAATGTGGCCATGTGGGGCGCACCAACTTCTCCCCAAGAGGAGAAAGGACTAGGATTTCCATCATGGGGAATTCCTTGGTTGGAGCGTTCCATGTTCTCAACCTACAGATCAATGCAGGAATAGGAGGTGATTATGTTCCGTTTAAAATAAATTTTATAACGACGCTTTAGACACAACTTGCTTTTTCACTTTTTAAGAGTCGAGAAAAAGCTAAAGATGACTCTAGTCTCCTTCGATGTTTTAACGAGCCCGAAGTGACAAATGCTCGGATGGACTTTTTTAGTTATAGAGTTTGAAAAAGGCCAAAAGAAACTGCTCTGGAGATCTAGGTAGAGGGTGTGCCAAACTTTTCGCAAAAC
Organism: Pinus tabuliformis; assembly: GCA_031772625.1. Classification (NCBI taxonomy): domain Eukaryota; kingdom Viridiplantae; phylum Streptophyta; class Pinopsida; order Pinales; family Pinaceae; genus Pinus; species Pinus tabuliformis. The sequence continues at coordinate 24,415,575 of CM062816.1, forward strand.
CACAGAATACGTTTTACGGTACAGGTGGTCGATCTTCGTGAATGCTGTGTTCACTGCATTGCGATCAGTAGGGCGGCCGACACAGCTTCCTATGGATAAAGGCTTTGTTCCTATAGGGGTCTCCCAATATATACGCGACGGTACGTGGGAGCACAAGTCCGTATTGATACTTATCGCTTCACCATGGAGGAATCACCCAACCACTCAACACTAAGATATCACGTTTAACGACGCTGGAACACGTCTCTAGCTTAGACCTCTATGTGTTTGCGTTATGTTTCAAAGCGTTGTTATGTAAATTCAATTCCTTTTAAGTTGATCTCGTTTAGCAGTTTGCCTTTATGGATCACCACGAGATGTATAATACAACTTCCTAAATGCAGCCTAAGATGATAAGCAAGCTTTTCAATCTTTCAACTTTGAAAATCTTAACTACTGAGGGAAAAGAAAGACATCATCTTTTCACACAGATCATAGAGCACACACTAATGCACTTTTCCCTAAATCAACATACAAGTTGTCAAAATGCACATGCACAATGAAGGTATTTCTTTTTTCTTTCTTAATGTTGATGTACTACAAAAAGAAAGCTGTTGTATAACTTTGAATTCAATTTCAAGTGAAAGCAAACAAGCTTTGTCCAAAATCAGAAGACACCTTAAGATTTACTTGTTTCGACACTAGAAATACATAAATTCAAACCATATGACGAAAGCAAAAGCTCAATCAGCCATGAACAGCAAACAAACTAACTCTTAAGATCAAAACGACACTTATCACAGATCTAGATCTAAGAGGCCACAACAAGACTAGTTCACTTTCGTTATGGGAAACTGAAAATGATGTAAGAAATACACAAATAACAAATACAGTTTCTTTATACAACCGAGGCGGAATAGTGGCAAAGAAAGGTGGTTTCAGATAGGTACATTGATTGATAACAGGCTGAAAAAACAAGGATGAAAACAGGGAAATTAACAGCAGGGAACCCCAGTTGCACAAGGCAAAACTGGTTCAGCGCAGGTAGTACACTGTCAGTTTGACATTCAGCGCAGGTAGACCCTTCGGGACCTGCGATGAAATGCAGATTGTCTTCACAGTGCCTGCAATTAAGAGAGAAACTTTCGTTTTTCTCAGTTTCCGGGTTACAAATTGCTCAAAAATTCACAGTTTTTGGCCAAATCAAAGGCTATCAATCAAGTACACACTAAAGGGTAATTAGGAGGATGAAAAGCTATCACTAAGAGCTGTTCAGAGTCCCTGTGGATCAGCTCTTCAAATCATAAACATGCCCAGAAACTGAGCTAGAGTAGCTGCCCTCTACTTTGCATTTGAAAGATCCAAATGCAGTTCGATTCAGTACTCCCTGTGTTTAGGAAATGAATAGCAAAAACACAAACAACCAACAAGATACGATCCCCAGTGGTGAGCTCCAGTATTGTAGCAATAATGTTACAACTCCTGGGGCTTCCTGTCTCTTAATTTTATCAATCCGGTAGTTTGTACAAACTTGGAAGCGACGGTGCTGTATGCACAAGTACTAGCTCTTGTCGCAACTGTCACTTGGTCAGCTGGCACAAGTCCGCTAGGGCTCAAGCCAACTTCTATAGGCTCACAGAAGAAGCTTTATCAATGATGGACGAAAGCTAGCTCAAAGAAGACTAATCTACTTGGCAAAAATGAACTGAAAGCAAATCAAAACATGGAGACCCTAGGAAACCCTAATTTAACTAGTCTAACCTCTATGATGCAAAGAATGTGAAGGAAACTTCTACCAATGATGCCATTACCTCTAATAAGTGAAAATGCATGAATCTAATCTACTTGCATCTTAAAAGACATGTTTTTGTATTTTTTCTTTAAGTGGATGGAGTGATTGTGATTTGGTGCTTATTAGGGTTTGGTTGTGCAGATGTGATGCGGAAGGAAGGAAAGCTTGGGAAAGGTTGGGGAGGCTAGGAGAGGTTCCCAGAGATCCTTAGCATCAGTCCACAGAGGTTCCTCACGTTCAGAGGCTCAGCAACCGAGTGAGTGGCCTCCTACAGGATGTCTGCAGGGGATTCTACAGGAAACGTAGGGGTTTCTACAGGAAGTCTACAAATTGCTACAGGATGACCTACCGTGGGTGTTTGAAGTGATGGTAGAGTGATGGAATGGTACGGGGAGATGTGTAAGGTAGGAATAAGGCTGGTGATGGCTCAGGAGTGGAGAAGTAGGATGGAGAACAAGTGTATGAAGTGGGTTGATGGATGAAAGGTGATAACAACGAAATGTCTAAAGAATGAAGTTACGTGAGGAGTGGAGGAGTTTGGGAGATAACAGAGCGGAGCAGAGGTCGAGGATGTGGTTGTATGCATGATCAAGACGAAGAAGGAGGTAATAGAATGGTGAAAAGCAGTGTAAATGAAACAAATGGCTTATGACTGTCACCAAGATGAAAACTCATTAACCTAAGCTACCTGAACTTAATGAACAGCAAGATAAAGCGTGTAGAGGAATGTGCATGAAGCAGTGATGAAGGTGTATGGTGCAAGAGTGAAGTGCATGGAAAGATCTATCATAAACGAGACTATGTTGCAGCATGTATAAAGTGAAGAACTGCGTATTTTTGTGGCTGGTATAGGCTGCACTCCAATCTCCAAACAGAGATGGCAGTGGAGACTTCCTCAACCTTTTTTGCTGGAGCTCCAAGAGATTATATCTATCCTCCTATCAAACTTAAGCAACTGAAAGCAAATCACCATAAACTAGTCCTATCTATGCTCATGAAAACGATTAATTTACCAAACTGTGAATTCGAATTGCATGTGAAAATAAACAAACTCAAAGTGCTGGAACGAAATGCAAACACATTACAACACTGAGGAGATCTATTGCTCTCAGGTTGGGCCCTAACCTGAGAGCTATAGCTCCTTGAGAAAACTCAGAACTAGATCAAAATCTGCCTTCTTTATTCATAATCTGATGTCATGCCAAACTTGGCTTACAAAAAGAACTACACCGAGCTGTGCTCAAAAATTACAATAGTAATGCGAAAGTTTCAACAACCTATCAAAGGCTACGACCTCCATACTTATGCAAAAACGATCATCCAACAGGTGTCCTTGATTTTAGGAGCTCGGCTGTCCAACTAAAGTTTAACTGCTGATCCTGTAGGACAGTCATAACTGCTGTTCCTGTAGAACAGTTATAACTGTTGTTCCTGTAGAACAGCTGGCTGCTTCTAAGCTAGGTGGGGAGATGGATTGGAGCTCGGAGCTATGGTGGGAATCACGAGGAGGGTCCCAAGACTGTGGACATCCTCTCCTAAAAACCAGCAGTGCCACCTCATTGTCTCCTTGTCTCATTTTCACGTGGTCTTTTCTCCCTTTTAATGCAAAAACCTGAAATCATAATGCATTAGTCATGTAGATAAAATGTCTACCCTTCTTCCTACAAACAACACGAATAAACTAAGAAATGCATGCATAAGAAGTAAAAAGTGAATGGTTTGAGCAAAACAAGTAGGCCAAATGAGCCCAAATTATACCAAAAATTGGGGCTTATCATCACCCCCCATCTAAACTATTTGCTCATCCTTGAGCAACTTTGCCTTGGCTCCTCGTCTTTGGCCGAGAACTAGAGCCCAGAACATGCTTTTCCTTTGGTGGTTCTGCCTTTTCTGCCGAGGGTGGCGCTTCTTCCTTTCCCGTTTTTGGCGGCCCTGCCTTTGCTGCCCCTGGTGGTGACGAAGGTGATGCTTCCTTCCCCTTTCCTATTTCCTTGAGCCGGGCTTCGGAAGGCGACTGGCCTATCTTTCGTGTCCAGGAAGTTATTTTTGGGCTCCCCTTTTCGGGGGTGGTTGATGTTTTAGAAGGGGTTCTTGCACTGGGTGAAGTAGGGGCGTCCCGTGAAGTGGTTTGGCTGCTTGGTGGAGGCTGTGGCTTGCCCGTGGTCATCCTCTTACTTCTCCTGGCTTCAGATGGTAGAGGGGTCTCCCTCTCCCTTTTCTCCTTCGGTTTTGGAGGTGTACTGAGGGCAGCCAGTGCCGCTGCTGCCTCCTTTTCGAGAATGACAGCCTTCTCTTTCTTGCGTTTTGCTCTCTCAGAGCTCCTTGTAGAGGGCCCCTCATTTTCAGAGTTCGGGCTTCCTGTGGAAGACCCTGCTTTGCCCACTTTCGGGCCTCCTGTAGAAGATTCTTTCTCTGTCTTCAGACTCTCTGTAGGAGGCTGTTTCTCAATGACTTTCGGGCCTCTCGTAGAAGCCCCTTTTTCCAATTTCGGGCTTCCTGTAGAAGCCCTTGTCTCCGTCTTCGGGCTTCCTGTAGAAGCCTATGGTTGCACTTTCGGGCTTCCTGTAGAAGCCTTTGTCTCCGTTTTTGGGCTTCCTGTAGAAGCCTACTTCTCACTGATCTTCGGGCTTCCTGTAGAAGCCTTTGTTTTTGTTTTTGGACCTCCTGTAGAAGCCTGTTTTTCACTGATTTTTGGGCTTCCTGTAGAAGCCTGAGTGTGTGTTTTCGGGCTTCCTGTAGAAGCCTGTTTTTGCTTTCCTGTAGAGACAGGTGTCTTCACTGCCACTTGCTTGCCTGCTTGAGTTTTGCTTTTTGCTTTGGGTGCAGGTGCTGCTGAGGTACTTGGGCTGACGTGGGCCACCTCTGCTTCGTCCATTCTGCTCTTCATCCTCTTTTCCCTTGCTGACAGGATAGGTGTGCCACCCTTTTCTTTGTCCTTCTTTTCCTCAGCCACTGCTTCCTTGTCTTCACTGCTGGAGGAGCCACTATCTTCGACTAGCATTTTTATGTCCCCATCTCGTGTTAGATTCCTAAATGACTCCCAGGAGAGGGGAACTTTATATGAGTGCAGTGCATCCTCCACAAGCAATTTGATCAGCCCATGGTGTGCCACCTGATCTGGGATGCCATCTTTCAGCTTTGTAGCACACTCTATTAAGGATTGCAACAGGAAATAAGGAATGCTTAATTTCTTTTCTACAGGAAGCTCACTCCGGTGCCTCAATTCGGTAAGCAACCGGAAATGATACCTGTAGACGATGCTATAGCGGCCCTCACAGGTTATATATTTCATTATCGGGAGGCTGACTTCGTTCCAAGGTGGTAACAAACTGGTCCTTTGTACTCCATTCTTATCCTCCGAGAATTCTTCCTCAGGTGGAAAGAATTCTTTCTTTGCTTGCTAGCTCTGCTTTCGTTCTTCCTTGTCCCACGGCAAACCCATAGGGAGTTCTGTAATCCGACTGATGTACTGTGGGGTAATCTTGAGGCTTATGCCCCTGAAGGTTACGGTAGCTAGTGTCTTAGATTTCGGCCTTAAAGCCTGCAGAAATTCTTCAGCTACTTCATCATCGTAACCCTGCAACTTATCACAAAAAGACATCCATTGAACCCTTGTGAATAGTTCTACCACCTCCTGGTTTTCTCTTAATTTGGTGGAATCTGTGGGTTCCCGCCTGATAAACCCACCCAGCATGATGAACACGGGGGTTTTGACTAAAGGTGACAAATGCAAAGGAGATTCGGTCTATTTTAGGCAGAGCATGAATACAATTCACAAAACACAGTTTAATTATACTGCTATCCTGTTGAAGCGATAGTATAGGCACAGCAATCCGATATTTTTATGACCAGACTGTGAATATTGATCTTGCCACCTTTGAAAGCCAATTGCGGAAGGAGTTTCAGGGTTACCTTTTTTCTGCCACCTTTTCTTACGTGAGGAATTCACCTTCCTGTAGAACTGCGTTCCTGTAGAGACTGCTTCCTGTAGGACTGCGTTCCTGTAGAAACTGTTCCTGTAGGAGCAGTGTGCAAACTTCGGGGAGGACTGTAGTTGGCCAGCGGTCGAGATGTGCTTCACCGGCGTTCTGGTAGCTGAAAGCTCAATCAGAAGAGCCACTCGAGTTTTGAAGTGGAGGTTGATGAATACATGCACATAATCTAGCCAATTAGATTTTGAATCGGCGCAGCTCGTGGCGCGGGGGGTGAGCTGTCCCCGCCGGACCGTTGGGCGACGTCACCCATCATTCGCCTGCATATTCACTCGCTGCCGAATTCATTCCCACAGATCTGCCGCCGCCCTTTTCGGTTAAACTCGTTTCTCGGTTGACGGGACTATCCTCACGTGCGTGCTGCGTATTTTCTTTGTCGTGGCTGCCACCCAAGCATCCGACTATACCATAACTAGCCGACGTGGCCAGTCAACTGGCCATACGGCCGCTCAACCATTCATTTCTATGCCATGCAAACAAATCAAAGTAATACTCATGCGATTTGGTGGAAGGAAGGGTTGAGACACTTACCTGTGTGCGGCTGCACACGATTTTTCGGTTTTTTGGACGACGGGGAGTGGATCTACCTGCTGCATGCGGCTTACACAGTCCCGGAGGCTCATGGTTACAGGATGTTGGCGATGGAGTGGATGATCGGGTTGCCTGCGCCCGTGTGTTGTTTTCAGAGGGCGGTGCTGTGAATGGTATCCACTCATGCAGGTTTGACTGTTACAGGATTCCCGCGGGGTGCCTTGTAACAGTCTCGCCTCCTTGGGTGCATGCTGCACGACGATGGATATAATCTTCTGATCACGCTCCCGGAGCTTCTGATGCTCGACATGGATGTGGTATGAGCTCTCGGTGCTTGTTTTTCTTTGGCAAATGGCTTTACCACGAGAAATCATTGATCTGGTTTACTGGTGCAGGGATCTTGGTTGCATGGCGACGAGGATGGTGGAGCAAGGTAACAACAATGTTCAGGGGTGCCAACAGTGGCATGCATGCATCCAACCCATTCCTTAGTCGCTAGATCTCCGTTTGAAACAAATTTTTGGCCATCCCAAACTTCTACAGGAAGTTTCCTGTAGAAAATAGAGCTTCCTGTAGAAAGTTTTCACTTTCCTGTAGAAAATCCGCGTCTTCCTGTAGAAAGACTGCATTTTCCTGTAGAAAAACTGCATCTTCCTGTAGAAGATTCAAACCATGATAAAATTGCACATACCATGAAAAAAACATTGGGATTCTTGGAGGAGGTGCTGGTGAGGTCCCTTGATAGCATGATGAGGGCCCTTGGCTCGGATTGGAGAGGCTTCTTCTCCTCCATAGAACATCTGCAACCTGCATGCAATTTTCATATTGTGCTTATTATTTTTTCTTTTTTTTTTCTTCTTTTTTTTTTTTTTGGAAAGATAACAGGGGCGCCCCAAAGAGGTTTTCACCCTTGCCACCTGCCCTGAGCGCCTCAAAGAGGTTTTCACTCAAGGATCTTTTTCAACCTTTTCTCTTTTTTTTTTGAAAAAACAATAGGAGCGCCTCAATGAGGTTTTCACCCCTACTACCTACCTTGGGCGCCTCAGAGAGGTTTTCACCCAAGGATCTTTTTTTTTTTTTTTTTTTTTTTTTTTTTTTTTTTGCAGATCTTCTTTCAGGGTGTGCCAGAGGCAGAGGCAGAACCCTTCTCTATGACCAATACAGATTTCTCCATAGTTTTGATAAACTCTTGTCTTGAGACAGGTCTCCTGTAGATCTTCAATCGATGCCCATTGACAAGCATGGGAATGGCTTCCTCATCAATGGTTCGAATGAGGACAGATCCATTGTCATGGAATTTCTCCACTGTATATGGTCCTAGCCATCTGGTTCTCAGCTTCCCCTTGAAATCTTTGTATCTGGAATCATACAACAAAGCCCAATCTCCCGGCTGAAATTGCTTGTCATGGAGATGTTGGTCATGCCACACCTTCCTCTGAAGTTGAACCACTTCTGAGTGAAGGAGGGCCTGCATGCGGTGCTCGTCTAGGCCATTCAGCTGCAGCAGCCTTTCTTGTTGTGCATGGTTGAGATCTAGGTCCAGCTGAGCTGCCATCCTCGAGGTGTTGTATTCAAACTCAATGGACAACAAAGCTTTCTTCCCATAGACCAGCTCATATGGTGTGAAACCGGTGGTGGTCTTCCAAGTGGTGTTGTAGGCCCACGTGGCTTCTACCAGGCGATTTGCCCAGTCCTTTCTGCTGCTGCTCACCACTTTAGTCAAGATCCCTTCTAATGCTCTATTGGTGACTTCCACCTGCCCATTTGCTTGAGGGTGATAAGGGGTGGAAGTCCTGTGCTTGATCTTGTGATGAGCTAGGAGATCTTCAACCAGGTTGGAGGTGAATTGGCTCCCTTGATCGGTGACCAGCTCTCTTGGATAGCCAAACTTATAGAAGATGTTCTCTCTTAGGAACTCGGCCACCTTTTCTTCTGTTGCTACTTTGATTGCTTTGGTCTCTGTCCACTTTGTCAAATAGTTAGTACACACAATGATGTAAGTCGTTTGCCTCGAAGAGGGGTTGATTGGGCCCACAAAGTCCATGCCCCACTTCTCAAATGGCTCAAGAGTCACTTGAGGTTGGAGAGGCATCTCATCCCTTTGGGTCGGTTTCCCCATTCTTTGGCATTGGTCACACTGACTGACATATCTTCTGACATCTTGATGAAGTGTGGGCCAATAGTAGCCTGCCTGCGGGATCTTGAAGGCAGTTCTCTTTGCTGCAAAATGCCCTCCACAAGGCCCATCATGACAAGTGAGGAGGATATCAAAGACTTCCTCCTCCCTTACACAACGCCTTAAGATCTGATCGGGGCCAAGCTTGAACAGGTTGCCCCCGATCCAAGTAAATGAGGCACTTTTTCTGATGATTCTGCTCTTCTCTTTTGAAGAGAGGTGCGGAGGGAACTGTGCTGAAACAAGATAGTTTGCTATGTCAGCAAACCATGGAGAGAGTACTGAAATAGCAAACAGATCTTCATCAGGCATCTGATCGTCCACTGTTCCATCCTCATCTGCAGACAAATCCAATCTAGATAAAAAGTCAGCAACAACATTTTCTCTACCTGGTTTATCAACAATGGTTAGATCAAACTGCTGCAATAAAAGTAACCATCTAATAATACGAGCATTCACATCTGGTTTATTCATCAAATATCTAATAGCAGCATGGTCAGTATGTACAAAGGTCTGGTAACCAGTAATATAATGTCGGAACTTGTTCAATGCATGGACCACAGCCAAGAATTCCTTCTCGGTTACAGTGTAATTCAGCTCAGCTTTGGACAAGTTTTTGCTAACAAAGTAAATGGCATATGGAATTTTCTGCTCAACTTGTCCTAAAGCTCCACCTATGGCTTTGGTCGAGGCATCGGTGTGGATGTGGAAAGGTAGGGCCCAGTTTGGACCTCTCAGGATTGGGGCTGACACCAACTTGTCCTTTAACTCATTCAAACTCTTCTGACAATCGTCAGTCCACTTAAACTCCACATCTTTTGCCAATAGGCCAAACAATGGTGAGGCTAACTTGCTGAAGTCCTTAATGAATCTCCGGTAGTATCCTGCTAATCCCAAGAAACTCCGGACATCCCTTACCTTTTGAGGAGGTGGAACCCTCTTGATGAGAGCAATTTTGTCAGTATCCACCTGCAATCCTTGGGAAGAAATGGTATGGCCTAGCACGGTCCCTTCAGTCATCAGGAATTCATATTTTTCAGGACTGAGGGACAAGTTCATCTCAATGCATTTGGCTAGGACTTTTCCCAGATTGGACAATGCTTCTTGGAAGTTGGCCCCATAAGGAGTAAAGTCATCCATGTATATTTCCACTGTATCATGGACCAGGTCCGAGAAGATGCTCAAGACAGCTCTCTGAAAGGTAGCAGGAGCATTGCATAGCCCAAAGGGAAGGACTCGATAGGCAAAGGTACCCCAAGGACAAGTGAAAATGGTCTTATCTTGGTCTTCCGGGCTGATTTGGATTTGATTGTACTCGCTAAACCCATCCAGGAAAGAGAAGAACTTCTTTCCTGCCAGTCCATCCAACACTTGATCTATGATAGGTAGAGGGAAATGGTCTTTCTTGGTAGCTTTGTTCAGCTCACGGTAATCCACACAGATTCTCCACTTCCCATTCTTCTTGGGAACCAACACTAGAGGGGACACCCATTCACTATCTGAGATGGGGTAGATGAATCCGGCATCCAACAGTTTCTGCAATTATTCCTTGACAATGTCTTTAAGGGCTGGATTCATTCTTCTCTGAGGTTGCCTAACCGGTTTACAATCCTCTTTGATGTATATATGATGGGTACAGACCGAAGGATGGACTCCTTTCATTTCCTTATAGCTCCAAGCAAAAGCATCTAGGTGGTTGGCCAACAGATTACACAGCTCCTTTTCCTGGGAAGGAGATAAGGAGGAGCTGATCTTCAATGCTTTCTCAGGGCCGAACTCCACATTCTTGACTCTGGGAGTAACAGGGTTGGTTGTACAGAGATCCACTAAGGTGCTAGCTTGGGCATCCTCCACCAATTCCTCTAATGGTAGTGCACTGGAAGGTGGATTCTGGATCAAGTTCTCGATCAAGTCATCCTCGGTTGGGGGGTTTCTTCTAGTGGTATCTAGGGTACACATAGGTGTTGAATACACCTTGCCTTCTTCTCCTTCCTCCAACCAGAGTGGTAAGTCATGCTCTAAAGAGGGTTGGGTAGGAGGGTATAGGACTAGTTGCTTGGACATGGGACCATTTTTGATGGTCATGTTTCCTGCCCGACAACTTATGTAAGCATCTGCAGTAGCTAACCAAGGCCTTCCCAAAATGAGAGGATATCCAGTAAGCTTGGCCTTTGGTTGCAGAACCAGGAAGTCTGTAGGGTATTCCCAAGAATCAATGGAGACCATGACATCCTCCACAATCCCTTCGGGAGTCACGGTGGAGCGATCTGCTAATTGCAGTACTGTCGAGGTCTTCCTCAAGGAACCCTGAAGATTGAGTTTAAGCATGGTATCCCTGGTCATCACATTGATGGCCGCCCCCAGATCAATCAAGGTGTGGGGGATAATGGTGCCATTGATGTGAACATCTACTACAGGACTTCCAGGATCTAGGTACTTTGGGCAGATGACTTGTCCTAGCATAAGGTCAGACAGTTGTCCTATGACATTGATAGTTGAAGCATCTTTCTTCCATCTGCCTGGGTGTTTGAAACACTTCTCCTTAACCAGCTTGTTATATATTGGCACATCCTTGATGGCTTGGAGGAGTGGGATTTTTACACACAACTGCTTGAGCTCACCCAAAAGCTCATCTTCTTCTGGGTTAGGTTGTGTGGTGGCTGTTAGTCTCTCAGGAAAGGGTGGAATAGGCTTTGGTTCACTCTCCTGGTGGTCTTCCTCATCCTCTGGGGGAGGAGGCTGGCGATCTGGAAGAGTCTTTCCAGATCTAAGATTGATCTCCTGGATCTCCACAGCATAGGTAGGGCATGAGGTTTCCCCAGTGTATACCTGCTGGGCCTGTCTATTGTTGGGGTTCGGGTTCGGTTGAGCAGGAATTTGAGGTTGCCTTGGAGGAGCAGGAGGTAATGGTTGAGGTTGCACTGGTGGTGGAGGCAAAATGGCAGGAGGAGTGTTGTATTGGGGCCTCCACCCCGACTGAGGTGCATTCCATTGTGGCTGTGGCTGGGTATGTGAGTGATATGGATGAGAAGTAGGTTGAGTGGGGTACTGAGGTGGATAAGACCATGGAGGAGGCATGGACCATGAAGGATGAGCAGGGGGACCCCAGGAAGGCATAGGAGTTGACTGGTTGGGGTTGTAATAAGCTTGAGATTCCCCTTGCATCCCCTGCTAATAAGGTCTAGATCCTTGTGGCCTCCTTTGGTTCAGGTAATAGAGAGGCTCTGTGGGAGCTTCGGTCCCTTGGTACATGGCTTTAAACCCAGGTAAGGTTGGACACTGATTTGTGGGATGGTCCTCCTCACAAACGAAATGCACTTCAACCGAATGCAATGGACATTCGTTCTTAGGGTGCCTCCTTATGCACCTAGGACAGAAGACAGCCAGGCTCTCTCAGCCTCTTCTTTCTTTTGCTGAATCCTGAATGTATCAAGCTGCATGGCAATGGTTTGTCTCACCTCACTCTTAAGATCTCCTAATTGGTTTGCAAGCTCATGTTTGGAGAAAGGGACACTAGTTGAGAGGTGGTTTCCTCTACCTCGTTTCCGAGCTGCCCTGGAGTGGTTTCTAAATACAGTCTTGATGTCCTCATAAGGCAGTTGGTAAATGTCCCCCCCAGCTAACATGTGAAGGGTATCTAAGAGGTCTTCAGGGACTCCTCGGAGTAGGACCAACTTGAGGGATTCAGGGTCAAGTGTGCACCTGGCCCGCTTATAGCTTAGTTGGAACCTCTCCTCATAATCCTCTAGGGACTCATCATTTCCCATGGACATCCAAAAGATTTCCCCCTTTGTTTCCTTGGACCTACAGTAATCCCGGTACTTGGTGTTGAAAGCTTGCTGCATTTGAGCCCAAGTGGTGATACTATTCCCAGGTAGGCCCATGAACCAGCGTAGTGCTACATCCTTAAGTGTGGAAGGGAAAAGTTTCAACTTTTTCTCATCTTCGGTATAGTCATAGGTTCTACAAAGGACAGCAAACTCAAATAGGAAGGTATCTGGATCTTCAGTGGTCAACCCATGGAAGTGAGGTAAGGCGAAGGGGCTAATCTTTTTCATTTTCATCTCTCCATTGGTCTCTCGGATGGGGAAGGCACCTTCTATTCTCTCATCTTCTCTTCTATTGTCAGCCATAGCTTCAGATGGATTGGTCTCTAACTCTTCTTCTACTATAGGGTCTTTGGATATCTCAGGATGTTCACCTATAGGCTCTTCTGGGTCACTATCACCAAAGAAGAGAGAAGGGTGACTCAGTGATGTGGTGGGGGTGTTTGGTAGGAATTTGCCTGATCTATCTCAGTTCCTACGAGGCATGAAATGGAAAAGACTTTCTTTTTCTTTTTGCTTGCTTTTGCTTCGCTTTTCTCTTGGTACCTGCAAAACTGAGACAGATTGATCTACAACTATCTATGAAAGATGCAAAATTAACTGAAAGCGGGAAAGAACTAATCTATTTTGCTCAATTGAAATTGCAGAAAGGAAATGCTAGTCTATGAAAGCAGGAAATGCTAATCTATGAAAGCAGGAAATGCTAAGCTATGAAAGTAGGAAATGTCTATGCTATAAAAACAGGAAATGCTAAGCTATGAAAGTAGGAAATGTCTATGCTACTTTTGCAGAATGGAAATGAAGTAAACTACTAGCAGAAGGCAAGAGTAAGAAAGTAGAAGAAAAGCAACAATTACTAATACTCTGACGCTTCCCCGGCAACGGCGCCAAAAAGATGGTGAGCTCCAGTATTGTAGCAATAATGCTACAACTCCTGGGGCTTCCTGTCTCTTAATTTTATCAACCCGGTAGTTCGTACAAACTTGGAAGCGACGGTGTTGTATGCACAAGTACTAGCTCTTGTCGCAGCTGTCACTTGGTCAGCTGGCACAAGTCCGCTAGGGCTCAAGCCAACTTCTATAGGCTCACAGAAGAAGCTTTATCAATGATGGACGAAAGCTAGCTCAAAGAAGACTAATCTACTTGGCAAAAATGAACTGAAAGCAAATCAAAACATGGAAACCCTAGGAAACCCTAATTTAACTAGTCTAACCTCTATGATGCAAAGAATGTGAAGGAAACTTCTACCAATGATGCCATTACCTCTAATAAGTGAAAATGCATGAATCTAATCTACTTGCATCTTAAAAGACATGTTTTTGTATTTTTTCTTTAAGTGGATGGAGTGATTTTGATTTGGTGCTTATTAGGGTTTGGTTGTGCAGATGTGATGCGGAAGGAAGGAAAGCTTGGGAAAGGTTGGGGAGGCTAGGAGAGGTTCCCAGAGATCCTTAGCATCAGTCCACAGAGGTTCCTCACGTTCAGAGGCTCAGCAACCGAGTGAGTGGCCTCCTACAGGATGTCTGCAGGGGATTCTACAGGAAACGCAGGGGTTTCTACATGAAGTCTACAAATTGCTACAGGATGACCTACCGTGGGTGTTTGAAGTGATGGTAGAGTGATGGAATGGTAGGGGGAGATGTGTAAGGTAGGAATAAGGCTGGTGATGGCTCAGGAGTGGAGAAGTAGGATGGAGAATGAGTGTATGAAGTGGGTTGATGGATGAAAGGTGATAACAACGAAATGTATAAAGAATGAAGTTACGTGAGGAGTGGAGGACTTTGGGAGATAACAGAGCGGAGCAGAGGTCGAGGATGTGGTTGTATGCGTGATCAAGACGAAGAAGGAGGTAATAGAATGGTGAAAAGCAGTGTAAATGAAACAAATGGCTTATGACTGTCACCAAGATGAAAACTCATTAACCTAAGCTACCTGAACTTAATGAACAACAAGATAAAGCGTGTAGAGGAATGTGCATGAAGCAGTGATGAAGGTGTATGGTGCAAGAGTGAAGTGCATGGAAAGATCTATCATAAACGAGACTATGTTGTAGCATGTATAAAGTGAAGAACTGCATATTTTTGTGGCTGGTATAGGCTGCACTCCAATCTCCAAACAGAGATGGCAGTGGAGACTTCCTCAACCTTTTTTGCTGGAGCTCCAAGAGATTATATCTATCCTCCTATCAAACTTAAGCAACTGAAAGCAAATCACCATAAACTAGTCCTATCTATGCTCATGAAAACGACTAATTTACCAAACTGTGAATTTGAATTGCATGTGAAAATAAACAAACTCAAAGTGCTGGAACGAAATGCAAACACATTACAACACTGAGGAGATCTATTGCTCTCAGGTTGGGCCCTAACCTGAGAGCTATAGCTCCTTGAGAAAACTCAGAACTAGATCAAAATCTGCCTTCTTTATTCATAATCTGATGTCATGCCAAACTTGGCTTACAAAAAGAACTACACCGAACTGTGCTCAAAAATTACAATAGTAATGCGAAAGTTTCAACAACCTTTCAAAGGCTACGGCCTCCATACTTATGCAAAAACGATCATCCAACAGGTGTCCTCGATTTTAGGAGCTCGACTGTCCAACTAAAGTTTAACTGCTGATCCTGTAGGACAGTCATAACTGCTGTTCCTGTAGAACAGTTATAACTGCTGTTCCTGTAGAACAGCTGGCTGCTTCTAAGCTCGGTGGGGAGATGGATTGGAGCTCGGAGCTATGGTGGGAATCACGAGGAGGGTCCCAAGACTGTGGACATCCTCTCCTAAAAACCAGCAGTGCCACCTCATTGTCTCCTTGTCTCCTTTTCACGTGGTCTTTTCTCCCTTTTAATGCAAAAACCTGAAATCATAAAGCATTAGTCACGTAGATAAAATGTCTACCCTTCTTCCTACAAACAACACGAATAAACTAAGAAATGCATGCATAAGCAGTAAAAAGTGAATGGTTTGAGCAAAACAAGTAGGCCAAATGAGCCCAAATTATACCAAAAATTGGGGCTCATCACCAAGCGGAGTCGCCAATTTGTTGTTGGGAAAAGTATCCAATACGGAATGACCCTATCCCACTCTAAGGGTGATAGTGTTGGAAATAATACTGAGAGGGGGGGGTGAATCAGTATTATCAGATCAGATAAAACTTTTCAATTTCATACTCAGAAACATATACGCGACTTCAGTTAAGTGAACCCGCGTGTACACGCGACTGTGTCTAAAGCAACTAGCGTATATGCAGAGATCTTATGATTCAGTTAATCTTATCTTCAGTAAATGCATCAGGATATTATTAAGCATATTAACAGTAAACAGGTGCAGTATAACAGAATAGATCATCACACAAAAGCCACACACATGAACACCATGATATAAGGTGGAAACCCAATGTGGGTGAAAACCACCTGCTGCAATTTGTCTCTTTCTTCTTTAATGAGAAACTTCTTTTACAATGTACTGGTGCAGTCCTTTACCAGCACGCAGGCTACAACCTGCAGAGGGCTACAACCCTCTCTCGTTTTCCAACTACTTTTGGAAGGGAGCTACAACCCCCTCAGCTCTTGTACTAGCTGATCCATTTACTAGTACGTAGGTGCTGACCCTACAACCTTCAGGGACCACGTTTCATACATTTTCATACTGGATCCAAGAGTACAAAGCAAACATTACCGCAATACAATCATCAACTTATACTTGCATCATAATTCATTAAACAACCCAATACCGAATCACTGAAACCCTGTCATCAAGAACACAGAACCCAAACCAGAATCTAGAACTCTGCAACAACCACCAGAATCAGCAGCAACCTGAAATATCAACACTTATCATGCATACGCTACTTCATTGTACCAAAACCGCGTGTATACGCGCTTTCTCCAAAGGCAACCCGCGTGCAGATCTAGAAATGATTACTTCTGCCTTTGCTGTCAGATCCGACCCTTGCCAAGCGTCCCGAACAGATAACCAGCAATACCAGATCCTCTCACTGCGTCAGACACCCACACCACTTCTTTGCCTAGTGATCTTCTCCTTATATAGCCTTAGGCCTTGTTCAATACCAAGAGCCAAAACCATAGAAACACAATACCATCAACTTCAAAACTAGGGATCGACACGCCCGTCGAGACACAATGGTCCGAAACCATAGGCACAACTTCCAAGGACTAACCGCCATGGACCAAAGGTACTTTTCCACATACACGCGCTTTTTCTGAAGCCAACCTGCGTGTACACGCGACTTGGTCTTAACAAACCTGCGTGTATGAACTTCCTTGGCAAGCTGTACTAGGATCTGTCTTCTGATTAAGTTGCCATCTCCTGTACCAACTTCTGAGCATCTGTACCAACCTCTGAGTGAGTTGCCATCAAGGACAACACTTGAATCATAATGCCAACAATCTCCCCCTTTGGACTTGATGGCAACCACCACACCAAGTCACTCCCCCTTTGACATCAAGGGCAAAGGGTGGACCAAGATATTCTCTTCTTTGGCATACCCTCTCCTGTCCATACTGCTGTCCATACTCCCCCTGAGTACATGCTGAAATCTCCAAATGTGCTCCCCCTTTGTGTATGCCAAAGTGTACCAATCTATCCATCCTGCTCTTGCTGAATTGTGCTGTTCATGCTCCCCTTGACTGTAGGCAAGATCTGCAAAAGATGTTCTTCAAGAAGAACAAAGACTTATACATCATAGAAGACCTTCCTATCACCAAAAGACTCAACATACATTCATCACCCAACCTAGTGGGGATATACCAATATTGACTCATCCACCTAACCATGTGAAGATACATGATAATACATGAACATTTCATCATTCATCCCAGGCATAGTGGGGAAACCAACATAGGCCGTTACATGACCTTGACATCATAAAAGAGATACATGACATAGTGATGAAATATCTAGACCAAGACTTATGAAAGCCACCAACAGCATCATGATCTGTACCATAAGCATCAGCCTGCAATACCATTCCTAAACAGTAAGATGTATCATTTAGCTTCATAGACTTTATCAACACCTTCTAACCATAATGCCAACAATGCATTATTTGAAGAATATTCTCCCCCTGAGTGTAAGCCAACCATGTCTGAACCATTTCCTGAGTCTGTTCTGCTCCCCCTGAGCCTGAGCCAACCATGACTGAACCTGGGTCTGTTCTGCTGCCCTTTCTCCATATACGCGACTTTGCAGCCTGTAACTCGCGTATATATGCGACTTGTCTTCATTATATAAGCGTATGCAGGATGGAATACTGAATTTCATCACTTTCAGATTCCCCTGTGTCTGTTATGTCAGCTGACTGAGTTATCCCACACCTTTCTGTCTCTGTCTTCTTCAATTCCTGCAACTGTGATGATGTATGGTCCTCTTGTCTTGAATTTTGAAATCTGCTCCTGCATTCCCTTGCTTTATGCCCATAGTTGTTGCATGTATAGCACCTTATATTTTTCATGTTCCTTCTATCACAATCAATTGCTTTGTGTCCATATGCATTGCAGGCAAAGCAATACCCTCTGAAGTACCTGGGATGCGATGATCTTTCTTGAACCATTCTACTTCTGCATCTGGCTGCAACATGTCCAAGATTATGACATACATAACATTCAACATTATTCAGCGGAGGAAATAATCGTCTATCACGTCCATAGTTAGGAGTAAAGGATCTTCCTTGAGGAATTTCTTTCCTTGGTTGTTCCTTGAGCATTTCAGATTTCTCATTAGAGTTTCTTGTCTCACCTTGTGAACTAGATTCACCTTCAACATATTCATGAAAACCAAGACCAGTCTTGATAGCAGGAGATCTTTGACTATTAAGAATATCATCCAAGACTTTAGAACTATCTTGAAATCGTAAAAGCTTATCCTTTTCTTCTAGTTTACCTTTCAAGATATTTACCTCAACTTGATGTTGTTCTTCCTTTTTCAGATACTGCTTCCTTAGGTCTTCTTCAACTTTTCTCCCTTCTTCCACTTGTCGCTTTAGTTTGATCACTTCATGTTCTTGATCTTCAAGATCTTCTTTTAGAGAGAGGATCTTTGATTCAAGTCTCTGAATAGTTGTGCTCTGATCTTTTGCTATATCCTGCAATTTCTCCCTTACCCTGGTTTCTGTCTCCAATAGTTCTTTTAGTTTGGCAACTTCTTCAGTTTCTGCATTCTTCTCTTCATGTGCCATGAGACTTTTAATATCCTCGCTATTATTGGATGAAGCATTCTTCTTCTTATGTGCCATGAGACTTCTAATATCCTCACTATCATTTAATGAACTTTTAATATGGGTATAATAGCTTCTACCATCTTCTTCATATATCTTTTCTTTGTTATGAGGACATCTAGCAGCATAGTGACCAACTCTACCACATAGAAAACATTTGAAAGGTAGCTTATCTTTGAACCGTCCAGATCCCCGTTCAAGATTCTTGACAAAATTTACCTCATCTTCTTCCTCTGACACTTCGAATGCGGCCTCTGGTGGTACCTCTTGTCGCATTTCAAAAGCAGTTAAGATCCCGTGAAGCTGTGACATGGTAATTTTCCGCACATTCTCCTTTTCTTCTATGGCAGATACTTTAGAATCAAATTTAGTAGACAGAGATCTCAAAACCTTTTGAACTAAGACAACTTCCTCAAATTCTTCACCCATATCCCTCATACAATTCACAATCTCATCCATACGCAGGAAATAATTAGCTACGCTTTCATTACTTCGCATCTTAAGAGTTTCATATCGGATTCTGAGAGTTTGAAGCTTTGCTATTTTTACCTGATCATCTCCTTCGTAGCTTGTAACGATTTTGTCCCATATTTCCTTAGCTGATTTGAGATGCATGATCTTCATAAATTCTGATTGAGTCAAAGTACTCAATAGGACAGTAACTACTTTGGCATTGAGCTCATATTGCTTTTTCTCTGCTGGATCTGTAGGAGTTGCTGATGGGAATTTGTATCCTCCTTCTACGATTCCCCAAACTTCTGCTCCAAGCGACTGTAGATATGCAGTGGTTCTTATCTTCCAGTGAGTAAAATTGTTCCCGTCAAAGACTGGTGGCCTGATGTGTGCCTCTCTTTCTGGATTAGCCATTTGATGGATCTTTTCCTTCAAGCGATCAAGCTTTCTCTGAAGGACCTGCTCCGATACCAATTGTTGGAAATAATACTGAGAGGGGGGGGTGAATCAGTATTATCAGATCAGATAAAACTTTTCAATTTCATACTCAGAAACATATACGCGACTTCAGTTAAGTGAACCCGCGTGTACACGCGACTGTGTCTAAAGCAACTAGCGTATATGCAGAGATCTTATGATTCAGTTAATCTTATCTTCAGTAAATGCATCAGGATATTATTAAGCATATTAACAGTAAACAGGTGCAGTATAACAGAATAGATCATCACACAAAAGCCACACACATGAACACCATGATATAAGGTGGAAACCCAATGTGGGTGAAAACCACCTGCTGCAATTTGTCTCTTTCTTCTTTAATGAGAAACTTCTTTTACAATGTACTGGTGCAGTCCTTTACCAGCACGCAGGCTACAACCTGCAGAGGGCTACAACCCTCTCTCGTTTTCCAACTACTTTTGGAAGGGAGCTACAACCCCCTCAGCTCTTGTACTAGCTGATCCATTTACTAGTACGTAGGTGCTGACCCTACAACCTTCAGGGACCACGTTTCATACATTTTCATACTGGATCCAAGAGTACAAAGCAAACATTACCGCAATACAATCATCAACTTATACTTGCATCATAATTCATTAAACAACCCAATACCGAATCACTGAAACCCTGTCATCAAGAACACAGAACCCAAACCAGAATCTAGAACTCTGCAACAACCACCAGAATCAGCAGCAACCTGAAATATCAACACTTATCATGCATACGCTACTTCACTGTACCAAAACCGCGTGTATACGCGCTTTCTCCAAAGGCAACCCGCGTGCAGATCTAGAAATGATTACTTCTGCCTTTGCTGTCAGATCCGACCCTTGCCAAGCGTCCCGAACAGATAACCAGCAATACCAGATCCTCTCGCTGCGTCAGACACCCACACCACTTCTTTGCCTAGTGATCTTCTCCTTATATAGCCTTAGGCCTTGTTCAATACCAAGAGCCAAAACCATAGAAACACAATACCATCAACTTCAAAACTAGGGATCGACACGCCCGTCGAGACACAATGGTCCGAAACCATAGGCACAACTTCCAAGGACTAACCGCCATGGACCAAAGGTACTTTTCCACATACACGCGCTTTTTCTGAAGCCAACCTGCGTGTACACGCGACTTGGTCTTAACAAACCTGCGTGTATGAACTTCCTTGGCAAGCTGTACTAGGATCTGTCTTCTGATTAAGTTGCCATCTCCTGTACCAACTTCTGAGCATCTGTACCAACCTCTGAGTGAGTTGCCATCAAGGACAACACTTGAATCATAATGCCAACAATCTCCCCCTTTGGACTTGATGGCAACCACCACACCAAGTCACTCTCCCCCTTTGACATCAAGGGCAAAGGGTGGACCAAGATATTCTCTTCTTTGGCATACCCTCTCCTGTCCATACTGCTGTCCATACTCCCCCTGAGTACATGCTGAAATCTCCAAATGTGCTCCCCCTTTGTGTATGCCAAAGTGTACCAATCTATCCATCCTGCTCTTGCTGAATTGTGCTGTTCATGCTCCCCTTGACTGTAGGCAAGATCTGCAAAAGATGTTCTTCAAGAAGAACAAAGACTTATACATCATAGAAGACCTTCCTATCACCAAAAGACTCAACATACATTCATCACCCAACCTAGTGGGGATATACCAATATTGACTCATCCACCTAACCATGTGAAGATACATGATAATACATGAACATTTCATCATTCATCCCAGGCATAGTGGGGAAACCAACATAGGCCGTTACATGACCTTGACATCATAAAAGAGATACATGACATAGTGATGAAATATCTAGACCAAGACTTATGAAAGCCACCAACAGCATCATGATCTGTACCATAAGCATCAGCCTGCAATACCATTCCTAAACAGTAAGATGTATCATTTAGCTTCATAGACTTTATCAACACCTTCTAACCATAATGCCAACAATGCATTATTTGAAGAATATTCTCCCCCTGAGTGTAAGCCAACCATGTCTGAACCATTTCCTGAGTCTGTTCTGCTCCCCCTGAGCCTGAGCCAACCATGACTGAACCTGGGTCTGTTCTGCTGCCCTTTCTCCATATACGCGACTTTGCAGCCTGTAACTCGCGTATATACGCGACTTGTCTTCATTATATAAGCGTATGCAGGATGGAATACTGAATTTCATCACTTTCAGATTCCCCTGTGTCTGTTATGTCAGCTGACTGAGTTATCCCACACCTTTCTGTCTCTGTCTTCTTCAATTCCTGCAACTGTGATGATGTATGGTCCTCTTGTCTTGAATTTTGAAATCTGCTCCTGCATTCCCTTGCTTTATGCCCATAGTTGTTGCATGTATAGCACCTTATATTTTTCATGTTCCTTCTATCACAATCAATTGCTTTGTGTCCATATGCATTGCAGGCAAAGCAATACCCTCTGAAGTACCTGGGATGCGATGATCTTTCTTGAACCATTCTACTTCTGCATCTGGCTGCAACATGTCCAAGATTATGACATACATAACATTCAACATTATTCAGCGGAGGAAATAATCGTCTATCACGTCCATAGTTAGGAGTAAAGGATCTTCCTTGAGGAATTTCTTTCCTTGGTTGTTCCTTGAGCATTTCAGATTTCTCATTAGAGTTTCTTGTCTCACCTTGTGAACTAGATTCACCTTCAACATATTCATGAAAACCAAGACCAGTCTTGATAGCAGGAGATCTTTGACTATTAAGAATATCATCCAAGACTTTAGAACTATCTTGAAATCGTAAAAGCTTATCCTTTTCTTCTAGTTTACCTTTCAAGATATTTACCTCAACTTGATGTTGTTCTTCCTTTTTCAGATACTGCTTCCTTAGGTCTTCTTCAACTTTTCTCCCTTCTTCCACTTGTCGCTTTAGTTTGATCACTTCATGTTCTTGATCTTCAAGATCTTCTTTTAGAGAGAGGATCTTTGATTCAAGTCTCTGAATAGTTGTGCTCTGATCTTTTGCTATATCCTGCAATTTCTCCCTTACCCTGGTTTCTGTCTCCAATAGTTCTTTTAGTTTGGCAACTTCTTCAGTTTCTGCATTCTTCTCTTCATGTGCCATGAGACTTTTAATATCCTCGCTATTATTGGATGAAGCATTCTTCTTCTTATGTGCCATGAGACTTCTAATATCCTCACTATCATTTAATGAACTTTTAATATGGGTATAATAGCTTCTACCATCTTCTTCATATATCTTTTCTTTGTTATGAGGACATCTAGCAGCATAGTGACCAACTCTACCACATAGAAAACATTTGAAAGGTAGCTTATCTTTGAACCGTCCAGATCCCCGTTCAAGATTCTTGACAAAATTTACCTCATCTTCTTCCTCTGACACTTCGAATGCGGCCTCTGGTGGTACCTCTTGTCGCATTTCAAAAGCAGTTAAGATCCCGTGAAGCTGTGACATGGTAATTTTCCGCACATTCTCCTTTTCTTCTATGGCAGATACTTTAGAATCAAATTTAGTAGACAGAGATCTCAAAACCTTTTGAACTAAGACAACTTCCTCAAATTCTTCACCCATATCCCTCATACAATTCACAATCTCATCCATACGCAGGAAATAATTAGCTACGCTTTCATTACTTCGCATCTTAAGAGTTTCATATCGGATTCTGAGAGTTTGAAGCTTTGCTATTTTTACCTGATCATCTCCTTCGTAGCTTGTAACGATTTTGTCCCATATTTCCTTAGCTGATTTGAGATGCATGATCTTCATAAATTCTGATTGAGTCAAAGTACTCAATAGGACAGTAACTACTTTGGCATTGAGCTCATATTGCTTTTTCTCTGCTGGATCTGTAGGAGTTGCTGATGGGAATTTGTATCCTCCTTCTACGATTCCCCAAACTTCTGCTCCAAGCGACTGTAGATATGCAGTGGTTCTTATCTTCCAGTGAGTAAAATTGTTCCCGTCAAAGACTGGTGGCCTGATGTGTGCCTCTCTTTCTGGATTAGCCATTTGATGGATCTTTTCCTTCAAGCGATCAAGCTTTCTCTGAAGGACCTGCTCCGATACCAATTGTTGGAAATAATACTGAGAGGGGGGGGTGAATCAGTATTATCAGATCAGATAAAACTTTTCAATTTCATACTCAGAAACATATACGCGACTTCAGTTAAGTGAACCCGCGTGTACACGCGACTGTGTCTAAAGCAACTAGCGTATATGCAGAGATCTTATGATTCAGTTAATCTTATCTTCAGTAAATGCATCAGGATATTATTAAGCATATTAACAGTAAACAGGTGCAGTATAACAGAATAGATCATCACACAAAAGCCACACACATGAACACCATGATATAAGGTGGAAACCCAATGTGGGTGAAAACCACCTGCTGCAATTTGTCTCTTTCTTCTTTAATGAGAAACTTCTTTTACAATGTACTGGTGCAGTCCTTTACCAGCACGCAGGCTACAACCTGCAGAGGGCTACAACCCTCTCTCGTTTTCCAACTACTTTTGGAAGGGAGCTACAACCCCCTCAGCTCTTGTACTAGCTGATCCATTTACTAGTACGTAGGTGCTGACCCTACAACCTTCAGGGACCATGTTTCATACATTTTCATACTGGATCCAAGAGTACAAAGCAAACATTACCGCAATACAATCATCAACTTATACTTGCATCATAATTCATTAAACAACCCAATACCGAATCACTGAAACCCTGTCATCAAGAACACAGAACCCAAACCAGAATCTAGAACTCTGCAACAACCACCAGAATCAGCAGCAACCTGAAATATCAACACTTATCATGCATACGCTACTTCACTGTACCAAAACCGCGTGTATACGCGCTTTCTCCAAAGGCAACCCGCGTGCAGATCTAGAAATGATTACTTCTGCCTTTGCTGTCAGATCCGACCCTTGCCAAGCGTCCCGAACAGATAACCAGCAATACCAGATCCTCTCACTGCGTCAGACACCCACACCACTTCTTTGCCTAGTGATCTTCTCCTTATATAGCCTTAGGCCTTGTTCAATACCAAGAGCCAAAACCATAGAAACACAATACCATCAACTTCAAAACTAGGGATCGACACGCCCGTCGAGACACAATGGTCCGAAACCATAGGCACAACTTCCAAGGACTAACCGCCATGGACCAAAGGTACTTTTCCACATACACGCGCTTTTTCTGAAGCCAACCTGCGTGTACACGCGACTTGGTCTTAACAAACCTGCGTGTATGAACTTCCTTGGCAAGCTGTACTAGGATCTGTCTTCTGATTAAGTTGCCATCTCCTGTACCAACTTCTGAGCATCTGTACCAACCTCTGAGTGAGTTGCCATCAAGGACAACACTTGAATCATAATGCCAACAATCTCCCCCTTTGGACTTGATGGCAACCACCACACCAAGTCACTCTCCCCCTTTGACATCAAGGGCAAAGGGTGGACCAAGATATTCTCTTCTTTGGTATACCCTCTCCTGTCCATACTGCTGTCCATACTCCCCCTGAGTACATGCTGAAATCTCCAAATGTGCTCCCCCTTTGTGTATGCCAAAGTGTACCAATCTATCCATCCTGCTCTTGCTGAATTGTGCTGTTCATGCTCCCCTTGACTGTAGGCAAGATCTGCAAAAGATGTTCTTCAAGAAGAACAAAGACTTATACATCATAGAAGACCTTCCTATCACCAAAAGACTCAACATACATTCATCACCCAACCTAGTGGGGATATACCAATATTGACTCATCCACCTAACCATGTGAAGATACATGATAATACATGAACATTTCATCATTCATCCCAGGCATAGTGGGGAAACCAACATAGGCCGTTACATGACCTTGACATCATAAAAGAGATACATGACATAGTGATGAAATATCTAGACCAAGACTTATGAAAGCCACCAACAGCATCATGATCTGTACCATAAGCATCAGCCTGCAATACCATTCCTAAACAGTAAGATGTATCATTTAGCTTCATAGACTTTATCAACACCTTCTAACCATAATGCCAACAATGCATTATTTGAAGAATATTCTCCCCCTGAGTGTAAGCCAACCATGTCTGAACCATTTCCTGAGTCTGTTCTGCTCCCCCTGAGCCTGAGCCAACCATGACTGAACCTGGGTCTGTTCTGCTGCCCTTTCTCCATATACGCGACTTTGCAGCCTGTAACTCGCGTATATACGCGACTTGTCTTCATTATATAAGCGTATGCAGGATGGAATACTGAATTTCATCACTTTCAGATTCCCCTGTGTCTGTTATGTCAGCTGACTGAGTTATCCCACACCTTTCTGTCTCTGTCTTCTTCAATTCCTGCAACTGTGATGATGTATGGTCCTCTTGTCTTGAATTTTGAAATCTGCTCCTGCATTCCCTTGCTTTATGCCCATAGTTGTTGCATGTATAGCACCTTATATTTTTCATGTTCCTTCTATCACAATCAATTGCTTTGTGTCCATATGCATTGCAGGCAAAGCAATACCCTCTGAAGTACCTGGGATGCGATGATCTTTCTTGAACCATTCTACTTCTGCATCTGGCTGCAACATGTCCAAGATTATGACATACATAACATTCAACATTATTCAGCGGAGGAAATAATCGTCTATCACGTCCATAGTTAGGAGTAAAGGATCTTCCTTGAGGAATTTCTTTCCTTGGTTGTTCCTTGAGCATTTCAGATTTCTCATTAGAGTTTCTTGTCTCACCTTGTGAACTAGATTCACCTTCAACATATTCATGAAAACCAAGACCAGTCTTGATAGCAGGAGATCTTTGACTATTAAGAATATCATCCAAGACTTTAGAACTATCTTGAAATCGTAAAAGCTTATCCTTTTCTTCTAGTTTACCTTTCAAGATATTTACCTCAACTTGATGTTGTTCTTCCTTTTTCAGATACTGCTTCCTTAGGTCTTCTTCAACTTTTCTCCCTTCTTCCACTTGTCGCTTTAGTTTGATCACTTCATGTTCTTGATCTTCAAGATCTTCTTTTAGAGAGAGGATCTTTGATTCAAGTCTCTGAATAGTTGTGCTCTGATCTTTTGCTATATCCTGCAATTTCTCCCTTACCCTGGTTTCTGTCTCCAATAGTTCTTTTAGTTTGGCAACTTCTTCAGTTTCTGCATTCTTCTCTTCATGTGCCATGAGACTTTTAATATCCTCGCTATTATTGGATGAAGCATTCTTCTTCTTATGTGCCATGAGACTTCTAATATCCTCACTATCATTTAATGAACTTTTAATATGGGTATAATAGCTTCTACCATCTTCTTCATATATCTTTTCTTTGTTATGAGGACATCTAGCAGCATAGTGACCAACTCTACCACATAGAAAACATTTGAAAGGTAGCTTATCTTTGAACCGTCCAGATCCCCGTTCAAGATTCTTGACAAAATTTACCTCATCTTCTTCCTCTGACACTTCGAATGCGGCCTCTGGTGGTACCTCTTGTCGCATTTCAAAAGCAGTTAAGATCCCGTGAAGCTGTGACATGGTAATTTTCCGCACATTCTCCTTTTCTTCTATGGCAGATACTTTAGAATCAAATTTAGTAGACAGAGATCTCAAAACCTTTTGAACTAAGACAACTTCCTCAAATTCTTCACCCAGATCCCTCATACAATTCACAATCTCATCCATACGCAGGAAATAATTAGCTACGCTTTCATTACTTCGCATCTTAAGAGTTTCATATCGGATTCTGAGAGTTTGAAGCTTTGCTATTTTTACCTGATCATCTCCTTCGTAGCTTGTAACGATTTTGTCCCATATTTCCTTAGCTGATTTGAGATGCATGATCTTCATAAATTCTGATTGAGTCAAAGTACTCAATAGGACAGTAACTACTTTGGCATTGAGCTCATATTGCTTTTTCTCTGCTGGATCTGTAGGAGTTGCTGATGGGAATTTGTATCCTCCTTCTACGATTCCCAAAACTTCTGCTCCAAGCGACTGTAGATATGCAGTGGTTCTTATCTTCCAGTGAGTAAAATTGTTCCCGTCAAAGACTGGTGGCCTGATGTGTGCCTCTCTTTCTGGATTAGCCATTTGATGGATCTTTTCCTTCAAGCGATCAAGCTTTCTCTGAAGGACCTGCTCCGATACCAATTGTTGGAAATAATACTGAGAGGGGGGGGTGAATCAGTATTATCAGATCAGATAAAACTTTTCAATTTCATACTCAGAAACATATACGCGACTTCAGTTAAGTGAACCCGCGTGTACACGCGACTGTGTCTAAAGCAACTAGCGTATATGCAGAGATCTTATGATTCAGTTAATCTTATCTTCAGTAAATGCATCAGGATATTATTAAGCATATTAACAGTAAACAGGTGCAGTATAACAGAATAGATCATCACACAAAAGCCACACACATGAACACCATGATATAAGGTGGAAACCCAATGTGGGTGAAAACCACCTGCTGCAATTTGTCTCTTTCTTCTTTAATGAGAAACTTCTTTTACAATGTACTGGTGCAGTCCTTTACCAGCACGCAGGCTACAACCTGCAGAGGGCTACAACCCTCTCTCGTTTTCCAACTACTTTTGGAAGGGAGCTACAACCCCCTCAGCTCTTGTACTAGCTGATCCATTTACTAGTACGTAGGTGCTGACCCTACAACCTTCAGGGACCACGTTTCATACATTTTCATACTGGATCCAAGAGTACAAAGCAAACATTACCGCAATACAATCATCAACTTATACTTGCATCATAATTCATTAAACAACCCAATACCGAATCACTGAAACCCTGTCATCAAGAACACAGAACCCAAACCAGAATCTAGAACTCTGCAACAACCACCAGAATCAGCAGCAACCTGAAATATCAACACTTATCATGCATACGCTACCTCACTGTACCAAAACCGCGTGTATACGCGCTTTCTCCAAAGGCAACCCGCGTGCAGATCTAGAAATGATTACTTCTGCCTTTGCTGTCAGATCCGACCCTTGCCAAGCGTCCCGAACAGATAACCAGCAATACCAGATCCTCTCACTGCGTCAGACACCCACACCACTTCTTTGCCTAGTGATCTTCTCCTTATATAGCCTTAGGCCTTGTTCAATACCAAGAGCCAAAACCATAGAAACACAATACCATCAACTTCAAAACTAGGGATCGACACGCCCGTCGAGACACAATGGTCCGAAACCATAGGCACAACTTCCAAGGACTAACCGCCATGGACCAAAGGTACTTTTCCACATACACGCGCTTTTTCTGAAGCCAACCTGCGTGTACACGCGACTTGGTCTTAACAAACCTGCGTGTATGAACTTCCTTGGCAAGCTGTACTAGGATCTGTCTTCTGATTAAGTTGCCATCTCCTGTACCAACTTCTGAGCATCTGTACCAACCTCTGAGTGAGTTGCCATCAAGGACAACACTTGAATCATAATGCCAACAATCTCCCCCTTTGGACTTGATGGCAACCACCACACCAAGTCACTCTCCCCCTTTGACATCAAGGGCAAAGGGTGGACCAAGATATTCTCTTCTTTGGTATACCCTCTCCTGTCCATACTGCTGTCCATACTCCCCCTGAGTACATGCTGAAATCTCCAAATGTGCTCCCCCTTTGTGTATGCCAAAGTGTACCAATCTATCCATCCTGCTCTTGCTGAATTGTGCTGTTCATGCTCCCCTTGACTGTAGGCAAGATTTGCAAAAGATCTTCTTCAAGAAGAACAAAGACTTATACATCATAGAAGACCTTCCTATCACCAAAAGACTCAACATACATTCATCACCCAACCTAGTGGGGATATACCAATATTGACTCATCCACCTAACCATGTGAAGATACATGATAATACATGAACATTTCATCATTCATCCCAGGCATAGTGGGGAAACCAACATAGGCCGTTACATGACCTTGACATCATAAAAGAGATACATGACATAGTGATGAAATATCTAGACCAAGACTTATGAAAGCCACCAACAGCATCATGATCTGTACCATAAGCATCAGCCTGCAATACCATTCCTAAACAGTAAGATGTATCATTTAGCTTCATAGACTTTATCAACACCTTCTAACCATAATGCCAACAATGCATTATTTGAAGAATATTCTCCCCCTGAGTGTAAGCCAACCATGTCTGAACCATTTCCTGAGTCTGTTCTGCTCCCCCTGAGCCTGAGCCAACCATGACTGAACCTGGGTCTGTTCTGCTGCCCTTTCTCCATATACGCGACTTTGCAGCCTGTAACTCGCGTATATACGCGACTTGTCTTCATTATATAAGCGTATGCAGGATGGAATACTGAATTTCATCACTTTCAGATTCCCCTGTGTCTGTTATGTCAGCTGACTGAGTTATCCCACACCTTTCTGTCTCTGTCTTCTTCAATTCCTGCAACTGTGATGATGTATGGTCCTCTTGTCTTGAATTTTGAAATCTGCTCCTGCATTCCCTTGCTTTATGCCCATAGTTGTTGCATGTATAGCACCTTATATTTTTCATGTTCCTTCTATCACAATCAATTGCTTTGTGTCCATATGCATTGCAGGCAAAGCAATACCCTCTGAAGTACCTGGGATGCGATGATCTTTCTTGAACCATTCTACTTCTGCATCTGGCTGCAACATGTCCAAGATTATGACATACATAACATTCAACATTATTCAGCGGAGGAAATAATCGTCTATCACGTCCATAGTTAGGAGTAAAGGATCTTCCTTGAGGAATTTCTTTCCTTGGTTGTTCCTTGAGCATTTCAGATTTCTCATTAGAGTTTCTTGTCTCACCTTGTGAACTAGATTCACCTTCAACATATTCATGAAAACCAAGACCAGTCTTGATAGCAGGAGATCTTTGACTATTAAGAATATCATCCAAGACTTTAGAACTATCTTGAAATCGTAAAAGCTTATCCTTTTCTTCTAGTTTACCTTTCAAGATATTTACCTCAACTTGATGTTGTTCTTCCTTTTTCAGATACTGCTTCCTTAGGTCTTCTTCAACTTTTCTCCCTTCTTCCACTTGTCGCTTTAGTTTGATCACTTCATGTTCTTGATCTTCAAGATCTTCTTTTAGAGAGAGGATCTTTGATTCAAGTCTCTGAATAGTTGTGCTCTGATCTTTTGCTATATCCTGCAATTTCTCCCTTACCCTGGTTTCTGTCTCCAATAGTTCTTTTAGTTTGGCAACTTCTTCAGTTTCTGCATTCTTCTCTTCATGTGCCATGAGACTTTTAATATCCTCGCTATTATTGGATGAAGCATTCTTCTTCTTATGTGCCATGAGACTTCTAATATCCTCACTATCATTTAATGAACTTTTAATATGGGTATAATAGCTTCTACCATCTTCTTCATATATCTTTTCTTTGTTATGAGGACATCTAGCAGCATAGTGACCAACTCTACCACATAGAAAACATTTGAAAGGTAGCTTATCTTTGAACCGTCCAGATCCCCGTTCAAGATTCTTGACAAAATTTACCTCATCTTCTTCCTCTGACACTTCGAATGCGGCCTCTGGTGGTACCTCTTGTCGCATTTCAAAAGCAGTTAAGATCCCGTGAAGCTGTGACATGGTAATTTTCCGCACATTCTCCTTTTCTTCTATGGCAGATACTTTAGAATCAAATTTAGTAGACAGAGATCTCAAAACCTTTTGAACTAAGACAACTTCCTCAAATTCTTCACCCAGATCCCTCATACAATTCACAATCTCATCCATACGCAGGAAATAATTAGCTACGCTTTCATTACTTCGCATCTTAAGAGTTTCATATCGGATTCTGAGAGTTTGAAGCTTTGCTATTTTTACCTGATCATCTCCTTCGTAGCTTGTAACGATTTTGTCCCATATTTCCTTAGCTGATTTGAGATGCATGATCTTCATAAATTCTGATTGAGTCAAAGTACTCAATAGGACAGTAACTACTTTGGCATTGAGCTCATATTGCTTTTTCTCTGCTGGATCTGTAGGAGTTGCTGATGGGAATTTGTATCCTCCTTCTACGATTCCCCAAACTTCTGCTCCAAGCGACTGTAGATATGCAGTGGTTCTTATCTTCCAGTGAGTAAAATTGTTCCCGTCAAAGACTGGTGGCCTGATGTGTGCCTCTCTTTCTGGATTAGCCATTTGATGGATCTTTTCCTTCAAGCGATCAAGCTTTCTCTGAAGGACCTGCTCCGATACCAATTGTTGGAAATAATACTGAGAGGGGGGGGTGAATCAGTATTATCAGATCAGATAAAACTTTTCAATTTCATACTCAGAAACATATACGCGACTTCAGTTAAGTGAACCCGCGTGTACACGCGACTGTGTCTAAAGCAACTAGCGTATATGCAGAGATCTTATGATTCAGTTAATCTTATCTTCAGTAAATGCATCAGGATATTATTAAGCATATTAACAGTAAACAGGTGCAGTATAACAGAATAGATCATCACACAAAAGCCACACACATGAACACCATGATATAAGGTGGAAACCCAATGTGGGTAAAAACCACCTGCTGCAATTTGTCTCTTTCTTCTTTAATGAGAAACTTCTTTTACAATGTACTGGTGCAGTCCTTTACCAGCACGCAGGCTACAACCTGCAGAGGGCTACAACCCTCTCTCGTTTTCCAACTACTTTTGGAAGGGAGCTACAACCCCCTCAGCTCTTGTACTAGCTGATCCATTTACTAGTACGTAGGTGCTGACCCTACAACCTTCAGGGACCACGTTTCATACATTTTCATACTGGATCCAAGAGTACAAAGCAAACATTACCGCAATACAATCATCAACTTATACTTGCATCATAATTCATTAAACAACCCAATACCGAATCACTGAAACCCTGTCATCAAGAACACAGAACCCAAACCAGAATCTAGAACTCTGCAACAACCACCAGAATCAGCAGCAACCTGAAATATCAACACTTATCATGCATACGCTACTTCACTGTACCAAAACCGCGTGTATACGCGCTTTCTCCAAAGGCAACCCGCGTGCAGATCTAGAAATGATTACTTCTGCCTTTGCTGTCAGATCCGACCCTTGCCAAGCGTCCCGAAAAGATAACCAGCAATACCAGATCCTCTCACTGCGTCAGACACCCACACCACTTCTTTGCCTAGTGATCTTCTCCTTATATAGCCTTAGGCCTTGTTCAATACCAAGAGCCAAAACCATAGAAACACAATACCATCAACTTCAAAACTAGGGATCGACACGCCCGTCGAGACACAATGGTCCGAAACCATAGGCACAACTTCCAAGGACTAACCGCCATGGACCAAAGGTACTTTTCCACATACACGCGCTTTTTCTGAAGCCAACCTGCGTGTACACGCGACTTGGTCTTAACAAACCTGCGTGTATGAACTTCCTTGGCAAGCTGTATTAGGATCTGTCTTCTGATTAAGTTGCCATCTCCTGTACCAACTTCTGAGCATCTGTACCAACCTCTGAGTGAGTTGCCATCAAGGACAACACTTGAATCATAATGCCAACAGATAGTACCTCAGCAACAATCGAAGCAAAGCTATCTAAGATTTCTTCTTTATGAAAGTAAAATAGGGGAGAAAGAGATCCACTAACCGATGTATTTCGCTAATGGTTGATCCAATCTTCTCTCCTTGCTGCTTGCTCCCAGATTCTTGCTCTTTCACTGGCCCAGCTACACCAAGATCCTGCAAAATGGAAAGAGAGGGAAACTACAAGAAGCATACATTCATAATTGATTCAAGGATTAGAATAAATCAAATACACAAGCATAACAATACATCCTTGAGATACATGTATATAGAAGAACCTCAAATGCTTTATTAATGGAAGAAGTAAAGTTCAGGAAGTGATACAACCATAAAAGGCCCAATCCAGCATCACCTCCCAGCAGAAAGAAATCTCCTCTTCACCTCCTTCAAAGCAAATCACCCAATAGTTCTAAACTCAAACCAACAACACTTCCTTACATTCACAAGATTCCAGCCTCCCTAGACCTCATGAGAGAGCTCTATATATAGGAGTTTTGGAGAAAGGATGAGTCAGCTTGAGAGCTGACTAGTGTCCTCTCCCACTTTAGTTATTCTTCAGTTCTTGAGTCCACTTGGAGGTTCTTGCTTCCACTTGGAGATCTAGACCCTCTTACTCATCACCAGTCGAATTCCTTGATCCAAGTGTCATTTTGGAAGCTTCCTGGGCATTGACACTTTGAGGAATGACTATGCCACATGTCCCAACTCGCCCAGCGCAGGTAGCCTTCTTTGCAGTTGACATTCAGCGCAGATGCTCAGTGGAGCAGTTGACATGATCCAGAATTGCCTTGTTTTTGAGTGTTTTCAGGTGGAGAACTGTTATTCAGTGCTGTGGTTTGCTGACCTTGTTCCTCTAGGGGTAGGAACAACATGTTTAGGGACTTTGGATCCCTTAGATTATGGACATTTCATGCTTCATGCTGTAAGGCACAAAAATGTCTATAACAGGAGGCTCTCGTCCCATGTGCGTGGATGCTTTGAGTTATACATGCGCAGAATGTGCACAATCATCCTATTGACAACCTCTGTCTGGCCATCAGTTTGAGGATGGAAGGCTGTGGACTTCGTGAGTTTGGTGTCCAGCATTGACCAGAGACTGGACCAAAATGTGCTGAGAAACCGACTATCCCGATCTGAGATGATAGACTGTGGGATCCCAAAGTGCACCCACACTCGTTCAAAGAAGAGTTTAGCAGTGGCTTCTGCTGTGATATTCTTCATGCAGGCCACCATAAGGGCCATCTTCGAGAACCTGTCGATGACCACAAAAACACAGTCATTTCCATGCTTAGTGGAAGGAAGGCCTGACATGTAATCCATGGAGATGGATTCCCAAGGTCGACTAGGGGTAGGCAACGGTTTATAGAGGCCATTCTTCTTAATGGTTGGTTTGGCGATGGAACAGGCAGTACATGATCTGATGTACTTCCCAACATCCTGTCTAAGATTTGGCCAATAGAAATAATTTTGCAGTACTGCCACTGTTTTCTCAACCCCGAAATGCCCAGCAGCCCGGCTGTAGTGTGCTTCCCAAATCATCTTGGCACGCTTGCTTGAAGGAACACAAAGGTGACCCAGGTGGTATAATAGGGCATCCTGGAGGTGAAAATCTGGAACATGCTGACCCTCCAAGAGTGTCTGGTATGTGTGGCCGAATTCTGGGTCGCTTTTGTAGAGAAGTGGCCAATCAGAAGTCTCGTGCCCACAAGAGTTGAGCACGGTGGTTAACGCCATGATCGGTGGTCGACTGAGGCAATCTGCAACATTATTGGTGCTGCCCTTCTTATACTTGATATTCAAGTGGAACTGTTGTAGGTATGTAGACCACTTCTGATGGCGATCATTCTGCAATTTTCCTTGGGTCTGTATGAACTGCAGGGGTCGGTGGTCTGTGTGGATGACCGTTTCCTTCCCCAAAATGTAATGCTTCCATTGTCGGCAGGCCTGTACAATGGAATACATCTCTTTATCATAAGTGGGGTACTTCCGGACTGTGTCTGAAAGTGTTTCACTGTGATATGCCACTGGATGTCCATGTTGAGTAAGGACTGCCCCAATAGCATAGTCAGAGGCATCTGTCTCGACATCAAATGGTTGTTGTAAATCTGGTAACACGAGCATTGGTGCCGTGCAGAGGCGATCCTTCAACTCCATGAATGCCTTCTATTGAGATTCAGACCAAAAGAATTTTGCTTTCGCCCCTCCCTTGGTGACTTGACTGAAGGGCCAAGTAATATGAGAAAATCCCAACACGAACCTGCGGTAGAAGTTGGTAAGACCTAGAAAGCTGCGGAGCTCTGTTAGAGTGGTTGGAGAGGGCCAATCCCGAATGACTTGGATCTTTGCTGGATCGACATGCACCCCCTGTTCATCAATGATGTATCCCAGATACTAAACCTGGGTCATGCCAAAAGTGCATTTCTCCAAATTGGCACATAGCTTGTGTTGCCGCAGTGTTTGGAGAACCTGTCGGATGTGGTGGAGGTGCTCTTCCCAACTCTGGCTGAAGATCAGAACGTCATCCAAGTATACTACTACAAAGGAGTTGGCGAATGGCCGCAATATGTAATCCATTAACCTCATGAAGGTTGCAGGAGCATTCGTCAATCCGAAAGGCATAACCAACCATTTGAAAAGGCCCTCCTTGGATTTGAAGGCAGTCTTCCACACATCAGAGGGTTCGATTGGTACCTGGTGATATCCTGACTTCAGGTCGATCTTGCTGAAATATTTCACCCCCTTTAGTTGGTCCAGGAGGTCATCGATCCGCGGGATCGGGTACCTATTATGGACAGTGATCTTGTTCAGTGGCCGATAGTCAATACAGAGTCTCCACGTCCCATCCTTCTTCTATACCAACACGATCGGGCTCCCACAAGGCGATGAACTCGGACGGATGTGACCTTTCTGCAGGAGCTGTTGAATCTGCCTCTTGATTTCATTGTTCTCCAGAATGGAGCGCCGATAAATTGGTCCATTGGGTAGCGGCGCACCTGGGGTCAGATCGATGGAGTGCTTGACCTGACAGTGCAGAGGAACCCCTGCAGGGGAGGTGAAGATGTCCTCGTACTCCTCCACAACCTTGTCCATCTGTAGTTGTCATGCAGAGGGACCCCGTCTGGAGGCCGCGACCACCGTCTTCTTCTTTCCTTGAGGGCGTATCATCAGGAAAACAAATTTCCTGGTTTTGGAAATGATCTTACTGCATTGTTTTGCAGTAATCAAAGAGATGGTGGTAGGTGGCGCTACCTCTGGTATCCTGTACAACTTATTTCCCAATGTAATAATAACAGAACGGGGCCTTGATTCATACACAGCATGTCGCTTCCACAAGTATGGTTGTCCTAATAATACATCACAAACTTCAAGGGGAGCAATGTCACATAATACCTCATCCGTGAAGGGCTTGATGTTGTATAGAAGGCGACACTGCTGGCTCACGCGAAGATCTCGTCCTTGGTGGAGCCACCCAATGGTGTATGGTTGTGGATGTGTTGTGGTCGGTAAGCCCAACCGCTTCACGACCTCTGCCGAAATAAGGTTCTTTTGACTCCCGCTATCAACAATGAACTGTATCGGGGAGCCCTTTACCCACATCTGGGAGTGGAAGAGACGCTCCTCCTCCTCTGGATCTTCGGGTTCATTTTTCTGGATCTTGGCGGTAGCAACAGTGGCGTTGGGATCCGCCAATGATCTACTTTCCTTTTTCATTCCCCTTATTAGGTTCTGACTCAGAGTCGGAACATGCATCTGATTCTGAAACCTTTAGCTCAGCCACCAGTGACTGCTTGGCCCGACACTCACTTGTGTTGTGAGTGGAGCTCTTATGGAACTCACACCATTTTCCAGTGTCCTTTTTTGGCTTCGCGGTGCTGTTCTTTTCTTGCAGCTTCGGCGGGTTATCTTGGGCTGTCCCGCCTTGGCTTTGTCCTTTGTTCTGTGGTTTAGGGGCACCTTTCCCCTGCTTTGGATTCGCAGATCCAAAGTCTCGCTTCTTTTGTTTAAACTTCTGCTCGACCTTGACGGCATATCGGTATGCTGCGCCAAGCGAGGAGATGTTCAAGAATTGTATTTCTTGCTGGATGTACTTGTGCAGGCAGCCACGGTATTTGAGTATCAAATGTTGCTCCGAATCCTTGATACCCAATTTTGTGCGAAGGGTATGAAAAAGATTGGTGAACTCCGGCACGTCTTGGTGCCTTCCCTATCGCAGCATGGTCCACTTTATGTATTCATCCTCATATCTTCCGACAGGGTAGTACTGCTCCTTGATGGCATCCCGGAATGAATTCTAGGTGGGTGCGGCTAAAAATAGTGAGCCAGTACTTTCATCCTTCTGCTCGCAGTAAGTTTCCCAGCAGTCCTTGACGTGGGGGAATGCTTTGAGAAGAGTGAAAACAATCTTTTCCCGACTCGAAAATTCATGAACAGAAAAATAACCCTCTAGCAGATTTAACCATTTATCTACGGCATCTGCGTCTATCTGACCCTCGAATATGGGGATTTCAAAATTGACTTATACCTTAAAGGGTGTGGCGTTTCCAGAGTAGCTACTGGAAGCCGATGCGTTGCTTCTGGGTAGCCGCTGAAGGATCTGGGCAAAGCTGTCCATCATCGCGTTCCGTTGTCGCTCGAGAGCTTCTTCGAGAAAGATTTTGATGGGATCTCCTGCCCCCTCGTCTTTCTTCTCATCCGCCATGGGAGGCCGTTGGGATTTACGAGGCTGGTCTTGCAAAGGTTCAACCAGTTCAAGCCCTAACTCCTTATATCCCGACCTTGTTGGGGACATGCAAAGAAAAACAGAGAAAAAGCAGACCGCTCTAATACCACTGATCCGGATTTAAACAGGAACGCAACAAACTACAGAGATAACCATATACAAAAAGATGCAGCGGAAATAATACTTCATTTCATTAATGGAAAATACTGAAATATGCTTACAACCAGAAATGGAAATAAACTAGCTAGGGCGATGGTAGCTTATCTCTGAGAAGAGATGTGGTGGCTACATTCCTCTAAACTGTGTTACAATGGGGCTCGAAGGCCTATTTATTGTTGAGAAATAATAGAAAACCCTTAACATTCCAAAACCTAACCCTAGGAGATGAAACGCCAAACTATGGGCCCCGTTTGGGTAAATTGGTACATCAACTTCCCGGGGTCGTAACTTTGGCATACGATCTCCATTTGACGCGTACAATAGCTCGTTAGAAAGATCTATCCGAGCACTACCACTTTGGGAAGGACAAAATCGGTCCATGGACCCATGTTGCCCCTAGATTTCCCAAAAAAACGTCGTTTAGTAATAGCTCCACTCTTTAGTAGAAAAATGATATTTTTTCATCAAAAATTATATCTGACTTAATCCATAAATTGCAAAGGTATCATTCACCCATCCTAGCTAAAGGCGAACCTTTGGTTCGTTCTCTTTCTTCACCTAAGATCATCACATGGTTTTTGAGACCAGTAGGTGTAACTGTTGAGTTCTATGGTGGTGGACTTGACAGGGTCAGTTTTGGTGATCCTGCTATAGTTAAAAAATACGCTAGACGTGCTCAATTAGGCCTCAAAACGCCTCCAGAAGTTCAAGACCCGAAAAACTGCTAAAAATCGTAAGTTGTGCTACAATTAAGGAAACTGAAAATGCTGAGAGAAACAATGGTGGGGGTCCAGGTGGACTTGGCAGGTGGCCACCAATATCCACCTGGATCAAAAGAGGAAGCAAAAATGGAAAGAGAGGAAGGAAAATGCTGTACAGAAAGAAAAACCTTCATGCACTCAATGCAAGAAGGATGGACATGATGATGAATATTGTTGGTATTTGCATCCAGAGTTGAAACCCAAGAAGTTCAATGGAAAGAAAAAGAAGTTTGCTGCTACTATTCAGAAAGATTTTGGGTCAACTCACGTGATGAAACAACAGTCACAACTGTAGGTATAAAAGGTAAAAATTCTGAAGCATCTACTAGTAATTCTGCACAATCTATTGATAATGAAGAAAATGAGAGGAAAAGACATGAGCTTTTTCATATTAGAGTTATTCCCAAGCATCAAAAAATTGATACTTTATTTGATAGTGGTTCACAAGTAAACTTGATTTCTGAAGCAATTGTAAAGAAGTTGGGACTTCTAACCACA
The DNA here is from genome assembly GCA_031772625.1 of Pinus tabuliformis. Lineage (NCBI taxonomy): Eukaryota > Viridiplantae > Streptophyta > Pinopsida > Pinales > Pinaceae > Pinus > Pinus tabuliformis. Next base: position 24,454,705 of record CM062816.1, read on the forward strand.
CCTCACAAGAAGCCATATCCATTAGGTTGGGTATGTGATAAAGCAAAGCTACAAGTGACTAGACAATGTAAAATTAGGTTTGCTTTTGGGTCAACTTTTGTAGATGAGGTTGAGTTAGATATCGTTCCCTTGGATATATGTGGAATTGTTTTAGGAAGTCCTTTCTTGTATGATAGAAAAGCAATTTTATATAGAGATGAAAATAAGTATCAACTCACGAAAGATGGAATAGAATACATTGTAAGAGCCCATCAGCTCAAAAATAACTACACTCTCATAAACTCAAGGCAGATGAAAAGAATTGTAAATTCATGCAAGAAATTTTTACTAATGGTTGTAAAGGAAAACACCCCTGATAAAACGAATGTATTTGAGGGTTGTGATTCTAAACAAAAAGCTGATTAAGAAAAATTTGTTTCAGAATATGATATCTTATTTCAAGAACCTAAAGGTCTGCCACCCAAAAGGGAAATTGTACATGATATTCATTTGCAGCAAGATGCTCCATTGCCTAACATTGGAATGTACAGGTTATCCGCTTTAGAAAATGTAGAAATCAAGAAGTAGGTACAAGAGCTACTCGAGAAAGGGTTCATAAGGCCAAACACATCACCATGCAGATGTCCAATTGTGCTGGTGAGAAAGACAGATGGTTCATGGAGGATGTGCATTGATTACAGAGCACTGAATAAAATAACGATCAAGAATCGTTATCCTCTTCCTTGCATAGATGATCTATTATATCAGTTGAAAGAAGCTGTTTACTTTTACAAGTTGGACTTGTGTAGTGGCTACCATCAGGTCATAGTTGCAGAACAAGATGCATGGAAGACTGCTTTAAAAAAAAAACAAGGGTTGTATGAATGGCTAGTTATGCCTTTTGGCTTAACTAATGCTCCTGTCACTTTCATGAGAGTTATGAATGATGTACTCTAACCTTTTATTGATGATTTTGTAATTGTATATTTAGATTACATTCTTGTTTTCAGTAAAACATTGGAAGAACATTTGAAGCATGTAAAGCAGACTCTATATGTTTTGAAAAAAGAAAATCTCTATGTTAAGTTATCAAAATGTGAATTTGGCAAAACATATTTGAATTATTTAGGTCATATTGTAGGGGGTGGTGAATCGAAGATAGATCCCTCTAAGGTTGAATTCATTGCGAATTGGCCTAAACCCAAATCTGCTATAGAAGTTAGGAACTTCCTAGGAGCAGCACAATATTGGATAAAGTTTATTGCTAATATTTTCTTGATTGCAACTCCCTTACATGCTTTAACAAGATTGAATAAGGTGTTTCAGTGGGGAGACAAACAATAGAAAGCCTTAGACACCTTGAAAGAAAATATTAGTACAACACCAGTACTAGCATTGCCAGATCTTCAAAGACCATTTGAGATTGAAACGAATGCCAGTGACTATGCCATGGGAGCAGTGTTGATGCAACATGGTAAACCCATATGTTATCATTCTGAGACATTTAATTCTGTAGTAGTTAATTATCCCACATATGATAAAGAATTGTATGCATTAGTGCAGAGTGTGAAAAAGTGGAAACATTACCTATTGGGAAAAGAAACAATTATACATATTGATCATCAACCACTTCAATATTTGCACTCACAAACTAAATTGCAACAATCAAGACACTATAGATGGATGGGTTTTGTACAACAATTTCATCTAGTCATTAGATATAAGAAAGGCATACACAATAAAGTTGTAGATATGTTGTCCAGACCAATCATAAATGCATCTACTATATTTAAGCATAACTCGGTATTGCATGAAATCTACATTGAACAATATGCTCAAGATGTAGATTTTAAAGATGTGTATGCAACTTTAAGTCATGGAAAACAAGTAGAAGAATTGGATTATCATATTAAGGACCAACTCTTCTATCATTTGGTAAAGTTATGCATTCCTCAAAATGAAAGAGTTAATATAATCTGAGAAGCACACACTTCTCTAATATCAGGTCATTTTGGTGTAAGTAAAACAGTTGCACAACTGCAAAGATTCTGCTATTGGCCAAGAATGCATGAAACAATTTCTAGATATATTAAAGGGTGTACCATGTGTGCTAAAACCAAGCCCAGCAATATAAAACTAGGCTTGTACACTCCACTTCCATTTCCTTCTAATCCTTGGGAAAGTGTTTCCATGGACTTTGTAAGGGGGCTGCCAAAATCTAGAAAAGGTCATGACTATTTATATGTTATTGTGGACAGGTTCAACAAAATGTGTATTTTAATACCTTGTAACAAATAGATTACAACCGAAAAAACATCGAAGTTGTTCTTTCAACATGTCTGGGTGCATTTTGGGTTACCCACTTCCATTGTATCTGATTGAGATTCCCGATTTGTTAGGAAGTTTTGGTCAAGTCTGTGGGAGTTGATGGACACCATACTGAAGAAGAGCACAACCTTTCATCCACAAACAGATGGACAAACAGAGGTGGTCAATAGGACAGTGATCCAGTTGCTCAGGGGTTATTGTAGCAAGCATCCCAAGCTTTGGGATGAACATTTATGTTGTGTGAAACATGCTTACAATTGGGCTAAACATTCTTCTACACAAAGATCTCCTTTTGAAACTTGTTTTGGTTTTACACCAAGGTCTCCCTTGGATTTTGTATTTGGTAAAGACATAATAGTTGATGGACATAGTGATGTGGATAAAGCAACAAAGTTCATTGAATAGATCCAAGAAATTCATGAGGCAGTGCAGGAACAGCTAGAAAAGAGCCAAGCCAGGTACAAGGCAAGGCATGATAAGCATCGAATTGAGCATAGCTTCCAAGTTGGTGATCAATTATGGTTGTACATCAGCAAAGACAGAATGCAAGGTGAAGGTAAGAAGCTAAAGCCAATAAGGCATAGGCATTTCAAGATACTTGAGAAAGTTGGTGAGAATGCTTTTTGCCTTTGATCTGAATTGGATTCATAGAAAGACTGTCGAGAACCATGACTAAATCAGGTCAAACAAATCTCAAAAGAGCTCCAAAACAATATCAAAAACACCCTGAACCAGTGGCTATGGTAGCCGACATGGAATGACGAGGACCTCGGTCAAAGCACGCTAACCGAGGCCCATGGAGACCGGACAGGAGGCCAAAGTAGCCTCTAGCAGCCACGAAATGGGAAAGGGAAGAGGTTTTTGATGTGCGATTAGTGCTTAGCGCTTAGTGCTAATCATGCATTGCTAGGCAAATAGGGCCCTAAAGGGGGAAGCCTGAGCACTCGGTCACATCAGGAGCTAGGAAATCACAGGCAGAAAAAGCAAAAAACACTAGCGTATGAAGGCGAGACCTGCTCGCTGGAAAGCTGGCGGTATTGATTGGGGTGCCCTTAAATGGTAAGAAGTTTTGGACAGGAGCAGAGTGATTCCATACAATGATCGATGCGTGGCAGGAAGAGGTGAGAGAAAACCACTGTTGATCGCACACTATTAGTCGAGCAAGTCAACCACGCAAAACGTGCATATGGCATTGGATCTGGAGGGCCCAGATCGGATGGCTGAGATCACACCCGATGGAAAGAAGTGGAATCGACAAGGAATTAAGCGACGTTCAAAAGGGATTTGGAATCTGTTTGACTGCCATGGTGGAGGAAGAACGAATCCACGATGTAACCGAAGAAACGAACTGATGAAGCATGCTGGTGCCATTTAGAGGAGGACAAGTGGCCACTCCCTGAGCGTTCATGATGATGCCGAACATTGGGAACTCCAAGTGCATCTACAGAAGGTGAATCGATAGGCATAAGAGGAATCTAACAGGTATAGGGATCGAATGGCTAAAGCCATGAACAGAGACAGTCGAATCAATTAGGGTCGAGTTGGAATCAGAATTGAGAAGAGTCCAAGCGACCAGGAGAGACAGTGAGCAGTGAACCCTGAGAGGAGGACTGAACACAGAGAACAGTAAAGCCAGGTAGAAGAGATAGAGGGCTGAGCTAACCATAGGCAGCATTGAGCACCAGAGAGCTTGAAGATTTGAGCCTTCCCATAGAGGAATCTATCTAGACTGAGCATCACATTTGGCTCTTTCCACTATAGACCAAGAGGTCACAGAGCTGGTAGGAAGAAGAAGAGTCTGTGTACTCCAGGTGGCTTGGGGAATCCAAGAACCACCCTGCCAAGCAAAATTTGCTTCGGGAGAACTCATATTGAGTCCCTTTATTGTAATTTATTTACTTGAAGACATAATAATAAAAGGCCGCCACTGAAGCTAGACTGGAGACGTAGCCCTGAAGAATAGGGTGAACTCCTTATTAAAATTGTTTGTGTCCTTATGATTGCTTATTGTATTTCTCTGTTGTCTTTCCATTTTATTGTCTGTGTATTGGCAATCTGATTGATCCTTTGTTTCAATAACACAGAACACACACCAGCACATGAGTCTGTAATACCTTAGTTTAATAAATCTTCAACTGATGTCACTCATAGGGTGAATATCAGATCAAGTGGTATTAGAGCAAGAGGCTGTAAGGTTAGACAAGATTGTGTTGGTATAGCTGTGAATGCTCACAAGATCAAAGCTCAAATTAGGAGAAGGAGAGTTGGTGGAAACTAATCCTGAAATTGGAAGAGTCTATCCTCGAAAGACCATGTCAAAACAAAGTTCTATGGGGCCAGACCCTCAATTCATAAAGAGTTTCCTAGCTATAAAGTCTATGGTTGAAGAAATGTACAAAGACTTTAGAAAGCAAAAGGTGAAAGATGCATCAAGCTCTAAGCAAGAGAAAGAAGAAGATGAGTCTCACTTCCATGACAACTCCAAAGGAAAGGGGAAAGAGGAACACTTTCTCACACCGCCTAATAGCCCTGTACATAATAAGAACGCATCTTTGATTAAATTAGATGTTAAATTTGATTTTCCTATATATGATGGAGAGATAAATGCTGAAAAATTAGACAATTGGATTAGACAAATTGATGTGTATTGCAGGGTACATAACATAAATTCAGACAAGAGTAAGATTCAGCTGGAAAGCCTACACCTAGGAGGCACTGCCTTGGTTTGTTGGGAAGGTAGAACCCAAGCTGATATGAAAAAGCATGGTAAGACCATCTCTGTCTAGAGTGAAATTGTTTCTGCATTCAAAAAGAAGTTCTATCCATTGGCCTACATGCAACAAGCCATGATGAGTTGGAAAACGCTTTGGAAGTTGAAGGGGAAAAGTGTACAAGGGTATACTCAAGAGTTTAGAAAGAGAGCATTGATGTTGTGTATCTCACTAGACTCACCAGAGACTCTTTTAAAGTACATTGGTGGTCTACACAGCTACATGAGGCATACCATCCTCATGTTTAATCCCACTAGTATAGATGAGGTATCTGTACAAGCTACTCATCTAGAGGTTAGAGGAAAGAATGGCAATCCAAAAGTTGGGGGCCCATCCCAACCCACTGTAAGCAAGAGAAAGGAGAAAAGAAAATAGAAGTGGAAAGAAAGGAAGGCTAACACTGCATAGAAAGCCAAAGCTTCATGCACTTATTGTAAAAAGGAGGGGCATGATGATGAGCATTGTTGGATTCTACATCCAGAGCTGAGACCTAATAAGTCGGAGGGAAAGAAGAAGAAGATAGCTATAGATATTTAGAGAGATTTGGGGTCAGATTCGAGAGATGAAACAACCATAGCAGCCACAGGTATAAAAGGTAATAATTCTGAAGCATCTACTAGTAATTCTGCTCAATCTGTTATTGATGAAGAAAATGGGAGAAAAAGGCATGAGCTTTTCCATATTCGAGTTATTTCCAAAAATCAAAAGATTGATACTTTGTTTGATAGTGGCTCTCAATTAAATTTGATTTCTGAAGCAATTGTAAAGAAATTTGGATTAGCAACTACACCTCACAAGAAACCATACCCATTAGGATGGTTGAATGATAAAGCACCACTACAAGTGACTAGACAGTGCAAACTCAAGTTTTCTTTTGGGTCAGCATTTGTAGATGAGGTTGAGTTAGATATAATTCCTTTGGATATATGTGGAAGTGTTTTAGGAAGTTCCTACTTGTATGATAGAAAGGTTATTTTCTATAGAGCTGAGAACAGGTATCTATTGGTTAAATATGGAATCAAATACTTTGTAAGAACTCATAAGCTCAAGAATAATTATACTATCATAAACTCAGGACAGATGAAAAGAATGATTAATTCATGCAAACAAATCTTACTAATGGTTGTAAAGGAAAAGAAACCTGATAAAACCAATTTATTTGAGGGCTATAATGCTGAACAGTAGGCTGATATAGAAAAGGTTGTCTCGGAGTATGATGTCTTGTTTCAAGAACCTAAAGGTCTGCCACCCAAAAATGGAATAGTACATGATATTATTTTGCAGAAAGATGTTCCATTTCCTAACATTAGCATGTATAGGTTGTCTACTTTAGAGAATGATGAAATCAAGAAGCAGGTGCAGGAGTTGCTTGAGAAGGGCTTCATCAGGCCTAGCACATCACCATGTGGGTCACCAGTCGTTTTGGTGAGAAAGAAAGATGGCTCTTAGAGAATGTGCATTGACTATCCAGCACTGGATAAGATAACAATAAAAAATCATTATCCCCTTCCTCACATAGATGATCTTTTAGATCAATTGAAAGAAGTTGTTTATTTCACCAAGCTGGATTTGCACAGTGGATACCATCAGGTCAGAGTTGCAGAGCAAGATGCATGGAAGACTGCTTTCAAAATGAAGCAGGGATTGTATGAATGGTTGGTTATGCCTTTTTTCTTGACTAATGCTCCTACTACTTTCATGATATTAATGAATGATGTACTCAGACCTTTTCTTGATGATTTTGTTATTATGTATTTGGATGACATTATGATTTTTAGTAAAACGTGGGAAGAACATTTAAAGCATGTTAAGCAAACATTAGATGTTTTGAAAAGAGAAAATTTTTATGTTAAACTCTCAAAATGTGAATTTGGAAAAACATATCTAAACTACTTGGGTCATATAGTAGGGGGAGGTGAATTGAAAATAGACCCCTCTAAAGTGGTAGTCATTGTGAACTGGCCTAAACCTCGGTCTACTACAGAAGTGAGAAGCTTCCTAGGAGAAACACAATATTTGAGGAAGTTCATTTCTAACTTCTCCTCAATTGCATCTCCCTTACATGCTTTAACAGGATTGAATAAGGTGTTTTAGTGGGGAGGCAAACATCAAAAAGCCTTTGACACCTTGAAAGAGAAAATTAGTACAACACCTGTACTAGCACTGCCAGATTTACAAAGACCATTTGAGATCCAAATTGATGCTAGTGACTATGCCATGGGAGTAGTGTTGACACAGCATCACAAACCCACATGTTATCATTTTGAGACTTTTAATCCCGCAGTAGTTAACTATCCTACATATGATAAAGAATTGTATGCATTAGTTCAGAGTGTGAAAAAGTGGAAACATTATTTAATGGGAAAAGAGACAGTAATACATACTGATCATCAACCACTTCAATATCTACACTCCCAAACTAAGTTGCAACAATCAAGACATTACAGATGGATGGGTCTTCTACAACAGTTTCACTTAGTCATCATATATAAAAAGGGAATACATAACAAGGTCGCAGACATGTTATCCAGACCCATTATAAATGCATCTACCATACTTAAGCATAATTTTGTGCTACGTGAAAGCTACATAGAACAATATGCTCAGGATATGGATTTTAAAGATGTATATGCAACTTTGAGTCAAGGCAAAAGAGTAGAAGAATTGGACTATCATATAAAGGACCAACTCTTATACCATTGTGGGAAACTATGCATTCCACAAACTGAGAGGATAAAGATAATTAGGGAAGCACACACTTCTTTGATATCAGGTCACTTTGGGGTAAGTAAAACAGTTGCACAACTGCAAAGATTCTGCTATTGGGCAAAAATGAATGAGACAATTTCTAGATATGTAAGAGGGTGTGCCATGTGTGCGAAAAACAAGCCCAACAATAGAAAATTAGGCTTGTACACTCCATTTCCAGTTCCTTCTCACCCTTGTGCAAGTGTTTCCATGGATTTTGTTGGAGGACTACCTAAATCTAGGAAAGATCATGATTATCTATATGTTGTTGTGGACAGGTTCAACAAAATGTGTATTTTGATACCTTGTAGTAAACAAATCACAGCTGAACAGACTCCAAAATTGTTCTTTGAACATATATGGGTTCATTTTGGATTACCCACTTCCATTGTATCTGATTGAGACACCCGGTTTGTGGGGAAGTTTTGGTCTAGTCTGTGGGAACTGCTGGACACCAAGTCAAAGAAAAGCATAGCTTTTCATCCACAAAGAGATGGCCAGACAGAAGTAGTAAAGAGGACTGTGATCCAGTTACTGAGAGGTTATTGCAGTAAACATCCTAAGCTTTGGGATGAACACTTGTGTTATGTGCAACATGCTTACAATAGAGCTAAACACTCTTCTACACAGATATCTCCTTTCGAGACCTGCTTTGGTTTCACACCAAGGTCTCCTTTGGATTTTGTGTTTGGTAAAGATACCATGGTTGATGGACACAATGATGTGGATATGGAAACCAGGTTCATTGAACAGATCCGAGAGATCCATAAGGTAGTACAAGAATAACGGGAAAAAAGCTAGGCCAAGTACAAGGCTAGGCATGATAAGCTTCAGATGGAGCATAGTTTTCAAGTTGGAGACCAAGTCTGGCTGTATATCAGCAAAGACTGGATGCAAGGTGAAGGTAAAAAGCTAAAGCATATAAGGTATGGACCTTTTAGGATACTTGAGAAAATTGGTGAAAATGTGTTTCACCTTGATCTACCAGCTTACATGCACATCTACTCAGTCGTAAATGCAGACTACTTGAGATTGTTTGAACCTTCAATGATTGAGGACCCTGAAGAGCAAAGTCAAATTCCTTCTATTGATGACCTACTACTTGAATACTTCAATGAGTTGCAGGAAGAAACAGTGTTGGATAGGAAGGTGAGGACAATGCGCAGGGGAGAAGTTGAGTACATCAGGATTGGGCTCAAAGGTTCAAAGCTGAGAAGCACAAAGTGGATTGAGATTGGACAAGTGAAGAAACAGTATACTCACTTAGTTGATGCTTGAGAACCAAATTTTGGTGGTCCAAAAGATTTTCAGTAGGGAGGCCATGATCTGAATTGGATCCATAGAAATACTGTCGAGAACCATGACTGAATCAAGTTGAACAAATTTCAAAAGAAATCCAAAACAGTATCAAAAACACCCTGAACCAGTGGCCATGGCAGCCGACATGGAATGACGAAGACCTCGTTCAAAGCACGCTGATCGAGGCCCATGGAGACGACGCAGGAGGCCAAAGTAGTCCCTGGGAGCCCCAGAATGGGAAAAGGAAGAGGTTTTTGAAGCGTGATTAGCGCTTAGCGCTAATCGCGCATCACTAGTGAATAGGGCCTTAAAGGGGGAAGCCTGAGCACTTGGTCACATCGGGAGCTAAGAAACCACGGGCGGAGAAAGAAAAAAATGCTAACATACAAAGGCAGGACCTGCGTGCTGGAAAACCGGTGGTATTGATTGGGGTACCCTTAAACGGTAAGAGGTTTTGGACAGGAGTGGAGCGATTCCATACATAGATCGACACATGGCAGGTGGAGGTGAGAGAAAATCGTCGTTGATCGCGTGCTATCGATCGAGCAAGTTAATCGTGTGAAACATGCATATGGCGTCAGATCTGGAGGGCCCAGATCAGACGGCTGAGATCACACCCGATGGAAAGAAGTGGAATCGATAGGGAATTATGCTACATTGTAAGGGGATTTGGAATCTGTTTGATTGCCACGGTGGAGGAAGAACACATCCACGATATAACTGAAGAAATGAACCGACGAAGCATGCTGGCACCATTTAGAGGAGGACAAGTGGCCACTCCCTCAGCATTCATGATGACGCCGAACACTGGGAACTCAAAGCGCAGCTGCAGAAGGTGAATCGACAAGCAGAAGAGGAACTGAACAGGCATAGGGATCGAATGGCTAAAGCCATGAACAGAGACAATCGAATTAGTTAGATTCGAGTTGAAATTAGAATTGAGAAGAGTCCAAGCGACTAGGAGAGACAATGAATAGTGAACCCTGAGAGGAGGACTGAACACCGAGAACAATAAAGTCAAGCAGAAGAGACAAAGGGCCGAGTTGACCATAGGCAGCGTCGAGCACTAGAGAGCTTGAAGATTTGAGCCTTCTCGTAGAAGAATCTGTCTAGATTGAGCATCACATTTGGCTCTTTCCACTATAGACCAGGAGGTCACAAAGCTGGTAGGAAGAAGAAGATTTTGTGTACTCCAAGTGGCTTGGAGAATCCAAGAACCACCCTGCCAAGAAAAATTTGCTTCAGGAGAACTCATATTGAGTCCCTGTATTGTAATTTCTCTGCTTGAATACACAATAAAAAAAGGCCACCACTAAAGCTAGACCGGAGACGTAGCCTTGGAGAATAGGGTGAACTCCTTATTAAAATTGTTTGTGTCCTTATGATTGCTTACTATATTTCTCTGTTGTCTTTCCATTTTATTATCTGTGTATTGGTAATCTGATCAATCCATTGTTTCAATAACATAGAACATGCACCAGCACATGAGTCTTTAATACCTTAGTTTAATAAATCTTCAATTGATGTCACTCATAGGGTGAATATCAGATCAACCTTGAATTTCCAGCTTACATGCACATCTATTCAGTAGTTAATACAGAGAACTTGAGACTATTTGAACCTTCATTTATTGAAGATCCCGAAGAGCAAATTCAGTTGCCTTCTATTGATGATCTGTTGCCTGAATATCTCAATGAGTTGCAGGAAGATACAGTTCTAGACAAAAAGGTGAGAACTCCATGCAGAGGGGATGTTGAGTACCTTAGAATCGGACTCAAAGGTTCAAAACCAAGTAGTGCAAGATGGATAGATATTGGGCAAGTGAGGAAGTTGTATCCTTACTTGATTGATGCCTAAAACCCAACTTTTGGTGGTCCAAAAGATTTTTCATTGGGAAGGCATGATCCAAATGGATCCAGAAAACCTTCTAAGTCTTCAAAATTGCTTAAAAGATGAAAACAGTTGCATGATAAAACCTTCATAAAACAATGAAAAAACACTATCAGGACCCAAAAACACCAAGAAAACAGTGGAAAACAGGCTTATTGGTAGTCAAAGGAGTGATGCACAGGAGTTGTCGAATCTGGCCGATCAACAATCCAGATCCGATCGGAAAATCACAATTGGAAAAGGCTATCGGAGGCGGCTATATGGGAAGCGCGATCAAACAAGAGACGTTGATCTATGCGTGTAGATCAACCGTCTAGAATCAATTGTGCTATCACATCACTGATATTTCATATATATATATATATATATATATATATATATATATATATATATATATATATATATATATATATATATATATATATATATATATATATGGACTTAACCACGGCCCGGGAGGATCAGCGACATGCGATTGCGATATCGCAATATTGCATCGGAGCTATGCAAAGGAACGGGGCCGATTATGACTAAGATTGCGATAGACTGGACCCGATAAAAATATAAACGCCTTTTCATAAGATTTTAGATTCATCAAATGGAATTTTTAATGTATTTTTGCATATTTCATTTATTAAGAAAAATACAAGGGGAGCACCGATTAGATGAAAAGTGGACCCAAAAGGGTTTGGGAATGAAATTAAATAATATTTCAAATCCGCCCAAAGCCATTTTTATGGGATTTTTCAGTGTTTTAACGTATTTTCCAAATGCAAAGGTAATCCAAGAAACAAGTGGGATTTTGGTAGGAAAAAAAGTGGTAAGTGGTTTGGGTTGGGCTCCACCTAAGCCCATACATTGGCTACCATGTATCCAGGCTAAGGAGAGAGAAAACCAGCCTCATCGGGCGGTTAACTCCCATACGAAAGGGCCTCCTGAAATGAATCACAATTGTTGGATCTGGATCTCCCAGATCAATGGTGGAGATGCAATGTCAATGTACAGGTGGATTCTGAAGGACTTATAAGGCGGATTCATAATATTTGAAGTCCGATGAACAGTGTTTGGCAGAATTTTTCTATGTTTGAATGTATTTCTTTGTGTAAATATAGAATGGTTGTTTCAGGGATTTCAAAGGTCTGATGCACTCATCCATTGCAGAACAGGTGGCCACCTCCCCTAGAAATTTTAGCAATGATTATTTAATGCCTAGAAGGGGGTTTCAAGCGGACAGAGGCTAGGAGCTAGAAAGCCAAGAAGAGGAAATGAACAGACAATGCAGATTGGCTTTAAAGCCACAGAAGATAGAAGACAAGGCAGGCAGTGCTGAGACAGAGAAAAGACAAAGACAGAGAGTGATAGAGAGAGTCTGTGTACACAGAGAGGCTTGAGGCGTTCAAGAAAAAATCTTATTGTTGTATTTGTTGTGTGTTGAGACTCAAATTGAGCTCATACTATTGTAAAACTCTGCTTCTGAAGACATAATAGAGAGGCCACCACCAAAGGCTAGACCAGGAGATGTAGCCCAGGAGTTTTGGGTGAACTCCATATTAAACTTACTGTGTTATGTGTGTTGTCTATTATGTTTCTTTAACTGCTTCATTGTCTATGTATTTCAAAATCTTATCGATCCATTGCACAAAGTAACATAGGCAACACGAAGTGGGAGGATCTATAGAAACAGAAGTAGCAAATAATTATAGACTAGTCCCTTGATTTCACCTCTGCGGGAGAGCGAGGAGGAGCTCACGAGAGTTTCTCCAAGGAGTGCGATCAGTCTAATAAGACAACGAATTCCATGCATACCACCCCCACCTACACCGCCACCGGTTTTACCATCTTCACTTTCAACTTTACCCACACCACCTCTGCCACCACCATAGTTTAATATGGCGAGCAGAATAAAATTGCCAATATTCAGGGGAGTAGGGAATGAAGATCTGTACCAATTTTGGTTCATAGTAAAGGCTGTATGGGAAGCAAAAGGACTCGTGGATGAAAATATAAAGAAGGAAACACTTGTAAGTGTGTTGCAGGATCAGGCATTGACATGGTACATTAAGCATTTTAATGACCATCCAAACGCAGGGATCGCAGATATCCAGACCATGCTAAATAGGGAATTTAGTAGGCCAAAATCAGAGACACTGTCGATTATCGAGTTTAAGGAAATTGTGATGCTTCCAGGCGAGACCCCCTGGGAGCTGGATCAGAGACTAAAAAGTATGATTCGCAAAGCCAACATGACTTTGACAGATGGAAAACACCGCGCATGGTTTGTGGCATCACTAACGCTGCATCTAAGGTCCGTGATGTCACAAGTGAAGTGCTCCAAGAGTTTATGATGGAGCACCAGAGTGTGTTGGGGGCCCTTAGGGTGCAGCTACAGGAGTTATAGGTGTGGCCCCTGTAGGAAGGAACCTTGTCTACCCACGTCGTAGCAGGCACGTCAACAGTAGAACATATGCTCTGCGCGAAGATGGCTAATACAATAACCTTGCCAAAGGGAGTGCTAATCTCGGAGAGAAAAATGGATCGGGTGACGCTTAATACAATGAAAGGCATTGGCCTTAACTTGGTTTCCCTTCCCTGCGACACACTTTATTAGCTGCAGGATGGGATAACAACAGAACTCCATGCCAGAGAGAGTTGCACAATCTAGGTTCTGAGTGAGCAAAAGATTAATATAGAATAGCTTCTCTTGCAACACGATGAGTTAGTGTTGCAAAACTGATAGTTTGTATAGACATTTGATGATGCTTTCCGGTGCGTTCCATAGTTGTCCATTGTAGAAAACCTACCAATAGAAGTGTGGATCCACTGTTTAGTGAGTGGATTCCATAACGTGCGCGAGGAAATAACAAGAGTGCAGCTAGAGCTTAATCTCCAGATTGTCGAGATGTGTCTAAAGGCGTAGCCTTCCACTCCCCCATAGGTTAGAGAAAAACACAGCAGTGTTATTGCAGTAGAGATGGAAGAGATTAGAGGTGCTGTCCGCGACTGTACCAACATTTTGGAGTAGGCATTGGAGGTACTCACTATGTTGTAGGAGGACACCAACATTCAGCGGCTGGAGACCAAGGCACGTGAACTCCAGCAAAAATATGACATCATTAGAGGGACTGCGCTTATAGTAGTCCTTACTCAGCGACTTGCAAGGATGCAGCAGGCCAAGGCTTTAAAAGAGCAAGTGGACGCAGCATGCCACAAGGAAGCAGTTATAAAAGCATGTGTCCAACCATGGATTGATGAAGCTTTCTTAATCAAGATGGATATTGAAGGAAAGCTTGCACAGATTCAAGGAATGCATGCACAGATGCAGCACAACACACCGAAAATAGAGGGTGTTGGCATTATGATTCAGGTGTTGTCCTTGATGGCAAACCCATTCAGGTGATAAATCAAGAAGGACGCAGGAAATATGTTCAGCAAGTGCGTCCCCGCAGGTATACCATATAGAACCCGCGTCCAGGGACGCAGGCCAGCCGTTCAGGAGGTGCGTCCGCCCAGTGCACACATTTCAAGGCAGAGAAAAGCACGTGGGGGTTTCTTGTGTGGTATCTAGCCGACGGTTTTGTGTTTCTATGGTGTCGGCTCGTGGTTTTGTTCCATGTTTTGGGGAGAAGCTTGCCTATATAAAGCAAAGGAGTTCATTTGGATTAAGCATCAATTTGAGTGGAACATCTCTTGGTGTGATCTAGTCCAAATCTATAAGGGCAAATCTTCTAATGGACTACGATCTATATGGCGCATGATCAGATCTGTGGATCTGAGTCTTTGGGTTGGTTCTGAAGTCCTCTTATCTTCTATATCTGAAGGGACGCAGATTCAGTGAAGGGAAAGTGCGCCGGGACGCAGTACAGTAAAGACTCAGGTGCGTCTCTGAGGCAAAGGACGCGGCGCGACTGTGGCATTGGGTGCGTCTCTGAAGCGAAAGACGCGGCGCGATAGTGTTTCTGGGAGCGTCGGTCGCAGAAAAGCAAAAAGGAACAGTGCGTCTGCACGCAGAACAGCATAAGGTATACTGCATCCAGTCGCAGGCCACAGAAAGAAAATATGCGTCCCTGTCTTAAGATGATCTGTTGACTGTATATTTCTGTTCATAAGGTGTTCTGGGTTGTTTATGTAATTACTGATCTGATATCTGTAGTAGACTGTATCTGTTGTATACTTGTTGATCATTTGATTCTTCATGAAAAAGAAGTAGGGGGTTGTAGCTCCCTTCCAGGAGAAACTGGAAAACGAGAAAGAGTTGTAGCTCTTTGCAGGTTGCAGCCTGCGTGCTGGTAAAGGACTGCACCAGTACAAAATCATTGTAAAAAGAATTTCTTGAAAGAAGATAGAGACATATTGCAGCAGGTGGTTTTTCTCCCGCATTGGGTTTCCACCTTACATCTTGTGTTCTTTGGTGTGACTGTCTATTTTCTTTATTCATGCTCATTGTTTTATGGTACTGATATGCAAGAATATTTCAAAAGATCAAATAAGGAAGATTTGGTAAATTGCTAGATAATACTGATTCACCCCCCCTCTCAGTATTATTTCCAACAATTGGTATCAGAGCCGGTCCTTCAGAAAAGCTTGATCGCTTGAAGGTAGATCGTTCATCATGAGCAACTACGAGAAAGAAGCATCAATCAGGCCACCCGTCTTCGATGGGACAAACTTCAATTATTGGAAGGTAAGAGTTACTGCATATCTTCAATCTCTTGGTACAGAAGTTTGGAACATTGTAGAATCAGGCTATGCCTTTCCTTCAGCTACTCCTACAGATCCAGCTGAGAAAAAGCAGTATGAAACAAATGCAAAAGCAGTCAGTACTCTATTAGGAAGTATATCTCAAACAGAGTTCATGAAGGTCATGCACTTCAAATCAGCAAAAGAGATATGGGACAAAATGATCACTAGCTATGAAGGAGATGAACAGGTAAAAGAAGCTAAACTTCAAACTCTCAGGATTCAATATGAGACTCTCAAGATGTATAATGATGAAAGTGTGGCTAATTATTTTCTTCGGGTAGATGAGATTGTTAATTGTATGAAAAATTTGGGTGAAGAAATAAAAGAGACTATAGTAGTTCAAAAGATTCTAAGATCTTTATCCCCCAAGTTTGAATCTAAAGTATCTGCAGTAGAAGAAAAGGAAAATCTCCGTGTTCTCACTATGTCTCAGCTGCATGGAATTCTAACTGCTTATGAAATGAGAAAGGGAGGTCCATCAGACAGAAGGGAAGCTGCTTTTAAAGCATCAGGCAAAGAAGATCACTATGAAGCAAGTCATGTTCCAGAAGAAGAGGAAGAAGAATCAAATTTTGTCAGAAATCTTCAAAGAGGTTCTGGAAGGTTCAGAGGTAAGCTACCTTTCAAATGTTTTGCTTGTGGAAGAGTAGGTCATTATGCTGCAAAATGCTCTTATAAGGATAAAGGAAAGGAACCAGTTAGATGGAACAAGAAACAAAGTGCAAATAAGAAAAGCTACTACACCCATGAAGATAGTGATGGCTTATCAAACAGTGATGAAGATGAACAAGGTAACAAATATAGATTGTTAATGGCATTTGAAGATGATGATTATGAGGATGCTGTAGATGTGGATAACCTTTATGATGAAATTACTAGACTCAAGAGATGTATAGAAGAAAAGAACATGATTATTGATACTCTACAATTTCAGATTGATGAAAAGGAAAAACATCTTGAAAAATTAGAAGGTGAAATTGTTGGTCTTAGAAAAGAAATTGAGAAAACAAAAACTATTAATCTCAAGTTTGTCAAAGGATCTGAAACGTTGAATGAGATTATCAGTGTGCAGCGGTCTCCACTAAATAAGACAGGTCTGGGCTATAATGGAGAAACTTCTCAAGCATCCACTTCAAAAAGTTATCTTGATGCAGCAAGAAGAAATGAGCAAGAGCACAAGGAAGATCATCAGGTAAAGCAGGGACAAACGTCAAACAGAAACTATCAGGGGCAATCCAGCTTAAGGGTGAACAAAAGCCACAACCAGCCACAGGTAAAATCTTCCCAATTTGGTTCAAGAATAGATGAAAATAGAAATTACAATCAGTTGGCTGGTAGATTCAATAATCGCAGAAACTTCTTCAATGGACAATGCTTTTCTTGCCATAACTTTGGTCACAAAGCAGCTCAATGTGTTGCGTATAAAACAATCATGACTAGGGAAGCTCAAAAGCAAAGAAGTATGACAGGGATTACAAAAAGGACCTATAACAATTTTTCAGCTCTTGAAAATGAAGTTGAATGCTCTATTTGCAATAATTTTGGACATGAAGATTTTGAATGCAGAAGCAGGTTTCCGGAAAGAAAGGTACAAGAACAAAAAAAGGGAACAAACCTCAGGCACCAAAACATGGAAAATAAAGGAACCTCAAACAGAAAGATGTGGGATAGCATTCTATGCAGAAGGACAAGAAAATCTATGGTACATTGACAGTGGATGTTCAAAGCATATGACAGGTGATAAAGAAAAACTTGAATCTTATTCTAATTTAGAAAAGGGAAAGAAAGTCTCTTTTGGAAATGATACTCCTGCAACTATAAAAGGAAAAGGTATTGCTCCTTTAAAAGAAGATGTTAAGGCTGGAAATGTTTTGTTTGTTGATGGACTAAAGCATAATCTTCTAAGTGTAAGCCAGATGTGTGATCAAAGAACCGAGGTTATATTCAGATCAAATGGGTGTCTTGTTCGTGATCTTGATACAGGTAAAACAGTTCTCAAAGGTAAAAGAACTCCAAATAATCTATACATATTTGATGAAGGACAACAACAATGCTATCTAAGCAAGGATGAAGAGCACTGGTTATGGCATCGAAGGTTGGGACATCTAAGCTTCTCACAAATAAGGAAAGCTTGCAAATATCAGGCAGTTCGCGATCTTCCAGATATCAAAATTCCTGACAACACCATATGCAGATCATGTCAGTTTGGAAAACAAACCAGAACTAACTTTCCAGAGAAAGAAGGATCAGCCAGCATGCCTCTTGAGCTAGTACATACAGATGTATGTGGACCATTCAGAAAAAGAACACCTAGAGGAGAGGAATACTTGATATTATTTATTGACGATTTCTCCAGGTTTGTTTGGTTAGGTCTTATGAAGCACAAAGATGAAGCATTCGAAAAATTCAAAACCTTCAAAGCCTTGGCTGAAAATGAATCAGGTCACAAAATTAAGTGCCTCAGATCTGACAGAGGTGGGGAATTTACTTCAAATGAATTTTTCGATTTCTGTGATGAACATGGGATAAGGAGAGAATTTTCTACAGCTAGAACTCCTCAGCAAAATGGAGTAGTGGAAAGAATGAACAGAACAATCCAGCAAATGGCTCGTGCTATGCTTGATGAATCAGGAACTCCTGCAACCTTCTGGGGTGAAGCTGCACATGCGGCAGTTATTATTCTCAACAAGACAAATGTCCGAGTGAACAGCACTCAAACTCCTCATGAGCTCTGGAGTGGTAAAACTCCTTCGGTAAAGCACTTCAAAATCTTTGGGAGCAAATGCTATATCAAGAATACTGAGGAGCAGCTTGGCAAACTTGATCCTAGAGCAGATGAAGGAATCCTTCTTGGCTACTCTCCACATAGCAAAGCATACAAATGCTACAATAAAAGACTTGGCAGAATTGTTGACAGCATTGATGTAGTGGTTGATGAGAAGGGATACATTCCTAGGCAAATACATCGTGAAGACATTGAAGAACATGAAAGCTACCCTCAAAGACAGAATGATGAAGAAGAAGAACCGCAAGAACAATCTCAAGAAGGACCTCACGAAGAAGCAGAAGAAAGAACAAGAATAGAAGAAAAGACTCCATCCAGATATGTTCAAAAGAACCATCCAGAATCTCAGATCATGGGACAAAAAGAAGCAGGTATACAAACTAGAAGAACAGTTGCAGAAGCTTCAAGTTATTTGGCATTACTCTCCTCTACTGAACCACAAAATGTGAAAGAGGCATGCAAAGATGAATGTTGGGTGAAAGCAATGGATGAAGAACTTGAGCAAATCGAAAAGAACAACACTTGGGAGCTGGTTCCTAGACCAAAGGATAAGAATGTTATCGGAACAAAATGGGTTTTCAAAAATAAATTGAATGAAAATGGAGAAGTAATTAGAAACAAAGCCAGACTTGTTTGTAAAGGGTATGCACAGGAAGAAGGAATAGACTTTGAAGAAACTTTTGCTCCTGTTGCAAGACTTGAGGCCATCCGAATGTTTCTTGCTCTCTCAAGTTGTCAGAACTTCAAAGTATTTCAAATGGATGTGAAATCAGCCTTTCTGAATGGAGACTTGGATGAAGAAGTGTACATTGAACAGCCAGATGGTTTCATTCTTGGAAACGACCCAAATCTTGTATGCCGATTAAAAAAGGCTCTCTATGGTCTCAAACAAGCTCCAAGGGCTTGGTACTACCGGTTGGACAAATATCTTCATCAACAAGGTTTTTCAAAAGGTTCAGCAGATAGCAATCTTTATATAAAAGTTGAAAATGACAAATTACTAATACTTGTTGTGTATGTAGATGACATTATTTTTGGCAGTAATGAAGAAGCTATGAGTCAAAGCTTTGCCTCGGTCATGCAGAAAGAATTTGAGATGTCCTTGCTAGGAGAACTGACATACTTCCTTGGTTTGCAAATCCAACAAAAGAAAGGAGGAATCCTTTTATCTCAAACCAAGTATCTCAAGCAGATTTTGAAGAAATATGGCATGGAAGATGTAAAACCAGTATGTACACCCATGGTCACAGGATGTAGTCTCAGTGCAAATGACGAATCTGCAGCAGTACATCAACCAACCTACAGATCTATGATTGGAAGTCTACTATATTTGACAGGTACCCGACCAGACATCATGCATGCAGTTGGAATAGTTGGAAGGTTTCAGGCAAATCCAAAGGAGACTCATCTTCAAGCAGTGAAGAGAATCTTCAAATATCTTCAAGGGACTCAAAATTATGGCCTATGGTATCCTAGAGATACAGATCTCACTCTTCATGCTTATACAGATGCAGATTGGGCCGGAAGCGTGGATGACAGGAAAAGCACAAGTGGTGGTGCATTCTTTATGGGTCCCAGACTGGTATCTTGGTTCAGCAAGAAACAGAGTTCAATTGCCTTGTCTACAGCTGAAGCGGAATATGTTGCTGCTGCATCTTGTTGCACCCAACTCCTTTGGATGATGCAGAATTTGCAGGATTATCAAATCACTTGTACTCCTCCAATCCCTATCTTATGTGACAACACAAGTGCAATCAGCATCTCAAAGAATCCGGTTATGCATTCAAAAACCAAGCACATACCAATCAAGTACCATTTTCTCCGGGAACAAGTACTTGAACAGAAGGTCAAGTTGGAGTATGTTCCTTCTAAGGAACAAGTTGCTGATATTTTCACCAAACCATTGCCCAGGGACACTTTTGAATACCTCAGGCAAAAGCTGGGGGTTGTTGATGCATCATCTTACTGTTGATCATCTTCCTATTGGTGGTAGAGGCTCAGGGGGAGCACATAATGCATTGTTGGCATTATGGAGAAGGAGATCTTGGAAATAGCTGCAATATGTCTCTATCTCCTTCATGATGGATTTCTGGTTACAGATCTGGAGATGCATGAGCATAGGGGGAGCATACCCTTTGCCCTTGATGTCAAAGGGGGAGAATGAAGCTGAAGATTATGTGGTTGCCATCAAGTCCAAAGGGGGAGATTGTTGGCATTATGATTCAGGTGTTGTCCTTGATGGCAAACCCATTCAGGTGATAAATCAAGAAGGACGCAGGAAATATGTTCAGCAAGTGCGTCCCCGCAGGTATACCATACAGAACCCGCGTCCAGGGACGCAGGCCAGCCGTTCAGGAGGTGCGTCCGCCCAGTGCACACATTTCAAGGCAGAGAAAAGCACGTGGGGGTTTCTTGTGTGGTATCTAGCCGACGGTTTTGTGTTTCTATGGTGTCGGCTCGTGGTTTTGTTCCATGTTTTGGGGAGAAGCTTGCCTATATAAAGCAAAGGAGTTCATTTGGATTAAGCATCATTTTGAGTGGAACATCTCTTGGTGTGATCTAGTCCAAATCTATAAGGGCAAATCTTCTAATGGACTACGATCTATATGGCGCATGATCAGATCTGTGGATCTGAGTCTTTGGGTTGGTTCTGAAGTCCTCTTATCTTCTATATCTGAAGGGACGCAGATTCAGTGAAGGGAAAGTGCGCCGGGACGCAGTACAGTAAAGACTCAGGTGCGTCTCTGAGGCAAAGGACGCGGCGCGACTGTGGCATTGGGTGCGTCTCTGAAGCGAAAGACGCGGCGCGATAGTGTTTCTGGGAGCGTCGGTCGCAGAAAAGCAAAAAGGAACAGTGCGTCTGCACGCAGAACAGCATAAGGTATACTGCGTCCAGTCGCAGGCCACAGAAAGAAAATATGCGTCCCTGTCTTAAGATGATCTGTTGACTGTATATTTCTGTTCATAAGGTGTTCTGGGTTGTTTATGTAATTACTGATCTGATATCTGTAGTAGACTGTATCTGTTGTATACTTGTTGATCATTTGATTCTTCATGAAAAAGAAGTAGGGGGTTGTAGCTCCCTTCCAGGAGAAACTGGAAAACGAGAAAGAGTTGTAGCTCTTTGCAGGTTGCAGCCTGCGTGCTGGTAAAGGACTGCACCAGTACAAAATCATTGTAAAAAGAATTTCTTGAAAGAAGATAGAGACATATTGCAGCAGGTGGTTTTTCTCCCGCATTGGGTTTCCACCTTACATCTTGTGTTCTTTGGTGTGACTGTCTATTTTCTTTATTCATGCTCATTGTTTTATGGTACTGATATGCAAGAATATTTCAAAAGATCAAATAAGGAAGATTTGGTAAATTGCTAGATAATACTGATTCACCCCCCCTCTCAGTATTATTTCCAACAGAGGGTTCAAAATCAAGAATGCAGTAGGTTTAGCAGGCAGTAGCTCAGTGTGTTTCCAACATTCAGGCTGTTCGGGACCAGCTGGAGGGACTCCATGCTAAGATCATCGCGCCGAGAGAGTGACTCAAGGACGAGTCACGATATTTGTGTTGGGGGCTTGTTGGGCATGGAATCCCCCCACAACATGTTTTGGGGTTCAAAGCCCAAGTTTTGAGTATTATTGTTTAAAAGACTCTGCAAATTGTAGGTGCGAAGTGAAAATTGTATGTTAGAGTCATAGGGTTGTCCACCCTAAGTTTTGAATGTAGTGTCGGCCTACCCATGGTCCGTGGACCATGGGATTGTATAAATAGAGCAAGGCTCTAAGTTGTAAAGAAAATTGGAGATACATAGAGGAAAAAATGGAGTCTAGAAGATAGCGAGCATAGAGTGGTTTGGGTCATTGTAGTAGGAAGAGGTTCTGCAGCTGAGTGCGCAGAGGCCTAGTAGAGTCTGCAGATGAGTGCGTGGACCCCTATAGCTGAGTGCGCAGGGCGAAGTTGAGTCTATAACCGAGGAAGGAATTAAAAGAGAAGTTTTATCATAATTTTGTGTATTTGTTCTTGGGTTAGTTCATGTTTGATGTAATTTGAAAATATATTGTTTATTTACTACGCGCACCTGTATGAATGATTTATATTGTTAAGTATAACTTGAAGAATGCAAGTAGGTTAAGTTAATCAACTAACATTGGAATATCACTGAAGTCTTGGGTAATAACACAGAAGCGTAGTGTTCAACCCTTGAGTGGGCTGCGCGAAGGTAGTATCTTAGGCTACGAGGTACGGGTAAGCACGTGTAGCAACGTGCGTGTAGGGTCAAACCACAGACCACTTGATACCATCAGACATCTCTAGGGTGCAGAAACCTAGTTATAGCACCCTCCCATACTACTTCGGGTGATACCTTAGTCCGCGCTTCATGAAATGTTGCCGAAAGGGCCAGTAGCACCAGGATTTGTTTGGCTAAATCACCTTTGAACTTCGGTTAGGCCCCAACAAGCCAACAAATTTCTCACTAGATTAAAGTTGTTCCCCCATTCTAAGTGTAGCTAACTGAATTTTAGTTTTATCTCTAGAAATGTTCTGAATGCGACAATACACTTCTAACTGCTTTATCCGGTTATCTATCTTTTCAGGATTCATTTCGCCATCATAAATAGGTAACTCAAATTTAACATCAAGTTTCAAAAGAGATGTTTTCTTAGGTTTCTTTTCTATTTTAGATTCTGCACTGGAAGAAGAAGAATAAGAAGAGGAAGATGGAGATTATGGAGGTGAAGGAGGTTTATCATCCTTGCCTTTACCTTTGTCCTTCTTCGATGGCTTTGAAGAAGAAGCATCTCTCACCTTCTTGTCTTTGTATAATTCTCCCAACATCTACTTCATGGTTAAGAATGCCTACTAAAATTGTTCCTCACTCATCTTGGTTTTAGTGTTTTCACCTGCATTAGGTCTTGACATGGTCGATTTCTAAACGACTCATCGCTTTCCAATCTCTGGATCGATCTGCTCAAGGATTCCTTCTCCTCATTGCGACTTTGACCTAGTTAACATTCAATGGCATATTCTACAAACAAAATCTACTCTGATACCAAATTATATGATCTGAAATGATCATAAACTAAAAATTGATGTAGAATCGATTAGCCATTAATGATGTGAATGATAACTAAAAGCACGGAAATTGAGGAAAATTTCTTGAGTAGAAAACTTTATGACAACTGACTAAACATAAAATTGATGTGTAACAGAAGTGAAAATGGTAAAATCATAGTTATCCTAGACAACAAATTGATGACAGAGTTCATCCCTGATGGACTACGTCTTTGGGTCTACTTTCAAGATGGGCGACCATTTTTATTAGGAATGAGAAGGAAGGAGTCAAATACACTGTGAATTAGATAGACTGAACTTACACACAAGTAATTTTGACCTCTGTCATTAGATAGCCCTCTAAACCAACTTTCCAATGCTGCTTATGGTTTCCAATTCCGACTCCCGATGCTCCTAAAACACTGAAAACAAAACAACCTCTAATCTGCATCAGTGAAGCCCTGTAGCTTCACTCCCTCTGTTCGTTTGTACCATAATCCATACTAAGATGTGCCTCTGAGGTATCTCAAAACATACTTAGCAGCCTTCCAAAATAACTTGGTAGGCTTAACCATAGCTTGACTTAGTTGGTTCACCGCATAGCACAAATCAAGTAGTGTGTTCACTAAGTACATCAGTGAACCCAAAAGCTGTCGATACACAATAGCTTCTACCACTTCTCTTGAACTAACATCCTCCTTCCTCCAGTTACCTGCTAGAGGAGTCTACATGGGCTTGCACTTCTCCATGTGAAATCTCCTGAGTATCTCATTAGCATACTTGCCCTGAGACAGAAACAACTCCCCATCCTTCTACCACACTTCCATGCCAAGGAAGTAGTGTATGAGACCCATGTCTTTCATCTTGAATTCTCTTGCAAGGTCCTCCTTGCAAGACATGATCAACTGATCATCACTTGTTAATATGAGATCATCATCATAAAGAAGAATGATCAACTGCTTACCTTACACCATGATGTGGTATGCTTTTGCATCTGCTTCACTCTTTGTGAAGCTCAACCCAGTGAAGTAGTTGTCGATCCTGGTGTACCAAGCATGAGGTGCTTGCTTAAGCCCGTACAAAGCTCTCTTGAGTCAGCACACATGCGATTCATGATTGAAGGTTTCAAAACCTTTCGGCTGCTCTATGTACACCTCTTCCTCAATCTTGCCATTGAGGAATACAGTCTTCATATCCATTTGATGGATCTTCCAACCCATTTGTGCTGCTAGTGCCAACATCGATCTGATAGATGAGTACCTTGCTATAGGAGCAAAATTCTCATCATAGTTGATCCCCTCGACTTGTGAGAAACCACGAGTAACAAATATTACCTTATATTTCTCCAAACTAGCATTAGCAGCTTGCTTTACTTTGTAAAGCCAACAGGAACTCACAAATGAATTGTTCTCCGGTCTTGGAACCACATCCCAAACACTATTATGAACTATGGAGTCATACTCCTCCACCATAGCATCAACCCAAATTAGTCGTTGCACTGCTTACTTAAAGGAAGATGGCTCAATCTCAACACATTCGCCAATAAGGCTCATGTATCCAGTGTACCTATCAGGTGACCTCCTCTGTCTACGTTGAGAAGATGGTTCTCCCACATTCTCTCTCGCATCTGACAACAATCTGTCAGCTTCTCTCATGCGATTCTACACATATTTGGAAGGCTCTGCCTGAGTGGATGTCTCCACTCCTAGAACCTCTGCATGCAGCTAATTGGCATTAGTCAAAGGCTCCTCCTCCTTAGGAAGCAAAATTTCCTCCACAACCTATCGTTGGAGCTCCCTATCAAGGGAAACTCGCATGGCCTTCTGCTCATCAAACTTAAGATCTCTGTGAAACACTGTCCTCTGACTGGTAGGCAATTACACCTGATAGTTGTGAGGTGTATCAGTGTACCCCACAAGTATTCCCAACTCAGCTGTCGGCTGAAGTTTCTTCCAAGCATCCTTGGTCACATGGAAATATACCTATGAGCCAAAGATCCTGAAGTGACCCACATCTGGTCTCTTCCCGAAGAAGGATTCCTCTGGTGTCTTCATCCCAAGTATATGATGTGTGCTTCTATTATGCAAATAGACCACTGTGTTGCATGCCTCAGCCCACAAATGAAGTGGTAAGCCTTGGTCATGCAACATCACCTGAGCTGCCCCCACAATCGTTATGATCTTCCTCTTGGCCACCCCATTCTGTTGTGGGTTATGAGGTGCTGTCAACTCTCGTTTAATTCCTTCCACTGCACAGAAGTCATTAAAATCTTGAGAGGCATACTCTCCACCATTGTCACTTCTTAAGGCCCTGATCTTCTTTCTTGATTCTTTCTCAACCAAACCTTTGAACTCACAAAACTTTGAGAAGGTTTGATCCTTCTTCTGCATGAAATAGATCCAACATTTACGAGAAAAATCATCAATGAAAAACACATAATACCTTTGTTTAGTAGTGTATTCTATTGAGAATGGTCCACACACATCTGTATGAAATCGCTCCAAGATTGCTTCAACTCAACTGTCTCGATCATGAAAGGAAGACTTGGCGTACTTTCCAAAAGGAGAACCTTTGCATGTGTCCACTTGCTCAATTTTATCTTTGGGAAGTCCAATAGAAATCTGCTGCATTATATTCAAGGCCCCATGATGCAAGTGGCCCAACCGCCTATGCCATAACTCGCGAATGTCTTGGCTTTGCATCAATTCTACTTTCAAACTCAATGCAACACAGTCATCTACCTCTAGCTTGTAGATATTCTTCACTCGAATCCAAATCCTCTTGGTCTGACCCATGGCTATGTGTCTCAGGAATGCCTTTCCTTTATTGAAGACAACATTTTAGCCTTTGTCTCCCAACATCATGATCGATACCAAGTTCTTC
This sequence comes from Pinus tabuliformis, assembly GCA_031772625.1. Classification (NCBI taxonomy): domain Eukaryota; kingdom Viridiplantae; phylum Streptophyta; class Pinopsida; order Pinales; family Pinaceae; genus Pinus; species Pinus tabuliformis. The sequence goes on from CM062816.1 coordinate 24,481,174, forward strand.
ATCAGTCCAAACACATACTTTACATCAGTCAGGGTGAGAGGAGCTCCATGCCCCCTCTGAAAAACAACCGTGCCTTCACCTGAAACACGGTACTTTGCAGCATCGCCCATATCTATGCACATCTTGAGGTATTTCTCCTCCAAGGTACTGAATAAACTCTTATTGCGGGTCATGTGGAATGAGGCTCCACTATCCAGGTACCAAACACAACCCACCATAGATGAAACCATGCATGCGATGAGGGTAAAATCCAATTTGAACTGAGAGGCCAGTGCCTCACCTTCTGATCCTTTCGAGGATCCCTTCTTGGATTTCTTCAATGGACAATTAGTTGCATAATGGCCCACCTAATGACAATTATAGCATCTAACTTTAGATTTGTCAATCTTCTTCCCACCATGAGAAGAACTCAATTTGGAATGGGAAGCCTTCCCTTTCCCTTTCTTTGCCTTACTTGCTAAGGCTAGATTTTCTTCATCATCATGCTTAGATGAAGAACCATCTCTGGTGCTTCTCCTAATCTCTTCCTGCATTAGATCCAACCACTGGGAAGTTTCTCTCTTTCATTCACTGAGTCCTCGTAGCTATTCCAGCTCTTTAGAAGACCAAGGAGAGAAATGCTCACCATATCATCATCGATTGTCGTTATTCCTACACTACCAAGCTCATCTCTACAGGTGGTGAGCTTGTTCACATATGTAGAAATAGTGTCGCCCTTTTCACACTTGATTTTCCGAAGCTTTTCCTTGAATGCCAGTTTCCTCTGGTCGCTACTGTATTGATATAGGTCCTTCAATGTCTTCCACATTGAATACAGTGTCTCCTTCCCATGGAGACTCGATAAAATATGGTCTCGAACTCCCTGCAGAAGAATCCTTCTCACTTTCACCACCCACTTCTTCCATTCAGTCAATTCTTGTGCATTAGCTGTAGCTGGTTGGGAATTTTTTTATTAATGAAATCCTTCAAACCATTTTCTTCTAATATCACTTCCATGTGATCCTTCCATGCTATGTAATTCAAGTTTCCATCCAGGGCATACTCGAGTCTCAAGACATTGAATGCCATTGATGAACTTTGAGGTGTGATAATAAATCGATTTTGTACCTGCAATCAATAACTTCAAACTTCGAATATTTTCCCTTCTCAGTATGTTGTTCACAGCTCTGATCACCTTTGCTCTGATACCATGTAGAAATTCTCACTGTAGATTAACTTGATTATGCAATGTACTAAAGAAAAATACTTAATCTACTTCTACAATCAAACTTGCAGAAGCTTAATCAATTTGAGCAAGATCAAACAGAACACATATAACAGAAAGAAGGATCAATACACATGAAACATAGAAGAATAATCTGGGGATAGCCTCAGCTAAAAACCCCGCTATCTATATTATCATACAAGGTGGAAATACTTCAGAATTATACAAAGCCTTAGCTCTCACAGCTAGGCAGCTCTTAGTACAATCCTCCTGGATGCTTGTTGGTCACTTTAATTGCTTATTGAATTAAACAACGAAGTGCGACATTAATTTTCAACCCAGGGAAGTCTTGTTATTTCAAAGGAAGCTACGTACTATATGCACTCAATTTTAAAAGCAACAAAAGTTGTAGTACAAACAAATCACGCCTTAAATTAACAAACTAAAGATCCACTCTACATTACAGCAATTACACTCTATTGCAGATAACTAAAGAATGCTTAATTCCATTCAAAGAATCATATAATGAAAAGGAATCAATCTACAAAGGAAAAAAATGGTTGTGCTGTAACAGAGAGTTAGGAACCTATCCCCAGAACGGGAATCTCCAGCACCTGCCTTTGATTAACTAGCTTGCCAATTCACTCTGTAACTTAATCACCGGTGAAACACTCATGAATTAACTTTGAATAACACAACAATCAATTGAGAAAGAAATAGAGTTTCAGCAAAAGGTATTATAAACAATATTCAGGGAACGGTACTTGTTAACAAGGCATGAATAAAAGACACACTTGACACACTGCAGAAATATAATGGGTGAATCTTGTGATGAAGGTGGGCCATGTCCTTCTCACAAGATTCCCTAGGAAACAAGAACTCGAAAAAGATGTTCAGAACAAAATCTTATTCATCCATCAATATGTCATATTACAAAGAATTCTAGCTCTGTTCCTTCAGCTAAGCCTTTTTCCACAGTCTGTTCATCCCCTTCTAATGTAGATGTATCCTCTTTATAAAGAGGAGACATCTATTACAAAAGATTTACATTATTTTAACCCATTATACAAAAATAGGGAAATCAATTTCCTGTCAACAAAATGTTGTTACAGTAATGTTGTCTTTAGATTATAGGCGTTACATCCAGTGTAAGAGCTTCCTTGGTGATCAGTCAAGTTCCTTTGTTGTTGTCAAATTTAGAATGCAAATCTCAACTATTTCAGCATCAAGATTCGTGTGTCGTTTTTACTGTTTCAGCAACTGCAAAAATAGTCTCGCAAACTCCAAGTTGTTTCAGCAACGCAGATTGCACATCATTCTTTAACTATTCAGCACTTAATAATTCAAAGATTAACTATGAAGATGTCGTGATTATATGCTAAATAATTAAACGTATAGTGATGAGAAGAATCATTACGTACCTTTGAGATAATTGGGTTAAAACACTAACAAATACTTTTAAATTTAATTTGAAAAGGATGATATCATGGCAAAATGTATGGTAAAAAAGGGACAATATTTGGTCCTAACAATGCTCACAGGCAAACAAATATTCTCACAAGCCTTCTCCTCTGCTCTCCAAACTCCTATTTCCTTGCGCAATTTTCCCTGGGTGCTCCAACTATAACCTTGAGTGACACTGGTCTCACTCACTGCTCTCACTCATTGTAAAACTGCGCAAATCTCAAGGAATGAATTACTTCTCCATGCAAGAGATTTTCTTATAGGAAAATTCTTGCAACTAATAGTACATTGTCCCTACCTTTAATGTCAATCGTGTCTTTGTCTAAACTGACATGCATGATTTATTTATGAGAGAATCTTCAGTTATCTATAGTACACTAGTTTCATGCATGCATGCATTAACTGACTGAGCTCACAATTAGTTCCTCTACCTATTTGGAACTAATTTAACTGGACTTAACTTAGTTAACTGAGCTAACTAATTACAACTCAAATTCAACTCATCCTTATCTCCTTAATTAAGGGATAGCTTCCTCAATCAAATGGATAACTGTTGCATGACTTCACAAGGACTTCATGTTTGAATTTCTCCAACTAATTAACTCAATATGAATTAATTAACTATTTTTGAAACAACTAGTGAGACTAAATTTGAATTTTAATTCTCAATTTTAATTCAAAGAAAAGTTAAAATTGGAATATTCTTGTTGCCACATTTCAACATGCACTCCACTACAGGGGTCCACACACTCAATTGTGGACTTCTAAGCCTCTGTGCACTCAGATGCAGAGCCTCTACCTACGCTATGACTTAAAACTTAGACTTATACTTCAGAGATTTCTCTTCATTCTTGCTTGATTTTCATTGATTCATTCCTAAACTACTTAGAGCTTAGCTCTATTTATACAATCCCATGGTCTGCGGACCATGGGTAGAGCTTGTATAGCTGACATTACGTTTCCAAAATAAGGGCAGACAACCCTATGACTTTTTAACATCTATGTGCTCCACAACCACAAAATGTAGAGTCTTTACACTTGGATTACAAAATTTGACCAAAATATGGGCTTTAAGCCCCAAAACTTCCCTAGGGGGATTGCGCACCCAATAGGTCCCCAACACAAACATCATGACTCGTACTCAAGTCACTCTGTAGGTGCGGAGATCTTAGCGTGCTGACCTCCCAGCTCCGTTTGGATCACTGCAACTTCGGTAGCACACTGAGCGGCTGCCTGCTGGAATTCTTCCACTCGCTACTATGTGACTGCCGCTGAACTGCCGCCCTGATTCTTTTACTGAGCTGCCTGTAGCTTCCTAAGCTTTCCTTCAATGGATGTTGTGATTGCATAAGCCTTGTCTATCCATGGCTGTAGGCATACTTTTAAGACCGCTTCTTTATGCCGAGCGACATCCACCTGTTCCTTGAGTACCTTTCCCTCCTACATCTGTGCAAGCCTCTGTGTAAGGGAAACCATTTGCGCGGTCCCTTTGACCTCATCATATTGTTGTTGTAGCTCACGCTCCTCTGTCTTCAGGTGCCCTACATTCGGTTCCTCCTGCAGGGTGGTTAGGACCTCGAATGACTGTTCAAAAAGCTGCATGTAGTCTGCCACTACACTGTCAACTTCCGTTATTGCTGTTGTAATAGTGGTGGTATGTTATTCCCTAACTTACAATAGAGTTGAAGGCTAGGCCTTCCACTACAATTCTACGATCTACAAGTTTCAGCTCCAGCTGAACCTAGGCCTTCTTTGTTCAAGCATTGCGCACCCTTGTGGCCAACTTGTGGATGTGCGCCTCCACCGTTTCTTCTGATTGAATGTCCAACTCTAGGACCATCCGAAAAGCTTCCTCCAATACCTACATCCACCGTTTCTTCTGCTTGAATGTCCAACTCTAGGACCATCCGACAGGCTTCCTCCAATACCTACATTATTTTCTTGTTCTTCTCCACTTCCTAGTTGTGTTGCAGGCCCAACTGCTCGATGTTGATGCGCTGCTTGCTCATCACCTATAGAGCACGAATCTCCCGGGCCCTAAGTTCCATGGTGACTCCATCCTGCAAGAGGTAGAGCATCTCTCAAGGGAGCACAACCATGTTCAATCCTACCCGTTTCAAACTGCTAACCATGGGCCTGTCGGCCTCCTTCTTTGTAGTAAGTGCCCCATCTGGTAGCACTATCGTTATTGTCACCCTTGTGCGCAACATCTCCTCGGTAGCTGAAGTGCCGATTGCGAGGCTGGTGGACACTGTGCTAGCCTGTGGAGTGCGTACTTGCAACTCCTACATCTCTGTCAGAAGAGCCCCCAATACCAACTGTTACTGCTCTTCGAATTGTTGGAGGGCCTCCGCGGTGACATCCCTCGCCATTTCTCTGATATCATGCAAATCCCCCTTAGTGAGGGTGATTAGGTTGAAGGATGTATTTGTTGCCTTGGTTTTATTCCATGGCACTGCTTGCTTGCGTGGTTGCATATGCTTGAGTTGGGTGGACGTTGTCAATGGGTCCACACCACCTTGTTCTGTCTCTGTTTTTGCCTCAGTTTCGAGCGAAGGTGAATTCTATCCTTCGTGCTCTTCTCCTCCTTTTTTATGTTGTTCTGCCAGTTTCGCAGCATCGCACACTGCCTGGGCCTTAGCCTCTACTTCCTCTTTTCTACGCTTCTTTGCCAGTTGCACCATTCTGAGCTTTGTTTCTTCCTTCTTACGCTGCACGACTAACTTGTCCGTTTCCACTATGGAGCCTAATGGAACGCACCACTCTAGTATCCAAGACTCGAGGACTACAAAAATTACATCATGATTCACCAGATATGGTAGGTTATGCCATGTATTTGTAGGGTCCTTCCATGTGGACTATGAAAATTACATCATCAGTCACCAGATATGGTAGGTTATGCCATGTATTTGTAGGGTCCTTCCAAGCCCTGATAAAGACATGGTGGAAATTCTCTTTGAACTCTACAAAGCTCTGCAAACTGGCGTATACTATGGATGACAACCATAGCTTGCAATTGATCCCCATCCAGATACTCATCTCCATCAAGATCCGAAAGATCTTTCTTTCTTTTATTTGTTATGCATCCTTGGTCACCCACAATGAAGCGTACTTCACTGCCTCTGGAAGGTTTGGCACAACTGAAGTGAATTGGCTATCTCTGGGCAACTCCCATGCCACCAGTATGATCGAGAGCAAGAGCCAGGCATAGTGGAATGTCTTGCATTGCTCCTGTGCCTCGCGACAGATCGCGAGGAACTCACTGCATAGATAATTTGCTTAGTCGAATTGAACTCCTTCAATGCATTGGGCTACCACTGCAATCACAGGCACGAGAACCTCATCTATTTGGCACTTTCGCATCACCTTCCCTACTAAATTTTGTGTCGCGACCTTGACTATAGGGTTGTTAATGCCGGAGATGGCATATCCTTGCTTCTTCTTCTCTAACTTGAACTTATTCTTCATTGCTTCCATGAGGGCCAACTCGCCACCCTTTCCTTTTGATATATTAGCTGGATCCTCCCCTAAGTAAGATAGCCATGTGATTTGATGAATTAAGTGGTCTATAATGGGAATGGGCTCCTCCAACCACAAACATCCATCATGCACCATGAAAAGTAGCTGCCTGATGACGAAGAGAGTCACTGGGGCACGATGGTAATGTGACACCCAGAGGAGGTTTAGCAGCCCAGCTTTCTCTACACCCTTGAGCCATTTGTGCGGCTCCAATTCAATCGTTCTAGCCACTGCATCAATCCACCGATGCATAAGTTGCTTAATCACTAAATGAGGGAATTTTTCATGATCTGTGAGGTCCCAGTCTTCAAACTTTAGTACAGGAACTCACCCTAAGTGCATCCCATCAAAAGCAATATCATCTGGGAGCAATGGAGTTTGCAGGGAGCTCTTTCTCTCGTCTATGTCCTTCAGCACCTTGGCTTTACCCTTGCACGGAGGAACATATTAAGGTAATCAGGTAATAGGCTCCACACCCTAGGTTTCAACTTCCATTTCCATGTTCTCATCATCCACCAATATTTCTTTAGATTCTTCCTCGATGGCCTCTAGATTAGTGGCCTTCCCCTTTTCCTGCAAGGTGAGCTTGGTCCTTTGTGGGTTTCTTGGTGAGATGCAAACTGAGATCATAGCCTACTTATCCTTCTTAGGTCTTAGTGTTCTGGGTGATTTAGGGACCTCAACTATTACTCTGGCACTCTCTGGGGCTTCTACTACCGCAATTTCATGCACGACTTCCTCGGATGTCGACATCATTCTAGTCAGGAGGTCTTGCATCTCCTTTAGCAATGTTTCAAACACTGAACTTTCTCTCAAAGCCTCCAAATTCGAAAGGTCCATACACACCTTATAGCGCAACAACTGAATTTTCAAAATGCCAAGTGTTTTTCCTTGGACAACCACTTGTAATTTATATACCTTTTTGAATTCAATTTCAATCGTTCCACCCACATTCGACCCATCAATGCTAGATTGGCGGCAGATTTTCAAGAATCTAAGCCATAAAGTTCACCTTAAATGCCTGCCGCCCACCCCATTTGGCCTCAAACTGACCATCAAATCATGAATAGTGACTTTAACGGTCACTTTCCAGTGGACCCGCACGCTAGCGTTGTTGTCTTCATGTTGTTGCGAACCTTGTGACACTTCGTTGTTTCGCGCAGTCCTAAAATCGCGCAGCTCTGCAACTTGGGTAGTGTAGTTTATAGTCCCGCACCTCCTTTCAACTGCCTAGAGCAATAAGAGTGTGCTTCTGTCACCTAGTTTGGGAGATCATACCTAGGCATAAAGACAAATATGTGGTTACTTCCAAGAGGATCTATAAGATCAAACATGCGGCTGATGGAAGTATAGATAAGTATAAAGCAATATTTTTGGCTGGAGGCTTCTCTCAACTTGAAGGCATCGACTATGAAGAGACATTTTCTCCAACAACAAGATATATAATGATTTGATCATTAGTCTCTCTGGCAGCATTGATGGGATGTAACATTCACCAAATGGATGTCAAGGCTATGTTTTTGAATGACACAATAAATGAAGACATCTATATAGAGCAACCCTTGGGATTCAAAGTTAAAGATAGGAATGCATATGTTTTCAGAGTGAAGAAATCATTATATGACCTCAAGAAATCACCAAGGGCATGGCATGCTAGAATGGATGCATATCTACAAAGAATAGGTTTAAAAAAAAATCTACTAATTTGAACCTTTATATTAAGGTTATAGATGGTGAAACTATAATCATTCTTCTGTATGTATATGATCTTCTCTTGATAGGTGCAAAAGGTTGAATTGAATAATGTAAGAAGAAACTAGCAACATAATTTGAAATGAAGAATCTTGGGATGATGAATTACTATTTGGGACTAGAAGTATGGTAGGGGCCTAATGAAGTTTATTTGGGTCAAGTAAAGTAATTGATCAAGATGGTGAAAAGGTTTGACATGATGGATTGCAAACGTATGAACACTTTGATGATCACAAAATTGAAGAGATTAAGGAGTTATGAATCTATCCTCATGGATCCTTCCAAGTATAGGACACTTATTGGCTCATTAATGTACTTGGTGAATACTTGACCAGGCATATGCTTTGCAGTAAGTGTTCTCAGTCAATTCCAAGTGCAGTCGAAGCACAATCATTGGGTAGCAAAAAAACATATTCTGAGATATCCGCGAGAAACCATCCACTACTTTTTGATGTATGATAGAAGGAATGATGTCCAACTAATTGGATATATAGATTCCAATTAGGGAGGTAATGAGAAATATGGAAGGAGCACTACGTGAGTATGTTTTAGTTGTGGATCCTCCATGATATCATGGATGAGCAGAAAGCAATACATAGTTTCTTTGAGTATTTCTAAACCAGAATTTGTTGTAGCCCGTGAAGTAAGCCGAGAAGAAGTATGGTTGAGGAAGATGCTATCTGATCTATTTGAAGGACTGATGAGCGCTACAATGATACTTTTTGATAAAACAAGTTGTATATGTTTGTCTAAAGATCCAATGTTTGATGGAAATACAAAGCATATAAGCAACAAGTATCACTATATTTGAGAGCTAGTACAAAATGGTGTGCTGCAACTACAGTATATTTCCACTGATGAGAAAGTAGATAACATATTGACAAATTCACTTCCAAACAATAGTCTTGTGTACTTGAGAGAAAAGCTTGGTTTGGATGAAGTATCCTCCCTAATTGAGAGGGAGAGATAGACACTACATTCTTTTCTTCACTTGGGAAGAAAGAATGGAGGATTGGGTAACCATCTAACATTCGGTACTCTTTGAAAATGTCTAAGGGCATTCAAGAAAAGAATAGTCCAAAGGAAAGTCATACTCAGTGAACACGAGGGTGGAGTATGTACCTTGAGAGATAATGATGATGGTGTCTATAAATCATTGTTCTTGCCAAAATTTTGCTTTGATATTGTGGAGATATTGATCTATTAGTCAAGGCCTTTCTATGTGACAAGGTTGGTTAAATATGATGCTAGACACATGGGTTACCAATCCAACTCTTTTTATGAGATCTTTTCAGATTGAGAATGACCATGTACCTCTTCTGAATACCTCCCTAGTTAAGAGGGAGTGTTGAGAAAATGTGTAACTAGGTTCAGTCTTCATAAGTATGAAATGTATTCCTGTAAATTATAAAATTAAAAAAAAAAATATTATTATTGGAGCATGGGTTTCATGTTCAAGTTCTTTTATTTTATAGTTCAAGCACCCAATTGAGTTCTTCTAGGGTTTTTCCTAGGTTTAAGAGTCATTGTCATATATTGAAGACCATATGGGTACATTGTATCTTATAAAGAATTTTTTTTGTCTTTAAAATGTCAAAATACCTCCAATATAAAGTCGGCCTAGAAGTTGTCAAGTTAGCCTACATGAAGAGCCACATCTACCTTTGAAGGAGCCTATATATAGAGAGGAACTCGTCCTCCATTAGACACACTCACTCACACTCATTCTATGTGAAACAGAGGACAAGGAAGATTCTAAGAAGAAGAATGAAGAAGAAGTCGAAGAACTAGAAGTGCTTGGGTTAGTTCTCTTTCTCTGAAAGTTGAATCTAGGGTTTTTGTGATGGGGTTATCTTTAGACAGGTCTTAGAGAAATAAGAGAAGGAAATTCAAGTGAAGGTCACTTAGGGTGTCTCACTAGCCCTAGGTCTCAAGAAAAGGCAAGGAAATGGAAGAGAAGGCTATATGAAGGAGATCAAAGTCTCTAAGAGGTGCCGTAGCAGTTGTCGGGACACATAATTTTGAATCTATGGTAGGAGGTAGAAGTCCTTATAGTGGGAGGCCAAGTTGATCTTGATCTTGGAGGGTATTTGTTTGAGTCACTAGGTCATGGTATTCGTCAATTGAAGGATCTACAAGAAGAGAAGAGACTTAAAGGTTTTCCCCTCAAGAGGAGGGGTTTTGGCCCTAGCTTGCAGCCTATATTTTATGTCACTATTCTTTTGTTTTGGTAGTTGTTTGATGTATCTCACATTGTAATAATAAGGAAAAAATGTAATAAGGTAAAAGGTAACACAAACAATCATCAAGTTAAATATAATTAACATATACACTACACTACAATTATGATCTCCTCCTCCTGAGTCTGCTTTGCAAAAGACACAGTCAAATCTTGGCACCCTACTACTCCTATTTCCTTGCACAATTCCTAAGGAAACTAGATCCTAAATAATAGGAGAAGCCCCTATTTTCTTCCGCAATTCCCAAGGGAAGAGTCTCACCTAATTCATACAAACTGTGTACACTCTCTAGTATACACTAACAAATACATTGATGCCTTTTTCCTCCACACAACTAGGAAATTCAAATTCCATGCATGACTCGGTCTATTTTTAATAAATTGATCAGTTAATTGAGAGATAAGTGAGTTAACAACAATTACTACTACTCAACTAAACTCCTAATGACTCTATACTAGACTAGAGCTTAGATAACTCAGTTTAACTAATAACCAGGCTAGATCCATCTTAAGTCTAGATCTATCAAGTGTCGAGAGGGATCAAATATCTCGATGTGAAAACCTCTTTTTTAGTGAAAAAATTCAGGAAATGTTTGCACCTAGAGAGATTTGACCCCTCTCAGTGCTTGATAGATCCGAAGTTATGATGGATCTAGGATGGTTTTAGTCGTGTGTGGCCAAATAAATTATAACAAACATATGATTAATTTTATCAATAATATATAAATTCATCTAATATTAATATAATCACTTTAAATATGCTAAATATATATTAGATTAATCTGGTCATTTTAATTTTAAATTTTCTTAGTTACCTCACTTTGATGAGATGCTAAATATTGTTAATAACTTTAATGATGAAAAATGATAAAATACAAATTTTGAATGTAAATTGACAATGTAATAGTGTTGAATGATAGAAAATGTGAATAACAAGAATAGAACCAATTATAAATAGCCTTCATTGTGATTAATCTCAAACTATTTTCTTCTTCTATTCTTATTGTCGGCCTTGTTAATTTTGTCATCTTTTAATAATGATTGTCATATTTTTGTATAGATTTTATGAAAAGGATAGGTTAAATCATAAACCGTTTAAATATTTAGCTCGAGCTATTATCTTAAACATCATATTTTGTCTCTCTTTCTCTCCAATATTAATAGATTGAATTACTATAACACAAAAAACAATATACATTTTCAATAATATTTTATGCTTACACTAAAATAAATGCTCAATGTTAATCCAATCACTTTAAAATTAATGTACCATCATACATCCAATTACATCAAATCAAAAATCAACATCTCCATTGAAATCAATGCATCTAATGCAAGAAATCAAATAAGATTAGAAAACAACATTTACACTCAAATCAATGCATCTAGTGCAAGTAAGCAAATAAGATTATAAACCAACATCTACACTGAAATCAATGCATGTAGTGAAAGTAAGAAAATAGGATTATAGGCCAACATCTACACTGTAATAAATGAATCTAGTGCACACAATCAAATAGAATTAGAAATCACCATCTACAATGAAATCAATGCATTTAGTGCAAGCAATCAAATAGGATTAGAAATCACCATCTACACTGAAATCAATGCATTTAGTGCAAGAAATCAAATAGGATTAGAAATCATCTACATTTAAATAAATGCACCTAGTGCAAGCAATCAAATATTATTAGAAATAAACATATACATTGAAATCAATGCATCTAGTGCAAGCAATCAAATAGGATTAGAAATCACCATCTACACTAAAATCAACGTTGCATTTAGTGCAAGCAATCAAATTGGATTAGAAATCATCTAAATTGAAATCAATGCATCTAGTCCAAGCAATCAAACATCATTATAAATCAACATCTACATTCAAATCAAAGCATCTAGTGAAAGCAAGCAAATAGGATTAGAAATCACCATCTACACTGAAATCAATGCATCTCGTGCAATAAATCTTCTTTCCTCTATCCCCCCTCCATATATATCTATATCTCCCTCCATATATCCTTCTTTGTCTCTCTATCTCAACCCCCCAAACACTCATTCTCTCTCACTCCATATATATCAATTTCTCTGTCCCTCCCTCCCTCTCTCCATCTCTCTCTTCTTCTCTTTCTTCACTTTCCATCTATATCTCTATATCCCTTTCTCTCTCTATATCATCCCAAAAACATACATCCTCTTTCTCCAATATACATATCTATCCCTCCCTCCTCCTCCTCCTCCTCTCTCTCTCTCTCTCTCTCTCTCTCTCTCTCTCTCTCTCTCTTCCCCTTCTCTCTCACTCCCCCGCTTCTATCTATATTCCCTCCTACTATCCCCTATCCCTCCCTATCCACCTTTATCTATCTCTTTATTTCTTCTTATCTCCCTCTCTCTCACCCTCCAACTCCATCTATCTTCCCCCCCCTCTCTCTCTCCACCCTCCAACCTTGTTACTATAACTCTCCCTCTCTCCTCTCTCCTTCTCTCCCACAGTCTCTCCATCTCTCCTTCTTTGTCTCTTTATCTCACCTACAAACATACACACTCTCTCTCTATCTCACCCTTGTCACTCCATCTCTCTCTCCACTTCTCAATCTCTATGTATTTCTTCTTCCCTCCCTCTCTCCCCATCAAAATCCATCTCCCTATCCCTCCCTCCCTCTCTCCCTCTCTCCTCCTCTCTCTCAGGTCTGCTCTCTCATACTTCCTCTCTCTCCCTTGATATCCTCCCTCCCTCCCTCCCTCCCTCTCTCTCTCTCTCCAATCCTCTCTCTTCCCCCATCACTCTCCTCTTCTCTCTCAAGTCATGTCTCTCATTATTCCTTTCTCTCGCTTTCTCTCCTACCTCCCTCTCTCTTCCCCCTCTCTCTCTCTCTCTCTCTCTCTCTCTCTCTCTCTCTCTCTCTCTAACTATGTTACTATATCTCTCCTTCTCTCCTTCTCTCCCCCCTTCTCTCTATTTCTCCTTCTTTGTCTCTTTATATCACCCCTAAACATACACACTCTCTCTCCATCTCTCCCTTGTCACTCCCTCTCTCTCTCCACTTCTCACTCCCTATGTATTTCTTCTTCCCTCCCTCTTTCCCTCTCTCTCTCCCCTATCCATATTTGTGTCTCCCTCTCCCTCTCTTACTCTTATCTACCTCTCTCACTCCTCTCCCTCTCTCTCTCTTCATTCCTCCTCTCCCCTCTCCTTCATTTTATCTCCATCTCCCCCTTTTCACTCCCCCTATGTCTCCACCTCTATCACTCTATGGCTTTGTTCTTCCCTCCCATGTATATCTAGAGTTGATATATATCATGATATATTAATATATATTATAATATAACAAATTTAATATTGTATTAATCCAAAGTTATTAAATTTAATATTATTAATATTATAATATATTAATATGAATATTAGATTTAATAATAATAATAATATTGATATTTTAATATTAATATTAGGGTTAATAATGTTTTGTTTTTCATAGTATTAATAATAATTTGGCCCATAGACTTCACCTAAATAAAACCTCCCTTTTGAGTGTTAGTAAGTATAAAGAGGTTTACATAGTGAATATAAAAAGAGGTTTTATTTATTTACCATACCTATTTATACTTATTTTATATTTATTTTGTTACCATACCTCTTTTATATATATGGTATTTGGCCCATGGCATTAATAATTTATTGCCCCATGGTATTTGGCCCATAGGCTTCACCTAAATAAAATCTCTTTTTTGAGTTTTCATAAATATAAAGAGGTTTATTGAGTAAATATAAAAGATGTTTTATTTATTTACCATACCTCTTGTTTATTTATATTTTTATTTATTTACCCTACCTCTTTTTTGAGTGTTCGTAAACCTCTTTATATTTTAAATTTATATTATGTTTATACATAATAATAATTATATTGATTTTTAAATAGGGTGGACATTAGATTAAAAATGTTAAATGTTAAACATTACATTTACGTTTACATTTACATTTACATTTATGTTTACTTTTACATTTACATGTTTATGTGTTTATGTTCTTACGTGAGATCTACACCCATACTGGGCTGTAGAGCGCCTCTAGATGTAATAACTCCACTTGATCTAAAATGATCATAAACCAAAAATTGATGTAGAATCGATTAGCCATTAATGATTTGAATGATAACTGAAAGAACAGAAATCGAGGCAAATTCCCTAAGCATAAAAATTTACGAAAACTGATTAAACATAAAATAAATGCATAACAGAAGTGTAAATAGTAAAAACACAGTTATACCAGACAACAAATTGGTGGACGTAGTTCGTCCCTGATGGACTATGTCTTCGGGCCCGCTTTCAAGATGGGCGAGAAGGAAGAACTTGATTACACAGTGAATTAGATGGAACTTGCACAGAAGAAATTATAACCTCTTTCATCAGATAGCCCTTTGAACCAGCTTTCCAACTCCGCTTACAATTTCCAATTCTGACTCTTGATGCTCCCGAAACACTGAAAACAAAACAACCTCTGACCTCCAGAATCTGCACACAAAAACCCAAAACCACCAATCTATTCTTCAATGAGAAAAACTGCCTCTTATAGGCTTCTAAGCACATTAAAACCTCATTGACTGCCTTTAGGAATGAATTTTCTGACTTCTGGGGTTGACTTAAGGTTTTGGTTAAGAGTCTTTAATGTCACATAGTGACATTCACCATTTATGAATTAAATTAATCCAAAAATACAATTTAAAACCCAAAATAAACTTTAGGTTAGCCTGAATGACGTTAGTGGTTATCTAACTGGGCGGAGGAGGGTGATACCTCATGTGAGCGTTGGACCAAGCCCGCGGTCAGTGCGCTAGTGGTTCCGCTGACGGTTCCAACTGGCGGTCCCCTGAATTGCGCGGTGAGTTACTTGTGTTCACATGCCACACAGTTCTGCTGTGGTTATAACCAATAGTTAAATGCAATTTTTGACGACCTACTCACATGCCTTCTCTGCCACGGTTTCCATACCTGTGTAGTTAAGGCCTGTGGTTATGCGCTGATATGTTTGCATTTGTAATGTTTTACATTGTATGGTTTGTATTACATTGGCTAAGGTGTATTAAAACATAGGATTAATGCATTTTATATATTTTTAATACATAGGTTTTAGGACTTAGGGTTTGGTGTTTATCATAGGTTTAGATTAGGATTTGATACATGGATTTGGATAGGTAATGGTGTTTAGCATAGGTTTAGACTTTAGGATTAATGCATTAGGGTTTTAGGTCTTAGATGTAGGATTAGGTTTTAGGTCTAGAACCTAAAAGAAAACCCTTTTACAATCTTTTGTCACAATGTGACATAAAACCACATGCCTATCATCGACAAATGACGATATTGATCCTTTGCCACGATGACAACCCTGATGACATATCCTGCAACGTCGAACAAAAAAACACATGTTGTCGACCAAACCCTGGGGAACTATCGATGAACTCAAGTCGAAAACCAAGGGCTAAACCATCTCCGCTAAACACCATGAAAACCTATGAACATTAGCTGAACAACCTGATCATAACTAACACTGTTGAAACTGAATGAAACCCATGAACTGAATGATGATGATGAAATTGAACATTGATGACGACACTTGAATATTTGTGCAATTGGATTGATGGATCCTCTTGGATCATTCCTCTCCACTTGAAAGCTTTTGGACCACAAAAGTTTGACTAAAAATTTAGTTGATAAGGCCAGAACTCCCTCTCTATCCACCTTGACTTGACGATGTACCAATATATTCGATCAATCACCTGCAAGTGATGACCCTAATGATGCTGACCATGGCACTTTTTGATTTGGTGACTTGTTTCTTCCATCCGCAGTATGAACAACTTGCGACGATGGGAAAACAACCTGTTATCAACATGGAAATGGAATTATTTCCACGAAGAATCATGAGTTAGTGATTCAAAAACATCTTTGAAAACAGTTTTTGTAGAACTTTGTTCAATACATCTGATGAGTATTAACAATCTACTTTCCGTAATAACTGAAATATTCAAATACTCCTTTGATTTTGACTTCATATCAATTACTTGACTTGATTTACTTTCCTGTTGACTGATTACTAAGTGAACTTGCTGCACAAAACTCATCCAGCTGTGATGTAAAGACTGCTGCAACTTAGTTTGACTTTGAAAGTATCTAAGTAATTGTTGATTTACTTGAATCACTATTTCTTCATCTATTAACCGATATCTCCATTGGCTAACACTTTCACTTAATGCATTAGTTTTCAAATCATGATAAGGAAACTTTAGATTTGCTTTCGAAATTGCTTTGTCATGAAAACTTATAAACTTCCTCTCCACTTGAAAAGAGGCTTCATTACTTTTTAAAGCATGAAATGATGATGCAATACCAAAGAAATGTAACACTGACTTTCCCCAATACTGACCTGCACCCCTGAAACTGAAAATAAACATACCATCTGAAGCAAGTCTCTGATTAGACTCACATGTACCATTCCCTGCAATACACTGCTGATGATGAAGCTTCTATAATTCAATTGAATGAATGAGTTGAGATTCATTATGTCTTTAAGAAGATGTTCATAGGACATTACATGTATCTCATGTTTCTTATCCTGTTTATGAATAAGATTTCTTGGAAAAGAATTAAGCACCTTGACCAATTGATCTATAAACTGAATCTCACATTCCAAACAATCTTCCTTATGTTGGTCCTTAATAAACGTGAGTACATGTTTACTTGAACTTATTAACTACTTAACTTGATTTGTAACAATTAAATCCAAGTTTGATTTGACTTTATGTGCCCTAATGATAAATTCAACCCCTTCTTTCTTTAGGTGATATTTATGTTCTCTTCTGTAAAACACTACATCTCTATCATAAAGATAAGGACTTCCTAAGACAACTCCACATATGTCTACTGAGATGACATCTAACTCTAATTCATCAATGTACTTAGATGTAATTTCAAATTTTAACCAACACTGATTTGTGACATATATTTGACTTGATTTATTAATCCATCCTAATGGGTATGGTCTTGGATGATTCTGTGATTCCAATCCCAATTGATTAACTATATGTTCATATATTAAATTTTCCCGCGATCCACTGTCAAACATTTTGTCAATCTTTGTATGCTTAGAAGTTATCCTTATGTGGAAGAGTTCAACTCTTTTATCCTCAAGTGAAGGATTTATGTTTGAAGAAGATACATTAGTTTTTGAACTTGAACTAGTATCATAAGTTTTACCTGTCGTAACCATGGCAGTTATCCTCCTTTCATCACCTGCATCTGAACCTAGATCCTACTAGACTACTGCAATGGCCTTCTTTTCATCCTTCTCCTCAAGGAAATTTTTGGGCTTAAGTTTTGGATGAAGTTTCCATCACTTCGATTCATCATGACTGATTCTCTGGCAATGAGAACAAGTAAGTCTTTCCTTCTGAACAATTGCTGATTTCTTTCTCTTCGAGTTGTTCTTTCCCTTATTGTCACTAGAATATTTGGTTTCCAATTCTCTGGATGACTCCGATGAAAACTTGAATGGTCTACCACCTGATTCAATATGTATGGCCTGAACACACACCTCATCAAAATCATTAGGATTAAACATCAATAATTTATGCTGCAAATATGAATGTAAATTGCTGATGTATTTTAACAAAGTTTCACATGTATCCAATGAAATACCAAGCATTAATGCTTTCTTTCTGAACTCCTGAGTAAACTCTTGAAGACTCTACCCTTTACCTTGCCTCAGATGCTGCCAATCAATAACAGCTTGCTGCATGTATCCTAAAGGATAGAACTATTTCCTAAGAGCCTTTAAAAAATTAGACCATGAAGAGATGACTTTTCCTTTACGCTTTACATCTAGCTGAGTTTTACTTTTCTTGGGCATGGAATCCCCCCACAACATGTTTTGGGGCTAAAAGCCCATGTTTTGAGTATTATTGTTGAAAAGACTCCACGAATTGCGGGCGAAGTGATCCAAATGGATCCAAAAAACCCTCTAAGTCTTCAACATCACATAAAAGATCAAAACAATCGCATGAGAAAACCTTCATAAAACAACGGAAAACACTATCGGGATGCAAAAACACCAAGAAAATAGTGGAAAACAAGCTTATTGGTGGTTAAAGGAGTGATGCACAGGAGCCATCGCATCTGGTCGATCAATGGTCTAGATCTAATAATCAAATCGCAATCGGCAAAGGCTATTGGAGTCTATCGGAGGCAAATATATGGGAAGAACAATAGCGAGCAGTGCAATCAAATAGAGTTGTTGATCTATGTGCGCAGATCAACGGTGTAGAATCAATCATGCTATCGCATCGCTGATATATATATATATATATATATATATATATATAGCTATATATATATATATATATATATATATATATATATATATAGGAGCGGGGCCGATTATGACTAAGGCTACGATAGACTGAACCTGATAAAAATATAAACGCTATTTCATAAGATTTAAGATCCGTCAAATGGCATTTTTAATGTATTTTTGCGTATTTCGTTTATTAAACGAAATACAAGGGGAGTGCCGATGTGATGAAAAGTGGACACGAAAGGGTTTGGGAATGAATATGAATAATATTTCAAATCCACCCAAAGCCATTTTATGGGATTTTCAGTGTTTTAACATATTTTCCAAATGTAAAGGAAATCCATGAAACAAGTGGGATTTCTGGAGGAACAAAAGTGGTAAGTGGTTTCGGCCAGGCTCCGCCTGAGCCCATACATTGGCTATCACATGTCCAGGCTGAGGAGAGTGAAAAAAACCCTCATAGAGTGGTTAACCCCCATACAAAAGGGCCACTCGAAATGAACCATAGTCGTTGGATTTGGATCTCCCAGATCAACGGTGTAGATGCGATGTCAATGTACAGGTGGATTCGATAGGAGTTATATGGTGGATTCATAATATTTGAAGTCTGATGAACAGTGTTTGGTGGACTTTTTTTGTGTTTGAATGTATTTCTCTGTGTAAATAGACATTGCCACTAGATCATTGGGATCGATTTAGAAAGGAGAAAGATTCATTTGGCTAGCCTTCACCTTGGAGGAACTGCCCTAGTGTGGTGAGAAGGCACGACACAAGCTAATTTGAAGAAGCATGGTAAAATTATTTCTACCTGGAGTGAATTTGTTTCTACCATTAAAAGACAATTCTATCCACTAGCTTATATGTAGCAAGCCATGATGAGTTGGCAAACTCTTCGCCAATTAAAGGGGCAAAGTGTACAAAGCTATACCCAGAAATTTTAAAAAGAGCTTTAATTCTAGGCATTTCTCTAGACTCACCTGAAACTTTGTTGAAGTATATAGGTGGTCTACATAGTTATTTCAGGCACACCATTCTCATGTTTAACCCTACTAGCATAGATGAGGTATCAGTTTATGCTACACATCTGGAGGCTAGAGCCAAGAATGTGAAACCAAAGATTGGGGGATCATCAAAACCCCCTACAAACAAGAACAAGGAAAAGAGGAAGCAGAAATGGAAAGAGAGGAAGGCAAATGTTGTACAGAAAGACAAACCTTCATGCACTCAATGCAAGAAGGATGAACATGATGATGAATATTGCTGGTATTTGCATCCAGAGTTGAAACCCAAGAAGTTCAATGGCAAGAAAAAGAAGTCTGCTACTGCTATTCAGAAAGATTTTGGGTTAGACTCAGGTGATGAAACAACAGTCACAAATGTAGGTATAACAGGTAAAAATTTTGAAGCATCTACTAGTAATTCTGCACAATCTATTGATAATGAAGAAAATGAGAGGAAAAGACATGAGTTTTTTCATATTAGAGTTATTTCCAAGCATCAAAAAATTGATACTTTATTTGATAGTGGTTCACAAGTAAACTTGATTTCTGAAGCAATTGTAAAGAATTTGGGACTACTAACCACACCTCACAAGAAGCCATATCTATTAGGTTGGGTATGTGATAAAGCAAAGCTACAAGTGACTAGAAAATGTAAAATTAGGTTTGCTTTTGGGTCAACTTTTGTAGATGAGGTTGAGTTAGATATCGTTCCCTTGGATATATGTGGAATTGTTTTAGGAAGTCCTTACTTGTATGATAGAAAATCCATTTTCTATAGAGATGAAAATAAGTATCAACTCACAAAAGATGGAATAGAATACATTGTAAGAGCCCATCAGCTCAAAAATAACTACACTCTCATAAACTCAAGGCAAATCAAAAGAATTGTAAATTCATGCAAGAAATTTTTACTAATGGTTGTAAAGGAAAAGACCCTCGATAAAATGAATCTATTTGAGGGTTGTGATTCTAAACAAAAATGTGATTTAGAAAAAGTTGTTTTAGAATATGATATCTTATTTCAAGAACCTAAAGGTCTGCCACCCAAAAGGGAAATTGTACATGATATTCATTTGCACCAAGTTGCTCCATTGCCTAACATCGGAATGTACAGGTTATCCGCTTTAGAAAATGTCGAAATCAAGAAGTAGGTACAAGAGCTGCTCGAGAAAGGGTTCATAAGGCCAAACACATCACCATGCGGATGTCCAATTGTGCTGGTGAGAAAGACAGATGGTTCATGGAGGATGTGCATTGATTACAGAGCACTGAATAAAATAACGATCAAGAATCGTTATCCTCTTCCTCGCATAGATGATCTATTATATCAGTTGAAAGAAGCTATTTACTTTTCCAAGTTGGACTTGCGTAGTGGCTACCATCAGATCATAGTTGCAGAACAAGATACATGGAAGACTGCTTTCAAAAAAAACCAAGGGTTGTATGAATGGCTAGTTATGCCTTTTGGCTTAACTAATGCTCCTGTCACTTTCATGAGAGTTATGAATGGTGTACTCTGACCTTTTATTGATGATTTTGTAATTGTATATTTAGATGACATTCTTGATTTCAGTAAAACATTTGAAGAATATTTGAAGCATGTAAAGCAAACTCTAAATGTTTTGAAAAAAGAAAATCTCTATGTTAAGTTATCAAAATGTGAATTTGGAAAAACATATTTGAATTATTTAGGTCATATTGTAGGGGGTGGTGAATTGAAGATAGATCCCTCTAAGGTTGAAGTCATTGTGAATTGGCCTAAACCCAAATCTGCTATAGAAGTTAGGAGCTTCCTAGGAGCAGCACAATATTGGAGAACGTTTATTGCTAACTTTTTCTTGATTGCAACTCCCTTACATGCTTTAACAGGATTGAATAAGGTGTTTTAGTGGGGAGACAAACAACAGAAAGCCTTCGAAACCTTGAAAGAAAAGATTAGTACAACACCAGTACTAGCATTACCAGATCTTCAAAGACCATTTGAGATTGAAACAAATGCCGGTGACTATGCCATGGGAGCAGTGTTGATGCAACATGGTAAACCCATATGTTATCATTCCGAGACATTTAATTATGCAGTAGTTAATTATCCCAAATATGATAAAGAATTGTATGCATTAGTGCAGAGTGTGAAAAAGTGGAAACATTACCTATTGGGAAAAGAAACAATTATACATATTGATCATCAACCACTTCAATATTTGCACTCACAAACTAAATTGCAACAATCAAGACACTATAGATGGATGGGTTTTCTACAACAGTTTCATCTAGTCATTAGATATAAGAAAGGCATACACAATAAAGTTGTAGATATGTTGTCCAGACCAATCATAAATGCATCTACTATACTTAAGCATAACTCGGTATTGCATGAAAGCTAGATTGAACAATATGCTCAAGATGTAGATTTTAAAGATGTATATGCAACTTTAAGTCATGGAAAACAAGTAGAAGAATTGGATTATCATATTAAGGACCAACTCTTATATCATTTGGGAAAGTTATGCATTCCTCAAAATGAAAAAGTTAATATAATATGAGAAGCACACACTTCTCTAATATCAGGTCATTTTGGTGTAAGTAAAACAGTTGCACAACTGCAAAGATTCTACTATTGGCCAAGAATGCATGAAACAATTTCTAGATATATTAAAGGGTGTACCATGTGTGCTAAAACCAAGCCCAGCAATATAAAACTAGGCTTGTACACTCCACTTCCATTTCCTTCTAATCCTTGGGAAAGTGTTCCCATGGGCTTTGTAGGGGGACTGCCAAAATCTAGAAAAGTTCATGACTATTTATATGTTATTATGGACAGGTTCAACAAAATGTGTATTTTAATACCTTGTAACAAACAGATTACAACTGAACAAACATCGAAGTTGTTCTTTCAACATGTCTGGGTGCATTTTGGGTTACCCACTTCCATTGTATCTGATTGAGATTCCCGATTTGTTAGGAAGTTTTGGTCAAGTCTGTGGGAGTTGATGGACACCAGACTGAAGAAGAGCACAACCTTTCATCCACAAATAGATGGACAAACAGAGGTGGTCAATAGGACAGTGATCCAGTTGCTCAGGGGTTAGTGCAGCAAGCATCCTAAGATTTGGGATGAACATTTATGTTGTGTGAAACATGCTTACAATTGGGCTAAACATTCTTCTACACATAAATCTCCTTTTGAGACTTGTTTTGGTTTTACACCAAGGTCTCCCTTAGATTTTGTATTTGGTGAAGACATAATAGTTGATGGACACAATGATGTGGATAAAGCAACAAAGTTCATTGAATAGATCCAAGAAATTCACCAGGTAGTGCAAGAACAGCTAGAAAAGAGCCAAGCCAAGTACAAGGCAAGGCATGATAAGCATCGAATTGAGCATAGCTTCCAAGTTGGTGATCAAGTCTGGCTGTACATCAGCAAAGACAGAATGCAAGGCGAAGGTAAGAAGCTGAAGCCAATAAGGCATAGGCATTTCAAGATACTTGAGAAAGTTGGTGAGAATGCTTTTTTCCTTTGATCTGAATTGGATCCATAGAAACACTGTCGAGAACCATGATTGAATCAAGTCAAAAAAATCTCAAAAGAAATCCAAAACAGTATCAAAAACACCCTGAACCAATGGCTATGGCAGCCGACATGGAATGACGAGGACCTCGGTCAAGGCGCACTGATCGAGGCCCATGGAGACCGGGCAGGAGGCCAAAGTAGCCTCTGGGAGCCCCAAAATGGGAAAGGGAAGAGGTTTTTGATGTGCAATTAGTGCTTAGTGCTTAGAGCTAATCGCGCATCGCTAGGCAAACAGGGCCTTGAAGGGGGAAGCCAGAGCACTCGGTCACATCAGGAGCTAGGAAACTGCAGGCAGAAAAGGTAAAAAACACTGACGTATGAAGGCGAGACCCGCTTGCTGGAAAACTGGCGGTATTGATCGGGGTGCCCTTAAATGGTAAGAAGTTTTGGATAGGAGCAGAGTGATTCCATACAATGATCGATGCATGGCAAGAAGAGGTGAGAGAAAACCACCGTTGATCGCACGCTATCAGTCGAGCAAGTCAACCACGCAAAACGTGCATATGGCGTTGGATCTGGAGGGCCCAGATCGGATGGCTGAGATCACACCCGATGGAAAGAAGTGGAATCAACAAGGAATTAAGCTGCATTCAAAAGGGATTTGGAATCTGTTTGACCGCCATGGTGGAGGAAGAATGCATCCACGACGTAACCGAAGAAATGAACCGATGAAGCATGTTGGCACCATTTAGAGGAGGACAAGTGGCCACTCCCTGAGCGTTCATGATGATGCCGAACATTGGGAACTCCAAGCGCAGCTGCAGAAGGTGAATCGAACAGGAATAGGGACCGAATGGCTAAAGCCATGAACAGATACAGTCGAATCAATTAGAGTCAAGTTGGAATCAGAATTGAGAAGAGTCCAAGCGACCAGGAGAGACAGTGAGCAGTGAACCCTGAGAGGAGGACTAAACACAGAGAACAGTAAAGCCAAGCAGAAGAGATAGAGGGCTGAGCTGACCATAGGTAGCATTGAGCACCAAAGAGCTTGAAGATTCGAGCCTTCCCATAGAGGAATCTATCTAGACTGAGCATCACATTTGGCTCTTTCCACTATAGACCAAGAGGTCACAGAGCTGGTAGGAAGAATAAGAGTCTGTGTACTCCAAGTGGCTTGGGGAATCCAAGAACCACCCAGACAAGCAAAATCTACTTCAGGAGAACTCATATTGAGTCCCTGTATTGTAATTTATCTACTTGAAGACACAATAATAAAAGGCCGCCACTAAAGTTGGACTGAAGACATAGCCCTGGAGAATAGGGTGAACTCCTTATTAAAATTGTTTGTGTCCTTATGATTGCTTACTGTATTTCTTTGTTGTCTTTCCATTTTATTGTCTGTGTATCGGCAATCTGATTGATCCTTTGTTTCAATAACACAAAACACACACCAGCACATGAGTCTGTAATACCTTAGTTTAATAAATCTTCTACTGATGTCACTCATAGGGTGAATATTAGATCAAGTGGTATTAGAGCAAGAGGCTGTAAGGTTAGACAAGCTTGTTTTGGTATAGTTGTGAATGCTCACAAGATCAAAGCTCAAATTAGGAGAAGGAGAGTTGGTGGAAACTAATCCTGAAATTGGAAGAGTCTATCCTCGAAAGAGAATGTCAAAAGAAAGTTATATCGGGTTATACCCTCAATTCATAGAGAGTTTCCTAGCTATAAAGTATATGGTTGAAGAAATGTACAAAGACTTTAGAAAGCAAAAGGTGAAAGATGCATCAAGCTCTAAGCAAGAGAAAGAAGAAGATGAGTCTCACTTCCATGACAACTCCAAAGGAAAGGGGAAATAGGAACACTTTCTCACACCTCCTAATAGCCCTGTACATAATAAGAAAGCATCTTTGATTAAGTTAGAGGTTAAATTTGATTTTCCTATATATGATGGAGAGATAAATGTTGAAAAATTGGACAATTGGATTAGACAAATTGATGTGTATTGCAGGGTACAGAACATAAATTCAGACAAGAGTAAGATTCAGCTAGAAAGCCTACACCTAGGAGGCAATGCCTTGGTTTGTTGGGAAGGTAGAACCCAAGCTGATATGAAAAGACATGGTAACACCATCTCTGTCTAGAGTGAATTTGTTTCTGCAATCAAAAAGAAGTTCTATCCATTGGCCTACATGCAACAAGCCATGATGAGTTGGCAAACGCTTTGGCAGTTGAAGGGGCAAAGTGTACAAGGGTATACTCAAGAGTTCAGAAATAGAGAATTGATGTTGGGTATCTCACTAGACTCACCAAAGACTCTTTTGAAGTACATTGGTGGTCTACACAGCTACATGAGGCATATCATCCTCATGTTTAATCCCACTAGTATAGATGAGGTATTTGTACAAGCTACTCATCTAGAGGCTAGAGGAAAGAATGCCAATCCAGAAGTTGGGGGACCATCCAAACCCACTGTAAGCAAGCGAAAGGAGAAAAGAAAATAGAAGTGGAAAGAAAGGAAGGCTAACACGGCACAGAAAGCCAAAGCTTCATGCACTTATTGTAAAAAGGAGGGGCATGATGATGAGCATTGTTGGATTCTGCATCCAGAGCTAAGACCTAAGAAGTCTGAGGGAAAGAAGAAGAAGATAGCTACAGATATTTAGAGAGATTTGGGGTCAGATTCGGGAGATGAAACAACCATAGCAGCCACAGGTATAAAAGGTAAGAATTCTGAAGGATCTACTAGTAATTCTGCTCAATCTGTTATTGATGAAGAAAATGAGAGAAAAAGACATGAGCTTTTCCATATTCGAGTTATTTCCAAAAATCAAAATATTGATACTTTGTTTGATAGTGGCTCTCAAGTAAATTTGATATCTGAAGCAATTGTAAAGAAATTGGGATTAGCAACTACACCTCACAAGAAACCATACCCATTAGGATGGTTGAATGATAAAGCACAACTACAAGTGACTAGACAGTGCAAACTCAAGTTTTCTTTTGGGTCAACATTTGTAGATGAGGTTGAGTTAGACATAATTCCTTTGGATATATGTGGAAGTTTTTTAGGAAGTCCCTACTTGTATGATAGAAAGGTTATTTTCTATAGAGCTGAGAACAAGTATCTACTGGTTAAGGATGGAATCAAATACTTTGTAAGAGCTCATAAGCTCAAGAATAATTATACTCTCATAAACTCAGGATAGATGAAAAGAATGATTAATTCATGCAAACAACTCTTACTGATGGTTGTAAAGGAAAAGAAACCTGATAAAACCAATGTATTTGAGGGCTATAATGCTGAACAGTAGGCTGATATAGAAAAGGTTGTCTCAGAGTATGATGTCTTGTCTCAAGAACCTAAAGGTCTGCCACCCAAAAATGGAATAGTACATGATATTATTTTGCAGAAAGATGGTCCATTGCCTAACATTGGGATGTATAGGCTGTCTAGTTTAGAGAATGATGAAATCAAGAAGCGGGTGTAGGAGTTGCTTGAGAAGGGCTTCATCAGGCCTAGCACATCACCATGTGAGTCACCAGTCATTTTGGTGAGAAAGAAAGATGGCTCTCGGAGAATGTGCATTGACTATCCAACACTGAATAAGATAAAAATAAAAAATCATTATCCCCTTCCTCACATCGATGATCTTTTAGATCAATTGAAAGAAGCTGTTTATTTCACCAAGCTGGATTTACACAGTGGATACCATCAGGTCAGAGTTGCAGAGCAAGATGCATGGAATACTGCTTTCAAAACGAAGCAGGGATTGTATGAATGGCTGGTTATGCCTTTTGGCTTGACTAATCCTCCTTCTACTTTCATGAGATTAATGAATGATGTACTCAGACCTTTTCTTGATGATTTTGTTATTGTGTATCTGGATGACATTCTGATTTTTAGTAAAACGTGGGAAGAACATTTAAAGCATGTTAAGCAAACATTAGATGTTTTTAAAAGAGAAAATTTTTATGTTAAACTCTCAAAATGTGAATTTGGAAAAACATCTCTAAACTACTTAGGTCATATAGTAGGGGGAGGTGAATTGAAAATAGATCCCTCTAAAGTGGCAGTCATTGTGAACTGGCCTAAACCCAGGTCTACTACAGAAGTGAGAAGCTTCCTAGGAGTAACACAATATTTGAGGAAGTTCATTTCTAACTTCTCCTCAATTGCATCTCCCTTACATGATTTAACATGATTGAATAAGGTGTTTTAGTGGGGAGGCAAACATCAAAAAGCCTTCGACACCTTGAAAGAGAAAATTAGTACAACACCTGTACTAGCACTGCCAGATTTACAAAGACCATTTGAGATCCAATCTGATGCCAGTGACTATGTCATGGGAGTAGTGTTGACACAGCATCACAAACTCATATGTTATCATTTTGAGACTTTTAATCCCGCAGTAGTTAACTATCCTACATATGATATTGAATTGTATGCATTAGTTCAAAGTGTGAAAAAGTGGAAACATTATTTAATTGGCAAAGAGATAGTAATACATACTGATCATCAACCACTTCAATATCTACACTCCCAAACTAAGTTTCAACAATCAAGACATTACAGATGGATGGGTCTTCTACAACAGTTTCACTTAGTCATCATATATAAAAAGGGCATACATAACAAGGTTGCAGACATGTTATCCAGACCCATTGTTACACTAAAAAATGTCACCATGGCTATTTACAGTCGGTATGGCTCAATCAACAGTCATACTACCCTTTTGAGCAAGTCTTATGCCTCTACTATTCATATCAAACTCCAAGAAAGAGAGAAAAGTCTTTATAAACATGTTTATCTCTGGGTACGCAGGTTCTCTCAAGCCTTGCCTGCGGGTACGCACCTTTTGTTCATAAGGTCTGCGTCCAAGGACGCTCTGTATCTAAAGGGGCAGGTGCGTCCCTCTGAAAAGGTTAAAAGGCGCAAGTTTTATCTTCAAAAACTTACTTGTGGTCATTTCTAGAGCATTCTAGAAGGTTGTTTGATGTGTATTGAGCGCCTCCAGATGGTTCATGCACTCCTATCAAAGAGGAACTTATCCCATCAATAAGGGAGTGATCCCATCCAAAGAGGGGGACTATCCCATTGATGGTGGACCTGATTAACTTCCTCTTGAGCACTATAAAAAGAGGCATTGAGCCAGAAGGAAGAAGGTTGAAAGCTATAGATTTCTAAGGGTAAATGCTGCAGGAATTAGGACTCCCATTTAGAAGCTTGTGAGGAGAGATTGTCATCTTTACTTGTTCTATTTGGAGGTGGGTGAGCTTTGTCAAAGTAGAGGAAGACTCTTGTGGACCCTGGAAGGAGCTTGCACAACACCAAGGCTCAGGTTGTAATGGTTCCTTTTGATTACCTTTAATGCAAATTGGTCCATTCTTCTCAATAACTTGTTGTTAATGGGTTATTTCATGTACTCCTTGGTCTATGTGTTGAATATGCTTTGTTTTATGTTATAATCAGGTGCTATTTAATTGTTTGACTGTTGGTGATTGCAGGTTTTGGAGAAAAGGAGGAGCTCATCCAGATCAACAAAGCTTGGACTTCTACAACAGCGTTTGGACAAAGGTAAGAACGAAACACTTGATTTCTCATATCATAATGTATGTTTAGAGAAGGATAGCTCCAGTTTGTTTTGTTTGTCATTAGAATGTCTTAGACTTCTAGGAAGGTCAGTTGTGTCCGCACCCTTGACTGATTCCGTGTGACAAATTGGCGACTCCGCTGGGGATAGATTCCATTGATGAGAAGAGTCTTTTCTTTTGTTTGAACTTTGCTTTGAGAAAATTGGTTTATTTTTCTGGTTTTGGCTCTATGACCTTGTCTCTGGGTGGGTTAGCTTAAGATTAGTTTTATTTTGGGTTTTCTTGAGTTTTTCAGTAGGACGCACCCTCTGAGTGCTGCACAGTGCGTCCCTGGACGCACTTTTGCTGTGTGCACAGAGCGGGCCCGCACCTGTGCTAACGGGTTGCCTGCGTCCCCTGCCAAAATTTGAGAAAAATCCACTTTTTGCCTTTTTTGCTCTTAGATTTTGTTTTTTCTTAGTTTCTTCTGCCCAGATTCATCAGTCCCTTGTCCAGAATCTTCACCTGAACTGGTTTCATTAGCATTGAGTGTTTTAGTGGATTTCGTCGAAGTGTAAGCCCTAGGGTTTGATTTTTGAGTAGGTCTTGTAGTGACTTTAGCGGTAGGAGTTGTCAAGCCTTAGATATCTCTGGTTTTGTCAACATTCTAAGAAGTCAGACCTGTTATAAAATCTACCTGTAGGAGCAACTTACCATCAAGTTGTCTTTTGGGCCAATTTCGAAGTGCTTGTTGTTTAAGTCTTGAATTCCATTTTACGAAAAGAACAAAAAGATTTGAGTTTTGTTTTGACTAGTCTTTTGATTCTGCATTAGCTGGTCCTTGATTTGATTTTGATCAAGTAAAACATCCTAGAATCGTCTTTGTGAGCTTTTGCCTTGTTAGGTTTGCTTAGAGTAATCTCTCTTTTGATTTGCTTGTGAGTCAAGTTTTCATAGTTTTGTAGCTTTTGAGATTGTTTTTTGTTAAAGATAGGTTTACATGCTTTATTAAAAAGAGAAAATACAAAAATATCTCCTTTGAAAAGTTTTGTTTCAAGTAGCTTTGAAAGTTTTGAAAGAAAACGAGTTTTTCTTGCAAGTAAAGAGTGGTTATGTTTGTGTGCTTGAAAAGAAAAAGAGAATTGTTTCTTTGATTGTCTTTTCTAAGGAAGTTGTTTTCTTTAAAAATTGCATTCTCTCAACTCTCTTAGTTAAAGAATTTCATTGAAAAAGCAAAGTAGCATAGATCATCTTAGGTGCATCTTTGTAGTGGTTGGAGTCGAGTCTACACACCATTGGTTTCACTTCCATCACCTTGTGACTTTAAAGAACAACCTTAAAAGTAACTCTTAAAGTAAAATTGAACTAGTAACTTTTATTTTCTAGGGTTCTGAAGCATCAATTTAGATCAGGCTAGTGTCTTGGAGTAGGTGAGTACTTAACTCTCCAAGACAGTAAAACCAAACAAGTAGTCGATCTTGTGATAGAATCAAATCCAATTGTTACATTTACACTCTGGGAAAGCTCCTCTTAAAGGAGAAGCACGAGCTCGTGTCCGAACCAGTGAGGGGATCATTCCCCCCTCGTTGGGAATGACGCCAGACAGTACTTATTACAAATGGTAAACCTCGGATTAGCCATTGTCGAGGAGCCAGGGGTCACTTATCGGTAAACCTTGGATTACTGTCAAGGAGCCGGTAAGGGGATTGAGCTTGCTACTCTGCCCTTGCGTGCTGTCGGAGTTTAGACTGTTCCCCCAGGTGTACTTGTGGCCGTTGGTAACCTTAGTGACCATAATCTCTAGGATTCTACCCAAGGTGACGGTGGAGGGAAGGTCCCACTGTACCTGGAGCAGACGTCGGCTATACTCACTTGGATTTTCTGGGGGGTTCACTTCACTCGAGACGGTTAAAGTGGAGGAACTTGGTCCAGTCTATTCATTAAGCAGGTTGTCGGCGTAACTGTTCCACCCGCCATTTCTGTACTGAATCCTGCGAGGTTGGACCTAATCACCAACTAGCGCTTTTGGTCCGGAAGAATACTCTTTGTGTTTGGTTTGACGCCCTAGATTCTTTAGGCGTGTGATTCAAATTTGTTTGGTTCTTTAGAGACTTTAGGTGGTTTGATTTGAAATTTTATTTTGTTTTCGTGTGTAGTAGTTAAAAGTTTTTAGCTGTGGCAGAATTACCGAGACAGTCCCGTAGACTTCGGGGCCAGTCTCCTGAAGTTGTTTCTGTGGCCGAATTGTTGAGAAGATCCCGTAGACTTAGGGGTGAACCTCCTCGAGACGACCCCAGTAATTTAGAAGGTTTAAAGGTCCTTGTAACTCCTCCTAGTGGCAGTAGAGTAGGTTCACCTGAAGAAGGAGAATCTTCCTTGGTAGTCCATCCAGATTACCAAAGTTTAGAGACAGGTTATAATCCCGAAGCTGTTACAGTTTCTGAGCTTGTTGGTAGTTTTTCGTCTGCTAGCGATACAGGCGAAGAACCAGAAATATCCGAACCTGTTACTCCGACTCCTAGTGTTCCTGATTCACCGAGAATAGAAAGAATTATCACCGAAAATCTTCCTGTTGGTTTGATTGCTATAGAAGAACTTGTTCCAGAGGAAGAAATAGGCATCTCTGATCCTGAAGATCAAATTACCCTTGATCTAAGGGAGCGTGAATCCATCTTTTACAGTCCTCCTAGAAGTACTACTTGGTACCTTTCGTTAACCAATTATTTAGACAACTTTGGGCTAGGTTTTTCTACACCTCGTACTCCTTTTCCACCTGGAGGTATTCATACTCCTGTAAATATGTCTCGTCAGTCATCTGTGTTTACACAAAGTCCTGAATCTTTTTTACATGGCGGTCCTTCTGTTCCTACTGGGTATCAATCTCTTTCTGGTACCTTTGCGGGAGCGTCTCCTCAACCCATTGATCATGGGTTATTAGTTGGAAACAGTGGTAATGTACCATTGAGTGTAGGAGACATTTACATGATGTCAGGTTCAGTTCCCATTACCCAACCTCAAGGTGGCCAATTACCGCCTGGGGGGTAGCCTTCGTTAATGCCTGGGGGGCAACCTCAAGGTACTTCATTCGTGTCTGGGGGGCAACCTCAAGGTCAGTACGCTCCTATGGGGCAATACATACCTCAAGGTCAACCCCAGCCTCAATATGTACCCCAAGGTCAACCTCAGTATCAATATCAACCTCAAGGATGGCAACCTCAAGGACGGCAACCCCAAGGGTATCAACCCCAAGGGTATCAACCTCAAGGATACCAACCTCAAGGTCAAGGTCAACCCCAGTACCCGTATTTACCTCAAGGTTATCAACCTCAAGGTCAATACTCAGGTCAAGGTTATCAACCACCTCAAGGGCAATCATATGGGACTGCACCTTACAATTATCAATCCTATCCTCAATCCGGCTATGGATCTCAGTACCCTCAACCTGTTATGGGTCAATGCCCTGGAATGTTAGTGTGGGATCCGTCACAGGGTCAACAGATGTTGCAACCAAGTATACAGTCAGTCCCTCAAGCAGGACAACCTGTAGTTCCTGGTCCACCCCAACAACCACAACCTGTCCAGTCAAGTGTTCAGACCTCTGTAACTTCGGTAGTTACTCAGCCGCCAATTGCACCTAGTACTCCATCTCAAACGGCTGCAGCAACTACAGCCACATCTACCATACTTACTTCTGGAGTATCGACGGCTCCGGTTTCTACTGTCTCTGTAACCACTCCTCAGACATCTGTACCGTTGTCTGGATCTACGATTCAAACCACAGTCCAGATTCCTGCAGGCCAACCTGGTATAAGTACGGTTGTTACTACTCAACCTCAATTTGTTCAACCTCCGTACCAGGGACAGTATCAACCTGGGCAAGCTGTCCAACAACCGGTTTACCAGTATCAACCGTATCCTGGGTACACTTATCAACAACCTCAGCAACCCCAGTACGGTCCGGTTAATCCTGGTTTTCCAGGAGGATATAATATCCCAAATGCGACTCCTGTTCCTAGTTATCCTGGATATCCTCCTCCTGGGGCCGGTATTGTGACCCAGAGTTTTAGAGATCCTAACCGGCAGTTACCGTTTATCGCAACTTTGGATTTACTAGAATTGACGCGCCTAACGAACGATCCAATTCAATATCTTCCGTTCTGGCCGCCAATGCCAAATAAGTTGCCCAGCGATATACCCAAGTTCGAAGGTAAGTCTGGAGAGGATCCGTCCAATCACGTGATGACTTACCACCTCTGGTGTGCTTCAAATTCCATCTCGGATGATTCGATCCGTTTACATCTTTTCCAGCGTACACTCATTGGTCTCGCGGCCAAGTGGTACATTGAGTTACCACGGGCCTCTTTTTACAATTTTAGCCAGTTAGCTACCTCGTTCTTAACTCACTTTCAGTTACCGGTCAGATACGATAACGGTACGGAGTTATTAACTTCACTAAAACAATCAACCTCCACGTATATTTCAGATCACATTCATGAGTGGAGACGTCGAAGAAGGCTAGTGAAAGTTTTTATCCCGGACCAAATCTTAGCTGAATGGTTTGTTAAATCATTATTACCAAGGATTACTGAAGATGTAGCTAAGGCTGGAGTAGTTACTGAGGAGCAAGTCATTGCTCAGGTACAATACCTTGACTTAGTTTACACGCAGTCGGGTACATTACACGAGAAGATTCCGGATCTTCCAAAGTCGAACCAAATCGCTGCTGCTCCTTCGGGATCTCATGCCGTTGATGGTATGATTGGTATCGTGAATACAAAGAGCAAGAAAAAGTCTTCCAAGGCTTCAACTACTCCTATTATCACTTTGCCCGATTCCCCGACAGGAGAGTCTTCTCCTAAACTTACCGCCGATATTCACGATGTAGAGTCATCTACGGCCAAATCAAAAAACGGTGGAAAGAAGAAAGGAAAGAAGAAGGCTAAAGCAGACAAAGCTCCGAAGGAGAAAACTGAAAAGTCAGAAACCAATGACGAAAAGCGCAAACCTCGATATCCTTGTCTTATTTGTGAAGAAGATCATTTTACGAGAGATTGCCCTCATCGGGCCGAGGTAGTGAAAATAGTCAAAGGTTCTCCCACTCCTGCTGTGTTAAAAAATCCATTTCCAGAGCAGGAGAATAAGATGATAGGTTCTTCCTCGAACGCCAGTGAAGAACCCATTTTGATGATGTCTCATGTGAGGATTGCGACTCGATCGCAAGATTATGGTAGTAAGAATCCTGTTGATGGTAAGGAAGCAGAATCTTCTCACTCTAATCCATCAACCTCAGCTCCTGGTTCCGATCCACTACAGATCGAGAAACCTAACCCAGACTTAGTAATTAAACCGCCTGCCAAGGGTGTACTTCGAAGGTCTGCTTTCAATCCACATGCGAGAGCAGCCCAGAATTACAACATTGTTGAGGATTTAGCTGTTTCACCCTCAGCAATGTCGGTGTTAGAAGTGCTGCAATCATGCCCAGCACAACGAAAATTGCTTTTGTCGGCTATAGGAGCTGTTGACATTCAGGATCCGAATCTAATGATCTTCGATCTAGAAAATAGTACACCACGACTCCCCCATCAAATGGCTTTCCAAATTCCAGTGATAGTCAAAAACAGGCCTATTCATCGAACTGTGATTGATGAGGGAGCTTCTACGTGTATTATGTCAATTCAATGTTGGAGATCCCTTGGTTCTCCTTCGTTGAACCAATCCCCCACCATCCTTAAGGCCTTTGATGGCCGTGGGTTCCGTCCGTTTGGTATTCTACAGGAATTGCCTATAGGGGTAGAAGGTAAAACCGTTAGTCTGGATGTGGAAGTGGTTGATGCCCCTCTAGACTACAACCTTCTTTTGGGTCGAAGTTGGTCATATGCTATGACAGCGGTCGTTTCATCGGTCTTCAGAGTAATTAAGTTTCCACATAATGGTAAGATCGTGACTATTGATCAGCTGACATACTTTTCATCCGACCCAGCCTCTTCAGAGAGTATCCAGCATGTCGGTAAGACGACAATCCCTTATAGGGACGTTGGTGTAGGTTTAGTTAAGGATTCCGGTTTACTGGGAACTTTTCCTCTCCCTCCACTCAGCGTAGAACCTTCGTTTGCAACAATTCATATGATTACATCAGAAAACATTATTTATGATGATCCTTGGTATGTTCCATCTGACTCTGAGATAGACTCATTCGGTAATGCTATGCCCTTGAGTCCATATGAAATTGCTTATGAAGCTCTCATGTCTTTTACCGATTTTCATTCAACCGAAGTTGACCAAATGAATGTGGTCAGTGAAGAATCACTTTTCACCTCAACCTTAAAACGGATAGCGTTTCCCGAAGTCGTGTCATCTGACGAACAACTTCGCGAAATCCTAAGTGTAGACGATCTACCACGGGAAGATCTCCATCACAGATCTTCGTTTTTACCTAAGGATGATGTATTTGAAAATGATTTTTCATCTATCTTTACCGCTGAATATGTCAAAGACGCTCAGGATCCAACGAAACATTCTGATTCAGAGTTGAATTTAGGGAACATTTCTCGTACTATTCCCCTTGATATTTCAGTGAAGCCCGGAATTGAGGAGAACATTCATATAGGTGCCGCATGTACAGAAGAAGAAATCCAAACTTACAAGGCCCTACTCCAAGAATTCCGCGATGTGTTTGCATGGTCTTACGAGGAAATGCCGGGAATCGATCCTGCCATTGTTGTTCATGAAATCAAAACCTACCCGGATGCTAAACCCATCCGGCAACGGTTGCGTCCGATTCACCCTCGAAAAGCGGCTGCGATTAAAGCAGAAGTCGAAAAGCTGTTGAAAGCAGGTTTCATTTATCCGATCCCGTTAATGGATTGGGTATCGAATATTGTTCCGGTCAACAAGAAACAACGAACAATAAGAATCTGTATCGACTATAGGGATATCAATCGAGCTTGTCCAAAAGACAACTATCCTACGCCTTATATCGATCAAATTATTGATGATTGTGCCGGAAGTGAAATGTTTTCCTTCATGGATGGTTTTTCGGGCTATAATCAAATCAATATTCTACCTGCCGACCAACCAAAAACGGCATTCATTTGTCCATGGGGGACATTTGCTTATTGCAAATTACCTTTTGGGCTCAAGAATGCCGGGGCCACTTTTCAACGGGCGATGTCTTACGCATTTCACGACATCAAGCACATTGTGCAACCGTATCTCGATGATTTGCCTGCTCATTCTTTACATCGAGCTGATCACCTTGACCACCTACGAGCAATCTTTATGAGGTGTAGGCATTATCGAATTCGGTTGAATCCCCGCAAGTGTGTTTTCTGTATAGAAACAGGTCGATTGCTGGGATTTGTTGTTTCAAAAGCCGACATTCGCGTCGATCCCTCGAAAGTCGAGGCGATCATCAAATTGCCTCCTCCTTCGAGTTTGCGCCAACTCCAAAGTTTGCAAGGGAAAGCGAACTTTTTACGTCGATTCATCCCAAACTACGCCGAGGTCACTAAAGGTTTTACACGGTTGTTGAAACAGAACGTTCAATTCTTTTGGGACGAGATTGCCCAACAATCTTTTGATGCACTTAAACACGCGTTGACACATGCACCGTTGTTGCATCCTCCCAACTACAACCAGGACTACTTCTTATACCTCGCAGCTTCATATTCCACTATTGGAATGGTGTTGGTTCAAGAAGATGAATTCGGAGCGGAACATGTGATATATTATCTCAGTCGAACCTTAAATCCCACTGAGTTAAAATATTCGCATGTGGAGAAATTGGCCCTGGCAGCCGTTCAAGCTGTCCAGCGTTTTCATCACTACATTCTTCTCCGTAAAACTACAATTATTTCGGATTGCAACCCTATGATTTAAATTTTGACAAAACAATTGCTAGGGGGCAAGTACTCTAAATGGATCGTTATCCTGCAAGAGTTCGACTTGGAGTTCGAAAAGTCCAAGTCTAAGAAATCCTTAGTTTTTGCGGAATTGATGTGTGATTTCCCGCATACTGACACAAAGACTGTGGCAGAAGAGTCCATTGCGGACGAATCTTTGTTTCTTATCAGTACTTTAGATCCGTGGTTCGGGGATATAATCATCTATCTCCAAACCCAAACCTTTCGGCCTGAAGCTTCAAAAGCGGAACGTCGAAAAATTAGGTTTCAATCCCAGCAATACAAAATTATTAGAGATACACTTTATCGCCGGGGGGCAGACTTAGTTTTTCGACGTTGTCTAACTCACGAAGAGGCTGAGAGAGTTTTGAATGATTGTCACTCTGGAGCATGTGGCGGTCATATGTCTGGGTATGCCACAGCTCAGAAGGTGTTGCGCGCTGGTTACTTCTGGCCATCTATGTTTAAAGATTGTATCATTGCAGTCCGGAAGTGCCACAACTGCCAAGTGTTTGATCGAAAGATGCGCGCACCACC
The DNA here is from genome assembly GCA_031772625.1 of Pinus tabuliformis. Taxonomy (NCBI): domain Eukaryota; kingdom Viridiplantae; phylum Streptophyta; class Pinopsida; order Pinales; family Pinaceae; genus Pinus; species Pinus tabuliformis. The sequence continues at coordinate 24,518,220 of CM062816.1, forward strand.
TGCTCCTCTCCACCCTATAATTGCCGTTGGTCCATTCGCCAAATGGGGTATCGACTTTATTACTTGTAACCCTCACTCGGCCGGGGGGCATGCGTATATCATCCTCGCGGTTGATTATTTCACTAAATGGGCCGAGGCGATGCCTACATTCGACGCAAGCGGCAAAACAGCTGCAGTTTTCATATTCAATCATATAATAACTAGGTTTGGTGTCCCACAAGCAATTATTACTGACCATGGAAGCCATTTTCGAAACACCATGATGACTGAACTTACAAGCCAGCTTGGTTTGCGCCATGACAGCTCTACTCCTTATTATCCGCAAGCCAATGGTTTGGTTGAGTCTATCAACAAAGTTCTGGTTATCATGATCCGACGAACCATTGGTATTCATCGGTCGAATTGGAACAACATGTTATTTTCGGCGCTATGGGCATACCGAACCTCAGTAAAAACCTCAACAGGGTTCACTCCTTTCCAGCTAGTTTATGGCTTAGAAGCAGTGTTACCCATTGAATGTGAAATCCCATCACTTCAAATGGCTGTCGAATTACTTCCAGCTACTTCCGAAGAGGAGAAACATTTATTGTACTTAGCTAAATTAGATGAGACTCGACGTGACGCTACATTGGCAATCGAGACTCACGCGAAGCGAATGAAAGCTCAGTATGATAGAAATGTGACCCCCCGAAATTTTTCGGAGGGAGACCTAGTGCTCTTATATGATCAAGCTAATGATAAGCTAGGTGCTGGAAAATTCGTTCCTATGTGGCATGGACCCTATATTGTAAAGCGAAAGCTAGCAAAAGGGGCTTATGAGCTAGTAGATTTTGATGGGGACTCTTTGGATAAACCCAGAAATGGACTTTACCTAAAGAGGTATTATGCTTAAATGGTGGGTATGGAGAATTTTTAGTTAGGTTAGGTTTTCTTTCTAGCTAGTTTGATTGTTAGTCAGTGTGCTTAGCTTAGTGAGTGTGTTTTTCGTCGTTATTCTGGCTTATCTTGGTTTTTCTCTTGATATTGTAGATGTCGACGCCCCTCCAAACATACATTGGATTTGCTGATGGTGCTTGTCGTAGTACACGGAATATCTCTTCCGCAGCTTGGGTTATCTATTCACCCTCTGACGAGTTAGTTTCTATGCATGGGGTAAGCCTCGGTCAAACAACGAATAACATTGCAAAATACAGTGCAGTGGTTGAATTATTATCCGAATCTATTTCATTTGGAATTCGACGTTTGATAGTGAGGTTAGATTCTGAACTTGTTGTATTACAGCTTAATAGAGTTTATGCCATTAGAAATCCTGTGTTATTAAGGTTGTTTTTGAGAGTGCGTCTCTTGGAACGTGAATTTGATTACATTGAATATCAGCATATTCCAAGGTCCTTGAATACATTAGCAGATGCAATTGCTTCTCGAGTGTTGGACAGACATTTACGATAATCATGCAAGTAAATTTAAAAAACATTTCATCATACATGTTAAACAAGATAAGCCGGTAATAGTGATATATATATAGATAGGAGTGTGTCAAAAAATATACATCGTCTTCGATCATAGGTTGAAAAACACCTTATGATCGACAAAATGATAAGTACAAAAAGTCAAAATGTCACATGTGTCTACAAAGTGACTAGCTAGTCACTGGTGGTGCTCCCTATACGACACCATTGCACGGGCTACTTTGCGCAAAAATCTCCTCAACGGTCCAGGGACCGCGACTACGTAGCGCTGAAGTCTGATAGGAATATCATCCATAGAAGTCTCCGGTATATCCGCCGTCAGACGCTGTAGATCATGCTCCAACTCAGTCAGTACCTCTGCAGCCGCCGCGTCCTGTGGGGCCGGTACCGGTGCAACTGGATGTCTCCTCTCGAAAGGCCGGAGGTTGGCTGGATGCTGTGGACCAACATCTGCATTTTGAAAATTTTACTGTCAGTTTTGAGACGATATATATAAAAAACAAAAAAATACATAATTTGAAAACTCGTGAAAAATAAAGTACCTCTGTCATCCCATTGTTCTCCCTGTGGAAGAACCATGTCCGGATCACCTCGAAAATCTATTCCGACATACGGAAAGTCCTGAATCGTGAACACCTGGTCCTCTAACCAGTGAAAATAACTGTCAGTGAATCGAACAACTGCCGCACCCTCGTCCGGATGCCGGGCCATCACCGCAACCCATCGTACCAGCTTTGGCTCCTGAGGACCCGAAATATCAACAGTAAGATGCTGAGGGATCAGCATTGGAATCCTCTCTAAGGCAAAGCTCACGACTATAGGCCCATATCCAAAGGTCTTTAATCTCCCGGTCTTTGCCTTGGTCAGTTGGGCTTTCAAGTTAGCCAACAATGCATCACACCAGTTGAAAATGGTGCCTTGGAGACAATCAATTGCCATCCGAAATTGAGACCCAGTAGCAATATGTAAAGTGGCTGAGCCACAAATCCTGGTCACAGTGAAAGCTAAGACCATGAGTTCACGTTGAGAGACATATTTGATCTCTATGTCTTTCTTATGCTCTCGATCAGGTAGGCACCAATCTGCTCGGAGACTATCAAGGGATTGGCCACCCGGCCTAGTCCCAGCCAGATTGAGTTGCTCACCTCTGTTTGGCAAGCCATTGAGAAAGTAAATGTCAGCAGGCTCTATCTCGAGTTGTTGCCCGCCGATATAAAAGCATTGCTCTTGAACATTCCATCTCTCGACGAGCCACTCCAAGAATCTTACCTAAGCTCTCATACCGGGTATGGACCAGTATTTGTATAATCCACATCCTCTTAGGGCATCGAGGGAAGGTTGATGATTGATTGCAGCTTCATCAACCTCCTCGTGCTCTCTTTCTCTCCAATCTAGCATTATAAGTGCCCTACACATGAATAAATAGGCATTAAAATTAGTTTTGGGAATTTTCAATGGTTAGTTTGGGAGTTTGGGGTTTCAAAACCCGCGTTTTGCGGAGGACGCACCCCGCGTTTGGCGCACAGTGCGCCGGGACGCAGGTGGCCTGAAGGTAACCTGCGTCCCCCGACCTTTTCCCTGTGTAGGAAAAAGTCGGGGGACGCAGGCCAGCCTTTAGGAAACCTGCGTCCCCTGCAGGGCGGTTTCCAAAACCCAAAACCCCCCAAAAATAAAAAATGAAGCCTAAAACAAAATTCTAAATGGATGAAATTGGCAAAGAGGATGTTGTGAAATACCTGGAAGAGACGGCGTTCGATTCTAACGGTCGGATTTTCCGCAGCGACCATGGGAAGTTTCTTGTCAAAAGCTCCTTTTTCAACCTCAACAGTCAAACGGTAAAAATGACATGGTAAAAAGTCTTTTTATAGGTTTTTTGGATGAATTTGTTCATTTTTCACCATGGAAAGATGTTTTTCGATGAATTTTTGCCTATCTTAAACATGTATGAGTAATGTGTCGCTTTTGTGCAGGATAAAGGGACTTAGAGGGAAAATTGTAATTTTTCACAAACAAAATATCAGAGTCATCTTTTAAGCCCTTTTCTGACTCCTAAAACATGAAAAGATTGCCGAGCGTTTCTTTTACACTCGTTAAAACGGAATTAAACGACGGTCCCCTTATAGCTCTTTTCTGACCGTAAAATCAGGAAAAGATTGCCGTGTTTTTGTCGTTTCAAACTCGATACAGAAATAAAACGACGTGTCTTTGATCGCTTTTTACTTTTCAGGTCAGTGACACTAATTATGAAAGTACTCCTTGGTCGCAAGATCAAGCGGTTCCCCCAGGTATTATTTTATACTTTTTCGGGCTTGAGGGACACAAATTTACGAAAAAGTTCAACTTGGAGTTTCCTTAAGTTTTTCAGACTCTCTAAAATTGAAAAACGCCGAGTTTCTCCTATACTGGGCTCGTTAAACATTTCACAGTAAAGGACCTGTTCAATTACAAACAGGAACGAACCACTCCTTCCTAGGGTTCGAATCAAAACTGGGTTGGACTCATCTGAAGGATGAGCTTATAATCAAGCATATGTTATCCTCCTCAAGCTTGTTAAAAATAAAGAGGTACTTGCCAGAAATGGTGGGGGAAAAGAGAGAAGAATGAACCTATTTGTTACCTTTTGTCTTAGAAGAAACTTTATTACCACTCTTGGACACGACACTTTTCATTCACCTGGGTTGGGAAATCTTTTACCTCACAGTCAATCAAACCACTTTTGAAAGTCTTCAACCGGGTTCCAGGGATTAACTTTGAGTTATTCAGCACCAAACCATCTGTCGTGTCGTTATGTGTCCAAGAGATCTGCAAACAAAACTTTCATCTGCAAAATACTTGTCATCCATTTAACCATCCCTGAGTCAGTCCTTACAACAATATTTCTTCAACTTGAACAATGATTTCGTGTTGTGGGCTTGCCCGCAACGGGTCACTTTCTATCGACATCAGCACATTATCTAGAGAGATGACTTAGAAATCGTCAGTGCCTTGAAGTCTGCATGCATCAATGGCAGGTTTCTCGCCTTTGACGTCAGTTTACATCATTGACTTTCGATCGAAGGATTCCGTGAAATGTTCGACATCAACTCATTCATTCACATCTCATGGATTGTACTGGGTACTTTGAGAACCATTGACATTACTGGTGGTTTCTCTCATGCTTGTTAACAGTTCACATCATTGATTGGTAATCAAGTGGTTTCTACCATGTTCGACATCGACTCATTTATTCGCATGGCTAGAATCGTACCAATTCGAGAAGTAGGAATGAAGACCCTGGATCAAATCTTTACCATCCAAGCTGCGAGGAGTTTTGTATTCATTATCTAAGTAGACTAATCATAAACAGATGGCTGCGACCATACTGTGTCTACAAAAGTCTATGATTATGATGTACTGCAAAATCATTCCTGTATCAGAGTAGTTAGTCTATTAGTTAAAGTTTTTATCTGACTATGGGAATGCCTACCTCAGTGATGATATAATCTTATCCATGTATTTTGTGTTGAAAATTGCAGGTTCCAACCAGGTTCTCCACGAGATAATCCTCGAAATGATAAAGCGCTTCACCCTTCCTAGATAATACAAAACCTTAATCTATTCCAGGCTTCGCACTTTAGGGGGCAATCTGTTACACTAAAAAATGTCACCATGGCTATTTACAGTCGGTATGGCTCAATCAACAGTCATACTACCCTTTTGAGCAAGTCTTATGCCTCTATTATTCATATCAAACTCCAAGAAAGAGAGAAAAGTCTTTATAAACATGTTTATCTCTGGGTACGCAGGTTCTCTCAAGCCTTGCCTGCGGGTACGCACCTTTTGTTCATAAGGTCTGTGTCCAAGGACGCTCTGTATCTAAAGGGGCAGGTGCGTCCCTCTGAAAAGGTTAAAATGCGCAAGTTTTATCTTCAAAAACTTACTTGTGGTCATTTCTAGAGCATTCTAGAAGGTTGTTTGATGTGTGTTGAGCGCCTCCAGATGGTTCATGCACTCCTATCAAAGAGGAACTTATCCCATCAATAAGGGAGTGATCCCATCCAAAGAGGGGGACTATCCCATTGATGGTGGACCTGATTAACTTCCTCTTGAGCACTATAAAAAGAGGCATTGAGCCAGAAGGAAGAAGGTTGAAAGCTATAGATTTCTAAGGGTAAATGCTGCAGGAATTAGGACTCCCATTTAGAAGCTTGTGAGGAGAGATTGTCATCTTTACTTGTTCTATTTGGAGGTGGGTGAGCTTTGTCAAAGTAGAGGAAGACTCTTGTGGACCCTGGAAGGAGCTTGCACAACACCAAGGCTCAGGTTGTAATGGTTCCTTTTGATTACCTTTAATGCAAATTGGTCCATTCTTCTCAATAACTTGTTGTTAATGGGTTATTTCATGTACTCCTTGGTCTATGTGTTGAATATGCTTTGTTTTATGTTATAATCAGGTGCTATTTAATTGTTTGATTGTTGGTGATTGCAGGTTTTGGAGAAAAGGAGGAGCTCATCCAGATCAACAAAGCTTGGACTTCTACAACAGCGTTTGGACAAAGGTAAGAACGAAACACTTGATTTCTCATATCATAATGTATGTTTAGAGAAGGATAGCTCCAGTTTGTTTTGTTTGTCATTAGAATGTCTTAGACTTCTAGGAAGGTCAGTTGTGTCCGCACCCTTGACTGATTCCGTGTGACACCCATTATAAATGCGTCTACCATACTTAAGCATAATTTTTTGCTACATGAAAGCTACATAGAACAATATGCTCAGGATATGGATTTTAAAGATGTATATGCAACTTTGAGTCAAGGCAAAAGAGTACAAGAATTGGACTATCATATAGAGGACCAACTCTTATACCATTGTGGGAAACTATGCATTCCACAAACTGAGAGGACAAAGATAATTAGGGAAGCACACACTTCTCTGATATCAGGTCACTTTTGGGTAAGTAAAACAGTTTCACAACTGCAAAGATTCTGCTATTGGGCAAAAATGAACGAGACAGTTTCTAGATATGTAAGAGGGTGTGCCATGTGTGCTAAAAGCAAGCCCAACAATAGAAAATTAGGCTTGTACCTCCATTGCCAGTTCCTTCTCAACCTTGGAAAAGTGTTTCCTTGGATTTTGTTGGAGGACTACCTAAATCTAGGAAAGGTCATGATTATCTATATGTTGTTGTGGATAGGTTCAGCAAAATGTGTATTTTGATACCTTGTAGTAAACAGATCACAGCTGAACAGACTACAAAATTGTTCTTTGAACATGTACGGGTTCATTTTGGATTACCCACTTCCATTGTATCTGATTGAGACACCCGATTTGTGGGGAAGTTTTGGTCTAGTCTGTGGGAACTGATGGACACCAAGTCAAAGAAAAGCATAGCTTTTCATCCAAAAATAGATGGCCATAAAGAAGTAGTAAACATGACTGTGATCCAGTTACTGAGAGGTTATTGCAGTAAACATCCTAAGCTTTGGGATGAACACTTGTGTTATGTGCAACATGCTTACAATAGAGCTAAACACTCTTCTACATATATATCTCCTTTCGAGACCTGCTTTGGTTTCACACCAAGGTATCCTTTGGATTTTGTCTTTGGTAAAGATACCATGGTTGATGGACACAATGATGTGGATAAGGCAACCAGGTTCATGGAACAGATCCAAGAGATCCATCAGGCAGTACAGGAACAACTGGAAAAAAGCTAGGCCAAGTACAAGGCTAGGCATGATCAGCTTCAGATGGAGCATAGTTTTCAAGTTGGAGACCAAGTCTGGTTGTATATCAGCAAAGACCAGATGCAAGGTGAAGGTAAAATGCTAAAGCCTATAAGGTATGGACCTTTTAGGATACTTGAGAAAATTGGTGAAAATGCATTTCGCCTTGATCTACCAGCTTACATGCACATCTACTCAGTCGTAAATGCAGACTGCTTGAGATTGTTTGAACCTTCAATGATTGAGGACCCTGAAGAGAAAATTCAATTGCCTTCTATTGATGACCTACTACCTGAATACTTCAATGAGTTGCAGAAAGAAACAGTGCTGGACAGGAAGGTGAGGACAATGCGCAGGGGAGAAGTTGAGTACCTCAGGATTGGGCTCAAAGGTTCAAAGCTGAGAAGCACAAAGTGGATTGAGATTGGACAAGTGAAGAAACAGTATCCTCACTTAGTTGATGCTTGAGAACCAACTTTTGGTGGTCCAAAATCTTTTCAGTAGGGAGGCCATGATCTGAATTGGATCCATAGAAATACTGTCGAGAACCATGACTGAATCAGGTTGAACAAATTTCAAAAGAAATCCAAAACAATATCAAAAACACCTTGAACCAGCGGCCATGGCAGCCGACATGGAACGACGAGGACCTCGTTCAAAGCACGCTGATCGAGGCCCATGGAGACCACACAGGAGGCCAAAGTAGTCCCTGGGAGCCCCAGAATGGGAAAAGGAAGAGGTTTTTGAAGCGCGATTAGCGCTTAGCACTAATTGCACATCACTAATGAATAGGGCCCTGAAGGGGGAAGCCCGAGCACTTGGTCACATCGGGAGCTAAGAAACCACGGGCGAAGAAAGCAAAATATGCTAACGTACAAAGGCGGGACCTGCATTCTGGAAAACCGGCAGTATTGGTCGGGGTATCCTTAAATGGTAAGAGGTTTTGGACAGGAGTGGAGCGATTCCATACATAGATCAACACATGGCAGGTGGAGGTGAGAGAAAACTGTCGTTGATCGCGTGCTATCGATCTAGCAAGTCAATCGCGTGAAACATGCATATGGTGTCGGATTTGGAGGGCCCAGATTAGACGGCTGAGATCACACGCGATGGAAAGAAGTGGAATCGATAGGGAATTAAGCTACATTCTAAGGGGATTTGGAATCCATTTGACTGGCACGGTGGAGGAAGAACACATCCACGACATAATTGAAGAAATGAACCGACAAAGCATGCTGACACCATTTAAAGGAGGACAAGTGGCCACTCCCTGAGCGTTCATAATGACGCTGAACATTGGGAACTCAAAGCGCAGCTGCAGAAGGTGAATCGACAGGCGGAAGAGGAACCGAACATGCATAGGGATCAAATGGCTAAAGCCATGAACAGAGACAGTCGAATCAGTTAGAGTCGAGTTGGAATTAGAATTAAGAAGAGTCCAAGCAACTAGGAGAGACAATGAATAGTGAACCCTGAAAGGAGGACTGAAAACAGAGAACAATAAAGTCAAGCAGAAGAGACAGAGGGCCGAGTTGACCATAGGCAGCGTCGAGCACTAGAGAGCTTGAAGATTTGAGCCTTCCCATAGAAGAATATGTCTAGATTGAGCATCACATTTGGCTCTTTTCACTATAGACCAGGAGGTCACAGAGCTGGTAGGAAGAAGAAGAGTCTGTGTACTCCAAGTGGCTTGGGGAATCCAAGAACCACCCTACCAAGAAAAATTTGCTTCAAGAGAACTCATATTGAGTCCCTGTATTGTAATTTCTCTGCTTGAAGACACAATAAAAAAAGGCCACCACTGAAGCTGGACCAGAGACGTAGCCCTGGAGAATAGGGTGAACTCCTTATTAAAATTGTTTGTGTCCTTATGATTTCTTACTATATTTCTCTGTTGTCTTTCCATTTTATTGTCTGTGTATTGGCAATCTGATCAATCCATTGTTTCAATAACACAGAACACGCGCCAGCACATGAGTCTTTAATACCTTAGTTTAATAAATCTTCAATTGATGTCACTCATAGGGTGAATATCAGATCAGCCTTGAATTGCCAGCTTACATGCACATCTATTCAGTAGTTAATACAGAGAACTTGAGACTATTTGAACCTTCATTGATTGAAGATCCCGAAGAACAAATTCAGTGGCATTTTATTGATGATCTGTTGCCTGAATATCTCAATGAGTTGCAGGAAGATACAGTTCTAGACATAAAGGTGAGAACTACGTGCAGAGGGGATGTTGAGTACCTTAGAATCAGACTCAAAGGTTCAAAACCAAGCAGTGCAAGATGGATAGATATTGGGCAAGTGAGGAAGTTGTGTCCTTACTTGATTGATGCCTAAAAACCAACTTTTGGTGGTCCAAAAGCTTTGTCAATGGGAAGGCATGATCCAAATGGATCCAGAAAACCCTCTAAGTCTTCAAAATCACTTAAAAGATGAAAACAGTTGCATGAGAAAACCTTCATAAAACAGTGAAAAAACACTATCGGGACCCAAAAACACCAAGAAAACAGTGGAAAACAGGCTTATTGGCAGTCAAAGGAGTGATGCACAGGAGTCATTGAATCTGGCCGATCAACGATCCAGATCCGATCGGAAAATCGCAATTGGAAAAGGCTATCGGAGGTTATCGTAGGCGGCTATATGGGAAGCATGATCAAACAAGAGACGTTGATCTATGCGCGTATATCAACCTTCTAGAATCAATTGTGCTATCGCATCACTATATATATATATATATATATATATATATATATATATATATATATATATATAGATATATATATATGGACTTAACCAAGGGCTGGGAGGATCAGCGACATGTGATTGTGATATCGCAATATTGCGTCAGAGCTATGCAAAGGAGTGGGGCCGATTATGACTAAGACTGCGATAGACTGGACCTGATAAAAATATAAACACTATTTCATAAGATTTTAGATTCGTCAAATGGCATTTTTAATGTATTTTTGCATATTTCGTTTATTAAGAAAAATACAAGGGGAGCGTCGATGCGATGAAAAGTGGACCCAAAAGGGTTTGGGAATGAAAATGAATAATATTTCAAATCCACCCAAAGCCATTTTTATGGGATTTTTCAGTGTTTTAACGTATTTTCCAAATGCAAAGGTAATCCACAAAACAAGTGGGATTTCGGGAGGAAAAAAGGTGGTAAGTGGTTTGGGCTGGGCTCCACCTAAGCCCATACATTGGCTACCATGTGTCCAGGCTAAGGAGAGAGAAAACCAGCCTCATCGGGTGGTTAACTCCCATACGAAACGTCCGCCTGAAATGAATCAAAATTTTTGGATCTGGATCTCCCAAATCAACTGTGGAGATGCAATGTCAATGTACAGGTGGATTCGAAAGGAGTTATAAGGCGGATTCATAATATTTGAAGTTCGATGAACAATGTTTGGCAGAATTTTTCTATGTTTGAATGTATTGCTCTGTGTAAATAGAGAATGGCTGTTTCAGGGATTTCAAAGGCCCGATGCACTCATCCATTGCAGAACAGGTGGCCACCTCCCCTAAAAATTTTAGCAATGATTATTTAACTCCTAGAAGGGGGATTTGAGTGAACAGAGGTTAGGAGATAGAAAGATCAAGACGAGGAAATGAACAGACAACGCAGATTGGCTTTAAAGCCACAGAAGATAGAAGACAAGGCAGGCAGTGTTGAGACAGAGAAAAGATAGAGACAAAGAGTGATAGAGAGAGTCTGTGTACGCAGAGAGGCTTGAGGGGTTCAAGAAAAAATCTTATTTTTGTATTTGTTGTGTGTTGAGACTCTAATTGAGCTCATACTGTTGTAAAACTCTGCTTCTGAAGACATAATAGAGAGGCCACCACTAAAGGCTGGACCAGGAGATGTAGCCCAGGAGTTTTTGGGTGAACTCCATATTAAACTTACTGTGTTATGTGTGTTGTCTATTATGTTTCTTTAACTGCTTCATTGTCTATGTATTTCAAAATCTTATCGATCCATTGCACAAAGTAACATAGGCAGCACGAAGTGGGAGGATCTATAGAAACAGAAGTAGCAAATAATTATAGACTAGTCCCTTGATTTCACCTCTGCGGGAGAGCGAGGAGGAGCTCACAAGAGTTTCTCCGAGGAGTGCGATCAGTCTGATAAGACAATGAATTCCGTGCATACCACCCCCACCTACACCGCCACCGGTTTTACCATCTTCACTTTCAACTTCACCCACACCACCTTCGCCACCACAATAGTTTAAAATGGCGAGCACAATAAAATTGCCAATATTCAAGGGAGTAGGGAACGAAGATCTGTACCAATTTTGGTTCGTGGTAAAGGCTGTATGGGAAGCAAAAGTACTCGTGGATGACAATATAAAGAAGGAAACACTTGTAAGTGTGTTGTAGGATCGGGCATTGACATGGTACATTAAGAATTCTAATGACCATCCAAACGCAAGGATCGCAGATATCCAGACCGTGCTAAATAGGGAATTTAGTAGGCCAAAATCAGAGACGCAATCGATTATCGGTTTTAAGGAAATCGTGATGCTTCCAGGTGATACCCCCTGGGAGCTGGATCAGACACTAAAAAGTATGATTCGCAAAGCCAACATGACTTTGACAGATGGACAACACCGCGCATCATTTGTGGCATCACTAACGCCGCATCTAAGGTCCATGATGTCACAAGTGAAGTGCTCCAAGAGTTTATGATGGAGCACGAGAGTGTGTTGGGGGCCCTTAGGGTGCAGCTGTAGGTGTTATAGGTGTGGCCCTACAGGAAGGAACCTTGTCTACCCACGTCGTAGCAGGCACGTCAACAGTAGAACATATGCTCTACGCGAAGATGGCTAATACGATAACCTTGCCAAAGGGAGCGCTAGTCTCGGAGAGCACAATGGATTGGGTGACGCTTAATACAATGAAAGGCATTGGCCTTAACTTGGTTTCCCTTCCCTGCAACACACTTTATCAGCTGTAGGATGGGATAACAACAGAACTCCATGCCAGAGAGAGCTGCACAATCTAGGTTCTGAGTGAGCAAAAGATTAATACAGAATAGCTTAGCTTGCAACACGACAAGTTAGTGTTGCAAAACTGACAGTTTGTATAGACATTTGATGATGCTTTCTAGTGCATCCCATAGTTATCCATTGTAGCAGACCTGCCAATAGAAGTGTGGATCCACTGTTTAGCAAGTGGAGTCCATAACGTGCGCGAGGAAATAACAAGAGTGCAACTAGAGCTGAATCTCCAGATTGCTGAGCTGTGTCTGAAGGCGTAGCCTTCCACTCCCCCATAGGTCATAGAAAAGCACAGCAGTCCTATTGCAGCAGGGATGGAAGAGATTAGAGGTGCAGTCCGCGACTGTACCAACATTTTGGAGTATGCGTTGGAGGTCCTCACTATGTTGTAGGAGGACCCCAACATTCAGCAGCCAGAGACCGAGGCATGTGAACTCCAGCAACAATATGACATCATTAGAGGGAATGCACTTATAGTAGTCCTTACTCAGTGACTTGCAAGGATGCAGTAGGCCAAGGCTTTAAAAGAGTAGGTGGACATAGCATGCCACAAGGAAACAGTTCTAAAAGCATGTGTCCAACCATGGATTGATGAAGCTTTCTTAATCAAGATGGATATTGAAGGAAAGCTTACACAAATTCAAGGAATGCATTCACAGATGCAGCGCAACACACTGAAAATAGAGGGTTCAGAATCAAGAATGCAGCAGGTTTAGCAGGCAGTAGCTCAGTGCGTTGCCAACATTCAAGTTGTTCGGGACCAGCTAGAGGGACTCCACGCTAAGATCACTGCGCCGAGAGAGTGACTCGAGGACGAGTCACGATGTTTATGTTGGGGGCTTGTTGGGCATGGAATCCCCCCACAGCATGTTTTGGGGCTCAAAGCCCAAGTTTTGAGTATTATTGTTGAAAAGACTCTGCGAATTGCAGGTGCGAAGTGAAAATTGTATGTTAGAGTCATAGGGTTGTCCACCCTAAGTTTTGAATGTAGTGTCAGCCTACCCATGGTACGCGGACCATGGGATTGTATAAATAGAGCAAGGCTCTAAGTTGTAAAGAAAATTAGAGATACATAGAGGAACAAATGGAGTCTAGAAGATAGCGAGCATAGAGTGCTTTGGGTCATAGTAGTAGGAAGAGGTTTTGCAGCTGAGTGCGCAGAGGCCTAGTAGAGTCTGCAGATGAGTGCGTGGACCCCTACAGCTGAGTGTGTAGGGCGAAGTTGAGTCTGTAACCGAGGAAGGAATTAATAAAGAGAAGTTTTATCATAGTTTTGTGTATCTGTTCTTGGGTTAGTTCATGTTTGATGTAATTTGAAAATATACATTTTATTTACTAAGCTCACCTGTATGAATGATTTATATTGTTAAGTATAACTTGAAGCATGCAAATAGGCTAAGTTAATCAACTAACATTGGAACATCAGTGAAGTCTTGGGTAATAACACAGAAGCATAGTGTTCAACCCTTGAGTAGGGTTGCGCGAAGGCAGTATCTTAGGCTACGAGGTACGGGTAAGCGCGCGTAGCAACGTGCGTGTAGGGTCAAACCACAGACCCCTTGATACCATCAAACATCTCTAGGGTGCAGAAACCTAGTTCTAGCACCCTCCCATACTACTTCGGGTGAGACCTCAGTCCGCGCTTCACGGACTGTTGCCGAAAGGGCCAATAGTACCAAGATTTGTTTGGCTAAATCACCTTTGAACCTCGGTTAGGCCCCAACAAGCCAACAACTTTCTCACCAGATTAAAGCTGTTCCCCCCATTCTAAGTGTAGCTAACTGAATTTTAGTTTTATCGCTAGAAATGTTCTGAATGCGACAATACACTTCTAACTGCTTTATCCAGTTATCTAGCTTTTTAGGATTCATTTCGCCATCATAAATAGGTAACTCAATTTAACATCAAGTTTCAAAAGAGATGTTTCCTTAGGTTTCTTTTCTATTTTAGATTTTGCACTGGAAGAAGAAGAATAACAAGAGGAAGATGGAGATTATGGAGGTGAAGGAGGTTTATCATCCTTGCTTTTACCTTTGTCCTTCTTTGATAGCTTTAAAGAAGAAGCATCTCTCACCTTCTTGTCTTTGTACAATTCTCCCAACATCTACTTCATGGTTAAGAATGCCTGCTAAAATTGTTCCTCACTCATCTTGGTTTTAGTGTTTTCACCTGCATTAGGTCCTGACATGGTCGATTTCTGAACGACTCATCGCTTTCCAATCTCTGGATCGATCTGCTGAAGGATTCCTTCTCCTAATTACGACTTTGACCTAGTTAACATTCAATGCCACATTCTACAAACAAAATCTACTCTGATACCAAATTATATGATCTAAAATGATCATAAATTAAAAACTGATGTAGAATCGATTAGCCATTAATGATGTGAATGATAACTGAAAGCACAGAAATTGAGGCAAATTGCTTGAGTAGAAAACTTTATGACAACTGACTAAACATAAAATTGATGTGTAACAGAAGTGAAAATGGTAAAATCATAGTTATACTAGACAACAAATTGATGACAGAGTTCATCCCTGATGGACTACGTCTTTGGGTCTACTTTCAATATGCGCGACCATTTTTATTAGGAATGAGAAGGAAGGAGTCAATTACACGGTGAATTATATAGACTGAACTTACACACAGGCAATTTTGACCTCTGTCATTAGATAGCCCTCTAAACAAACTTTCCAATGTTGCTTATGGTTTCCAATTCCGACTCCCGATGCTCCTAAAACACTGAAAACAAAACAACCTCTAATCTACATCAGTGAAGCCCTGTAGCTTCACTCCCTCTGTTTGTCTGTACCATAATCCATACTAAGATGTGCCTCTGAGGTATCTCAAAACATACTTAGCAGCCTTCCAAAACAACTTGGTAGGCTTAACCATAGCTTGACTTAGCTAGTTCACCGCATAGCACAAATCAAGTAGTGTGTTCACTAAGTACATTAGTGAACCCAAAAGCTATCGATACACAATAGCTTCTACCACTTCTCCTGAACTAGCAGCCTCCTTCCTCCAGTTACCTGCTAGAGGAGTTTACATGGGCTTGCACTTCTCCATGTGGAATCTCCTGAGTATCTTATTAGCATACTTGCCATGAGACAGAAACAACTCCCCATCCTTCTACCACACTTCCTTGCCAAGGAAGTAGTGTATGAGACCCATGTCTTTCATCTCGAATTATCTTGCAAGGTCCTCCTTGCAAGACATGATCAACTGATCATCACCTGTTAATATGAGATCATCATCATAAAGAAGAATGATCAACTGCTTACCTTACACCAGGATGTGGTATGGGTTTGCATCTGCTTCACTCTTTGTGAAGCTCAACCCGGTGAAGTAGTTGTCGATCCTGGTGTACCAAGCATGAGGTGCTTGCTTAAGCTCGTACAAAGCTCTCTTGAGTCAGCACACATGCGACTCATGATTGAAGGTCTCAAAACCTTTTGGCTGCTTTATGTACACCTCTTCCTCAATCTTGCCATTGAGGAATACAATCTTCATATCCATCTGATGGATCTTCCAACCCATTTGTGCTGCTAGTGCCAACATCGATCTGATAGATGAGTACCTTGCTATAGGAGCAAAAGTCTCATCATAGTTGATCCCCTCGACTTGTGAGAAACCACGGGTAACAAATATTACCTTATATTTCTCCAAACTAGCATTAGCAGCTTGCTTTACTTTGTAAAGCCAACAACAACTCACAAATGAATTGTTCTCTGGTCTTGGAACCACATCCCAAACACTATTATGAACTATGGAGTCATACTCCTCCACCATAGCATCAACCCAAATTAGCCGCTGCACTGCTTACTCAAAGGAAGATGGCTCGATCTCAACACATTCCCCAATAAGGGTGTTGGATAGGTAAATCCCCTCTGCGAACAGAGGCGATCCCACTAGCCTAAAACAGAACTAGCCACAATCAATTCACGCTGCCACGCAAGTTCCTAGTTGTACATTAAAGGTGAATTAAGAAGACCATCCTGGAATCCAATGCTATAGTCGAGGCAGAGTTGGTATTCCCGCTCCCTCGCTCCGGCAGGTCACAATCCTTGCGATCCTTGCAAACGGACACCTGCACATGCAAAGGAAGAAACAAATACAAGCATAAAATCCACCAAGGCACAACTATATTTCAGTCAGAAAGGAAATAAATCAAACATCACTATAATAGACAATGAGATTGGAACTATAATAGCAGTCGTTCATTAATGAATAATAGACAGGAAAAGTTACAACCAAGGTTCTGACGTTGAACCTCTCCTCTGGCTGGGCGAGCAACTATATGTGTCTTGCAATGTACCTCCTCTCCGGCAGCATAACCTCTCTATGCTTCACTATCACTCACGACAAGCGTAATCACAACTAGCATTCCTCCCAAAACTAGCTTGTCTAATGCATGAGGACAGATATTTATAGATGGAGAAGGGAGAAAGATTCGATGAACCAGGACACCCATTGTGGATTGGCATTATCTCTGAAAAGCCACTGTGGATAGATGTCAAGGATAGATGATGACTCTCGACCTCTATCAGATGGATTTTACCCTCAAAAGACTTCGTGATCTAAAGGGAAAAAACAGATGGGCATGCGTTTGTCAAAAATCATTACCAAACTGGGCTGGCGCGGGTGTTGTTCTGTGATAGAGCGCTAATGGTCGTGCCCTCTTTTGAGGATCTCAGTGATTGGCGCGGGTAAGATACTGTGGACCTGTGCCAATGGAAAAAGAGTACTTTTTAGGGAGAATTTGCAGAAGGTGTCTTCAGGGAACATGAAGTACATACTCAGGGGAACATAATGCAAGTGTTTTTGGGTTATGTCACTGCTCACAGGTCCCGGAATGCGTTCTCCAATGTATGGAAACAGGGCGATAGGGACGGTGACCAATGGTGACAAATTACTGTGTAACAAATGCCCCCTAAAGCATGAAGTCCGATAGGGAGAGAGAGGGGTGAAATGCTTTATAGGAACACACAAGAACACATATAGCTGCCGCCGAGGATCTGCATTGAGAGACATGACTGATAGTTCAATTACATGATGTACGTGGTATGGTCGTAGCCATCCATAAGAGAGTACATAAATAATCTAGATCCATAGTATGGACGCAGCCATCTGGTTAGGATCAATGAATAGACTCAGGCATGGTCGCAACCATCCAGTGAATGAGTCATGTATCAAGAATCATGCCTGGATTACAACAGACACAATCCAGGGTCTTGCGCTCCATCTCGACCCGAACAAGAGTACAAGTTCAAGCATGCGAATAAATGAGCTGAAGTCGAACATGCATGAACATCGTCTGATTACCAGTCAATAGTGGAAACTGTTAATAGACGCGAGAGGTACCACCAATGATGACAATGGCCCTCAAGATACTATAGGTACAATCTACGGCGTGCGAATTAATGAGCTGGCGTCGAACACCCGTAGAATCATTCGATCAGAGGCCAATGATGAAAACCTCACGTCGAACACGAAGAACCTGCCATTGAGGCATGCAGGTTCCAAGGCACCGGAAGGGAGTCTCTAGATCAGCTTACTGGATAATGAGCTGAAGTCGACAAGAAGTGACCTTGATCGAAGGTGGGCCACAATGTTTCCCACATCATCGACACGAGACAGAGAGATAATGTTGTGAATCAAGATCATGTGAACTATCAGATGGAGGTTGTTTCTTTTCAAAGGTAAACTTCTCTTGAACATATTGGCGGCACGATAGTGGAATTGGCAGTATTTGACATCGATGGATCAAAGGTCATGATGACGAGGCAATGAGTAGATGAGAGGTCAAATAGGGTACCCAAGTCCATGGAAGCAAGTGAAAAATATGAGATGAGATATCCCCACCCTGGACACGAAAGCAGAGAAGTGCCATGTTCAAGAGCGACATACTGCCGACACGACGGTAATTATGGTTCCTTTTTTCCCCCGCCATTTCTAGCGAGTACCCCAATTATTTTTAACAAGCTTGATGGGGATATCATAAGATTGTGGTACGTCATTTCGACAAAATCCGATGTCATCAGGTTTTACCAAGTCTGACAAAGGAAGAACTCGGCGTCTTTTCATGTTTAGAGAGTTTGAAAAGACAGCAGAAAAGGAAACTCCAGGGGTGTCCTTTTTCGTAAAGTTGTGTCTCTCGGGCCCGAAAAAGCATAAAATAATGCCCGAAAGAACCGCCCGACCATTACGATCGAGGAGTACTTTTCATAAATAGTGATTTCAACCTGAAAAAGTAAAAAAGTGATCAAAATCACATCGTTTCATGACCATTAACGAGTTTGAAACGACAAAACCCGGTAATCTTTTTATGTTTTAACGGTCGACAAAAAGAACTTAAAATGACCGCCCCTTATTAACGTTTAACGAGTCAAGAGGAGCGACTCGGCAATCTTTTCTTCTTTAAATGGTCAGAAAAGAGCTAAAAGCGGACCTTAGAGTAACCTTTTCATTTGTTTTACTGAGCCTGAAAAAGTGGGAAAATGAGCTCATTACGTTGCTTGAGTTGCACCAAACTCTGTCATCATTCAAAAAACAGCGTAAAACCCACTTTGACATAAAAATATCCAAACAAAACATTATTTTAATGTATTTTTAAGCTAAAAGAAGCTATAAATAGTGAAATGGTAAAAAATAAAATTACTTTTCACTTTTTACCTTGTGAGTTTACCATTGAAGGGTTTTGGGTACAAATTTCAACTGCTGATTACGGTCGATCCAGGAGACCATTCGAGCCGCCGTCTGAAGCAGGTAAGAGGCCTCCTCCTTAGCTCCATTTCTATTCCATTTATTTAGTTTTCCTTCCACAGAATGATCCTCTGCAAGGGGGATTGCAAAAACTAGGGTTGCGCCCATTGGCGCGAGTTTCCCGCGCGGGTCCGCGCCAATGGGCAATTTTCCTAAAAGGAGTCGCGCCATTGGCGCGACTATTTTGAAAACAGTCGCGCCAATTGCGCGAACCAAGTTTTTACACAATTTTGACCGTTGAACCTGCAATTTATCTTGATTTTTGGTTTCACCATCGATTTATTGATGACATCTTCGGTTTTTTGGTTGCAGGTATTGGTCAGAATGGCGATAGAATGGAGAGAAAGGGAACATGAGGCCATAGATGCCATGGCAATGGAAGATGATGCATGCATGGATGCTTTGCGAGATTATGGCTTGAAAAATTTCTTTCTTACCTCATACTTACGTGCACAGCCTGAGTTACTAAGGTTCATTGTGGATGCTTGGGATATTGAGGATCAGGTATTCCGCCTGAAGGACCAGACATTGGAGTTGAATGTCTCTGATGTCTATTTTATTACTGGACTATCTCGGCGGGGTGCACGGCCCATCTTGACCGGTAGCAGGCCTTCCGGGGAAAAGATGGGGGAGGTAATGGAAAGGGTTTGTCCTGGGGCACAGACTGGATCCAACAGTGCCAAAGTAGATATCGTCACTATCCCAGATCTGGTGCTACGAGTGGTACTATTCACTATCACCCGGACGGCTGGGGTACAGGCACCCCACGAGGCCAGCAAGAATCACTTGCTGCTGGCGACTGAGTGTCTGCAGCCTATACTGTTTGATTGGGCAACGGCAGTGACAACAAATATAAAGAGGCAGCTTACCAAGTGTAAGCGTGATGGAAATAAGCAGTTTGGATATGGATCCATCATAGTATCGTTTTTCCTGGAGCGGCTACCGATATTCCGGATCCCGGGAGGTATTGTGGCAGATCCAGTGCCACGGGAGCCGAGGTTGGCTCGATGGGCACCACTTATGCCCAGAGGGGGTGGGGGCCAGCAGATGGCCTGGAGGCCCGAGTTCTTCATTTGGCTCCAACACCAGATGATCGTCGTGGAGGACTGGCCCTATGCGGGCACTGATTTTACTGGAGATCCAGACCTCCCATTGCCTAAGGGAGAGGATTGGGACGAGGAGCTAGGTAAGAACTCTTTATGTTTTTAATGTTTTTACATATTCAAGTTTTTTGCAATACATGTCTGTCTCTGACAACCTCTATATATATGTATGCAGATGTTGGTGCAGAGCGACCAGCTGACTTGCCTCATAACGTACGGAGAGCACAACCTGCAGCAGACCCTCAGGTAGAGGGTGAGGATGATCTAGTTCAGAACCTTGAGGCACTTACTCGAGGAATTCCAGATTATGGCAGATTGGCTGACGTGCCTAGAGCGTATCAGAGGCACACGGTGGGAGTATCTACTCGCGTCCATCGTCTGTTGAGACGTTTGGTGCGGGCGGTGACATGCTATCATGAGCATCACCGTGCTTAGACGCCTAGGTTTCATTTTTGTACATTTTTGAGAGACATGTTGTCAGCGGCTGTATGGGACTTGGACATGTATTATTTTTGGGTTATGTAATGCGTGCGGCGCAAACATTATGACACACACGTATATATATCCATATGTTTATGGTTCATTATTGTGTTTTCATGTGCTTGCTTATATACTGCTTTAATTACAAATTATGCAAATGTCTATCTAATACATGATTGGCCAATGCATCAGATAATGTGTTTAATTGTCTTGGAACACGTTGATATGTGATAAAATCAAAATGCCTTTCTAACAATCTTACACGTAAATATAACCTTAGAATATGATAGTTTCTGACGGAATATTGCCCGTTGAGCTGGTGGACAACAAGTTGAGAGTCCAGGTTCACTACCAATGCGCGAATACCGAAATTAATTGCTCTAGCAAGTAGCTCGATTACAGCACAGTATTCGGCGACATTGTTAGTAGTACGGCCTAAACACACACCCTGACAATCTATTAGCTCGCCATGAGGATCGTAGATCACCCATGCCGCAGAAGACAAATCGCGGGTACTGCGGCAGGCACCATCAGCGAAACCAACATAAGGTGCATCCGACATCTGCACAAGAAGCGAAAAACACAATAAGTGGTAACTATGTCTTGAAAACTGACACACACACACAACACACTAAAGTACATGTATGTACACAATAAAATGTACTAGCATCACACATAGTACTTTTTCAAATAAAGCCCATTTCGGGGCTTCCCAAGAGGGTTTCCTTCATAATCAATCAGCTCGTAGGCCCCTTTCTGCAGAACTTTCTTGACAATGTAAGGGCCTAGCCACATAGACTCGAGCTTTCCTGCGCCTAGCTTATCTTTTGCCTGATCATAGAGCAGGACTAAGTCTCCCTCAACGAAAGAACGTGGACGGATGGTCTGATCGAAGTGAGTCTTGACTCGCTTCTTTTGCGTTTCGATGGCCAAAGAGGCCATGCGACGAGTCTCATCTAACCGTTCTAAGTAAAGAAGGCGTTCTTCCAACGGAGTGGTGTTGGGAAGTAGCTCGACAACTAATTTCAATGAAGGGATCTCACATTCAATTGGAAGGGTAGCCTCTAGTCCGTAAACTAGTTGAAATGGATTGAAACCAGTGGCATCCTTCACGGAAGTTTGGTAAGCCCACAAGGCAGGGAATAACATCAAATGCCAGTTAGACTTATGCACACCAACGATACGTTGAAGCATTATAACCAAGATCTTATTGACAGCTTCAACTTGACCATTGGACTGAGGGTAGTATGGAGTTGAACTATCGTGTTGCAAGCCTAGCTGGGTTGTTAATTCCGACATCATATGATTACGGAAATGCTTTCCGTGATCAGTGACAATGGCTTGAGGGACGCCGAATCGTGAAATAACATGATTGAATAAAAATTGCACCGTTGTGTGACCGTCTTCAGTTAATGTAGGCATCGCCTCGGCCCATTTAGTAAAGTAATCGATGGCAACGATGATAAACCCATGCCCCCCGGCCGAGCGAGGGTTACAGGTCATATAATCAATGCCCCACTTTGCAAAAGGGCCGACGGAAACAACAGGGTGCAACGAAGCAGGAGGCGCTCGCATTTTCCGCTGGTATATCTGGCACTCATGACAAGAGCGGACGACAAGAATGCAATCCTTGAAAATAGAGGGCCAAAAATACCCAGCACGAAGGATTTTTTGGGCGGTAGCATATTCGGACATATGTCCGCCACAGGCACTGGAGTGGCAGTTATTTAGAACCCGTTCAGCTTCCTCGAGAGTAAGACAACGGCGGAGAACAGAGTCTGCACCAAGACGATATAATGTATCTCCAATGATACGGTATGGTTGAGATTGATGACGAATCCTTCGCTGAGCGTCTTTAGACACACCCAGGCGAAAGGTGGATGTTTGCAGATATGTGATGATATCTCTGTACCATGGATCGAGGGTGCTAATGAGGAACAGGGTCTCATCCGGAATTTGATCCTCTACAGGCGAGGTCGAGGAAGAAGATGGAAAAGAGCAAATCAACTCAGCAAACACAAGGGATTTCTTAGACTTGGCAGTGGTAAATTCCAAGTCAAACTCTTGGAGGATAACAATCCACTTCGAGTATTTGCCCCCTAGCAACTGGCGTGACAATATATATGTCATGGGATTGCAATCAGAAATCACGGTGGTTGTTCGCAGCAGGATATAATGACGGAAACGTTGGATAGCACAAACCACGGCTAAAGCCAACTTCTCGACATAAGCATATCGAGTTTCCGTATCTAGAAGGTTGCGGCTGAGATAATAAATAACGTGTTCAGTGCCATCATCATCAGTTTGGACAAGAACCATGCCGATAGTGGTATCGGCGGCAGCCAAATACAAGGTATAGTCACGATAATAATTCGGAGGACGGAGCAATGGAGCAGAAACAAGGAGGCCCTTGAGACGCTCAAAAGATTCCTGAGCTGTGGCATCCCAATGAAAAGGGACATCACGCTTTAGTAATCGTGTAAAACCTTTGGCCACCTCGGCATAGTTGGGAACAAAACGACGTAAAAAATTGGCTTTTCCCTGCAAACTCTGCAACTGATGCAAAGAAGCTGGGGGAGGGAGATTCACGATAGCCTCGACTTTAAGGGGATCCAAACGGATGCCCTCTCGGGAAACGATAAACCCGAGAAGTCGGCCAGATTCAACGCAGAAGACACATTTGTGAGGATTAAGCCTAATTCGATAGTATCGACAGCGAAGAAAGATTTCGCGAAGGTGCGTAGGGTGGTCCTGACGTTTAGCTGAATGAGCAGGGAGATCATCCAGGTAAGGCTGTACAATATGTCGAATGTCATGAAATGCATAAGACATTGCACGCTGGAAGGTAGCACCGGCATTTTTAAGACCGAAAGGGAGCTTCTTATAGGAAAAAGTCCCCCATGGGCAAATAAAGGCAGTTTTGTGTTGATCAGCGGGAGCAATATTGATCTGGTTATAACCAGAGAAACCGTCCATAAAAGAATACATTTCACTTCCGGCACACTCGTCAATAATTTGATCAATGAATGGTGTGGGAAAATTATCTTTAGGACAGGCTCTGTTTATATCACGATAATCGACACAAACCCGGATTGTACCTTGTTTTTTGGTTACAGGTACAATATTAGAAACCCAATCTGTGAGAGGAATAGGATAAATAAAACCGGCGTTAAGAAGCTTCTCTACCTCGGCCTTAATTGCTGCAGCCTTTCGGGGGTGTACGGGGCGTAAACGTTGACGAACAGGCTTAGCACCTGGGTACGTGATTATCTCATGCACCACGATACTAGGATCAATGTCGGGCATCTCTTCATAGGACCATGCGAAGACATCACGAAATTCGCGAAAAAGGTTGGAATAAAGTTGAATCTCCTCTGGAGTACAAGTGACTCCAATGTGAAGATGCTCGACAATCCCTGGTTTGACAGAGATGTCGATGGGTTGGGTTTGCGTAATGTTCGCCATATTCCCTTCAGAAAACACCTGATCAATCTGAATAGGCGTTTGAAGGATTTGTGAGGGGAGACAAGGAGCAAACCGCTCGAGGCATGTTAGAAAATTCTGCTGGGTAGGTAGAAATGAGGAACGATGGTGAGAATCATGCCAAGGAGGTTCCTCTAGAGACATGGTCTCAATAATAGCTTCGTCGGAGAGAAATGTTTCTCTTAAGGAATCCGAAGAAGCCTCGTCTAGAAGCCCTGAGGATGGAGTAAGCGTAGAAGAGGGAGCCGAGGCAGCAATGATTTCAACATAATTAAGCTCGGCAGGACTCAACGGCATCCGGTCGCCCCAGGAATCTATTTGGTCTGTGGGAGGTATGATCCACGGGTCAGAACCAGTAGTGATCATATTGACAGAGGCGATATTTGGAGGAGGGAGCGGAAAAACACCCATAAGAGCGGGATCTTTGAAAAGTCCAGCTCCCAAACTCTCAGATAATTTGGAGGTATGCTCCACAAACGGAATGGTGCCTTCGGAAGAAGAAGCAAAGAAGGATAGCTGGTCAACGGTAACGATCTTCCCTTGATGAGGGAAATGAATGATTCGAAAGAAGGATGAAGCAACAACTTGCATCGCGTATATCCAGCTACATCCGAGAAGGAGGTTGTAGGTTAGAGTAGCATCAACGACTTCAACTTCCATCTCGACCGTCTTCCCTTCCAAAGAGATTGGTAAACGTTGGAGTATACCGTAAGGACAGGACGCTCTTCCATCAAAAGCTTCCAAGGTAGTAGGAGACTGGCTCAGCGTTGGAGATCCAATAGCTTTCCAACAGGCAACAGACATGATGCAAGTTGAGGCACCTTCATCAATGACTGTACGATGAATCGTCTTGGAATCAATAATCACCTGTATGAGGAAGGCGATTTGGGGAGGCAGTCTCTGAGTATGGCGTTCTAAGTCAAAAGTGATTAAATCTGAATCAGCCGGGTCTATGCCACCAATGGCAGATAGCATGGACTTCCTCTGAGAAGGGCAACTCTGGAGAACCTCTAACGCGGACATAGCCGACGGAGTCTGTGCTAAGTCCTCAACGATATTGTAGTGTTGTGCAGCACGAGCATTCGGATTGTAAGAGGATTTCCGGAGTACTCCTTTTGGAGGGGGTCGAAGAGGCGTCTCAGTGGTAGGTCTCTCAATGTGGAGTGGACCTGAACTGAATGGAGGAGCAATAGAGGGAACCTCAGGCTCCTTCCCGGCAGATGGCGGATAATCTTTTGTTCAAGTATTGATATTAATGGGTACTGTACTAGCCATAAACACTTGAGAACCAAAGGAAGAGGGAGGCTGAGAAGGGTCAGCCATCATTTGAGTTTTTTGAATGTGTTGGGTGGGAAAGGGCTCTTTGAGCACCGCAGGAGTCCCAGGGGTGTCTTTTAACAAACGACTAAATTTGGACCACCTCGGGCAGTCCTTGGTATAGTGATCCTCATCACAGATAAGACAAGGATACTTGGGTTTGCGTTTAGTGCCGTCCTCGGGTTGAGGTTTTGGGGCTTCCTGTTTGGGTTGTTCTGGCTTATTTTTCGTTTTCCCTTTCTTCTTCTCTTTCGAGGCCTTGTTTGCCGTATTGGATTGGACGGCATTAACCTCAGAAGTAACATTTGAAACAGGTGGTGCCTGGGAAGGTTGTTCATTCGAAGCAATCAATTTTTGCTTCCCAGGGTTTGCGGGATTTTTCTTTGAGGATGAACTAACTGAACCAATGATACCATCAACAGTGGGTGTTGGCGGGGCTTTAGACATTCCTGGTCTTGGGGCATCAGGCAAATAATCATATAATGTACCTGATTGAGAATAAACTAAATCAAGGTACTGAGCGCGCGCAATAGCTTGCTCTTCAGTAACACACACTCCCATGGCAATATCTCGGGCTATTGGAGGAACGAACGAAGTCGTAAACCAATCGGTAAGAAGCTGGTCGGGAATCCAAAATTTGATCATATGTCTACGCCGTCTCCATTCATGGATATGATCAGAGATATGCGTAGCCGTCGTTTGTATTAAGGAAGTGAGGAGGTGCGTACCCGTTTCATATCGAATGGGTAACTGGAAATGAGTGAGAAATGCCATAGCCAAAGAATTGAAATCCTGAAAGGACCCGCGATTAAGTTCGATATACCACTTAGCGGCAGAGCCAGTGAGAGTCCTTTGAAAAAGGCGAAGCCGAATTGAATCATCAAGCCATGAATTAGATGAACACCACAAATGATAAGTCATGACATGGGCTTGTGGGTCTTCATTGGCTTTACCATCGAATTTTGGACAGTCACCAGGAATTTTAGTTGGAACCGGAGGCCAATAAGGATTATGAAGAATAGGATCATTGGTTAATTTGGACACATCCAGTAATTCTAAAGTCGCTAAGAATGGTAATTGAGGATTGAAAGACATC
Source organism: Pinus tabuliformis (assembly GCA_031772625.1). Classification (NCBI taxonomy): domain Eukaryota; kingdom Viridiplantae; phylum Streptophyta; class Pinopsida; order Pinales; family Pinaceae; genus Pinus; species Pinus tabuliformis. Next base: position 24,544,653 of record CM062816.1, read on the forward strand.
TGGGGTTGCTGGTAGGATGGAGCACCAGGGTTCCAACCAGGTGGTGGTTCCCCCCATGGGTTTTGTCTGGATGGATTTGGCCCCATAGTGTATTGGCCATAGGGATTTGTATTTTTCCCCCCAGCATAAGGATTACCAAACGATGCTACAGATGCGCCATATGGATGTTGATAAGTCTGCGAAGGATTCGCCTGCAGTTGTTGGTAGTTATGGTATGGGGCGAACAAAGGTTGCCCTTGAGGTTGCTGGTAGCCATATGGTGGTGGGGCTCCAAATTGAGTTTGAGCACCAGGCTGGGTTTGATAAAAAGTTTGTGATTGAGCCCCAGCCTGCATTTGAAGACCAGATGGGTTTTGGGGTCACGTTTGGGGCCACGGACCGGATTGAGCAGCGCCAGTAGGCTGTCCTGTACGTTGGGCTATCTGGCCAGAAGGAAAACCTTGTTGATACTGAGGTTGGCCGACCTGTCCAGAAGGTTGTACCTGCTGATACTGAGGTTGGCCTACCTGTTGGGATTGGAACTATTGTTTTCCAGCTGAAGGTTGTCCTAACAGACTAAATGGCTGAGAGGGCTGGGCAGTTGGTTGGCCCAACTGTGTTTGAGGCTCACCAGCTTGCCCATAGGGTTGTGAATACTGGACAGTAGGCTGACCAAGTGGTTGAGTAACTTGTCCAGATATTGGACCATACTGGACATTGGTTGGTTTGGGTTAATAGTTTGTTGACCAATTTGTCCAGCAGGATAACCTTGCTGGATACCAGGTTGGGCTTGTTGAAAAGATGACTGACCTGAGTTACCAGAAGGTTGCATATAAGAAGAGAAAAAGGGACCACCAGCAGCAAAAGGGTTTCCATGAAAGGATTGTCCTTGTTGGTCTTGGGGGGGTTGTCTTGGAGACTGCACAGATGAAACTTGACCACCATGAAAAGTGGTGGAGGTCCAATCAATTGACAATGGGACTGATACCTCAACAACCGGTTGAGACGACAAATACAGATCGTATGGCCCCTGTATTGGGACATTTGTCATGGGATCAAAGACTCTGAACAAGGAAGCCGAGGGACGACTAAAAATAGGAGTCGAAGAGGCTACACAGACCGTTGGAGCGGTTGTGACTGAGGTAACAGATGGACTGCGACTTTGCGGAGTAAAAGGCTCCATAGTAGGAAAAGTGTGTGGTGACCAAATGGAACCCGTGAACGGAGTTCCAGAGGGCATAGTATCTCTTAAAGCTTTATAGCCTGGTGGTAAATTTGTAGTAGTGGGAGTACTACTAACATGTATAGGGTCCGTTGCGGTGGGAATTTCACCGCTCGTCGCAACGGACTCATCAGTCGTTGTAGGGGACAAATCATCCATGTCAGAGGAAATAGGTGGGACTGACACACGAGGAGAAGTATAGTCCCAAAAAGGGACACTGTCCTCAAAAGGTTCCCACGTAGGGTTCCAATGAAACTGGTAAGTCTCGTCACCTGGGGCACGAGAACTAAGTGGTTGTATACTTGGAACCACAGGAAGACTCACAACTGATATCTCAGCAGAAGACGAAATTGGTAATTCCGCCAGGATGAAACTTCACAAACCTAGGGAATCTACTGAGACAACCCCTACTCAAACTAACACAAACAAAATCTAATTGGGTAAATGTTATCGTGGCTAATAAATTTTAGGACACAAATACACAACTTGACCTTTTCTTGTTTTAAGAGTCAAGAAAAGGACAAAAGATGACTCTAGTCTCCTTCGAATGTTTAATGAGCACGAAGTGACAAGACGCTCACAGGCACCTTTTCTTTTAGAGAGTCCGAAAAGTATCAAAAGTGACTGCTCTGGAAAGCTAGGCAAGAGGTTTACCAAACAATCCGTAAAACTGCTTATACACCTCGGCAATCAGATGAAAACCAAGGACTTCCCATACTGCAGTCAATCTTCCCGAATGCTGTGTTCAGTGCATTACGGCTTGTAAGGCGGTAGACTCAGCTTCCTATGGATAAAAGGTTTTAATCCTATAGGGGTCCCCCAATATATACGCGACGATACGTGGGAGCACAGTCCGTATTGGCACCTATCGTTTCACCGTGGAGGAATCACCCAACCACTCGACGATAATCTACCAGGTTTAAAGACGTCGGAACACGTCTCTAACCTAGACCTCTAGAATGTTTGCGTTAGATTCCAATGCATTGTTATGTTCATTGAGTTTATTTTAAAGTTTATCTTCGATTATGTTTCAGTTTTTTGGTCCTACCGTATGTGATATCTCAAAAACTTCTTAAATGCGAACTACATGCCAAAACTATATCATTTCATTCAATGAATTCTATCTACAGGAAGGTTGAGATCTTTACACAAATGAAATGATCACTCAGCAAACATCAAAGATCCTAATGCAGCTAATAACAAGAAATGAAAATTTTTTCTTTTTCTTTTTAATAGCAACAAATAACAATAAACGCTAACTAGTATGATACAAAAGATATTTTGTTTTTCTTTCCTTTAAGATGGCATGATGCATTTAAACAAATCTTAAGAGATATTCACAAGTATAAACAAACCAAGTTCACTCGATGAAATGGAACCAATTCTGAAACACCAAGATGAACTATCCAAGCAAGGAGAAACACAAAGACTTTCAATGAACCATGTAATCTAAGTTCAAATGAAGTCGAGCAAAATCCAGAGAAGCTAGAAGTGGATCATACAAAGCATAGAAGACCAAGCTTTAACAAACCACTAGATAGGTGCGGAACACAACCAACAAGTTGACTGGAAAATCAAAAGACTGAAACTTCCCACAGAAGGCTAGACACGCGAAGCCACTAGATGTTCTAGGGCTAGGACGAAAATCCATAGAAATAAGCAAACAACTGAAGGATAAAGGCAAAACCAGTCAAACAGAGGTTCAACACACTTCCAGAGGCTGTAAAAGATATAAAAAGATAAAAATCTGAGTTGAAAGAGCTTCCAACCAACACACAGGCACAATTCACAGGGCTGGCGCGACTGTTAGCCTGCAACTTGCACTACCAAAAGATTGGCGCGGGTTGCTGTTGGGCAACATGCGCCAACTGGCGCGACTGTCAGAATAAAAACCGCGCCAACAAAGCTTACCGGCTTAAAAAATAAATAACACGACCCCAGGCCGGGCTGACAGTGTTCAGATGGATCAAACAGTAAAGAACAATCTCAAAACTGACCCAGAAAGCTCATTCACTCAAGCAAGCAAGAGAAAATGAACATGCAAGACCAGTTCCAAATTGCTTCTCCCCAGTGGAGTCGCCAAATTGTTGGATAGGTAAATCCCCTCTGCGGATAGAGGCGATCCCACTAGCCTAAAACAGAACTAGCCACAATCAATTCACGCTGCCACGCAAGTTCCTAGTTGTACATTAAAGGTGAATTAAGAAGACCATCCTGGAATCCAACGCTATAGTCGAGGCAGAGTTGGTATTCCCACTCCCTCGCTCCGGCAGGTCACAATCCTTGCGATCCTTGCAAACGAACACCTGCACATGCAAAGGAAGAAACAAATACAAGCATAAAATCCACCAAGGCACAACTATATTTCAGTCAGAAAGGAAATAAATCAAACATCACTATAATAAACAATGAGATTGGAACTATAATAGCAGTCGTTCATTAAATAATAATAGACAGGAAAAGTTACAACCAAGGTTCTGACGTTGAACCTCTCCTCTGGCTGGGCGAGCAACTATATGTGTCTTGCAATGTACCTCCTCTCCAGCAGCATAACCTCTCTATGCTTCACTATCACTCACGACAAGCGTAATCACAACTAGAATTCCTCCAAAAAATAGCTTGTCTAATGCATGAGGACATATATCTATAGATGGAGAAGGGAGAAAGATTCAATGAACGAGGACACCCATTGTGGATTGGCATTATCTCTAAAAAGCCACTATGGATAGATGTCAAGGATAGATGACTCTCGACCTCTATCAGATGGATTTTACCCTCAAAAGACTTCGTGATCTGAAGGGAAAAAAAGATGGGCGTGCGTTTGTCAAAAATCATTACCAAACTGGGCTGGCGCGGGTGTTGTTCTGTGACAGAGCGCCAATGGTCGCGCCCTCTTTTGAGGATCTCAGTGATTGGTGCGGGTAAGATACTATGGACCTGCGCCAATGGAAAAAGAGTACTTTTCAGGGAGAATTTGCAGAAGGTGTCTTCAGGGAACATGAAGTACATACTCAGGGGAACATAATGCAAGTGTTTTTGGGTTATGTCACTGCTCACAGGTCCCGAAATGCGTTCTCCAATGTATGGAAACATGGCGATAGGGACGGTGACCAATGGTGACAAATTACTGTGTAACAAAGGGCCATGAATCCAGTGTACCTATCAGGTGACCTCCTCTGTCTACGCTGAGAAGATGGTTCTCCCACATTCTCTCTCGCATCCGACAATAATCTGTCATCTTCTCTCATGCGATTCTGCCCATCTTTGGAAGACTCTACCTGAGTGGATGTCTCCACTCCTAGAACCTCTACATGCGGCTAATTGGCATTAGTCAGAGGCTCCTCCTCCTTAGGAAGCAAAAGTTCCTCCACAACCTGTCGTTGGAGCTCCCTCTCAAGGGAAACTTGCATGGCCTTCTGCTCATCAAACTTAAGATCTCTGTGAAACACTGTCCTCCGACTGGTAGGCAATTACACCTGATATTTGTGAGGTGTATCAGTGTACCCCACAAGTATTCCCAACTCAGCTGTCGGCTGAAGTTTCTTCCGAGCATCCTTGGTCACATGGAAATATACCTATGAGCCAAAGATCCTGAAGTGACCCACATCTGGTCTCTTCCCGAAGAAGGCTTCCTCTTATGTCTTCATCCCAAGTATATGATGTGTGCTTCTGTTATGCAAATAGACCACTGTGTTGCATGCCTCAGCCCACAAATGAAGTGGTAAGCCTTGGTCATGCAGCATCACTTGAGCTGCCCCCACAATCATTATGATCTTCCTTTTAGCCACCCCATTCTGCTGTGGGTTATGAGGTGTTGTCAACTCTCATTTAATTCCTTCCACTGCACAGAAGTACTTAAACTCTTGAGAGGCATACTCTCCACCGTTGTCACTTCTTAAGGCCCTGATCTTCTTTCTTGATTCTTTCTCAACCAAACCTTTGAACTCACAAAACTTTGAGAAGGTTTGATCCTTCTTCTGCATGAAATAGATCCAACATTTATGAGAAAAATCATGAATGAAAAACACATAATACCTTTGTTTAGTAGTGGATGCTATTGAGAATGGTCCATGTTACACTAAAAAATGTCACCATGACTACTTACAGTTAGTATGGCTCAAATCAACAGTCATGCTACCCTCTTAGGCAAGTCTTATGCCTCTGCTATCCATCTCAAACTCAAAAAAGAGAGAAAGTCTTGTAAAAAATGTGTTTATCTCTGGGGTCGCAGGTTCTCTCTAGCCTTACCTGCGGGGACGCTCACAATGTTCACAAAAGCTGCGTCCTTGGACGCTCTGTATGTTAAGGGACAGGTGCGTCCTTCTGTAAAAGGCAAAATGCGCAAGTTTCATCTTAAAAAAGTTACTTGTGGTTACTTCTAGAACTTTCTAGAGGTCGGTTTGATGAAATGGATGCGCCTCCAGTTGGTTCATGTATCCCTATTAAGGAGGAACTTATCCCATCAATAAGGGAGCTATCCCACCCAAAGAGGGGGATTATCCCATTGATGGTGGACCTGAATAACCTCTTTACAGCACTATAAATAAAGGCATTGAGCCAGAGGGAGAAGAGGTTGAAAGCTATACATTTCTAAGGGTAAATGCTGCAGGAATTAGGACTCCCATTTAGAAGCTTGTGAGGAGAGATTGCCATCTTTGCTTGTTCTATTTGGAAGTGGGTGAGCTTTGTCAAAGTAGAGGAAGACTCTTGTGGACCCTGGAAGGAGCTTGCACAACACCAAGGCTCAGGTTGTAATGGTTCCTTTTGATTACCTTTAATGCAAATTGGTCCATTCTTCTCAATAACTTGTTGTTTATGGGTTATTTCATGTACTCCTTGGTCTATATGTTGAATATGCTTTGTTTTATGTCATAATCAGGTGCTATTTAATTGTTTGACTGTTGGTGATTACAGGTTTTGGAGAAAAGGAGGAACTCATCCAGATCAACAAAGCTTGGACTTCTACAACAGCGTTTGGACAAAGGTAAGAACGAAACACTTGATTTCTCATATCACAATGCATGTTTAGAGAAGGATAGTTCTAGTTTGTCTTGTTTGTCATTAGAATGTCTTAGAATTCTAGGAAGGTCGGTTGTGTCCGCACTTTTGACTGATTCCGTGTGACAGTCCACACACATCTATATGAAATCGCTCCAAGTTTGCTTCAACTCAGCTGGCTCGATCATGAAAGGAAGACTTGGCATACTTTCCAAAAGGAGAACCTTTGCATGTGTCCACTTGCTCAAGTTTACCTTTGGGAAGTCTGGTAGAAATCTGTTTCATTATCTTCAAGGCCCCGTGATGCAAGTGGCCCAACTGCCTATGCCATAACTCGCGAATGTCTTGGCTTTGCATCAATTCTACTTTCGAACTCAATGCAGCACAGTCATCTACCTCTAGCTTGTAGATATTCTTCACTTGAATCCAAATCCTCTTGGTCTGACCCATGGCTATGTGTCTCAGGAATGCCTTTCCTTTACTGAAGACAACATTGTAGCCTTTGTCTTCCAACATCATGATCGATACCAAGTTCTTCATCAGTCCAGACACATACTTTACATCAGTCAGGGTGACAGGAGCTCCATGCCCCCTCTGAAAAACAACTGTGCCTTCACCTGAAACACAGTACTTTGCATCATCACCCACATCTATGCACATCTTGAGGTATTTCTCTTCCAAGGTACTGAAGAAACTCTTATCGCGGGTCATGTGGAATGAGGCTCCACTATCCAGGTACCAAACACAACCCACCGTCGATGAAACCATGCATGGGATGAGGGTAAAATCCAATTTGAACTGAGAGGCCAATGCCTCACCTTCTGATCCTTTCGAGGATCCCTTCTTGGATTTATTCAATGGAAAATTAGTTGCATAATGGCCCACCTCATGACAATTATAGCATCTAACTTTAGATTTGTCAATCTTCTTCCCACCATGAGAAGAACTCAATTTGGAATGGGAAGCCTTCCCTTTCCCTTTCTTTGCCTTACTTGCTAAGGCTAGATTTTCTTCATCATCATGCTTAGATGAAGAACCATCTCTGGTGCTTCTCCTAATCTCTTCCTGCATTAGATCCAACCACTGAGCAGTTTCTCTCTTTCATTCACTGAGTCCTGGTAGCTATTCCAGCTCTTTGGAAGACCAAGGAGAGAAAGGCTCACCATATCATCGGTTATCGTTATTCCTACACTACCAAGCTCATCTCTACAGGTGGTGAGCTTGTTCACATATGTAGAAATAGTGTTGCCCTTTTCACACTTGATTTTCTGAAGCTTTTCCTTGAGCGCCAATTTCCTCTGGTCGCTATTGTATTGATATAGGTCCTTCAATGTCTTCCAAATTGAATACAGTGTCTCCTTCCCATGGAGACTCGATAAAATATGGTCTCGAACTCCCTACAGAAGAATCCTTCTCGGTTTCGCCACCCACTTCTTCCATTCAGTCAATTCTTGTGCATTAGCTGTAGCTGGCTTGGGAATTTCTTGATTAATGAAATCCTTCAAATCATTGTCTTCTAATATCGCTTCCATGTGATACTTCCATGCTATGTAATTCGAGCTGCCATCCAGGGCATACTCGAGTCTCAAGTCATTGAATGCCATTGATGAACTTTGAGGTGTGATAATAAATCGATTTTGTACCTGCAATCAATAACTTCAAACTTTGAATCTTTTCCCTTCTCAGTATGTTGTTCACGGCTATGATCACCTTTGCTTTGATACCATGTAGAAATTCTCACTGTAGATTAACCTGATTATGCAATGTACTAAAGGAAAATACTTAATCTACTTCTACAATCAAACTTGCAGAAGCTTAATCAATTTGAGCAAGATCAAACAGAACACGTATAACAAAGAAGAAGAATCAATACACATGAAACATAGAAGAATACTCTGGGGAGAGCCTCAGCTAAAAACCCCACTATCTATATTATCATACAAGGTGGAAATACTTCAGAATTATACAAAGCCTTAGCTCTCATAGCGAGGCAGTTCTTAGTACAATCCTCCTCAATGCTTGTTGGTCACTTTAATTGCTTATTGAATTAAACAACGAAGTGCAACATTAATTATCAACCCAGGGAAGTCTTGTTATTTCAAAGGCAACTACGTACTATATGCACTCAATTTTAAAAGCATTAAAAGTTGTAGTACAAACAAATCACGCCTTAAATTAACAAACTGAAGCTCCACTTTGCATTACAGCAATTACACTCTATTGCAGATAACTAAAGAATGCTTAATTCTATTCAAAGAATCATATAATGAAAAGGAATCAATCTGCAAAGGAAAACAATGGTTGTGCTGTAACAGAGAGTTAGGACCCTATCCCCAGAGCGGGAATCTCCAGCACCTGTCTCTGATTAACTAGCTTGCGAATTCACTCTGTAACTTAATCACCGGCGAAACACTCATGAATTAACTTTGAATAACACAACAATCAATTGAGAAAGAAACAGAGTTTTAGCAAAAGGTATTATAAACAATATTCAGGGAACAATACTTGTTAACAAGGCATGAATAAAAGACACACTTGACACACTGCAGAAATATAATGGGTGAATCTTGTGATGAAGGTGGGCCTTGTCCTTCTCATAAGATTCCCTAGGAAACAAGAACTCGAAAAATATGTTCAGAACAAAATCTTATTCATCTATCAATATGTCATATTACAAATAATTCCAGCTCTGTTCCTTTAGCTAAGCCTTTTTCCACAGTTTGTTCATCCCCTTCTAATGTAGATGTCTCCTCTTTATAAAGGGGAGACATCTATTACAAAAGATTTACATTATTTTAAACCATTATACAAAAATAGGGAAAACAATTTCCCGTCAACAAAATGTTGTTACAGTAATGTTGTCTTTAGATTATAGGCTTTACATCCAGTGTAACAGCGTTCTTGGTGATCAGTCTGGTTCCTTTGTTGTTTTCAAATTTAGAACGCAAATCTCAACTGTTTCAGCATCAAGAATCTCAATTGTTTCAGCATCAAGATTCACGTGCCGTTTTTACTGTTTCAGCAACTGCAAAAATAGTCTCGCAAACTCCAAGCTATTTCAGCAACGCGGAATGCACATCATTCTTTAACTGTTCAGAACTTAATAATTCAAAGATTAACTATGAAGATGTCGTGATTATATGCTAAATAATTAAACATATAGTGATGAGAAGAATCATTACGTACCTTTGAGATAATTGGGTTAAAACATTAACACAGACTTTTAAATGTAAGTTGAAAAGGATGATATCATGGCAAAATATATGGTCAAAAAGGGACAATATGAGGTCCTAACAATGCTCACAGGCAAACAAATATTCTCACGAGCCTTCTCCTCTGCTCTCCAAACTCCTATTTCCTTGCGCAGTTTTCCCTGCGTGCTCCAACTGTAACCTTGAGTGACACTGGTCTCACTCACTGCTCTCACTCATTGTAAAACTACGCAAATCTCAAGGAATGAATTACTTCTCCATTCAAGAGATTTTCTTATAGGAAAATTCTTGCAACTAATAGTACATTGTCCCTACCTTTAATCTCAATCGGGTCTTTGTCTAAATTGACATGCATGATTTATTTATGAGAGAATCTTCAGTTATCTAGAGTACACTAGTTTCATGCATGCATGCATTAACTGACTGAGCTCACAATTAGTTCCTCAACCTGCTTGGAACTAATTTAACTGGACTTAACTTAGTTAACTGAGCTAACTAATTACAACTCAAATTCAACTCATCCTTATCTCCTTAATTAAGGGATAGCTTCCTCAATCAAATGGATAACTGTTGCATGACTTCATAAAGACTTCATGTTTGAATTTCTCCAACTAATTAACTCAATATGAATTAGTTAATTATTTTTGAAACAACTAGTGAGACTAAATTTGAATTTTAATTCTCAATTTTAATTCAACGAAAAAAATAAAATTGGAATATTCTTGTTGCCACATTTCAACATGCACTCCACTGCAGGGTTCCACACACTTAGTTGCGGACTTCTAGGCCTCTGTTTCCTGAGCTTTCCTTCAATGGATGTTGTGATTTCATAAGCCTTGTCTATCCATGGCTGTAGGCATGCTTTTAAGACCGCTTATGTATGTCGAGCGGCATCCACCTGTTCCTTGAGTGCCTTTCCCTCCTACATCCGTGCGAGCCTCTATGTAAGGGAAACCATCTGCGCGGTCCCTTTGACCTCATCATATTGTTGTTGTAGCTCGCGCTCCTCTGTCTCCAGGTGCCCTACATTTGGTTCCTCCCGCAATGTGGTTAGGACCTCGAATGACTGTTCAAAAAGCTGCATGCAGTCTGCCACTACACTGTCAACTTCCGTTATTTCTGTTGTAATAGTGTTGGTACGTTGTTCCCTAACTTAAAATAGAGTTGAAGGCTAGGCCTTCCACTACAATTCTATGATCTTCAAGTTCAGCTCCAGCTGAACCTAGGCCTTCTTTGTTCAAGCGTTGCACACCCTTGTGGCAAACTTGTGGATGCACGCCTCCACTGGTTCTTCTGCTTGAATGTCCAACTCTGGGACCATCCAACAGGCTTCCTCCAATACCTGAATTATTTTCTTGTTCTTCTCCACTGCCTAGTTGTGTTGCAGGCCCAACTGCTCGATGTTGATGCGCTGCTTGCTCATCACCTATAGAGCACGACTCTCTCGGGCCCTGAGTTCCATGGTGACTCCATCCTGCAAGAGGTAGAGCATCTCTCAAGGGAGCACAACCATGTTCAATCCTACCCGTTTCAAACTGCTAACCATGGGCCTGTCGTCCTCGTTCTTTGTAGTAAGTGTCCCATCTAGTAGCACTATCGTTATTGTCACCCTTGTGTGCAACATCTCCTCGGTAGCTGAAGTGCCGATTGCGAGGCTGGTGGACACTGTGCTAGCCTATGGAGTGCGTACTTGCAACTCCTACATCTTTGTCAGGAGAGCCCCTAATACCAACTGTTGCTGCTCTTCGAATTGTTGGAGGGCCTCCGCGGTGACATCCCTCGCCATTTCTCTGATATCATGCAAATCCCCCTCAGTGAGGGTGATTAGGTCAAAGGATGTGTTTGTTGCCTTGGTTTTATTTCATTTCACTGCTTGCTTGCGTGGTTGCATATGCTTGAGTTGGGTGGACGTTGTCTATGGGTCCACACCACCTTGTTCCGTCTCTGTTTTTGCCTCAGTTTCAAGTGAAGGTGAATTCTATCCTTCGTGCTCTTCTCCTCCTTTTTTATGTTGTTCTGCCAGTTTCGCGGCGTCGCACGCTGCCTGGGCCTTAGCGTCTACTTCCTCTTTTCTACGCTTCCACACCCTGGGTTTCAAATTCCATTTCCGTGTCCCCATCATCCACCAATATTTCTTTAGATTCTTCCTCGATGGCCTCCATATTAGTGGCCTTCCCCTTTTCCTGCAAGGTGAGCTTGGTCCTTTGCGGGTTTCTTGGTGATATGCACACCGGGATCATAGCCTACTTATCCTTCTTAGGTGTTAGTGTTCTGGGTGATTTAGGGACCTCAACTATTACTCTGGCACTCTCTGGGGCTTCTACTACCGCAATTTCATGCACGACTTCCTTGGATGTCGACATCATTCTAGTCAGGAGGTCTTGCATCTCCTTTAGCAATGTTTCAAACGCTGAACTTTCTATCAAAGCCTCCAAATTCGAAAGGTCCATACACACCTGATAGCGCAACAACTGAATTTTCAGAATGCCAAGTGTTTTTCCTTGGACAACCACTTGTAATTTATGTACATTTTTGAATTCAATTTCAATCGTTCCGCCCACATTCGACCCATCAATGCTAGATTGGTGGCATATTTTCAAGAATCTAAGCCATAAAGTTCACCTTAAATGCCTATCGTCCACTCCATTTGGCCTCAAACTGACCATCAAATCATGAATAGTGACTTTAACGCTCACTTTCCGGTGGACCCGCACGCTAGCGCTGCTGTCTTCATGTTGTTGTGAACCCTGTGACACTTCGTTGTTTCGCGCAGTCCTAAAATCGCGCAGCTCTACAACTTGGGTAGTGTAGTTTATAGTCCTGCACCTCCTTTCAACTGCCTAGAGCAATAAGAGTGTGCTTATGTCACCTATTCATATGGTCGAGCCACCTGTGTATGGCTTCAATCGATTTCCATTCACCTTTCTTGGGAAGGGATCTCCATTCAACTTAACCAACTGGACCGCGCAACCGTAAGTAATCTCCTTAATAACATACGGCTCTAACCAATGCATCCTGAATTTTCTAGGGAATTTATCAAACTTACTATCATACAACAACACCAAGTCTTTCACCTTAAAAGTGCGTAGCTTAATATGTCAGTCATGCCATGATTTTTCACGCTATTTTTGGACCTACTGGTGAAATCCAGCCAAAAATATTTCTTCTTCAAGCTCATCCAACTGTGCGAGCCTCTCTTCTAGGGCTCCTCAATCTATCATACCTGTGAGCGCTGCTATGTGCAGACTAGGCACAATGTATTCCATAGGCATTACGACTTCTACACCATAGACCAGCCCAAAGGGTGTCCGTCCCATTAACTTCTTGCATGTCGTCTAATAAGCCCATAGTACTGTAGGTATGTGTAGGTCCCAATCACTTCACTGAGCATTGCATACCTTGGTTAATGCGTTTTCAAGCACTTTGTTGAATGCCTCCACTATCCGTTAGCCTGTGGGTGATAAGGTGTGCTCTTCTGGTGATACACTTGAAATTCCTCCGTTAGTGTGTTGATCATCTCATCTAGGAAGTGTGTACCTTGATTGCTCATCAAGATCTTTGGACATCCAAATCATGTTAGTACATGCTCAAATAGAAACTTCGCAGCAGTCACGCCCGTGCAATCCTTCACCGGTTGTGCTTCTTCCCAATGAGTCAAGTACTCCGTCGCAGTGATAATGTACCTTGCGCCTATCTTTCCTTGGGGCTGAATAGTTCATACAAAATCTATTTCCCACTTTTGAAAATGTTGCAACTTCATTTGTGGATTCAAAGGCATTTCATTCCTATGTGATAGCCTGCCTGTCCACTGACATACATCACATGCCTTGCAATATGATTTTGAATCCCAATGAAGGGTTGTTCACCACAACCTTACACGTAGAATCTTCTGGGCGGTTGCTCTTCCTACATAATGTCCTCCTGCGGCACCCCCATGAGTGTCCGTGAGGATTCTTCTTCATTCAAACTCAGGTACATACCTTCACAGTATCTCATCAGTGCCCACCTTGTATAGATTCCCAACAATGACAGAGAAATCTATCGCACTCACCACGATTTCCTTCTTTTGCTAGATAAAGTATCCTTCTGGCATAGTTCCAGTTGTTATGAAGTGTATTATATCCTCAAAATGTCCATCTGCAATGTGCATAGCAAAAAGATGCAGGTCAGGAAATCCTTCCTCAAAATTAGTAGGTTCCTCCCCTGTTTCGACGTGTGACAAATGGTCAAGTCTCGCATTCAATCATCCAAGCTTCACAAAAACTTCAAAATCATATTCTTGGAACAATAAGAGCCATCTACAAATCCACCCTCCCCAACACAGGCTTATTGACCAGGTACTTTAGCGCGGAGTACAGGTGCACGTGCTCAGGTTGGGGCTTTTCTTCACAAGCCTACATCCGTTTGGCCAAATGCGCGTGTGGATCATTCTGTCCATTGTAGTTTTCTGTTAGTCACATCTTAGGCTTCCCAAATCGTGCTCATCATCCTCCTACATTCATGCCAATAATCGAAACTCCCCTTTTCCATACCCCACCATCTTGCAAATAGGAAAATTTCTTACCTCTAATGACACATAGAACAACGTCTGGGTCATCATGTTGCAATTCAGCGTAGTTACTTTGTGTAACAGATTCTGCTAGCATTCTATTTCCTCGTCAGAATCCGAAGTGCAAGAACTCTTGCGCTCCAATGTAATCCACCCATTTGCAGTGGGATTCACCCAGTCTTGGTCTCATGCTGTTATCTTATAGATGCAGTCCAGATCATCATCTCTCTCATAGTTGCTGACCAGCTCCGTATAGCACGATCATTTAGTAGGATCTAGGGGTATTATTACGCACAGTGATTTCTTCTCAAAGATCATCTTTCGCTTCTTCAGATTAATTACCCCGTTCATATCAGTAGCCCTATCAATTCCCAGGAGTACAGGGTAGGGATTGTTGTCATCAACAATCTCTATTACTTCAAAGTCTGCCAGTGCACTTGCTCCCTCAATATCTACAGTCACTCCCTGCAGTCGGCCCATGGGTATGATTTTCTATTGATTTTCCATCCTTAGTTGAATCGGAGACCATTGCAGCGCAGGTCTCCCCATTCGCTCCCATGTCTGTTTCGATAGAAAATTTGCATCTGATCCCAAATCGAAAAAGACTTGATCCATATCATATTCTTGGATCTGTGCGCTGAGTCTCATTTCACGCCCTGTCCTTGTCTTATACTTTCCGATCTTGAAAACTACGCGGGGTTCACCTGGCACAGTCCCATCACATCTTTTGATAAGTTCCTGTAACCCTTTCAAAACTTTATTGTCACGCACTAACTTCGTACAGGTTTCCAACAAAGTTGTGAGCATAGAGGGATCCATCTTCAGCTCCAATTTATCATTGCTTCCTGAAGTGGAGGCCTCGACTAAGATCTTAGTGGCTTCCATGAATGTTTAATGAGTGTGCTCCAAATCAAACTCGGCCTCTTTCACCGAGGCTTTATGAACCCATGTACTATCTTCTGATTGTTTCCCCTTGTCATCTCTTGTCACAATTCCACTTTGAAGCACTATATTTATGTTCGGATCTTCCTCGAGTGGCTAGACCTCATCATATGTAGGTTTTGAGTCAGGGGAGGCGGTAGTGCCCCTTTGTCATGTATCCTAGCAATCAGCATAGGACAATCTTCTATTTCATGATCAAACAACGTGCAATACTTGCACGACGGGTGCGTTGGATTAGTGCAATCATGGGCGT
Source organism: Pinus tabuliformis (assembly GCA_031772625.1). Lineage (NCBI taxonomy): Eukaryota > Viridiplantae > Streptophyta > Pinopsida > Pinales > Pinaceae > Pinus > Pinus tabuliformis. The sequence continues at coordinate 24,559,808 of CM062816.1, forward strand.
AATGTCCCAGTCCTCCGCAATTGTAGCAAATCAACTATCCACGACCTCTACCAAGTCCTCCTCCACCTCATCCTCGTCCGTGCCCCTAAAATCCTTTTTGGGCCATCCCTTCATTCTAGTCAAGGGGCTGCGTTTCAGCTTGAACCCTGTAGGAAGGAGTTCTATCCAACATCAATTCATAGCTCCTACAAGTCTGCTCATCATGTCCTACTGACCTACAAAAGTTGCAGAACAATTGTTGTGGTGTTTGCCTATATTTCTGTACCAAGTGACAATTATCCATGGTATGTTTTCTGGCTACCTAACAGATAGCGCACCATAAGGTAGGCATCGTGCTAGGTCTTGCTTGAGCTTCTGACCTTAAAGGCATCGATCCTCCTCCTAGAAGGTAATTTGTAAAGACTAGGCAATGGTCTTTGTCATGACCTTGACTCTTGCATTTCAAACACCATACCTCTTCGCGTACCTCTAGCCGAATTGTCCTGTCCTCCTTCAGACTTTGCATCTCAAGGCACAAATTCTTCAGCTATGCGTGGATCTGCTGAACTCCTAGATTAGGATCTTGCATCGGAGTCTCATGTAGTCTCATGGAAATCTCCAAGGCATCTGCCTGAGTTGTTATCTTCTACTGCGGCAACGCACTCCTTAAGTTTGGTAGTAGCAAAGCCACAAACCACAAACCACTCATGATGTTGTCCATCTATCAGATTCATGTTGGCTTTGTGGATCGTACATTTCAGACTCTAATATACTTCCCACGACATCTCGCCTGGTTGCGTCGCAATCTCTTTGAATCCCACAATCGATTGCACTTCAGATTTAGGCCTGCTAAATTCCCTATTCAGTGCTACTTGGATGTACTCTACTCTAGCATTCGGGTTATCGTTGGAGTACTTAATATACCAGTTTAGCGTGCGATATTGTAGAGCACTAAATAGTTTTTCCTTCTTTATGTGATCATCTGTAACACCTTGAGCTTCCTATACATCGCTCACAATGAACTAGAATTGGTCCAGATCCTCATTTCCCAAGCCTTTGAACAAAGGAAACTTCATTTTGTTTTCCATACTGAATTGTCGTGGAGGTGGAGGTGGTACGAGAGAAGTTGGAGGTGATGGTGGAGAAGACGGAGGTGGTGTGGGTGGAGGTGGTGTGGGCAGAGGTGGTGTGGGCGGAGGTGGTATTCACGGAAATCATTGTCTTATCAACTGAATAACACTCTGTGGAGAGACCTTCGCTATCCATTCTTCGTCCCTTTGCGGAGGTGAAACAAAGGGGCTATAATTTGGACCCTTATTTCCTTTGTTTTTGTAATTTTTCCGCTTCTTGTGGTCCCAATACATTAAGGTAGCTGCATAACCCGTTTTTCACACAACAACATTTTAATCCAAGTATTCGAAGGTTTTATGTACTTACCTCGTGGTCCTTTGAAAAATTGTCGCTCTGCCTGGCTATAGCTGACTAAGGTGTTGACCACGAATTCAGTAACAAATCCTCCTATGATGCGATCAAGCCAATGGTTGACAGTGTGTGTGACCTTATCCTCCGATGCTTCCAACCTTCGCACTAGCTCCGAGGTCCACACAATAGGACCGTCAAGTTTCCACCTTCCTTAGCTATTTGCTAGCTTCGCGATCCACTCGTATAGCTCAGTAGTAAAGGAGGAAAAAAATATTTAGTGGATCTTCATATACAAATATTGGTCCAACCACTGTTCTTTAGACAGTCATAGGTTTCTATTTTCTTGTGCCGCGAACTCATGAATCCTTCTATCCAACCAACCTTCTATTTCTTTCTTAGTTGGAATCTAGTGATACGACATCACACATCTCTTATGCAGATTCTGGTCTTGGCAATGGAACCATTTGTTGGCTTGAGAGGGCCTAACCTAGGTTTAGCATTAGTTAGCCAAACAAATCCCTAGACTACTCGCCCTTTCGGCATTAGCCCATGGAGCGCGGACTGAAGTCTCACCTGAAGCAGTATGGGGGAATGTTGGAACCAAGTTACTGCACCCTTGAGATGGATGTGATGTCGGTTTATTCCGGCTATACTTGCCTGTGCACAGGTTTCTTAGTCCTCTGTTCCACCCTTTAGTACTTTTATGAAAGGGTACAATCGGCTTTCGTGCAACCCTAACCTGGGCCTGATATACTTTCGCGCTGCTAGGGCAGAAAAATGTGATATTTCCCAAACCGGGCTAAGTGTCGGACTTTTCTTATTAACATATCTCAGTTAGCTTCGTGTAAATAGATGTTCTTACTTGTGTTCACTTAACCAATACATTTACATACATTCGCTCATCATATAAGAATTATAAGTGAAAATCATACCCAATATAATAGATGCATAAACAGAAAATAAAGACACATAAATTATAGAATAATTCTCTTTAGTGATAATTCTGAACAATTACAGACACAACCCACCCTGCACACTCAGCTGCAGGGGTCTGCGCACTCAGCTGCGGACTTCTAGGCCTCTACGGACTCAGCTGCAGAGCCTCTGCCTATGCTGTGACTCAAAACTTAGACTTCTACTTCAGAGACTTCTCTTCATTCTTGCTTGGTTTTCATTGATTCATTCCTAAACTACTTAGAGCTTAGCTCTATTTATATAATCCCATGGTCTGCGGACCATAGGTAGATCTTCTATAGTTGACATTACATTTCCAAAATAAGGGTGGACAACCCTATGAATTTTTAACATCTACGCGCTCCATGACCACAAAATGCAGAGTCTTTACACTTGGATTACAAAATTTGACCAAAAGATAGGCTTTAAGCCTCAAAAGTGCCCTTGGGGGATCCCGTTCCCAACACAAACCGTGAGGATGCCGACCAATATCCTGAATTTTCTGATCTTGGTTGTTGTGATCTCTTCACCTCATCATTCGATCACGATGTTGATTCACTTGTTGTTAATCTGTCTATGCCACTGTTCTACAAATATCCATCTATCAACGAAGTCGAAACCCCACAGACCGTCAAGGCACTTCAACCCAAGCTGATGGTTATGTCAGGTCCTCGCTCTCCTGAGGTTGGTTTCACTTCTAATCAGGAAATTGCTCAAACAATCAAGGCTTCTCATCACTCATCTTTATGCACTCAAGATCAATCTAACACTTAGATTTTAATTCGTCCACTCGAACTACACGATCCCATTGCTCATGCATTGGAGGAGTCTTACATTGCAAACACTCATGCGTGACTAAAGTTATCTTTGTTTCTTTTGTTCGCTTGCATGTCACAGTCAAGAGTGTGCTTATGCTTCAAAGTTGCACGTAGTGTCTGTAACAACCTACTCCCACATCTAGCCAAGCAACCAACTAGCCAGGGTAAACATGCTACGAGAGGCCACTATGATAATATTAAATCTCCTTGGTGACTTAAGGAAATGGAATCAATGGAACATCACATACAATCATCCAACATCATCCAAATACCTTTCAGGATATAAGTTAGCCACTCAAACTACCTATCCCTAGGTCCCATTGCTGTTTGAGAGACTTAAGGGTGGGGTAACACTCCCTAGAAACTACCCAGGTGAGTTAGCTTCAGGACTAACACTCCCTAGACATTGCCCAGGTGCTTTATAACGCTTCCCAGACACTGCCTAGGTGAGTTCTCAGTACTAATGCTAGCATACCGGGACTTGAGCCACCTTTTTCGGCCTAGAGCCCGAGACACTGACCATAATGGAATGATCACTTAGAATTAGTAAGGGTGCAAGGAAACAATAACGTAAAAGCAATAATATGAACAATATAATCACCAGACCCCTACTAGCCATGATAGGCATGTTGTCAAACATATCATCAACATGTAACTTGCAGGTGTAAATAACAGAATTAAGTGTAGGGACCTCATACTTTTCTGAGAATCGTTATGAACCATTGTTCCCTCATGGAATTTGTTGCATTATCCTCCATTAACTCATAAATATATTATCCATTCATATACAAGTAAAAACATGATGAGAGCCATACATAGATGCTGTCGTGAAATGTGCATATAACCAACATAATAGGAATAGAAATAAAATAAACATATTAGCCGTCAAAACCATAAATACATCAGTACCTTTACACATGAAAATCAAGGGACTAGATTTATAATTAATGAATGTAATGAACCAACCAGAGATGGGACTAGCATGTTCCACCCGACTGTAGAATGGTTGAGCCAAATCTCTCTTCATCCGTTCACCCCTGTGCCATATTCCAAGCATGAATGTGGGATATCATATAACACATCAATCAAAACTCATCAAGGGCTTCCAGAAGCCATCCACCTCAACCCATCAAACAATGATTCCACCTCATGGTCAGACATCACCAAAACCATCATTAGATTGGTCTCCATCCAAGCCTTCCAGGGCTTCTAGAGTGTTTGTCCAACCAAGGCATCCAGAACTAGTAACGCAACCCACAACTTATATAGGGCTTCCAGAGTGTTTGTCCAACCAAGGCTTCCACAGCTAGTAACTCAACCCACAACTTATACCTGGCTTCTAGAGTATTTGTCGAACCAAGGCTTCCAGGACTAGTAACTCAACCCACCAAGGGCTTCCAAAGTGTTTGTCCAACCAGGGCTTCCAGGACTAGTAACTCAACCCAAGATGTTATAGGGCTTCGAGAGCATTTGTCCAACCAATGCTTCAAAGACTAGTAACTCAACCCACCAAGGGCTTCCAGAGCATTTTTCCAACAAGGCTTCTAGGACTAATAACTCAACCCAAGCTGTTACAGGGCTTCCAGAGCATTTGTTCAACCAAGGTTTCCAGGAATAATAACTCAACCCAAGTTAAGGAAACATGAGAACCAACCAAAACAAAGCAATGAAATTAAACCCACAATCACCATGGCTATCTAGGAAATGGCAAGGCTAGGCAATACACTATCAATCCCGACCATTTTCCATGCCAATGACAGATCATAACCAAGAAATATCGTGCATGTGCCATGCATGCTAAAACTAGTGATGAAATCATACATGCAACTCGATACCTGCAAGAAAATATGATGTAGCTGCTGATGCCGATGCTTTCTTGCACTTTCTTACTCTTTATTTGCCTTCTTGCTCCACGAATCTAAGTATGCCACACCCTCCAAGAGTGCTCCAAGAAAACTTTAAGTATCCAAGAGTATGAGAGAGAGAGAGAATAATGAGAGAGCTCCAAAACTAAATTGATCAAGCCTTCACCACTAATCCTCAGAAGCCTTTTTACTAATGAGGCCTCTATTTTCTTCATTTTCCATTATTTTCCTTCAATTTACTCCTCACATGCAACCTATGACCTTTTACCTTCCTTTTCTCCTAATTTCCATTATTTTTATAAATAAATGTGCCAAAATACATTTTTGCCTCTTTAATGCCTTAGCCATAGCCTTTGCCAATTTACTTAACCATAAACAACCAAATGAACACCCACTAGGATGTCCTACCCACCATTCAGCTTGGAATACGTGTCCCATCATCCATGGTATTTATATTTCTTTACATGTAATTTTCACCAGGGTTGTTATAGAACCCTCCCCCTTAGAGGAAAACCATCCTCGATGTTCAATGACACATATAATCAACATGATTGGTGAGAACAAAACATACTTCCCATGGATCTTTATAACATAGCTCGTTGCATTATTTACAATGAAAGACCTACTCAAACTAAAAACATCATGACAACATACCTCATACTGGAGCTTTATAATATAGCTCATTATGGTATTTACAATAACCACACACACACCCACACACACACACACACACACATATTCACATTTGCACAAACAAAAAATAAAATAATATCATGACTACATCAGCAATAAGGGAATCCAGAGGTTCAAACCTCCACCCTCAAAGTAATACCAGGATCCAACTCCTTCCTAGGAAGTTCAAAATCCACTACAAAGTCAACTGCATCCAATGTCCAACACTCTAATCCCACACCACTTGTCCTCTCAGTGAAAAATTACCGACTCATTTTTCCAGGGGGCATCCCAATGTGCATATGATTCCATCTGGAAATGCTAATAACCAAAACAAATCCATCTGTGACCTTCCCTTCTCTGCTACACAGTCCCTCGGGAATCCGATCACCCCTTCCATGCAATCACTCACCTTCCAAGTTCTGTTGGCACCGCCATCTTGGGAAGTCCATCCCTTGGCAAGGCTTCCTCGCAGCGAAAGATAAAAAAATCAAGGCATATACCTGCCTCAACACATCATACAGGTCATAGCATGCTCATGGAAATCAGTGGACACTATCGGGTACCATGTTATAGGACAAATTGACCTCCTCATCAACTCAGAGGTGAAAGACAAGGTGACTGAAACAATGACCACAATTGTAGGCCTAGAATCCACACTAACGCTCTCTATACACTGACAACCTGCTTTATAAAGCTTCTTACAAAGCATAAAGGAGAGTTAGTCACCCTGCTAACTCATGTTTCCAAACCACGGGGAGCATTAGTGAACTTAAGTAATGTTTAGAAGGTTATGCCAACAAATCTGCTCATAAAATATCTAGATATTAAATCCCTATATTTATGCAAGAAAAGCAAGGAAACTCCAAAAATCAAGATATTTGGAGAAATTCTATTCTGAGAATGAAGGCAAATGGGAAAAAGCTTGTAAACAGGGCAGGTTCATGGTTTTTACCCTAATGAACTCTAGATGGAGCTTGGAAACCCTAACTTGATTGCTACATAAGCAACGAGAGGGCCATTGCAAAAGGGTCAGAGCATTTAGAAGGATAGCTCGTAGAGATGTTGTGAACTGTCATATTCTTGAAGGAGCTAGCTGAAAGAAGGAGAGAGAGAGAGAGGAAGAAGGGGTAAGGAAGGCTGATGCAACAGGTTGTTGTAATCACTCTTCTATTTTGAATATAGAACTGTAGTTGTGCTCCCTACTCCAAAGTTTCAGTGATATTGTCCATTTATTTTTTCATTCTGATGCTCGTCAAGTTGAGTAGCTAAGTTATACATTAATACATGTTTGTTATGGATTCTTACATTAGTTTTCAGAAGTGTATCCTGTTATTGGTTTGCTTTGTCCTTTGTGCAGGAATTGACTTGGAGCCAGCTTAGAAGGAGTTCTTATTGCCGCACGGAGATCCCCATGAGAATCTAGAAGGAACCGAAGGCGATCTTCTTTCCATACCATGTCAATTTATGTTTGATAGATAAACATGTGTGTAACAGGTAGCTTGTGCAGATAATCTTACGGTCTGTCGAAGGTCCCGGGAAGACCTTTGAGGGTAGTTTTCATCCCGTGCATTTTACCCCATAGGAGAATTGGTGACTCCACTAGGGACTATACATCTAGTTCCCGGTTACCTAGACTCCTCTCAGATCTTCTCTTTCTTCTATGAGCTTCCTGCTTCTTCAAATCATTCTCTGATCCACCATCTAACTTGTTGCATCCTGCAAAGTTGCATGCTCCTCAGAAACTGATCCTAAATACCCTTTGTTGAGCTATTTCCCTCACTATTGCAGGTTGCTAGTCTACATAGAGCTTTATAAAGCTCTTTGACAGTGCACAGGGAGCGTTAGTGGCGAACCTAACTCTCTGTTTACAAAGAGACAGAGCGTTAGTTACCCATTTCCATGTTTTCCAAAAGATTATGTGGACCAAAAGGGGGAAACTTGTCTTAGGGGCTAAAGTAAGGTCTGCAACAGTATCATGTTAACAAATTTGGTGTCTTAAAAATTTTATTTTTAAGAAAATGTTTTAGTTTCTCTCTCTCAAGAGACCTTTTTTTTTGAAAGAAAAGCTGATAAACTATATTTTTCCTTCTATTGAAATAGTTGTAGGCTATTTCATTTTTGTTTTCAGTAGTTGTTAGGGAATATTGAGAAAAGCAACTTTTGGTTATGCAAGTGTCGAATGGCTTTAGATGCACTGACGAATCCATGAATATGTGAAATGATACATATGTAGAATAAGACTTGTTTGCATAAGAAATTGAATTTTATTTATTTTATTTATTTATTTTTTTCAGAGCATTGTTCTGCATGGTTTATTGAGTTGAGAGTCTCATCATATTCATACGTCAACACCCCTACCGAAGACAAATAATCAAGTACACTAAAATTTACATTAAAATCAATCAGTTACTCTTTTTTGAGCAAACCAACATTAGCTAGATTAGGACCTTGGGATAAGCATGTGAGTGAACTACCCAAGGTTGAAAATCAAAACTAGTGTCATTAACGAGTGAAAAATCCTTTTGCACTCATATTACTAGGACCACTCCACTAACAACGGAGCGAAATACGAGACAACATCAGACTATAATTGAAGGTAGCCTGCCTTCTCTTACAACTCCTTTGGGAATTCTGTGTATTGGGGGTCCCTTCAGGGATTTCGGAACTGAGTCAAGGACTCAGGTATCCTGCCCACATAGTGTGTTGTCTACGACTATGTCGCCCTTGGTAATTTCTAAGATTTGAGGTATCTCTAGTGGCCAAAACTTCTAGGTACTTACCTAAGGTGACTGGGACGGGCCGTCCTGGTACCTCAAATGGACAGATATACTTTGTCTTCAGTTTTTGGGAGGGTGCTTATCTTCACAAGGCTACTTAGCCCCTCAATATGAGGTTCGAGCAAAGCTCAAAAGTAACCGTAACCATACATTTGGCCATCCTTCTCTGTTACTCATTGAGAGACTAGGTTTCATAGCCAGTAATCGGTGCTTATCAGACAAGGTGATTTCCCTCTGTTTGCTGATTGACATATTTAGTGTATTTTTGTTTTCCTTTTAGGCACCTGAGTGCTATTATTTTCGAGACTTTAAAGAATATCACATTAAAATTTATCTGATAAAACTTAACAGTAATTGTGGCTACATCTGGTCCTCATCGTCAATCCAGACGATTGTTAGGACTTCCTCCACTCATTCTGGACGATCCGTCGAGTTCCACTGACTCGAATTCTTCATCTTTGAAGAACCAGTCTCCTAAATCGGACATGGGATCTATGTGGATGATTGATAATTCTAGTCTGCTAGAGAATTTCTTCACGGAAGGATTTCTTCCTCACTTTAACACTTCGCTTACAAATCCGTCGGATCTTATCCTTTCTCTCGTGGTACCTGTACTTCCTTCTTCAGTAGGTGGAACTTTCCCATCTATTTAGTCAATGCCTCAAGGGTTGTGGAATTATAGAGACATTGTTGGTCCTCTACCACTTCCCCAGTCGACGGTCATCACAACATCGGTAATGTGGAATCTCGCTATCCCGTTTGTCCTAGGTACTGCAACTCACATAACACCCTCTATAAGTGGAGCCCAGTAGATGCTAGGTTCCACTCCTATGGTGCCACAAAGCATACCTTCGACTAGTGCCACATATAGTGCTCCATATAGCACTCAATGTGGCACTATAGGCGTGGTTCCAGTTTACCAACAACAAGGTCGGTCACCAATGTATAGTTCCAACCCCCAGATTCACATATCTTGGGCGGTTCCCAATATGCACATGCCGTTGGGGAATGTCACAGTTCCCTTGGGCATGCATGGATAGTCGCTAATTGACATGAGTTTTCCCTCTGTCAATCAAATGCATATGGTTAGTTCTGTGTCGGTTGGAAATCCACAAGGGATTCCCACTCAATCCATGGGGGCATCCTACTCACAAAATCAGATGAGTTAAGGGGGCACCGCTTATACTAGGGGCAACTTCATACCCTAGTATCAAAATCTTCATGGAAATCCACTCTACAACACCGTACACCATGGGGAACCAAATGATGGGAGGAGCACAGAACTCCTTAGGTCATACATCATCACCATGGTCCGAGTCGAGGGCACCCAACAATTTGTCTTTTTTTGCAACATTGGATATTCCCAACTTATACAAGTTGAAAAATGACCCCATCTACCATAAATTACAATGGCTGTTGATCCCGCATAAAATACCGACGGACATTCCTAAGTTCGATGGAAAACAAGGGGAGGATCCGGGCACTCATGTCACCACCTACCATCTCTGGTGTGTTTCTAACTCCATGGTGGATGATAGTGTCCGGTTATGTCCTTTTCCCCACACCCTCACTGGCAATGCTGCAAAGTGGTACATTGAGTTACCACGCACGTCAGTGAATACATTTGACGCTTTAGTGATGGATTTCCTAAAGCATTTTCAGTTACCTATTTGCTATGAGACAGGGATAGAGCTCCTTACTTCATTTTGTCAGGATACCACCACCCACATCTTCGATCATATCCATGAATGGAGACATAGGCAAAGGTTAGTCAAAGATCTCATCCCTGATTTTCTCTTAACGAACTAGTTCTATAAGTCGTTACTCCCACAAATCGCTAGAGATGTCACTCTAGGTGGTGCGGTCACAGAAGACCAATCCATACGTCATGCCCAGCACTTAGATCTGATTTATTCACAGTCTGGTACTCTCTATGACATCATCCCCTATGCTCCCGATAACCCCAATCCTCCCACCACTCAGCACCTTGGAGTGCACGACGATGGGATCGTTGGCACAACCTCTGGGGTCGCTGTAAAACAACTCAGTGGTTCCATTGCTAAGCTGGTAGTGGACCACTCTACCAAAGTGGCTGCTCTTCCTGCCACTACAATTAACTCTATGCAATCTACATAGAAATCCGGTAGCAAGAACAAGAAAAAGACCGCTCCTTCTGAGGAGCAATCATCTAAGCATCCCAACTCAAAACCGAAGGCCTCTGCGCCTACTGATGCATAAAAGGATAAAGGCATCAAATATTCATGCAAACTCTATCTTGAAGATCATGTAACCTAGCATTGTCCGCGTCTTCAAGAATGCATGGATTACCTTGCCAAAGAGATTTTGGTAAGGCACCTATTGTCCTTAGAAATCCTTTTCCTACTCAACAGTAGTAAAATCTCATTGCCAACCAACTGCAGTCCATGCCACGGGGTAGCGATGGTTCGCAACATCCTTCAGCTAGTGAAGGAAGTTCTACCATTTACACATTTGAAACGGTAGAACTAGCCACAAGAGCCAAATCTTATGGAGCTCTTGTCACTCCGATAGCAGAACCATCCTTAGGTCAAAACCCATCGCCGCTCAATGATATGCATATCGAAAGGCCGGTTGAGGACTTTGTAATTCGACCCCCAAAAGGGGCACTTCGACACACAACACACAATACATCTGCACGTGCCGCCCAACACTACAACCTCATAGAGGATTTGGTGCAAGCGCCATCGGCTATGTCGGTGCTTGAAGTATTACAAACATGCCCCAACCAAAGGAAAGCTTTGATTTTTTCTATCAGGGGTATTGACCCTACAGATTCCATGCTTGCTATTTTCGACATGGACAAGTGTAAACCTCCCCTTTCCCACCAGCTTGCTTTTAAGGTGCATATCACTTCGAAAGGTAAAGGTATACACCGAACTATCATCGACAAAGGTGCTTCAACTGCGTCACGTCGGCTTCATGTTGTCTTGCCCTGGGTTCCCCAACCCTATCCCCACCGTCGAACTCCCTTAAAGCTTTCAACGACCACACCTTTGTCCCAAAAGGATACTTAGCGAGTTTTCCCATCACTTTGGCTGGGAAAACAGTGATGGTGGACGTAGAAGTCGTGAACAAGGAACTCGACTATAATCTATTGCTAGGTCGTAGTTGGACATATGCCATGACGACCTTCGTATCCACTGTCTTTTGTATCATCCAATTTCCATTGGATGGAAAGGTCATTACAGTGGATCAGTTGTCTTTCTGCACCCCTGATTATTCCCCATTACCAAGTGGCTCTGTACCCCTAGTAGGAGGTGTAACTGACAGTTTTGTCAGTATAGGTATTGGTCTGTTGAAGGCTTCATCCCTGATGGGTTGTTTTCCTCTTCAACCACTGCAGGTTCCACAATCGGTCCACATGCTTTCATCAATTCCTCATGAATTGACTGATCCCTGGATCCTAACAGCGCCTTCAAACCTTAACACATTAGGAGACTAGATGTCGTTGTCACTAGCTGAATCGACCTACCAAGGCATTCAATCCACATCCACATCTCTAGTCATGGTGGCTATTACCGACAGTACCACCCCATTTCCCACAACTGCTCCTCCTTTATATCCATGTGATCAAATCCCATCTACGAACGAAGCCATTCACGAAATCATGAGTTTTGGAGAGAAACATTGGGAGGATTGGCATCTTTGAGGTCCAACATCTGATTCGGACATGATGCCTCTTCAAGTCTTGCCCTCTGGCATAAACGAAATCATTTCCCCACCCTATACAAGCCTCCAAACTTTTGGGGTGGAAGAAACTATGGACGATACTTCTAGGTCAATGCCCATAGATATTTCAGTCACGACAGGCACCATGGAAGACACCCAGATGCGAGCAAATTACAATCCTGAAGAAATTGCAAGCTCCACCTACCTACATGAGGAATTCCATGATGAATTTGTTTGGTCTCACGAAGAAATGCCCGAATTTAACCCATCATTTGTTGTGCATGAGATCCAACTTTATGACCAAGAAAAATGAAATGGGTGGCCAATTCCTTCCCTCGAAATAGCCGTTGAACCCATGCCCAACAACAATGCCAAAGAAGAATGCCTACTATACCTCAAATAACTGGATAAAACCCGTTGAGATGCTGATTTGGCACTCGCGGCTCACAAGGAGCAGGTACAATCCCAATTTCCAAAAGAGGTTAGGTTTTTTTCTTTCCAAGAGGGTGATTTCATATCACTCTGTCATCCAAAAGATAATAATCTGAATTGGATCCATAAAGAACTGTCAAAACAACCATGACTGTATCAGGTTAGACAAACATCAAAGAATTCCAAAACAGCGATCAAAAACACCTTGAACTATTGGCAATGTCATCCAGCGTGGAACGACGAGTACCTCAGTCAAAGCGCATTGACTGAGGCCCATGGAGACTGCGTGGGAGTCCGAATTAGCCCATGGGAGGCTCGGATCGAGAAACAAAGGTGGATTTTGATGCGCGATTAGTGCTTAGCACTAATCACACATCGCTGGGTGAAAAGGCTCGAATTGGGGAAGCCCCGAGCACTCGGTCATGTGGGGAGCTAGAGAATCGGAGGCTAAAGGCAAAAAGTGCTAAAGGACAAAGGCAGGACTCGCTCCAAAACCGGTGTTATTGATCAGGGACTCCTCAAATAGTAAGTGGTTTTGGATGAAAGCAGAGTGATTCCACTCAACAATCAACGCATGGAAATTAGAGGAGAGAGAAAACTACCATTGATTGCATGCTAACGGTTGAGCAAGTCAACTGCGTGAAATGTGTGTATGGCATCGGATCTGAGGATCCCAGATCTAACGGCTAAGATTGCGCCCGATGGGGAAGTAGAATCGATGAGGGATTAAGCCGTGGTTTGTAAATAATTGAGGTCCATTTTGACCGCCACGGTGGAGGAAGACTCATTCCATGAAATAACTGAAGAATTGAATCGATGAAGTAGGCTGGCATCATTTAGAGGAGTACATGTGTCCACTCCCTGTGAGCCTGATGATGACACCGAACAGGGAACTCCAAGTGTAGCTATAGAAGGTGATTCGACGCAAGTGGAAGAGGAACTGAACGGACATGAGCGCGAATGGCCTTAAGGCCATGAAAAGAGACATAAAACACACACACAGAGGTATAGAGAACCCCGAGAGATAGAGACACCAGAATCCCAAGAGGAGGACGGAACACAGAGAAGAAGACAGTGAAGCAAAAGCAGAAGATGGAAGACAGAGGGTCGAGTTGACCAGAGGCAGCATCAAGCACTAGAGAGCTTGAGAGATTCAAGCCATCCTAGAGAGGATTTGTTTTGACTGAGCACCACATTGGGCTCTCTCCATTGTAGACCGGAAGGTCACAGAGTTGGTAGGCAAAGAATTCTGTGCACTCAAGTGGCTTGGGGCATCCAAGAACCACCCTGCCAAGTAAATTTCCATTTCAGGTGACTCATATTGAGCTCCTAAATTGTAATTCTCTGCTTAAGACATAATAAAACAAGGCCACCACTGAAAGCTAGACCGGAGATGTAACCCTGGAGGATAGGGTGAAGTCCTTATTAAATTTCTTGTGTTCTTGTATTTTCTTACTGTATTTCTCTATTGTTTTTCCATTTCAAGTGTCTATGTATTTGCAATCTGATCGATCCATTACTTAAATAACATAAACACACACACCAACATATGATTCTGTAATACCTTTGTTCAATAAATCTTTAACTGAGGTCACTCATAGGGTGATTCTCAGATCAAGTGGTATCAGAGCTTTAGGCTGTAAGGTTAGAAAAGCTTGTGTTGGTTTAGCTGTTGAATGCTCACTAGATCAAAGCTCAAATTAGGAGAAGGAGAGTTGGTGGAAACTAATCTAGAAATTAGGAGAGTCTATCCTTAGAAGACAATGTCAAAGGAAGGTTCTGTGGGGCCAGACCCTCAATTCATAGAAAGTTTCCTAGCTATAAAGTCTATGGTAGAAGAAATGTATAAGGACTTTAGAAAGCATAAGGTTGAAGATTCATCAGGTTCTAAACAAGATAAAGAAGAAGATGAGTCTCACTTCCATGACCACTCCAAAGGAAAGGGGAAAGAGGAAAGCTTTCTCACACCTCCTAATAGCCCTGTGCATAATAAGAAAGCATCTTTGATCAAGTTAGATGTTAAATTTGATTTTCCTATATATGATGGAGAGCTAAATGCTAAAAAGTTGGACAATTGGATTAGACAAATTGATGTGTATTGTGAAGTACAGAACATAGACTCAGACAAGAGTAAGATTCAGCTGGCAAGCCTATGCCTAGGAGGCCTTGCCTTGGTTTGGTGGGAAGGCAGAACCCAAGCTGATATGAAAAGACATGGTAAGGCCATCTCTATTTGGAATGAATTTGTTTCTACAATCAAAAAGCAATTCTATCCATTGGCCTACATGCAATAAGCCATGATGAGTTGGCAAACTCTTCGACAATTGAAGGGGCAAAGTGTGCAAGGTTATACTCAAGAATTTAGAAAGAGAGCATTGATGTTGGATTTCTCATTAGACTCACCAGAGACCTTTTTGAAGTACATTGGTGGTCTACGCAGCTACATGAGGCATACCATCCTCATGTTTAATCCCACTAGTATAGATGAGGTATATGTACAAGCTACTCATCTAGAAGCTAGAGGAAAGAATGGAAATCCAGAAGTTGGGGGACCATCCCAACCCACTGCAAGCAAGAGCAAGGAGAAAAGAAAGTAGAAGTGGAAAGCAAGGAAGGCTAACACTGCACGGAAAAGAAAATCTTCATGCACTCGCTGTAAAAAGGATGGGCATGATGACGAGCATTGTTGGATTCTACATCTAGAGCTAAGACCTAAGAAGTCCAAGGGCAAGAAGAAGACTACTGTAGTTATTCAGAAAGATTTGGGGTCGGACTCAGGAGATGAAACAACTATTGCAGCCATAGGTATAAAAGGTAAGAATTCTGAAGCATCTACTAGTAATTCTGCTCAATCTGTTATTGATGAAGAAAATGAGAGAAAAAGACATGAGCTTTTCCATATTCGAGTTGTTTCTGAAAATCAAAAGATTGATACTTTGTTTGATAGTGGCTCACAAGTAAATCTAATTTCTGAAGCAATTGTAAAAAAATTGGGATTAGCAACTACACCTCAGACGAAACCATACCCATTAAGATGGTTGAATGATAAAGCACAACTACAAGTGACTAGACAGTGCAAACTCAAGTTTTCTTGTGGGTCAGCATTTGTAGATGAGGTTGAGTTAGACATAATTCCTTTGAATATATGTGGAATTGTTTTAGGAAGTCCTTACTTGTATGATAGAAAGGCTATTTTCTATAGAGCTGAGAACAAGTATCTACTTGTTAAATATGGAATCGAATACTTTGTAAGAGCTCATAAGCTCAAGAATAATTATACTCTCATAAACTCATGGCAGATGAAAAGAATGATAAATTCATGCAAACAATTCTTACTAATGGTTGTAAAGGAAGAAAAACCTGATAAAAGCAATGTGTTTGAGCGCTATAATGATGAACAACAAGCTGATATAGAAAAGGTTGTTTCAGAGTATGATGTCTTATTTCAAGAACCTAAAGGTCTGCCACCCAAAGAGGGAATAGTACATGATATTATTTTGTACCGAGATGTTCCATTGTCTAACATTGGGATGTATAGGTTGTCTACTTTAGAGAATGTTGAAATCAAGAAGCAGGTGCAGGAGTTGCTCGAGAAAGGGTTCATCAGGCCTAGCACATCACCATGTGGGTCACCAATCGTTTTGGTGAGAAATAAAGATGGCTCGTGGATAATGTGTATTTATTACTGAGCACTGAATAAGATAACAATAAAAAATCGTTATCCCCTTCCTCGCATAGATGATCTTTTAGATCAATTAAAGGAAGTTGTTTATTTCACCAAGCTAGATTTGCACAGTGGATACCATCAGGTTAGAGTTGCAGAGCAAGATTCATGGAACACTGCTTTCAAGACAAAGTAGGGATTGTATGAATGGCTGGTTATGCCTTTTGGCTTGACCAATGCTCCTGCTACTTTCATGAGATTAATGAATGATGTACTCAGACCTTTTCTTGATGATTTTGTTATTATGTACTTGGATGACATTCTGATTTTTAGTAAAATGCAGGAAGAACATTTAAAGCATGTTAAGAAGACATTAGATGTTTTGAAAAGAGAAAAAATTCATGTTAAACTCTCAAAATGTGAATTTGGGAAAACATCTTTAAACTACTTGGGTCATATAGTAGGGGGAGGTGAATTCAAAATAGATCCCTCTAAAGTGGTAGTCATTGTGAACTACCCTAAACCCAGGTCTGTTATAGAAGTGAGAAGCTTCTTAGGAGCAGCACAGTATTGGAGGAAGTTCATTTCTAACGTTTCCTCAATTGCAGCTCCCTTACATGCTTTAACAGGATTGAATACGGTGTTTCAGTGGGGAGGCAAACGTCAGCAAGCCTGATGTCCTTGCTTATAGCAATAAGTGCACTACATGTGCATCCTCTTAACAACATGATTTTCCTTGTCCACTGGACATTTGGATTCTTGCTTCTTTTCCTTCAAAAGTTTCTTGTATGTGGCCATTCTCTTCCAACATCTAGAAACATTATGGTTATCCAACCCATAAAAGGAACATGCAATTCTTTTCCCATACATATGTGGAAATTTATCATGCTTTGCACAGTCAAAAGGAAAATGTTTAGAACTAGATTTATACCTTTCTCTTTCACTTTTATTGCCTTCATGAGGAGGTGAATCAAATGAATAAGTGGCTCCCTTTGGAACACCATCAATCTCTTCAAGGTTGTTAGAGTCTCTCCAACTCTCTGGTTCAAGTGGGTGCTTCTAAACACCTGCAATGAAACTCCCTCTTGGAGCTGTTTCAATGGCCTTCATGGCAGCTTTGGGACTGTCTCCATAAGCTTGTCCATAGCCAAGACCCAAATACTTAGGCCTTTCCTCAATCATTATTGGCTCAACATACCTTGTGCATGTCTACCCAAGCCTTTTCCTTCATATCCCATCTTGGAAATTAGCTTGGAACCTATGCCTCTAGTATGTTTTTCAAAAGAACCAATATAAGCATCCTTAGAGGAATTTGAAAAAAAACTGGAATGGTTTACCTCTTCTTCAAGCTGATACTTGACTAAGGCTTCTTGGGCAACAAAGAGTTATTTCTCCAACTCATGCATCCTTTTCAGGTTCATATTTGCAATATGAAGTTGCCTCTCCCTTTCCTGCAATTTGTCAAAAAGCAATTGCTTGTCTTCCTTCATGGAATTCAACTACTCCCTAAGTCTGTTGCTCTTCCTTCCATCCTCATACATTTCTCTCACCATATCAATCATCGTGGACAATTCTTGCTTCATGTATTCATCAAATAATCTTGTGAAGAAAGCATAATTTGAGGACCCACTTGTAGAATTTGTCATTATGCCAATGAACAAAAAGAACTTCAACAAGATAAATAAAGAGCTTATTCAGCGACCTTTTGCAACAAACCTCTTGTGCTCCAAGGATTTCCTTGAGGTCCTTTGGGATAAGAAGAGTGCCTTCAACTCTTCTTCCTTCTTGTCCTTCCTGGACTAAGCTATCAACATCTTTCCCTTTTTTTTTCTTTGCAAACTCAAAAAATAGTCAGTCTGCAACAAGCATACAATCAGACTCTTGTTGTTCAAACACCTTTCAAACAAGCAATCTTTTCTTTGTCAATCAAGAATTATGATATAACCTTCTCTGAAGGTGGGGTTAACCAATCTTAAGCTTTGATACCACCTGATCTGAAAATGGGGCTCTTAGGCTTCTTGTCTAAGTTACAAGAACCTCTCCCACTTCCAAAGCTTTAAATATTACCAAGTCTTATTGATTAACCAATGCGGAATTAAAAATGTTTGAAAATATAGGTGTATTTTGGGATTTGTTTTTAATTGATTATATTCTTTAACTTTTGTTGTTGTGTTGTAAGTTGATGTGCTTGAACTGATATATAAATACAAATAACAGTGAATGAAGTAGCAGGGACAATGCAACAATAAAACACACACAGAACAACAATATTAATTAGGAGTTCACCCAAAACTCCTGGGCTACATCTCCATGAACTATAATCAACTCAACTAGGCTCTTTTCGATTATGTTATAAGTCCTTTTTATAAGATCTTGGCTCAACTCCTACTATTTTACACAGAAACAGTGGATTCAGACACCATTTTATCCCTTGGCTCTTGAAGCTCTTGGCTTTTTGTCTCTCGGCTCTCGCTCTAGCTCTCGGCTCTCGCTCTCGGCTCTCGCTCTTGGCTCTGGCTCTGGCTCTAGCTCTTGGCTCTGGCTTCTTTAGCTCTCTGTCAGTTTACAGCCCTCTGGCTTTCCACTTGAACTCCAAGTGACTCCCTTGGCTGCGTGCGCTTCAAATTTTGCTTTCTGCACTGCTTGTTTTTCTATTTCCTTTTTACGTTGCTCTCTTATGCCTTCGCTTCCTGCTTTGGCTTCGCTTTCTAATTATGCTCAGTTTCAGCAAAAACCCCCTTCTATCTCTGACATTCATGGCTTTTAAGCCAACTAGAACTGTCCATTCATTTTCCTCTTCTCAGGCTCTTGCGCTCGGCCTCTATCCGCTCGAATCCCCTTCTAAGTGTTAGAAATCATTGTTAAACACCTTAAGGGTTGGTGGCCACCTATTCTGCAATGGAAAGGACCTTCGGGCCTTTGGAATCCCCAAGAATAGCATTCTCTGTTTACACAGAGAAATACGTTAAAACATAGGAAAACTCATCACTTTTCCATTTACCGGAATTCTAATATAATGAATTCCGCCTTATTTTTCATTGGGTCCACCTTTTAAATCGCCATCACAAGTCGCATAGGCACATTCCGTGGTTTTCCTTTTTATTTATAAACTACATTAAAACATTAAAAATCTCGTAAAATGGCTTGAGACGAATGTGAAATATTATACATTGGCACTTACAAACCCTTTCGGGCCCGGTTGCATCGCATCGGCACATATATATGTGGCCCGCTCCGTCGCACGACTCTGACATGATATTGCGATGGATTGATTGCAATCGCATATCACGTGTAGTCGGGGTCTTTCCCATATGGCATCGCCAATTGCAATCTGCCAATATGGGCAATCGCAATATCGCTCGGCACGGGGGTCCCGCCTTTGCCTTGTGTCATGGCCACTGCTGATGCCGATATACTGATTTCGGCGATCGACATATCGCATTGGCCCAGGGGTCCTTACCTCATGTTATGTCTGCATGCCTGCCTCCAACCCAATATGTCGAGGATCAGTAATCAGGGGTGCCCTCGCTCTCTACTTAAGTCCGCCTTTGGCCCTCCTCCGATGCGATTTCCCTTTATAAGGGTTTTTTTGCCCATTTTTAAAGGATTTTTGCCTCTTTCCCCAAAGAACAAGGCATCTTCTTTCTACGATAACTTTTGCATCCTAAGTCCATTTTTACCCATTCAAGTTGCAGCAGATTCAGAATGAGACAATCTCTGCAATGGGGCTAGTTCTAGGAACTTCCTTGGACTTTAATTTTTCCTCTGTGAGGAACACCTAGACTTAGGAGTCTATTCAAAATCCATTTTGGATCAACTATGGGTATTGTCGGTTAGGCTAGCATCATTTTGGTATCAGATAAGGAACAGGTAAATGTTTTTGAAGAACTTAGAGCAAGAATGAAACAATGAAAGAAAACTTAGCGAAGGAGTAAAACAGAATTTGAAAATTCTGAACAGTGAATGATAGGTCAAGAAAATGAC
This sequence comes from Pinus tabuliformis, assembly GCA_031772625.1. NCBI lineage: Eukaryota > Viridiplantae > Streptophyta > Pinopsida > Pinales > Pinaceae > Pinus > Pinus tabuliformis. Next base: position 24,580,086 of record CM062816.1, read on the forward strand.
TTGTGAAAAGGTGCAATGGAGCATTGCTAACAGTTGATGACTTCAACCAAGGTAAAGCTGGGAGATAAGTAAGAGGAAAACTAATCTTGTAATTTTTTCATTTTGATATAATGTTCAGATTTTGAGAAAGGTAGCAGCAAGTGATTTATGGCAAATGAATCCGTATAATTGGAATTGTGAAATGTTTGAAATTGAAATTGAAGAATAACATTTAAGTTCTTAGAGGAAGGTGAGTAAGAATGAAGAATAGAGAAACATAAAGAACCCACAACGATGTTTGTGGAGAATGGATATTCACTTGACTGTGAAGAATGGATGGAGACTCCTTGTGAAATTGTGCATGTATTTTTTTATTTAACTCTGATTTGAGTTTTTTTGGATAAAAATATAGATTGAAGATTGATAGTTGCAGCCAATGAAGTATCTTAGCAAAAGAATATCAAGCCTTAAGAAGCAGTAATGAAGGAAACTGGTAAGGATTTCTGAGTGAAAGAAGAGGTGGCCAGAACCTAGTATTTCATTTGTGATTGAAATACAAGAGCACAATTGTGTTCTCAAAAGTGCAGATGAGTTGAATCCTAGAAGCAGCAAAGGAATGCTCAAAGAAAGTTCCAGAAAGGGGACTAGTGGCCAATTACAGAGGAAATATTGGTAAGGTAAGTGGCGGCAGGGAAGACTTATTGTTGCAGAGGCTTGTGCAAATCATAGTGAAGTGAGTGAGGAACTCATATAGATGGAAAGGATGATGACTAGTGACAGTCATAGAAGAGGTTGTGAAAGAGACCACAGTCGAGGAAAAAAGAAGAAATATGCCAAGGAAAATGGCATGAGAATGAGTGACAAAAAATATGATAAAGAAATGGCTGTGATGGCAGTTCAGCTTGAAGTATTAATGGAGATGTTGCAGAGAAATGAGAAGGACCAGAAATATGGTTATGTCATGAGAAAGAAAGTGAAGTGGTAGAGGCTACAAGAGAAAAGGAATCAGCAGGTGAACATGTAGTTAATAAAGGAGCTGAAGGAGCTTGAACAAATTATAGATGTCAAGTTGAAGATAGAGAAGCTCAAAGGAGTTGAGCTATAGCAAAAGGAAAATGTTGGAGAAGGTGATGAAGTTTTGATATGCGAACCAGAACATGGACCATTACTTTTCGAAAGTAATGAAGAGATATAGGAGTTGAATCATATGAATGATTCAGAGCATCCAGAAGACTTGATGACTGAAGCATCAAACAAGACTGAAAGGTCTTGTATTTTTAAAACTAATGATTTGTGTATGTTTGCAGGTACAACACAGGGCGATGAACAAATTTTAGAGTGTGTTAAGAAGGAGGAGCAGAATCTGAAATCTGTTCAGATTAAGACTGAGATAGCAATATCTTAGAAATGAAAGGAGATAGAAAGGTCTCATGGAAATATGCAATAGAATATTGGAGGTGGTAATAGTAAATATTGGAATAGCATATATGAGTTAAGACATGAAGATGAAGAAAAGGTATTTACTATGCCTAATGAGTTTGGAATACTTAATCATGATGATTTAGATTTAACAGAAGAAAGACCATTTAATGATGGGACGATAACAAGTGAAGGTACTGAAAACTATGTAAAATTTTGAAATTCTACTCCAATTAGAATTATTGAATTATATAGAAAATTAGACCTTAAAGGAGAAAGCTAGAACAACAGAGGATAAACGTTCAGGATAAATTGTTGATGAAGGATGACAGAGAAATTGTCATAAATGACAGTCAAGAAGAAGTTGACAGGTATAGTAAACAGAAGCTGAAAATTGTCTTGAAGGACAATATGGCAACAGCTAAAAAGGTGCAAGACAATGGTGAACAAGAGGGTAAGGATGTAAGGGTGGCAGCAAGAATGAGAATTCAACAATCAAGAGTTGAAGGCAATCAATAGACAGAGGATATATTGGACAAATAAATTGATTTGGTAAGAAGTTTAATGATGAAAGTGTCTCAGAAGAAGACAACAACAAGAAATAAAAGAAGCAACGACAAGAGGATGATATCAGAAGAATGTGAGAGCATAGAAAGTGGGAACTTACAGAATAAGGTATGGAAACCTGGAAAAAGCAGCGAATAATAGAATAGCTGAAAGGAAAAGAAATAGGCAAAGATAAATTACAAAACAAAATCTGGGATCCAGGAGGAATTACAACAACATTGAAGACACATGATCTGGAGATCATGAATGTTTTCAATCTTGGGAGTCTGATGCAGGAGCATCCGGCTCAGAAAATTCATTGTATTTAGTTGACTTAGGGTTCTTTTGTTTCAAGGGACCTGATTCCCTAATCAGTGATTAATTATTTATTTTCTTATGTTTTTATGGGGATTATATAATAGTGAGGATATTGTAATGAAATCTTCTCGTTAAGAGAGATTTCAAGAATAGTGTGTGAGTTAAAGGAACTAGGAGTTAGTTCATGATTTATGGAGGATCCTTAGGATTAGTTGAAAGTTGAGATCCTCAAGGGATAAAGAGATATTTTAGGAACTAAATGAGGACTTAGAAGATTCTTAGGACTTAGTTGAGAAGATTGAGGATCTGAACCAGAAGTGGAAACAGAATCCTTATGCATAAATGTAAGCCTCAAAGGCCCAGGAGTTAGTGAGAGAGAGAGATAGAATAGGGTTTGGATTGCGAGCCTACGGGCATTGAAATGAGGAAGGGCCATTAATACAAACCATGTAAAGACAGATCAGGCCAAAGCTCAATTTTAAAGCAGGTTTTTATTTGTATATGTAGATTTTTTTAATGAATGAAGAAATTGAATTCATTGTGATTGTGTGTGTCATTCCTTTTATGTGTTGAGTGATCCGTAATTGGGAATTTATGGTTTCTGTGTGATAAACCATGATGAATGAATTAAAGTTGCATTTCTGAAAGTATTTCTGAGTGACAAAAGACTTACCAGCTGGGTAGAATCCATGTGATTCCAGTTTTGATTTAATAAATGTATGTACAGGTCAAGTAAAGAACGAATTACGAAATCTGGAAGAAGGGAGATAATACATTTAGTATTACGATTTCCAGTTTGAATTGATGTTTAAACAGAGTGTGACATAGTTAATCTGGGTGGAAAGGCAAATTCCATAATGAATGATCAAATGCAGAGGGAGCCGTCAAATCACTGAGATTGACGGACAATAATGGTGAAGAGGTAAAATTGCATTCGGGACTATAGTCGAGCGGTAAGTGGTTTCGGGGATTTATGTCCCGAAACACTAGAAGAGTGGTCAAGTTGATTTGATAGGTGGATTTGAAAACTACCCATTCGGGACTTTCCATTGCCGTTAAACTTCGGCAGCGAACGAGGCCCAAAAATCAGATCAGTAACAACCGAGAATATGAGTGTACAGGTGTCCTGATCGTGGTTAAAGGCCTGCAATTGATCTTAGCTGTCGATCGCAAATTCAAACTCTTACGTCAGAGTCAACTATGGGGGTTGAGTTGTTTGGTAATCCATGTGTTAATTGAAGGGTTGCAGACTGTTAGATCACTGTTGATGCTAACTGTTGGATGAATATCGCATCGCATCATTCATGAGTGAATGAACCCTGGCCGGGAGAAATTGTGATATGCGATGTGCAATGATCGGGTGACTATCAACCATCAGATTGAATGGTAAGATCAACGGTGTAGAGTGAAGTGCCTGTGCAAAAATGTTGTTGTTCAATTATTGTTCAATTTTTGTTCAGTCAATGTGGGCGGTTGTTGTTCAATTGTTCTTCAGTTAACGTGGGACCATTTGCTGTTCAGTCAACGTGAGCAGTTGCTGTTCAATTGTTGTTCAATTGGTTGTTGTTCAATCGGTTGTTGTTCAATTTCTGTTCAATTGGTTGTTCTTAAATCAGGTGTTGTTCAATTACTGTTCAGCTGACCTCATGCATCATTTTTAGGTGAGCCTTGGAAAATCTGTCAAGGACGTGGAAAAGTGGAAAGGTAAGGTTAAATGTGATTTATGTATATTTCTATTATATGAGGTTATAATAGAAATAAAGCGGATTAAGGATAATTAACCATGGTATGATTAGAGTTGAGTAAATTTGAGACTAGAGAAAGAGGGTATGGTTAATATGCGTGGGTTTAAGAATTAATCAAAGTTTATGAGGGTTGATTAAGATTCCACTGGAGAGGTTAATTAATGTTTAGACCACTGAATAGTCGTTGAAACATTTCCGCACAAGAATTTATTAAGGGGCCTTAAACTTTAATCATATGAAGATTGGACTAGGTAGGGAAATTGAAATTCCTGGGATAAATGAGATTATGCTTTTGTATATGCGTACTGTGGGTATTGTTGGTTTAGGTTGACATCAGGGGGCCAACGCCGGGGGCTAACCCCTGGGTGCATTGCCCCCCATATGACCAATATTTTGGTTTTTAGGCCTCGGCAGCAAAATTAACAGTCCCACAAATCTACCCGAAAATTAGGGAATTTGTCGCTCCGTTAGTGGAAAATGGGGCAAAATTGTAGGATGATGCCAGATTTTGTGCAATTTGTAGAGCGAATTGTGGGAAAACTAGGAGAGGTCATACATTCTCCATTTTTTGACCAAATTGGGTGAAAAAAGAGGCTAGATAGCCATTTTTGGACATTTTGGACTCATTGGAGTAGGTTTCAAAATCAAAGGAGCACTTCTAGATAGGATTTTTGCAAGTTGAATTCCATGGGTTCCATGGTCAACTAAATTGTTGAATCAATTTATGGAGGAGTTTGAAGATGCATATGACCTTGCAGGGTTTTCTAACCTCCATGTACTTTCTGTAACAACTATTACATCAATTTTGTAGCTTTTATTCCTCTTTTCTCTATGTTCTTTTGGAGAAGAGACTTGTTTATGTACTTCAAGTGGATTGTGATACTGTTGATACTCTATGAAGTTGGAGTATGGGGTCTTGGTGTAAGATGCCTCTATTTACTTAAATTTTACATGTTTGACTATAGGTTTACATGTATATGGAGTGATGACTCTTACAGAAGTTGTTTCTTTGAAGGACAAACTAACCATTCCATTTCTTATCACTTTATGTACTCTTCTTTTTCTAAACATTAAGCATAATGAGAAGGGGTCATGCCATTAGAGCTGATCCATGAAGATGTAGCCCACGAGGGGTGAACTCCTTTAACAATGGTTGGTGTAATACTGATTGATGCGTGCTTCCATTCAGTGTTTTGAATTCATGTTTAAAAATTTTCATGGAATTAACATAAGAAAACACACATAAAAACTTGTGTTTTTACTTTCTATTTTGGAGTACAAACCTCAAGCACATTTTTGTATTTTGATGAGGATCTTAGCATAGAAAACTAATATTCCATATTCAGATTAGAACCCAACTAGTAAAAATCCCTCAAACCTCTTTTCATTAATCATTTGAATAGAGAAACTATTACAATTGCATGCTCCAACTCTGAGTACAACTTGCAAAAGAAAAATTGTTCTCTCTACTGAATGAGAAACTGTGTCCAACACTTAGCCAAATTCTGCTTCCTCTAGACACTTATTTCCTTGCACAATTTTGAGCTAATTCAAGCTCCTAAACAATAGGAAAGGTCTTTACTTCCTTGCACAATTCCCAAGGATAGATCAACTTCGTGCATCAAAATTTTGTAAACTCCACTGGTATACAAATAATTTAACATTAGCCTTAATTCCTTCACTCCAACTAAGAAATTCGAATTCCATGCATGCATGAGCTTTTTGGCTGATTTAATAGTTAACTTACACATCTATAAGTTAGTTGTTGTCTTACTGCACAACTAACCTTTAACTGACTCTTTTAATTGTTAGAGGAAAATTAATTGAGTACAATTGAAAATAACTGAACTATATTGTTGTAATTTAGCAATCAACACATGCATGAGTGAACTCGAAACCCACTAACTCAAAGTTGTTGATCTAACTGAGTGACAAGAGCCATGTCACACTAGTTAACCGCCTCTAAGTTTTCCTCGTGATGTGGATATTTTATTTACTCAACTTGACTAAGGCTAAAGTCAAATTGAGCCTTTCTTGCTACACCTTCTAACACTCCCTCTTAGTAAGAAATGGAATTTGTACCACCCCTATCCAGCACCTATGGAATGTATTGTAGCACTACCTCTCACTGTTGTTGTTTCCACTTCAATAACTGCAACTAAGAAGCATAAAAAAAACATCGAATCAACTACGTCTCTGCAACTGTCTACTGGAAAAAATGCTCTGATGTTGATTCTGAATTGTGTCTCCTATGCTGATATCAACACTTCTTTGTGCTCCTCAGTGTTTGACTGCACCAACTCACACTAATCCTTCTGCTACTGAATACTATGGGCCCCTATTGCAAGGTAATGATCCATGAGGAAAGGATATTGCAATTGCTACCACTCTCCTATGGATCCTACCCAATTTTTTGAAACTTTGGGACTAAGGTTCTACATCACCCCACATCACTCCTGGAGGTATAGCTACATGCATGGCGAAATATTATCTACTCATACTGTTTTTTTACTTCTTTGTTGTTGTTTCTTCACTACTACTACAACTACTATCATAATGAGTCTGATCTCCCCATATCTTGAAGTACTAGCTTCCATATGGTTGCTCCCTCTGAAACTAGACTCCCTCTAAGTCTCGATCTCCCTGTGGGAAATCTCTCTGATCCTCAATTTTCAAATATCAATGATCACAACTCCTTTTTTTGTCACTAGACATTGGCTCATTGATCTTCCCACTCGCATCCTTCTATCTCCATTAAGAATTTTTCACATAGTGTCTTTTGGATCTTCCCTCAACTAGGGCTCCATCAATCTACTTCCTAGTAGTTCATTAGTTCTTCAATGATCATTGTACATGAAGACTTCAATGATTGCCCACTTGTTAATATTCTGGCTACTCCAGAATGTTTCTCCTAGGGCACTAGTGAAGATCATAAATATGTTCCAATCTTAGAAATTCAAGCTTCCCTCTAGGGAATACTCCAATCTTAGTCTGTTGAAAGACATTCTCTTGAATCTAAAGAAACGTTGTTACACTGAAGCTGCAAATTTGAAATTATTGAGACAAATTCGAAATAGTGGTTCTAATGTGATTTCATGGCTTTGATACCATGTATAAATTTCTACAAATCTAGCTCTAATACCATGTAGAAATTTGATATAAATTGCAATTCCTTAAGATTTTGAACTAAAAACAAGGGACACAACTATACTCTACTATTTTGCAGAATAGAAATCACAATTTAGAACAACATGCATAGATATGCAACAAGAAAAACCACAAGTACACAGTGATTTCTAAGGGAATCCAACTCGGAAAACCCCTCAAGCCTCTTTGCATTAATCAGTTGAATTGAGAAACTATTACAATTTCATGCTCCAACTCTGAGCACAACCTACAAAAGAAACAAATTTCTCTCTACTGATTAAGAACCTATGGCCAACACTTAACCAACTTCTTCCTCCTCTAGCCTCATATTTCCTTGCGCAATTCTGGGCTAATTCAAGCTCCTAAACAAATGGAAAGGTCCCTATTTCCTTGCGCAATTCCCAAGGATTGATCCCTTTCCTACATCAAAATTTTGTACACTCCACTAGTATACAAATAATTTTACATTAGCCTTAATTTCTCCACTCCAGTTGAGCAATTCGAATTCCATGCATACATAAGCTATTTTGGGCTTATTGATAAGTTAACTAATAGATCTTTGAGTTAGACTAATGTCTCACTACACAACTGACCTTAAAATGACTCTATTAATTTTTAGAGGTCATTTAATTGAGTACAACTGAAAATAACTAAACATATTGTTATAATTTAGCAATCAACACATGTATGACTCAACTCGAAGCCCACTAACTCAAATTTGTTGATTTAACTTAGTGACAAGAGTCATATCACACTAATTAATTGCCTCCAAGTTGTCCCGTTGATGTGGAAAATCAATTTACTCAATTTCACTAAGGGTCAAGTCAAATTGAGTCTTTCTTGCTACACTTTCTAACAAGAACTTAGATAATGTTATCTTTTACATATGAGTTGAGCTAATGTTCATTTTATAACAGTTTCTAATTTTTTACACTATTCCAATTATTGGTTTATTGGTTTGATTCATAAACAAGTAATTGAATGGTTATTTTTCTTGAAGAGATTGTTACAGTTAACCTTTATGTATGTCTAAGTTAGAAATTAGTATAATCTTATATACTGATGTTTTATTCTTAATGTGTGTTATTATAACTAACAGTGTTTGACCTTTGCTAGCTTGAGAGAGATGAAACTTACTTTTATGTAGTTTCATATCTTTCATTTATATTGCATTAAGAATTATTTCCTTTTTAATTTAATTTATAATTGCATTTATAAATTATATATTAGTTTGCATATTGCATATTTTTATATCATGTTAGAAAATATATTCACCTTTCACACACCAATTACAATATGTTCTAGTATTTTCTTCATGTATGATAGTCTTGTACATTTCTTGTATTATATCTTAGTCTTGACGATGTACCATACTCGGTAGTTTGAAATATGTCGACACAATAATTTTGAATGTGATTTTTTACCAAAAGAATTTTGAAATACACAACATGGATCAAAAAAGCATAACACCTTGTTTTAGTTTTTGTAGCATGATTGTGTAGCATATTTTTATGTAGCAGATTATTCTATAATATCTTAATTCATAATATTATTTATAATTTATAAATAGCAAATATAAATTAGAAATAGCCAGTAATTTATAACACTTAGCAAGGAAATATATAGTCATATCCTTTTAACAACTATACTAAGTCTTGATTGTTTTATTTCCATTATTTCATGTGTATAGCTAATCTTAATTTTTTGTATTATATTTTTGGATAATAATAATAATAATAATTGATTGTCATGAACTTATAGTTTTAAATATATTTCACATTAGTTTAGGTTGTGTATAGATAGTTTAGTTTTATGAAACCATTTGGATTGCCTTGGATTTTATATATATTGTATCTTTAAAATAGATTGTATATATAATTTGGTTTATTATGTTGATAATTTAATTATCAATAATTATGAGGTGTATGGTAGGGATATAATCTCCATAGAATATTCTATAATATTTTTAATAGTAATCACAAATCAAAGGTTGAAATTTATATCTAAAGTAGCTATGTCCTTTTTCCGTTATAATTAAATTGATTAATTAAAAAAATGTCATAGGAAAAGGTATCATATGGAATGAGTTGTGTTATTTTTAGCATGTGGTATTCATAAACCATGGTATTGTAACAAAGCCTTTAACAAATTAAGAATCTACATGATAAAGTAGGGGAGAATCTCCATGGTTAAGAATCCTTTTACATTTAGAAATTGTCCTGATGATGGATCCCTGTTGGGATTTGAAACGTTGATAGAATATGGTTATTACTATGGATTCTCCAGAAACTAACTCAAAAGATATGAACCACAAATGTAAAAAATCCAAAATCCTTTTACATGTTTTTTTTTAAATGCATATATGTTTAACTTATATAATAATTAAATTAACAATTAATAATAATGATGATAATAATAATAATAATAATAATTTAGTAACCTTTAATGATTTTTAGATTTTAATAAGGTAAGCAAATGTTTTGATGTTTATTATAATTGTTGTGTATCCATGTTTACTGTTCATTTGATTTATATGAATGTACTAGTATATAATTTATAGAGAATTTTTATTTAGTGTTTATGAAATTTGGTGTTTGTATGTATAATATTTACAATGTTTATGAAATATATATATATATATATATATATATATATATATTGTTATAAGTAAATTAAGCTATTAGTGTAGGAAAGAGGAAATCTGATTTTATATATTAATTAATTTTAATTTAACTACTCTTATTATTATTATACATTTTAAATCATATATATATATATATATAGAGAGAGAGAGAGAGAGAGAGAGAGAGATGAAAAAAAATTGTATATGCATTTTGTGTTTTATAATAGATTGTACAACATAGGTTCATCTTAACTCTATATTTACTATGCACTTAGAGGGATTAAATCTCTCAAAAAAACAACTTTTCTTTTTTAGTATAAAACTTGAGGATATATATATATATATATATATATATATATATATATATATATATATATATATATATATAGTTTAGTATGAGATGAAAACAAATTGTATATGTATTTTGTATTCAACAACATAGATTCATCTTAACTCTATATGTACTATGCATTTGGAGGGATCAAATCTCTTAAAAAACAACTTTTTTTTTAAAGTATAAAACTTGAGGAAATGTTTGAACCTAAAGAGATATGATTCTTTTCAATCTTGGTAGATTTATAGTTAAGATGGATTTTGGATTTTCTTTCTTTTCTTTTGTTTTATATAATATATACATGGTTGACATTGAAATAGAAATGGAGAGACAAATAAGGAGAAATGGAGGGAGGTATAGATATAGATGGTATGGGGAGAAAGAGAAGAAAAGAAAGATAGAGAAAGGGAGGGGGGATAAACAGTAAAAAACATTTTCATATTATTATTATTATTATGTATATAATTGAGATAAACTTCATACCTTGAAATTTACATGTTTCTTATTATATATGTTAATGACTTGTAGTCTTCACTTGACTTGATTGAGACTAGTGAGTTCATAAATTTGAATCTATTCATTATACAAAAAGCTTGTAGAAGCATTTTCTACATCAAGCTATGGTTAAAAAGAAAAATTATGCATTTGACCCTTGTTAAAAAGCTCTTGGTTGGCTTTAAGTTATATTTTATTTGCCTAATATGACCTTATCATTCTCTTCTTTAATCTAGTTTGTGTTGCATGCTTTGAGTAGTTTGTGTGCCTACATTTGGATGGTTTGAGTAGTTTGTCTGTCTACATTTGGATGGTTTTAGAGGTTTTTGTGTCTGTGTGTATGAATTTGGATGGTAATGTTTCTAGATGTTCTAGTCCTTGTGTTGTATTTCTATATGTATATGTCAATTGTTTGTTAATAACTAGTTGTTTATGGAGAAGGAATACATCTTGTCAATAATTAATTTGCAGTTTGCAATACGATTGATTGTACATATCTATTTCATTTAATTTTAGGTATGGTAAAATTGACAACTAATTAATTCTTAATAGTGTCCCTCCAAGTATTACTAAGGAGAATTTTCAATAATCTACGCCCTGCATATTACTCCTAAAATAATTTATCTTTTGAAATTTTTTGAAATAATTCATTTCTTTCATGAATATTTTGTTGATTTTTTAATTCATAGTTTGTTTTGCAAATCCAAGAAATAATGTATTTTTGAAATTTTTTAATGAGTGGTCATTTTACGAACTGTTTATATTATTTACTTTTTCAAACAATTATAATAGATTTGAAAATTCAGGAACTATTAAAGACTTACTTTTAAAATTTAGCCCAAAAAACTCACTTTAAAAATCCAACAAAAAAAAAATTGTCTAAAAATTAGATGCAAAGAAGTTTGGAATTCATAAGTTGCATCATTAAGAATGTGAGTGAGAAAATAATGTTTAGGTCGAGTTTATTTATAGCATTCGGCCGAAACAGTTATATCGTAGGGTGGCGTCGTTTTAATTTTATGGCCGGTGGAAAATATGGATAGGGTTTTCAACCGAACTTTTAAAATTGTTCGGCCAAACTTTTAAAAATGTTCAGCCGAAGAAAATTCTCATTTATTTTAACGTCTGTTCGTGGCAAACAAAAATTCGACTGAACTTTTTTTTGTTCAGCTAAAAACTAGCAACTCTACAACAACTTGGCTTTGATCACATTTCTCCAACTTCAGAATGGTTAAAATCCATCAAATATGGCGAATTTACTTTCGAAACCAATACCATTATTTTCATAATTGAATCTACTTTCACTAGATATAAATTTTATGGAATTTCATAAATATTTGCTAATTTTAACTATTTTTCTAGTAAAATGTGTTGAAAAAATTTCTGAAGGTCATTATGATTCAACGAAATCAAACTTTTGTACATTCCAAATCACACTGTGAAAAAATATGTAAAATTTACGCTATATTACGTTGGTTTGCCTTCTTTAATGGGTAGTTTTTAGATTTTTATTTTTTAACTAATATGTTGAAAAACATGGCGCTATGCTAAACATCTTCAAAATCTACAATATTTTCGTATTGATTCAATTCAAAAAATTCTAGTAATTATTATGTGCATCTGTTGGTTTTATTATGCCGTAAGGTGTTCCCTCTGAGAAAGACGTCCCTAAAATGTGACGTGTGCGATCCTGGGCCATTGATTTTGTGTGTTAGATGATTGGGGTGTTTTCTGCCGTTCGTTTAATCTGTTTTTCATAGAAAAATAGTTTTTTTCCCATGGTAATGGGCCATGAAAAGCCAGGCCTGCCCTGCTGGTGATGAGACTCTTCTGCTAGCCATGAAACTCATCGCAGAGACTGCCTGCTGGCGATGAGACTCTTCTGCTGGCGATGAGACTCTTCGCAGAGACTCTTCATGTCTTTCTTCCCTGCATGCGTAGCCTTGTGCAGATAATGATAAGGTGTATGTACTCTATTTTTATGACATTTTCATCGTCTTATGATAATGTGAAAAGGAATTACTATTTCTTTCCTTTTGTTATCAGCAGTTCAGATCCTGTCTAATTAGGAGGAACATATCGTTACTCTTTTCCGATGGTTGAGTTTACAAATTGCTTCAGGGCTTTAAACGACTGTTCTATGATCTCTGAGCTCTCCTCGGGATTATTAGGTACGACAAGATCAATAGCCTGTATACTTCAGAATTAATTAGAGAAATTTGTCATTATCAATGCCAGTTTCAGGATCCGGAGTTCTGACCAGCCACAGCCATATTCATTAAGTCAAGGTGGTGTTTAGGAGAATTGAGTATTTCATTTACATCGAGGGATTGATTCAGGAAATGTACAAAATCGCTAGCATGTCCCTATTATACTAAAATTGATGCAGCAAGAGGCCTTCTGGTTACTGATATCAAAGGCAAAAACATCCTATCCCACAAGGGCATCTGTCGTATCCCCCTCTATTTGTTGGTGTTGGTGTTTTTCTTCTTGGACAAGAACTGGATTTTTCCTCTCAACATATTCTATAGGAAATATTTTCTCCGAGATATGGTCCAACTTTAAACAAACAGATGGTCAATCTCCAGGGTGTATCCATTTAAAAACTTGGCAGTTAAGAGTTCTCTCTTCAGTGATATTAATGCATGATTGAAGTACCACATGACCATAATTCAGGACCATAAGATGATATAGTAACCTTTTGCAGCAACAATACAAAACATCATCCACTGTAACTTTATTACATGAAATAAGACTTGGTGTATTTGGATGATCTTTTATTGTATTGGAAGACACACCTCCTGGACCATCATTTCCTTTAAGAATGTTAACGATCACTTATGTTTCAACATCAGCTGATTCACTCTGATGACAGGAAGATTTATGCATTGACTCAGTTCCCTTCCTAATAGCACCGATGAGTAAATACTATCCGTGCTTTTCGTTGTAGTGCTCAATTCTAAAAGTGATTTTTCTTGTAAAGATTCCCTAAAATTTGTAGCAGTTTCTGAGCCATTCAACTTTGAACCATACATGATTTTAGCAGTTTCAGGATCATCAAGTTTGGGAGAGAATATCTTCATTTTTCACTCTTCTTCTTGTATGTGTTCTGCTTTTTGTCTATAATCCTTAAGAAATTCTTTCAAGAGAATAAAGTCAAGAAATTCACACTCTTGGAAAATGATTGTATGGACTCCTACAGAGTGAACAATATGACTCTGTGATAGTTCATGGCACAGTGAACACACCAGAAGCAGAAGACATGATCGCAAGGTTGAACTCGATGATCATGACAAGGTGGAGGTGACCTGCTAATACTTCATCCCCATATAGGTTTGAAACATCAACGTCTTAGAGAACGACGACCATAACTTGAACTACACCTGTATCGAGGACTGAGACCCCGATGGCGACCACTTCCTAACCCTCCATTCTCGTACAAAATGACCAGGCTCACCATATTCATAAATTTTCAAATCATTAACAAGATCATACGGAATAGGTGTCTTGGTCTCCAAAACAACATTATCTATTATATTTGAATTTAAGTCAGACCACATATGGCATCATCTTGCACGCCATTGCTGTGAATTATTTCCCATTCTCTCCAGTTCTCAATTCAAATTGAAGTTTAAATGTGTTGTTCACGCAATTTGTTTTGAAATTTAGGCTCCAATTTCAAACAAATGTTAAACAATTATACCTTTCACTCAACATGGGTTATATTAGTTGCAATCTCATGGATAGAGAAATATTCAACGTTGGTCTGATAAAAAGAGAAATCCATAAAGTCCTTGGATACGATGGTATAATCCAGAAAATGTATTGGATATTTGTAACTCTGCCAGCCATGGATTAAATCTGTTCGTCCAATTGCCAAGCTTGCTGCTGAGTTATCATTGATTGATGCTAAATTTCCTACCTTATGTCTAAATGCAGGAAGAGGGAATCCGACATGGCTAGTGGGAAGCTTCAAGATTTGTAATCATAGGACAAGTTTGAGATACTGTTACCCCTCCTGAACTTGATTAACAATTTAGGAGGGAGACTAGATTTGGGCCTTGGCGATAATCTTGTATTGAAGTATTATACAAGGATATTGGTCTAAAATAGTCCAGTTTAAAGCTCCCTCATTATTTGCGATGGGCATTCAGGAAGGTAGAAATTCCATTATTCTGCCAGAGTTCGTAGATTCTTCTTTTGCTCCAAGAAGATTAACATTATTTAAAAGCCACATATGAGGAAGATAGAGTTGGGAACCCATTCAGTCCCAGGAAGCTTATTCTTTTCTTGGGGAAACAACATCCTGTATTTCTTCTTCAGTAACCGGCATCGTCAGTAGAGGTTGAAGTAGATTTCCTTGCAGATTTGAGTTACTACTGTGTTGTCTGGTATTCTATTACAGAAATTTTATTATAAACCCTTCTATTCTGAGTTGTTTTAAGGAAACGGGCACAGCTTCTTCCACCATGTTTAAGCCATTGAATTATTGACTTCTGTCTACAGAATACCTCCTTTTTCTTATCTTTTTGAATTTGAACCCTATCAAACTCATGAACTTTTTAATAACGCAGGGCTTTATGCCTTCCAGTATTTGAATGAGGGTGATTAATGTGGTTAAGCACTGTATCAACCACTAAGTCAGGCATGTCTAACTTCTTCTTTTCTTTTATAGATTCTCATGAGTCTCATTCAAGGTTTTTGATAATATGCCCTCATTTAAAAGTTCATGACTCGGTAATCTTTCCTCTATTCATTTGAAGACTAGCCATGAGAGACAAGATGGGTAGGTGAAAGTGGCTTGCTGCTACAGTTTCCACCAAGTTTTAATTTTATTACATAGTGGTTTGCCCAAAGGTGGGCTGGTGATGCTGTCATGGCTGTTAAGTTGGGCTGGTGTGGCCCCGCAAGGGGCCACTGATCTGCTGATGCTGTCATGGCTGTTAAGTTGGGCTGGTTGGTCACATGATCAGATAGAGTCTATGGAAGCACCTACCTTATGAATGTTGGTTAATTCTTGACAATTGAAGTATAAAGGAAGCATCTGTGGTCTTCCTTGTACTTATTGTTATCCTTCCTTAGATTGGAAGGTGGTTTATGCTTGGAACTTAAAAAGTATAAAGGAAGCATCTGTCGTTTTCAAGCCACAATATCAATTCCTTTTCTTTTACAACACTAACCATCTCTATCTCCAGTTCATGTTTCTTTTGAATATGTTTACAAAAATCTAGTTGTTCCGCTTTTTTCTTTACATTTTGAAGCTTCTTAGAAAGGATTCACATTTTTGTTCATGTAATGTGAGTGTCTTCATTTCACTAATACTGGATTATATTTTCTATGTCTGGGTTGCCAAACTGCAGCTGTTCAAATGAAAATGGTATGTTTTTAGGCCTCTTCGTTTGAGAGGTCTAGATTCCAGATAGATAGGCAAGTGATCTGAAAGAATTACTTTGAAACTTCACATTTTTGTTCATGTAATGTGAGTGTCTTCATTTCACTAATACTGGATTTTATTTTCTATGTCTAGGTTGCCAAACTGCAGTTGTTCAAATGAAAATGGTATGTTTTTAGGCCTCTTCGTTTGAGAGGTCTAGACTCGAGATAGATAGGCAAGTGATCTGGAAGAATTACTTTGAAACTAAAGGATTCACAAGGCTTTTCTAATCTTACAGAAAATGGTCCGTCCATATTAAGCCATAAGGATGAAAACCAAGCGAGATAATAATCAGCTGATGCAAGTGACTATTGTTGAAAAATATTTCCAACTCTCGTTTTACTTTGACATTATTTTATAATCAAGAAAATGTGGGAAAGAAGGCTATATTACAAGCCCATTAGATGAAGTTGGGGTAGATTTTATGGTTTGAAACTAACTTAACTAAAATTTTCTACATTGTTTTTATCAATATGAAAGCCTGAGAAGATAGGTGCAGGTGAGGCAATGGAGTTTTGAAATGGGTAGATTTTATAGTCTAACACTAACAACCAAAATTTTCTACACTGCTTTTATCAATATGAGATTCTAAGAAGATAGTTGCAGGTGAAGCAATGGAGTTTTGAAATGGGTAGATTTTATAATCTAAAACTAACTCAAGCAAAATTTTGTACATTGTTTTTATGAATATGAGAGCTTGAGACTATAGGTGCAAGTGAAGTAATGGAGTTTTGAAATGGAAATCACAACAATAAAATTCTAAAATGAAACAACAAATGGATTTGGTACAAATTTGTTTTTTCTTGTTCCATTATTGTTGTATCTATGAATGGGTTTTTCTGCTTCTTGGCTTCGATCATGACCATTTGGGGTGGCCTTCTGCACTGATTTCCATCTGCTTTCATCATCATGAGCTAGAGAGTCTATGATGTGTTTTGTCTTATAAGTCAGTACTATACAATGTTCAGATTTCAAAAGGTTTCATTCATGGTGTTTCTTCTCCTGTAATTTCAATCAGGGTGGTCTCTGAATATTGCGTTTCCTTGTGCAGTAAATTCACTCTACATCATGGGGGAAGCTTACACAGAGCTGGATCTTAACATCATCTCAGCTCAAGATCTGAAGGAGATGCATCTTGTTGGCATGATGTAGACCTATTGTGTTGTATGGATCAATTTCGAGAAAAAATTGACGACGCAATTGACAGAATAGGGGGCGCAAACCCTACTTGGAACGACAAGGCCATATTCAGAGTGGAAGAGAGTTTGCTCCGCTATGAAACCTCTGTTGTGATGATGGAGATATACTGCGTGGGTTGCCTCAGGGACACCCTGCTAGGCACTGTGAGGCTCTTGCTTTCCACTCTCCTCAAGGGCTACGGGAGCACAAATTTCAGTGGGATGAGTTTCTTGGCACTGCAGGTCCTCGTCCTTCTGGTCACCCACAGGGCATTCTCAACCTTGGCACCATGATTCTTGATGGAGTAGATCTTCACAGAATGAACAGATTCATCCCTGCAACTGGGGGGCTGTGGGTTTCAGTGATTTGATGGGGAATCCTGTCAAACCCAGGACTTCATTTGTGAGAAAATTACTGTCCATTAAACCTAATCATGTTGTTGATGCCCAAGAACAGCAATCCCGCTGTCAAGACTTCAACAGTAGTGCATGCAAGGAACAGGGCAAAGATCAAGAAAAGCAGAAAGATGGTGGTGAGATGGTTGAGAAGGAGAAGAAGAAACTTGTTGGCTGCTATCAGATTCTCATGGCCCCAAAATTGAAAAGGAATAAAGTTGGATTGAAGAATGGGGCTGCAAAAATTCATCTCAGTCCATCTGACAGTAACATCTGTGCCAAGGAAGATCAAGATCCTGCTGTGGCTTACAACAAAGCAATAGCAATTTATGCATAGTGTTATCATCAATAATATTATTGTGCAAGAATACGTTGGTTTTATGTTATTATATTCTTTGTGCAAGTGCCTTCAATTCCTAGTTGATTCGTGAAGTGCTTATTATGGCATACATAAAAAATTTTAAAATCACGAGCCACTATGGATGAAAGACTGGTTTATGTAAAAGTTTGAATAGATATATGAATCTGAAAAGGGCAAGTTCAGTGCCTTCAATCTGCTACTTCGATATATATTCTTAGCCTATGTGGATGAACATTGGTTTGTGTAAAAGTTTGAATAGATATGAGTCTGAATTTTGCAATGGGCATGTTCAGTGCCTTCAGTCTGCTACTTTGATAGATACTCTTAGCCACTGTGGATCACACATTGGTTTGTTTAAAACTTTGAATAGATATATAAGTCTCAAATGGGCAAGTTCAGTGCCTTCAGTCTGCTACTTTGATATATACTCTTAGCCACTGTGAATGAAATATTGGTTTGTGTAGAAATTTGAGTAGATATATGAGTGAATTGGGCAATTTCAGTGCCTTCAGTCTTTGATATATACTACTCTTAGCCACTGTGGATGAAATATTGGTTTATGTAAACATTTGAATAGATATATTATATATGATTCTGAAATGGGCAAATTCAGTGCCTTCAGTCTGCTGCTTTGATATATATAGAGTATATATATTTGTTTACAAGATGATCACTGCATTTTTAACTTATGTCCATTAATCAAATCGATCTTTCAAAGACACAGTAGGCTTTCCTAATCTTGCAGAAAATGGTCCGTCCATATTAAGCCATAAGGATGAAAACCAAGCGAGATAATAATCATCTGATGCAAGTGACTATTGTTGAAAAATATTTCTAACTCTCGTTTTGCTTTGACATTATTTTATAATCAAGAAAATGCGGGAAAGAAGGCTATATTACAAGCCCATTAGATGAAGTTGGGGTAGATTTTATGGTTTGAAACTAACTCAACCAAAATTTTCTACATTGTTTTTATCAATATGAAAGCCTGAGAAGATAGGTGCAAGTGAAGCAATGGAGTTTTGAAATCAATGAAGGAGATATTGCATTTTCTAGGAAAAATGCCATCATCCACAACCGATTAACCAATTCTTTCTTCCTATGTAGCATCCTTGCATTGACATAAGTTGGACAGAGATGAGGACTTACACCGACATTCCATATTCAACATCTCTACTTAGACATTGACATAACTCATATAGACATCTCTATGATTGGGACTCAGCAACAGACAAAATCTACTCTCAAGTCAGCTTCTTATGAAATGGCGAGAGTCTTCTTAAAAATTTCAATATTTCTACAGTTGAGGATTGTAGCAAAGCTCAGGGATCAAACTTAACTCCATGCTTATGAGGCATCCGCGTTCTCACAGTTACTTGCAGCTCATTCTCAGTTTTAATGGGAAGGTGATATATGGTGTATTATTGTTGCAGTGGCAGGGGATGGATTTTAATTGCTGGTTGGACCAAAAGAAATTGATGCAAATCAATATTAACTAGTTATTGATAATTTTGCCCACTGAGGTCGAGTATAATGCTTTCCCTTCTTATCAAAGAATATTGCTTATCAAAGAATATTGATTCCTTTTCAATAGGAGTAGCATGTGAGTGTCAGTTTTATAAAGAAGATTCTTTTTATTATTAATAAAAAATATAGATAGTTAGTTTCATTTTAAAGGGTTATAAATATGAGTTATAAATACAAGACTTAAAATGTTGTAAATATTTCAAGGGTTGTAAATATGAGTTATTAATTGTTTTTACTCAAAACATGATAAATAATAATTTAGCAATTTCTTTTTAGTTGAGTGACTCAAATTCATGTTTCTTTAGGTTGACGGTAAACCCACTAAAGTGGAAAAAATTGTGATTCCAATAATTAGAGGGATTGTCATCATGGGGTGATAAGAAATTTAATATTCCAAGAAGAGGAGGTAGTAGTAGATTCTAAATAAATTAGCAATGCAATAACACAAATGTTTGCAACAAATATAAAGAGATCCACCTTGTTGAATAATGCACACACTACATGGATAATGAATTTCCGCACTTTATGCCTTACGGCGTTTTCTTTGCAACATCTGGTGCAAATGCTAGTAAATATAGCCATATCGAAGTAGACTCTGTCTAGGTTGTTGCAACATATTTTTTTTCAAAAAACACAAGATTAACAAAGAATACACTAGTGCCAAAAAACATGGCTTTTTATGAATCCCTTGATTTGCAAAGAACACATAGTCAAACAATTACTAAGTTGATATATTAAATGTGAATAATTTTTTTTTAAAAGTAAGTAATAGAAAGGTAATAAAATTTCTGACAAATTTTACTTTTACTATAAAATGAAATTCTAAAAAGAAGCTTGCCGAAAGTTGAATTTTTTTTAAAAATGATATTGTTTTCTCAAATAAGAACAAAAAGTGTAACCTAACTTCACATTTACAAAGTCTAATATATATATGAGCTCTAATCTAAAGTCATAATATTATAAATCCTAATATATAAACCTAAATATTTTAAACTCCATGTATTAAACACCTTATATTTAAAACCCAATATTATAACCCTTAAAATTAAACACGTTATTATCAACCCTCATATTAAACTTAATATTATAATCCCAAATATTAACCTATGATATTATAAAACCCAATATCATAAACACAAATGTTAAATATGGCTAATGAGGTTGAATATTGTTAAATATAGCAAACATAGCATTGACCAAGTTTCATCATGGTCACTATTTAAACATTAACTATGAAGGGTGACATTGTTTGTCTAATGTAACATGTTAGCATTTGTATAATAGAGGACGCCAAATTTGCATCAGAAAAGAATATCAGGTAATTAGAACCCTCCCTGTACACATACCTGCTGAGAGAAGAAGAAGATTTCTCGTTCGTGTGGAGAGGGCCATGATGATGACTTCACTGATCTCAAAGATAAAGTGGCAATAGATTGATAGAGCCGAGACTTAAATCGAATATAGTCAACCATGTTGGAAAATGTGATTGACTAATTTTATAATGTCTGAGTGTGGCAATGTATAAATTGCAATGCAATTGATAGCATAAAATTTAATATTAAAACCCAATATTTTAAACATAATATTATAAAACCAAATATTTTAATCTCAATTTATAAAATTTAACATTTTAAACCTAATATTAAACCCTAATGTTATAAGCCAAATATTACAAACCCTAATATTTGACTCAATATTGAATCCAATATTATAAACCCTAAAATTAAATCGAATATTATAAATCTTTTATTATAAACCCATTATTTAACCCCTAATATATTAAACCATAATGTTAAATCGTAATATAAAATTATAATATTATAAACCCCAATATTATAAACCTAATATTAAAGTCAATATTATAAACCCCATATTATAAATATTATATAATAAACCGGTTGGAAGAGAGGGGTTTAATCACTACTGTAGTGATGGATTAATCTTTTTGCACTTTTTTTCTTTCTTAAACAAACATTAATTTATCAAACAACTAGTAGCATAACACATGAGAAAATCTATGCATAAACATGAACCATAAGCAATAGATCAACACATATAAACATGAGATCAACAACACATAAAGAAACCATCACATGAGGACACTAGATATTATGTGGAAAATCCAACTAGGAAAAACCACCATTGGCTGTTGTCTTCTTCTTCTTCTTCTTATTAATAAAATATTATTTTTACATCTGCGTGCATTAGCCACCACCAGTGTGCAAGCCACAACTTGCTCTTCATGCGAGCAACCCTCACTCTAGGCCACTACCTCTCTGAACTTCGCAGACCATCACATGTTGGATGCCCCAACACCCAATAGTTTATCTAGCCACCATTGGACAGAAGCCACCACTTCCAAGTTCTCAAGCTCCAACCTGAAAAATGTTTCTACATCCTAAAACTATAGGCCACCGCTTGCTATCACTAAAGGGCTCAACCTTCAAGCTCTCTTGTGGACCACATTTCACAATTTTCACAATGAATCCATCTGCACTAAAGTCAACAAACCATAAGCCTCATTTCTTCCCATTTTCATATTAGACCCACACAAACTCTCTTACTTAATCAACAAAACTATCAATCTTTAATCAACCTTTGCTCTCACACTCAATTAGCCCTCTCTCACAACAATATAATACTTTACTCATGCAAACAATCTTCCTACAAAACAATACACAACAAAATTTGAACATATAGATGCAACCTCTTACACTCCACAAATCAAAATCCCTTCATATATGCAACCAAACTAATAAACCCTTTGCTCACGGTCAACACCACTCAACCATAAACATTATGTTCATACATACTAATAGCATATCATCACGCTACAACACAACCCCTCAACATCAACATAACTGAAAGGAAACATATTCATTACTAACCTAAACACTATGCTCTCTTAAAAAGTTAGTCATAGAAACTTTGAATACAAGGCATCATATACAAACCCCTAACATTAACTTAACTGAAAGGAAACATACTCATGACTAACCCAAACACTAAACTCTCTTACAAGATTAGTCATAAAAACTTTGAATAAACTCTTAAAAGCAAATCCATAACAACCTATTTTACAAACACTATTATCATCTATTAAACAAAGTCTTTCGATAGAAATCACATGAGAGAATTTTTGGCCACAGCTTTTCAAACCAACAAGTGTAATTCATCATCAAGACCAGATAAAATTAAAGATAATCTATAAAACAAATCACTTTTTCATCTAATTAATATAGTAAACCATTTTCTGTAAAGTCAACAATAAAAGCTCCCAACTTTTAAACGCTTTCCCAACTTTTAAACTCTTAAAAGCAAATCCATAACAACCTATTTTACGAACACTAATATCAAACTCTATGAGAAGATCCCACATATTTAAAATCTTAAAGCAATTTTAAAAAACCTACGAAGCAAATGTATTGACTTAATTTTAAAATGACATTGTACTTTTTGGTTTGGATCAGCGAAAATATTTCAAAGACAAAATCGATATTGCATAGCTTTATTACCATAAGGAGTTTATGGAAAAAATAAAATTTACAGAGTTCAAAATGAAGGCTCCATCTCCGATCCAGACAAAAATATATGGTAGAGCCGTATTCATGTGGAGAATGATTAAACGAGGAAAACCAGGAAAGTTAAATTTGCAAGGCCGCCATTGTCGTTCACTGTTGGACGACAGCATTAGGCCCATAACAGGCATTCAGAGTAGGATTCCAGAGCCACTGGACCAAGAACTTTCTCTGGCCGCCATTCAAGTTAAAAGAAGCTCCCTGGGCATCATTCATGACTTGCCCTGTGTAACCTCCACCTCCACCAGTGCCATAGATTCCTTCACACATATCTGCAATCTCAGTTGGGGCGGTGGGGTCATTACCGGCATACCAAGCATTAATAAGAGTATTGGAAGCCATCTCTGCTAATTCATGACCAATCACATTGATCATCCCATCTATTCCCACATTTCCATTGGGCGCCTTGAGAGGCTGTGTTCCATTCATGTAAGAAGGAACAGCGAATGGATATGCGCAAGTCCCTGGGCATTGCTGCTCGGAATTTCCAACCCAGGCATAGGGTAATGTATTGCCCACAATAGAAGGGAACGTGAAGTAATGAAAACCACAGGCGGCTTTACAGAAATCCTGGACCGTCACATCCTTCCAAGTAAGGAGAAGATAAACACCATTTTTGGCATCTATGGGAAGTGGATTCTGCAGGGCCGTGACTGCATTTTTAATGGCATTCTGTACCGTGAGGCGCGTGAGGGATTTTCCAAGAGAATAAAGATCGTCCCGCTCTGAGCCGAGAACAATATTTGTGCTCACGTTGGCCCCAGTTTGGTCCGTGTACAGCGCAACCGTTTTCCACCAATTGCTCACAGATGGGCTCTGACTGTCAACATCAGAAATGGACATCAAGAAGCTCTTGATAATGACCTTTTCGTCGATACTCCAATTACCATACCAGATTGTGTGCAGGGTGATGTTGTTAGTTAGCACAGGACCCATGTGATAGTTGAGGTCAACCATCTGCGACCAGCCTTTGAAGCTCCCAAATTTGAAACCCGAATCTCTTGGCCATGGCCTCCATCCCTCAACTACAGTACACACCCACCCCAATAAAACACAGCAAAATAAAAACGAGTATACCCTGAAAGCCCCCATGTTGCTTTTTGTTGCAATCAAACTTGGGACGTCCGCTGCGTTCTGCAATGTAAGGGAGAAGACAGCCATTATATAGACAATGAAATAACAAAGGCTCCCAAGAAGGAAGTGAAAAGAAAAGAGAGCAATTATACATACCAGCTGGAACCCCATCGTTTTGTGCGCATGACGGAGTCAATCTGGCAATTGCATTTAAATTTAGATATTGGATTTTGGAGTATAAATGGTAAAAACGTACGAGCGTCGGTGTTCATAGCCATCTTTCAAAGACGCGGTCACCGGTTACTGTGTAGAGAAGGCGCTTCAGCCAGGCTGTCTCCATACGTTCCATTTCTTATTTTACTGTACCTCTCATTAAATTACACGCACGCTTCCTGCTATTTCCAGCTCACATAGATTTGACCTGTGGTTTAATGCAGGTACATTGTCTCTAAATGGGATTCCGACAAATTGGTAGTTTTAATAAGTGATGTTTTGGTTTTTTTTGAAGAGTGTTTTGGGTTAATCTGGTTATTTTATTGTGAAGATTTTTATTTTATGAATGAATTTTATTATAATATTATTATTTATTAATATTGTATATTTAAAAAATATAACAAAAACAGGAAAAAATGATTAATATAGTCTTATAAATTAAATATTATTAAATTTCAATTAACATTAAAATAACTATTTAATAATATATAATGGATGAACTATATTAACATACTATGAGTTAATATTATCACCTACTAAAACCATACTCATATTATCACCTACTAAAACCATATGTTAAGAAAATCATAATTAACAATATGACATAAATTAAATAGCTAATAAATTCTAATAGGCATGAAAACGAGTAGTCTTTAGATGTTATTTTTTTGAAAGTTTTTTGGTTTATTTTTTAACGATTTGTCTTTTCCCGATTTATTTTTCTAATTTGTGTAAAATCAGGCAACAATTCATTGAAATACAACTCCATTTTGTAATCTAATTTGTCTAGAATCCACTCGGGATTCATTGAAATCACAAGTTTGGAATGTGAACTCTTTACAATCGAAGTGCCCCAGAAGTTATCAAAATACCTATTTCATGATATATCTCACATTACCAAAATTTGAAAAAAAATTGTAATTGATATAAATTTTTTGTTTCTAGAAAAAAAATGGTTGAACATTTTGGAAATTCATAGTGACATAAATTAAATAGCTAATAAATTCTAATTGACATCAAAACTAGTCTTTAAAAGTTACTTTTTGGAAATTTTTATTGTTTATTTTCTAACGAGTTGTCTTTTCCGGATATATTTTTCCTATTTAATTTGTCTAAAATGATTCATTGAAATCACAAGTTTGATGGGTAAAATCTGCACAATCGAAGTGCCCTAGGGGTTTTCAAGGTGTACGAAAATCCACCAGAAACTTCAAAAAGTCTCATTAAAGACAACTCCATTTTCTAATCTAATTTGTTTAAAATCCACTCACAATTAATTGAAATCACAAGTTTGGCATGTGAACTCTTTACAATCCAAGTGCCCCAAAAGTTATCAAACAACTTATCTCATAATATATCTCACATTACCAAAATTTGAAAAACAAAATTGTAATACTTAACTAACATTATTTTATAATAATAATAACAGTGCTAATATTATTATTATTATTATTAAAAGAATATATATATATATATATATATATATATATATATATATATATATATATATATGAGCTTTGTTAAGATACTATAAGTCAATACCATGGCTTACTATTACCACAAGTTTGGCATGTGAACTCTTTACAATAGAAGTGCCCCAAAAGTTATCAAAATACTTATCTCATGATATATCTCACATCACCAAAATTTAAAATAAAAAAATTGTAAAACTTAACTAACATTATTTTATAATAATAATAACAATACTAATATTATTATTATTAATAAAAGAATATATATATATATATATATATATATATATATATATATATATATATATATATATATATGAGCTTTGTTAAGATACTATAGGTCAATACCATGGCTTACTATTACCACATGCCCAAAAAATCATAACTCATGTACATATTATACATATTCATTAAACATTTATAAATAGTAGTCTAACTAGGTGACAATTTCACCCTAAAAATATAATTTTTTTGTTTCTAGAAAAAAATGGTTGAACTTTTTGGAAATTGAGGTTACAACTGTCAAACTATAGAATTTTAGGTGTCTTGGCAATTTTTGAGGGTGCTAAATCTATTTCAACCTTCAAATTCAGGATTTGAACAATTCTAAATCAAAATTTTGCAGAACAAAAAACATTTGATTCCTATGAAAAAGTTATCACCTGTGAAAAATTGTCGCCTCATTAGACACCGTCCATTTATAATCTCAATCTTTGATTTATGATTAATACTAAGAATAATCTAGAATATTCCATAGATCTTAAATCCTTACCATCCACTTACCAATTATTTATGATAAGATTTTAATTCTAGAAGCCTTCTCTAAAATAGACAACTAATTTATTCGAATTATTTAACAAAAAAATTATATTGATTTTTTTTTTAAATTTATATTTAACTTTTTTATGATGATGATGATGATGATTAATGTCCACTAAGGCCAATATAGTCTATCCAACTTTAAGAAATTAAGAAATTAATTGAGTTTCTTTAATATTTTATTTCTATGGTAAAAAAGAAGTGAGAGATGTGTTCCTAGATCACTATAATTTTGCTCACCTAACAAGTCAAGAAGGTTAGTAGTGTGACAAAGATTTTGAAAATTAGAATGGATATGAGTAAGAGTTAGGTAGTCCAACAGAAAATGATTTTCATCTTCAACCCTATTAGTATCACAAAGGTGACAAACTCTTTCGTCCCGAGTTGTTTTGGGAATTGACCAAAGCTCGATTTCACTTTGAATTTCATTAGAATTACTTCTTATTTTAGCAATATTCATTTTCTTCTTATCACTACTCAAGTGAAAAAGATAATTACGATTATCAAGATTGGGGTTGATCACCTCCTTATAATACCTTAGCTTCATTTTTCCCTCTAACTCGTTGTCATCCCACAACTTATCCTTAAATTTGGAAGTAATAATATTTTTAATATTATCCTTATTTTCTAATATGACCTCCTACTTTACCTTCCAATGGTTTATCCAAGACTAACATCATTATGTTAGTCTCACTTAAGTTGGAGGCTAGAGTTAGAAGCAATTTTGGGGAACCTCTTGGCTTCCATGTTCTATAAATTTTTATTCATAAGATACCTAATCATAGCCATGCTTTCAATGGGGGGCAGGTTAGCTTCAATAAAAAGGATAGGGTAGGGATATTTCCTTTAATCTTGAGGTTGTAGGTTATAAATTACTTTTGGATCAATTCAATCTTCCTCCACAATTTTCTAGATATACTACAACCTCAAACCTCACATCCATATAAAATAACAAGGGTGACGAGAGTCTCAAAGAGAAACTTTTTTTACTTCACACATAAAGGTATGTCAACATACAATTGTTTTCAAGCCCATAATAAGTTTTCCAGCCCCCATTCTATAATTCTATTTGAGGTGACATTGAATGTCAATTCCTAGATACTTGTATGGAGAAACTTTCTCCAAGTGGTTATTATCATGACTTTAGTATTGTTGGTATTAACAACTATACTCATCTTGCAGCAATAATCTTAGAGGATTCTAAGTTGTTTATCAAGATCGTCATGGCTCTTGGCTTGAAGAATCATTTTAACATCATAAAGGAGAAGAGGAATGACCATAGAAGTGAGCCTGGGGCCATCACATCCTATAGCTTCCAAACACTCTTCTAGCTTATCAATGTAAATGCCAAAAATGTAAGAGATAGGGGACACCCTTGCTTAACTTTGATATTGCACTTAATTTCTTCTGACCAACCCTTGGTGGTCATGGGTTTGGAAATAGCATTCTCGTATAGCCCAGTCAAAGCAACCCTCAACTCAAGAGGAACCATTATCTCTTCTAGCCGTTTCCATAGATTATCATGAGGAATTGTGTCAGAAGCCTTTTAAAAGTCAAAAAAACAATAAAATAGATCAATTTTATTATTGTGACATTTCTCTACAATGATCCTAAGAGTAAAAAGATTTTCTATAATTGAGTGATGTATCCTAAATCTAGCTTTCCCTTTAGCTATTTTAACATGGCTTTCAAGCTAAAGGCTAATCTTCTTTTCCAAAACGAGTCCACATAGTTTAACTAAAATGTGGCTAATCATAATGGTCCTGTAGTTAGAGGAAATATTTTATCCCCACTTTTAAAGATATGCACAATAAGGCTTTGCATCCAAGGCTTAGGGAAGCCTTGCTTTACTACCAAATTGAGGAGTTTTTGTGTATAAGGGATTAGGATAGACCACCTCATTATGAAAATTTCAGCGTGGTATCTTTTAATATCTCTAACTTTCCCATTAGCAAGCCACTTAATTCTGAACCCCATGTCTTCCAAAGGAAATATATCCTACTCTATAGGAGTGTTCAAGATGGTGCACATGGTGTCAGAGGAATCATATTCTCAATAAAATTATAAAATTTCATACTATTTTTTAAATAACCAATAACATCATTCACTCACACACACACACACACATATATGTTTATTTCTAAATTTATATTTAACTTTTTACATTTACTTAATAAAATTATAAAATTTTATATTATTTATTAAATCTTTTGTCTAGCTAAATTTAGAAGAAATTGCTCTATATGGGCATTTTTATCTCAACAATTTTAATCAAAATATGGTAGAGATTTTTAAAAACTTCAAGATTAAGTTGTTTAATCTACAAAATTTGAGTGCCCCAATAGTTTTTTAGGGCGCTGAATCCATTTATATATTTAAAAATGCATTTTAAAAAATAAAAAATAATAATATCTTTGAAATTATATCATCGAATTCTAGTAAAAAAATTCATTTTGTCTATTCATTAATATTAAATAACAAATAGCCTCATAAACTTATAAAATGTTATGTTGGAATATGAAATGGATTATCGAGTGACATTATGAAATGAAAATAAATTCTATGTAATTTACTCTTATGTCTTTGAAACAAAAGAGGTTATGTATGGATTCTTTGAGATAGATTGTATATATAAATACATAATTTAATTTATATATAGTGTTTAATATAAAATGGAAATGGGGCTCTACAACTTGGTCTGAAACCTTAGCTTTCAGTGCATGCCAACAAATTCTCTATGGAAGAACCGTTGCAATGGCATCAGGGGGGTCTATGCCCCTCCCATCAACAAGGAGTCATCTTTCCATGCTTTGATTTCAGCGCTCAAAAGAAACTCTTCCCCAAAGGAACAATCGACAAAATTTGTGAAGAAGGTTGAAAATATGTCTGCACTTGTCCTTTCAGTGAGCTTTTGAAGAACTTCCCTGCCATTCTCTAATATGTCCTGAGTGGAAAAGTTCATGGGAATGTGACCCTCTCCCAAGTTCGTGAAGCAGTGGGGGAAAAGAGATGGAAATTCATGATGAAGGGGAATCTTAGCATATATGCTATGGGAAATGGCTTATTTTCCCTGCTTTTGGAATGTAAGGAAGATTGTGATGTTGTATTCAGGAACAAACCATATTTTTTTATTCTAGAGGCATGTACCTAAATTCTTGGTCCCTTGACTTTAGCTTGAACGATGACATTCATAAGGCGATGCTCGTTTAGGTTAAGCTTCCATGCTTTCCCCTCTCTTATTGGAGGGATGGTTTTTTGAAGGTCATCAAGAATGGTGTCAGACATTTCCTCAATCGGGCTAAGCCTAAAGGCCAACAATTCGCTTGTGTAAATATCTGCATTGAAGTGGATCTTGAGAAGGGTTTATCCTCGGAGATAGTCTTAACTCTAGGTGAATGGAGTCTCACTCAAACGCTAGATTATGACCAACTCCTATTCAAATGCAAGAGTTTCCATGAATACAGACATTTTTCTCATGATTGCAAGAAAAACAAGTTTGGAAACACTGAAGAGTTGGTCCCTCAATAGGAAGAGCAATGGCATATGCAAAAAAAAGGGATATCCTTCAAGGGAAAAAACAAAGATAATCCAATAGAAACCCAGCTCAGAATTTGGCCTCAATTTCTTCAAATACTTTTGACATATTGTCACGGGAAGGAAGGGAGAAAGTAGATTGAGTGACAGGAAATGAAGAGACATTTCTAGTGGAAGATGAAGATGAGGAGGAAGATGGGAGTTATGTGAGGTAGAACTTGCATTTTTTGCAAGTTTTGTGCACTCCAAGGTTAAACATAGTGTTTCAATTCCTCAAACCTATATGAGAAGTGACAAAGGCTTTGAATCTCCAGAATTCTTGGAAGGAGGGGCCAAGAAGGTTCTCACAAGAAGTGGAAAGAAAAGATTAAACTGGACAGGTGACTCAAGCATCTAGGAGGTGGACAACCGCAAAGCTAAAGGATGACCATCCAATAAAGATATAATGGAAGCTGAAGCGGAGCAAAATATTAAGATAGGAAACCATTTCCCACCCTAAGATTACAAAGATTTTGAAAAATATAAGCAACAAGGATCAAGCAAATTCCAAATCAATAGGAGGTAAGTCCAAAACCTCCGAGTTAAGATGAAAGTAATCTCTTGGAACGTAAGGATACTAGGTAACCACTTGAAATCCTAGGCAATAAAAGACCTCATAAGAATGGAAAGAGCGCAAGTTTTGTTCTTGCAAGAAACTAAGTTAAAGGATGAAGACATCTTATCCTTAATTAGATCCTTTTGGAATAACAGTTTGTGGGTGGCTCAAAGCTTGTGTTGTGCCTCTGGAGGACTATGCATGTTATGGTTAGACTCCTCCTTTTTGTTAAAATATAGTTTTAAAAAAATTGGGTTGTTTTGAAACTATAGGACAAAATAAACAAAGAAGTATTGTAATTTATTAACGTTGATGCCCCAGTAAACCACAATGAAAAAGATGAGTTTTGGGACTCTTCAGTCAGGTTAAAAAAGAAACATTGGCACATTGACTCTATAGTCAGTGGGGATTCCAATATGGTTCTCCTCTTCAGAGAAACGTGAAGTAACAATAGTCAAAGACTCATTCCGTGAGAGAATGGAGGACTTTATCAGTCAATGGGACCTGATGGACATAACCCCCAAAAAACGGAAGTTTACTTGGACCAACAGAAGAGTGTTGGTGGTGAGCACATTGTGGCCAGACTGGATAGGTTTCTAATACATAGTAATTGGTTGGTAAGAGGTACCAAGTGATTTTTGTTCATTTTAGAAAGAGGAGAATCTAATCATCATCCTGTTGATATTATCATTAACCCCCTTATGGATCTAGGCCCAATCCTATTTTGATTCAATCCTAGGTGGTTGTAAAAGAAAGGAGTGACAAAATTAATATAAAAGATTGGTCTTTTCTGGTGATGGATCTCCTGCTTATGTTTGGGAGTCCAAATTGAAAAGGGTGAAGCGGGCTCTTCATTGTTGGGCTAAAATTAAATTCAAGTCTCCAGATAGGGAAAAAATGGGCCTTATCTAACAAATTGAAATTCATCAAGCTCAAATTGAAATAAACGAAGTGTAAAAGGGCCATATAGAAAAGAAAAAAAAAAGGTTAAGCAAACAAATATCCCTTCTCAGTAGACAAGAAGAGGAATATTGGTGCCTAAAATCAAGAAGTCTCTAACTAAAGGAAGGGGATTATAATACTACCTTCTTCCATAAGCAATCCAAGGTGAGGAAGATAAGAAGTTGTGTTAAACAAATCATTCTAGATGGTTGACCAAAGATTTTCTTATTTAAGGAAATCAAGCAGGAGGAATTCAATTTCTTCATAAGACTATAATCAGAGGAAAAAGAGAATTATTCGGGTGAGGTCCACTCTTTTATTTATTTTTTACCTTCATTAGTCTCTAAATCAAGTAACCTTCAGCTCATTAGGCCGATTAAAGAAGAAGAAATCATTAAATCCATATGGTCTCTCGATCCAGACAAAGCACCTAGTCCGGGTGATTTTCCTATTAGTTTTTTTAGTCTATTTTGGGATCTAATAAAGAAATATCTTATTCAAATGTTGAATTCCTCTGTACTAAAAGAGAAGTTGGGAGGGAAAAAAAGTCCTCCTTTCTAACCCTTATTCCAAAAGAAGCTAAATTGATTTCCTTTTCTCAATTTAGACCTATATATCTATGCAACTTGACCTACAAAATGCTAACCAAAGTGATTTCCAACATAATAAGGAAGATTATCCCTAGGATTATCTTAGAGAATCATGGGGTATTCATGAAACATAGGTAGATCCTTAACAACGTCATCTCGGTTCGAGAGGCCATCCACTGTAGCAAGCATTGTGGAGAACCAAACATGGTAATAAAGTTGGATATGGAGAAAAATTTTGACGAAGTTTGACATTCCTTTTTATTCTCTATCATGAAGAAATTAAGGTTTAGTGATGAATTCATAAAGTGGATAACAACTTGTGTTGGAAGTCCATGGATTTCTCCTTTGATTAATGGTCAACCATGTCACTTTTTCCAAGCCACTAAGGGTTTGTGGCAAGGTTGTCCCATTTCCCCTTTGCTATATATTCTTGTAGAAGGAACTCTCAACAGGAATCTGGATTTGGCCAAGGTCGAAGGGAAATTAAAAGGTCTAAGCATTTCTAGCAATACAAAGGATGTCAATCACTCACAATTTGTTGATGAAACCCTTCTTATGGGATGTGCATCAAGACAAATTGCCTTGAGATTCAAACAAATTTTAGACAAATATATTAATATTTCTAGAGGCCTTGTCAACAAAATTAAAAGTCAAATATTCAAATGGGATAGTTCTGTTATGACCCTCTAGGAGATTTCTAAGGTTCTCAAATTTTGTCTTGCAACTGAATGGAAAATTTTCAAATATCTTGTCATACCAATTTCGTTGGGTTCTTCAAACTATGACAACTAGAATGACACCTTAAATAAATTCAAGAAGAAAATCTAGGCCTATGGTGCTCATAGGCCTACCATTGTTGATAGGGTCATTCTGATAAGACATGTTTTATCCTCTCTCCCAATATATCTCTGTTCAAGTTTGTTTGATCCTAAATCTGTAATTTGTCAAATTAGCATCATGATAGGAAAGCTCTTATGGCAAGGGGGAAAGAATAATGAAAATAAATTCCATTTGGTACAGTGGAACATAGTTCACATATTTAAAGAAAATGGTGGATTAGCCATAAAAGATCCATTATTTATGAATATAGCTATGGGAGAAAAAATAATTTGGATGCTAGTATCTGACACAAAGGAATGGTGGAAGATAACCTTTGTTCAAAAATATTCAACAAAAACCGTCTTCTAAGAGTTGAGGCAATGCAGTGTTTTGGACCAAGCTCTCAAATCTAGAAATTGTGAAAAGTGGACGCACCTCTCAATGTAGATCACCTCAGTTGGTGCATTGGGAATGGCGCCTGATTTAACCTTTGGAAAGATAAATTTTCCTCATATGGTCCATTGGGATCTCAGGAGGAATATAAAGATTTAGTAACATGGATGCAAGAAAATGGACTCACAAAGGTTAAATATATTTCTTTATGGGATGATTTGGCGTCGTTAGAAAAGTTGGTTCATGCTTAGTCTCCCTGGTCATCTTAGACCTCAATTGTACAAAATGCTTGGTTTTTTAAAAGGTTTGGATCCAATTTGTCTCTCTTTGTAGGATCATCGCTCTTGTACTTTGAGCCCCTGTCATATCTACTCAGTAAAACTTGGATATGATCATTTTGTTAAGCAATTTCCCCACCCTCCCTCACATAGAATATTGTATAAAATTTGGAGCAAAGATAACATTCCTAAAATCAACACCTTACGTTGGTATCTCATGCACCAAAAAATCCCCACTGCTGAAAACTTGAGGAAAAGAAACATTTTGGCCCTTCTAGATGCGCTCTCTATCTTTGCCGTGAGGAATCCATTCCCATCTCTTCCAACAATGCTTCTTTTCCCTTGAGGCCTGGAAGTTAGCAGTATCCCTTGCCTCTATCATTAACTCCATTCAAGGTTCATGGGAAGACAAGTTTGAAAAATGGAGTTCTCGTTATCCTTGGTGTTGAAAATCCTCCTCCTTATTGATTCATTGTTGGTTAGCCTTCCCAAAATTCATTTATTGGTCCATATAGAATGTGAGGAATAAATAAATTTTTAAAAGCAAACTATAAACTCCCCAGATGGTGGCAAAAAAACCTAGCTCTTTTATTTTTGAATTAATCTATGTTAGAGGCTTCAGTGATAGAGATATAGAGGATTTGAAAAAATAACAACATGCTTGGATTATGGTTGATAGGAAGTATTCCCCTTCCTCAAAATTCATGCTTAAGCCTAATAAATCTTTTCTTCCCGGTATAAGGCTTGGTCATGAGGAATTCCTGTAGTGGAGAAAGGAAAAATATTAGATTTCTCTATTTTTTTATGGGATATAAAGAGACAATCTAGGGGAGGCAGGAATTAGAGAGGTCCTTTATAGCCCCGATGGAAAAATAATGTCGCAATTTGCATGGGGTTTAGTCCTTGATACCAATAGCATGGTGTTATGAAACCAGATCAAGAAAAGATAGAAAAGATAGATCAACGCCTTAGAATTTAGCCTCTTCGAGGGGGCAACCTCCTTTACATTACATAAATGAACAATTCTTGGATGATACAAATGAAAAGACCTCCTTTCTATATATAGGAGTTTAAGGGGTCATAACATAATCAGAGCCGACATAACAATAATAATGTAAGGGCACAATAATAACAATAGTGGGCTTCTATGGGGCACAACAGTAACAATATGGGCACTACATGGGTACATCAATATAATAAGTGGGTTGTACTAATAACAATAATGGGTTACACTAGTAGTATAGGGGCCTAACATGCCCCTCTCCTTCAAAAAGCGTTGTCCTCAACGCTTGAGTAGTTCTTGATGCTTCTGTATAAAATTCTTGTCCTCCCATGTGGAATATTCAACAGGTAAGTTCTTCCACTTGATGAGATACTCTGAAATTGATTGATCTTGTAGCTGTCGAGTTCTTTTTTCTGTGACTGCTCCAGGTTCCAATATGATTTTTCCTTCCTCTTCAATTTCTGGCAATATTGTTTGAATTGGGATCTTTTGCAACTTTTGAATTAGTGGCCATACTTCTTCATCCTTCTTCCATTCATCCCTTGCTTCGTTTATCCAATCTGGTTGGATAATAGAAATAGCACAAAACAATGCTTCGACATCCTCATCTTTGAAGAGTCTTCCCATTTGGTAAGGTCGCCATTTTTTAAGTGCATGTAGTATTGCCAACATTTCCTTCTCATAAATAGCTTGCTTGAGATGTAGAAGTAAAAATACCCAATCACCTACATCAAAACATTTTTCACTATGATGTTGATCTACCTGTTGTTTCATTTGATTTTGCACGAAAGTGGCATTATCCTTTAAAAGTTGGAGAACTTGTTGTTGATGCTCGATGTGATCTTTCACTGCTTGAACTTTTTTCTTCTTGATATGTCCTTTTATCTTTAGAGTTTGAGGAGTGGTAATTTTTTCCAATCCTTTACAAGATATGGTCAGATTCATTTCTTGACACTTGATGTGATCTTTCACTTCTTGAACATTTTTCTTCTTGATATGTCCTTCTATCTTGATAGTTTGAGGAGTGGTAATTCCGACCAATGAATTACAAGATATGGTTGGATTCATTTCTTCTTTCTTGATGTGATCTTTCACTTCTTTCACCTTTTTCTTCTTGATATGTCCTTCTATCTTGAGAGTTTGAGTGGTCATTCTTGCTAATAGTTTACAAGATATGGTCTGATTCATTTCTTCTTTCTCTGGGGTTGAGTCCTGGCATATATCCTATTCTTTTGATGTTTCTTGATCCTCTTCTTCCTCCTCTTCATACTCTATGTAAAATAATTTCTTCTCAGCACACTTATGACCTTTTGTGCATTTGCTATCACAATTGTAACAAAGCCCTTTTTCTCTTTTTTCTTCCAATTGTTGTGGTGTAACCCTTGTAGGTTGTGGAAGGCTAGGAGAAACAAAACTTCCATATTTATAGTTGTGAGGGGTAGACTTCCTTGTTGCCATAATTTTACTTTCCAATATGTCACAAAGCCCTTTTACTCTTTCCAATTGTTGTGGTGTTGCTCTAAAGAAGGTGTTGCTCTTTGTGTCCTCATAATGTGCTATCATTTCCTCCGTGAGAATTGACCACGTAACAAGTTGTTTACGAGAAAAAAGCCCTTTATACCATAAAAATTGATCCGGTTCTAAATATGAAGATGCAATACATACCTTTTGTAACACTGGTACACCATGTAGATCAAAATATTTCTCCATCTGAAGTATCCAATTTATCGGATCCTTGCCATCAAACTTCCTCATCTTGCTTTTTCTTGATTTTAGGACCTTGATCTTGAAACGACTGTAACTCTATACTTTTATATATTTAAGTTCTGAAATTGCTACTTCTAGTAGCCCTCTGTGTCCTCTTTCCAATGCCACTAGTCTGATCCAAATTGGATTCTCCAAAAAAGAGTTATGCACAATCTCCCAAGATGACCTGATTATAGACCTTTCCAGAAGAGCGAACTTGTACGACGTGCCACGAGTCACTGTTTCAACCTTTGGATCTAAAAAATGCATACAAGAAACTACAGTCCGTTCTCTTTCTGTACCTTCTTACGAAATTTCAATCTGATCCCCAGAGAGAAAGTTATGATGATTTTCCCCAGGTCACCTGTTTGGAATGTAATTCAGGAGTCTGCAAAAAGACCAACTTCCTCAGATCATATCTCCGTAAATATAGTGCAAAAAGCTCTGAAATTCAGACCCGAGGTTCATAGCGATTTCTTCTCAAATTGGTTTTTTTTGCAACTTATGAAATGTCGCAGAAAAAAAGTTATAGCGAAAATGCCATGATGACCTGTTTGGAGCAGCGAAACCCTAGAATCCAAAGCTTTTATACCAATTGTTATGAAACCAGCTCAAGAAAAGATAGAAAAGATATATCAACGCCTTAGAATTCAGTCTCTTCGAGGGGGAAACCTCCTTTACATTACATAAATGAACAATTCTTGGATGATACAAATGAAAAGACCTCCTTTCTATATATAGGAGTTTAAGGGGTCATAACATAATCAGAGCCGACATAACAATAATAATGTAAGGGCACAATAATAACAATAGTGGGCTTCTATGGGGCACAATAGTAACAATATGGGCACTACATGGGTACATCAATATAATAAGTGGGTTGTACTAATAACAATAAGGGGTTTGTTACACAAAAATATCGTCATCATGATTATTTGCAGTCAGTATGGGTCTATCATCACTTGTACTGTCCTCGTAAGCAAGTCTCAGACCTCAGCTCTCCAAATCAAGCTTTGGAAATGAGAGAAAGACATTAAAAATCAATGTAACTCTGGTTCCGCACTTTCTCTCATGGTCACCTGCGGTCCCGCACCTTCTGTGTACAAAAACTGCGGGCCTGCCCGCTTTGTCCCTAACGGTGTAGGTGCGGACCCCTGTGAAAGTCAAAAGGCGCAAGTTTTATCTTAAAAAACTCACTTTGGGTTAATTCTAGAGGTTTCTAGAAGGAATTTTGACGTGGATTGTTCGCTCTGAGGTGGTTCATGCATCCCAAAAGAGAAGGAGCTAATCCCTTGATGAGAGGAGCTATCCCTTTGAAGGAGGGCTTTATCCCTTTGAAGGTGGACCTAGTAACCTCCCTCCATTGCACTATAAATATAGGCATTGGGCTGGTTGCTAGAGAGGTTAGAAGCTGAACATTTTTGAGGGTAAATGCTGGTGAAATCAAGACTTCCTAGTTAAGCCTAAAGAGGAGAGATCACATACCTTTTTTGGTTTCATTGGGGAGTGAGTGAAACTTGTCAAAGTAGAGGAGACTTCTTGCTGGACCCTGGGAGGAGCTTGTACATCGTCAAGGCAAAGGTTGTAAGGTTCTTCTTCTTTTGAATTAATACAATCAAACTCATTTTTCTCAACAAGTATCTTATGTTATTTGTTTCATGGACTCCTTGACTTTCATGTTAAATATGTTTTATGCATTTGGCTTTTCAGGTGCTATTTAATTTGTTTGCCTTGTTTGTGTTTGAAGATTCACGAAAAGGAGCTCATTTGGATCGAAGGAGCGAGGGCATCCACAAGCTAGCGTTGGACTTAAGGTAGGCCCTAAAAACACTTGTTTGCTATTGTCTATCAAAGCATATTTAGAGAAAGATAATGTTTGGTTGGTTTGCTTGTCATTAGGTCTTCTTTAGATTCTAGGAAGGTCTATCTTGTCTGCAAGATCGACTTATTCCGTGTGACAGAATGGCGACTCCACTGGGGACTTGATTGTTTTCCTTGTGTTTACTTTGACCCAAGAAACTCTATTTTTGTTTCTGTTTTTGGCTTGTTGTGTGTAAAATTGGGTAGATTTTGTAGATCCAGGGTTATTTTTCATTTTTCATAGCTTTGGGAGAGGACCGCACCCTAGCCGTTTGACACAGTGCGTACTTACCCGCAGCTTGGCTTTTAGCACAGAGCGGGACCACACCTGTGCCAACTGTGGGCCTGTGGACCCCGTCAAAATTTTGAAAACCCTAAAATTTCCTCTGTCAGTCAGCTTAGTTTGTCTTTAGAAATTGTTATCCACTGCTCAGACCTCCATATAACTTGTCAGAAGCTTTCCTTGGATTGATTTCGTTAGTGTTAGGGTTTTAGGTGAAATTCCTAGGAGTTTTGCTTGTTGGGTTTGTTTTTCATTTTGGTTGTGTAGTGGCTCTGAGCTTAGAAGCTGTAGAGACTTCAGATCACCTTAGTGTCTACCAGCCTTCTTATGAGTCTCACCATGTATGAAATCTCCCCTTGTTGAGAAATCCGCTTTGTATTTTCTCATTTCAAAACTTCGAAAAGCTTGTGTTTGAGAGCTTGGATTTTCATTTTCAAAAAGAAAATGAAATTGGTTGTTCTTGACTGATTTGTGATTCTGCATGAATTAGTCCTTAGCTTACATCTAGCTGAGTAAAACATCCTCTAAAAAGACTTTTAGTAGGTTTTGACTTCAAATAGGTTTTTATAGTTTGTAGCTCTCAAAGTTAGTTATTTTTATTAGTTTTGAGTGTTTTATTTACAAAATATAAAAAATCTCTTTTGAAAAAAGTTTGTTTTTTGTAGTGATTGAGTGCTTTGAAACGAAAAGGGGAAATTTTTGTGAAATAATTAGTTGTCTCGTTTTGAGTGCTTTGGAAAGGAAAAGCTCTTCTTTTAATTTGTTTAATTGAGAAAGATTTGTGTTTACAAAGTATTTGCATTCTCAAACTCTTTCTTAGTTTAGAAGTTCATCGAAGAGAAAAAGATTGTTTGGATCATCTTAGGTGCATTTTTAGTGATTTTGAGTCGAGTCTTCATACCACGAGTTTCATCTCCGCACCTCTAGACTTAAACAAAAACCACTAAAATTAACGCTTAAAGTAAAATTCACCTAGTAACATTTTTATTTCTAGGGCTCTAATACACCAACTTAGCTAAGGTTAGTGTCTTGGAGTAGGAGAGTAATTAACTCTCCAAGACAGTAAAAACAAACAAGTAGATGTATCTTGTGGTAGGGAAGAAATCCAATTGTTGCATTTATGCTCTGGGAAAGCTCCTCTTAAAGGAGAAGCACAAGATCGTGTCTGAACCACTGTGGGAATCAATCCTTCCTCATTGGGAACGACGCCAGATATTCACGTATTAAAAACGGTAAACCTCGGATTAACCATTGTCGAGGAGCCTGGGGTCACTTGTTGGTAAACCTTGGATTATGTCAAGGAGCCTTCAAGGGGATTGAGCTTGCTACTCTGCCCTTACGTGCGTATCGGATCGTAGACTGTTCCCCTAGATGTATTTGTCTCAGTTGGTAACCTTAGTGGCCATATTCTTTAGGACTCTTCCTAAGGTGACAGTGGTGGGAAGATCCCACTGTACCTGGAGCAGACGTCGGCTAGACTCACTTGGATTTTTTGGGGGGTTCACTTCACTCGAGACGGTTAAGTGGAGGAACTTGTGCCAGTCTATTCATTAAGCAGGTTGCCGGGGTAACTGTTCCAACCGCCATTTCTGTACTGAACTCTACGACGTTGGATTTCATCACCAACTAGTGTTTTCAGTCCAGAAAGTTACTGTTTGTGTGTGTTTGATCTCCTAGATTCTTTAGGCATGTGATTCAAATTTGTTTGGTTCTTTAGAGACTTTAGGTGCTTTTCATTGAGATTTTACTTTGTTTGCGTGTGAGTAGTTAAAAGTCTTTAACTGTGGCTGAATTACCAAGACAGTCCCATAGACTTCGGGGCCAGTCTCCTGAGATTATAAACGTGGCTGAGTTACTGAGGAAGTCCCGTAGACTTCAGGGCCAACCTTCTGAGGAAGTACCAAGCCAACTTGAAGGCTTAAAGGTCCTCGTAACTCCTAGAGACAGTAGAGTTGGGTCACCAGAAGAAAGAGAATCTTCTTTGATAGTACATCCAGATTTTCAAACGCCAGTAGCAGAATATAATCCAAAGTCAGTGTCTGTCTCCGAAATCGCTGGTAGCTTTTCATCTACTAGTGATATAGGTGAAGAACCCGAAATATCCAAGCTTGAAAGTGAATTTGCTGCTACTCCGACATCGGGGTTTGTTTCTCCATCTTTTAGTGGTCTTGGTTCACCTAGGGTAGAAAGAGTAATCACTCAAGATCTTCCTTCTGGATTGATTTCTATTGAAGAGCTTGCTCCAGAAGAAGAAGAAGTAGGCATCCCTATCCCTGAAAATCAACCTACTATTGAATTAAGGGAGCGTGAATCAATTTTTTACAGTCCGCCTAGGAGTAGTTCTTGGTATCTTTCTTTGACTAATTATTTAGAAAACTCAGGGTTAAGTTTTTCACCACCTCGTGCTCCTTATCACTCAACACCTTGAGGTTTTTACACTCCCGTCAATATGGCAGGACAGTCGTCCATGTTTACTCAATCGCCCGAATCCTTTTTGTACGGTAGTCCATCTGTTCCCTCTGGGTATCAGTCTCTTTCTGGTACTTTTTTGGGAGCATCTCCTCAACCCATTGAGCAAGGGTTACTAACTGGAAGCAATGGTACAAAGCCGTTGAGCGTAGAAGACATTCTTATGATTTCAGGTTCCATTCCCAATCCTCAACCTCAAGGTGGCCAGTTATCGCCTGGGGGGCAGCCTCAATTAATGCCTGGGGGGCAACCTCAAGGTACACAATTTGCATCTGGGGGGCAACCTCAAGGATAATACATACCTACGGGACAGTACGTTCCTCAAGGTCAAGCCCAGACTCAATATGTACCCCAAGGTCAACCCCAGTATCAATTTATGCCTCAAGGTCAACCCCAGTATCAGTATGTGCCTCAAGGGTATCAACCCCAAGGTCAATACTCGAACCAAGGTTTCCAACCACCCCAAGGTCAAACGTTTGTTCAAGGAACGAGAAATGTACCTTTCAATTATCAATCGTACCCTCAACCCGGTTATGGTCTTCAGTGTTCTCAACCAGTTATGGGTCAGTACCCCAGAATGAATATCATGTGGGATCCATCGCAAACCCAACAGGTGTTGCAGCCAAGTGTACAGTTGTCATCTCAAACTGGACAACCCTTAGTTTCTGGTGCACCCCAGCAACCAGTCCAGTCTAACGTTCAAACTTCTGTACCTTCGGTAGTTTCTCAGCCTGGGCCTAGTACACCTCGTACTCCGCCTCAAACGACTGCTACAACTGCCGCTGCATCTGTTCAATCTACCCCACCTACTTCTGGAGTATCGACAACTCTGGTTTCTACTGTTCCTGTATCTACTCCTCAGACATCTTTACCACCGTCTGGATCTACGATTCAAAACTTCGGTTCAGATGCATGTAGGACAACCTGGTTTAAGTACGGTCGTCACAAGCCAACCACAATTCACCTATCAACCGTACCAGGGACAGTACCAATTTGGTCCTGCTGTCCAGCAGCCAGTTTATCAGTATCAACCGTATCCTGGGTACACTTATCAGCAACCTCAACAACCTCAGTACGGTCCGGTTAATCCTGGTTTTCCGGGAGGATACAATATCCCGAACGCGATTCCTATTCCTAGTTATCCTGGATATCCTCCTCCTGGGGCTAGTCTCATGACCCAGAGTTTTAGGGATCCTAATCGGCAGTTACCATTTATCGCAACTTTGGACTTACCTGACTTGTTGCGCCCAACAAACGATCCCATTAATTATCTTCCGTTTTTGCTGCCAATGCCAAATAAGTTGCCCAGTGACATTCCCAAGTTCGAAGGTAAATCAGGAGAGGACCCGACGAACCATGTGATGACTTACCACCTCTGGTGTGCGTCTAACTCCATCACAGATGATTTGATCCGTCTTAGACTTTTCCAGTGCACTCTAATTGGTCTCGCGGCCAAGTGGTACATTGAGTTACCGCGAGGCACTTTTTATAATTTTAGTCAGTTAACTACCTCGTTTTTAACTCATTTTCAGTTGCCAGTCCGATATGACAATGGCACGGAATTGTTAACTTCGCTAAAACAATCGACATCCATGTACATTTCAGATCATATTCACGAGTGGAGACGTCGACGTCGTTTAGCGAAGGTATTTATTCCGGATCAAATCTTGGCTGAGTGGTTTGTAAAATCTTTGTTGCCAAAGATCACTGAAGATGTTGCTAAAGCCGGAGTTGTTACTGAGCAGCAAGTCATTACTCAAGCACAGTACCTTGACTTGGTCTATACTCAGTCAGGTACGTTACATGAAAAAATCCCCGATCTTCCCAAGTCAAATCAAATCGCTGCAGCTCCTTCGGGATCTCATGCCACCGATGGTATGATCGGCACGGTTAACACTAAAAGTAAGAAGAAGTCTTCCAAGAATTCTTCCCCTATCATAACCTTGCCTGATTCCCCAACAGGAGATTCCTCTGCAGAAATTTCCACCGATATTCACGTTGTAGAGTCATCTACAGCCAAATCAAAATCCGGTGGGAAGAAGAAAGGAAAGAAGAAGAATAAAACGGACAAAAGTTAAAAGGAGAAACCTGAAAAGGCGGAATCAAATGATGAAAAGCGCAAACCTCGTTATCCTTGTCTCATTTGTGACGATGAACATTTTACAAGAGACTGCCCTCATCGTGCAGAGGTTGCGAAGATTGTCAAGGGTTCCCAAACTCCTACTGTTTTTAAGGATCCTTTTCCAGCTCAAGACAACAAGATGATAGGTTCATCCTCAAGTGCTAATGAAGAACCTATACTGATGATGTCCCATGTTAGGATTGCGACTCGATCACAAGATTATGGTAGTAAGAGTCCTGTTGATGGTAAAGAAGCAGAATCTTCTCATTCTAATCCATCAACCTCAGCTCCCGGTTCCGATCCACTACAGATCGAGAAACCTAATCCAAACTTAGTAATCAAACCGCCCGCCAAGGGTATACTTCGAAAGTCAGCTTTCAATCCACATGCGAGAGCGGCTCAAAATTATAACATTGTTGAGGATTTAGTTGTTTCACCCTCAACGATGTCGGCTTTGGAAGTGCTGCAATCATGCCCAGCACAACGTAAATTAGTTTTGTTGGCTATAGGAGCTGTTGATATTCAGGACCCGAACCTAATAATTTTCGATCTAGAAAATAGTACACCGCGTTTGCCTCATCAAATGGCTTTCCAGATACTAGTGATAGTCAAAAACATGCCTATTCATCGGACTGTAATTGATGAGGGAGCCTCAACATGTATTATGTCGATACAGTGTTGGAGATCGCTTGGTTCTCCTTCACTAAATCAATCCCCGACGATTCTAAAGGCCTTTGATGGCCGTGGGTTTCATCCTTTTGGAATTCTACAGGATTTGCCTATAGGGGTTGAAGGAAAAACCGTTAGTCTAGATGTGGAGGTGGTTGATGCCCCTCTAGACTACAACCTTCTTTTGGGTCGAAGTTGGTCTTACGCTATGACAGCGGTCGTTTCATCGGTCTTTCGAGTAATAAAATTTCCACACAATGGAAAGATCGTAACAATAGACCAGCTGGCTTACTTTTCATCTGACCTAGCCTCTTCGGAGAGTATTCAACATGTTGGTAAAACGACTATCCCATATAAGGATGTTGGAGTAGGATTAGTTAAAGATGCCGGTTTACTGGGAAATTTTCCTTTTCCTCCAATCAAAGCATCATCTTCATTTGCAACCATTCATATGATTACATCAGACATCATTGTTTATGATGATCATTGGATCATTCCTTCTGAATCTGAGATAGACACATTGTTGGCATTATGTTTCTGGTATGGCTATATGTTACAGATGTTGTACTTGATGGCAACTCCAGTGGCAAGGCTCTCATTTTATTGAAAATTAAGAAGGACGCAGGAAATCAGTTCATAAGGTGCGTACTCGCAGGTACACCATGCAGGGACCGCGTCCAGAGACGCAGGCC
Source organism: Pinus tabuliformis (assembly GCA_031772625.1). Taxonomy (NCBI): domain Eukaryota; kingdom Viridiplantae; phylum Streptophyta; class Pinopsida; order Pinales; family Pinaceae; genus Pinus; species Pinus tabuliformis. The sequence continues at coordinate 24,624,739 of CM062816.1, forward strand.
AGCCGTTCAGGAGGTGCGTCCCCCCAGTGCACATATTTCAAGGCAGAGAAAAGCCACGTGGGGGTTTCTTGTGTTTTACTCTTGGTATCTAGCCGACGGTATTGGGTTATTATGGTGTCGGCTCATGGTATTGTTCCATGATTTTAGGAGGAGCTTGCCTATATAAAGCAAAGGAGATCATTTGGCTTGAGCATGGTTTTGGTTGAATATCTTATGAGGGCTAGATCTGGTCTAGATCTAAACAAGGCGAATCTACTGATGGACCGAGATCTCTTCGGCGCATGTTCAGATCTGTAGATTTGACTGTCTGGGTTACTTCTGAAGTCTTGAAATCATCTATGCCCGGAGGGACGCAGGTGCAGTAAGGGTTCAGGTGCGCCGGGACGCAGGCGCAGAAGGGTTCAGGTGCGCTGGGATGCAGGCGCAGAAGGGTTCAGGTGCGCCGGGACGCAGGCGCAGAAGGGTTCAGGTGCGCCGGGACGCAGGCACAGAAGGGTTCAGGTGCGCCGGGACGCAGGCACAGAAGGGTTCAGGTGCGCCGGGACGCAGGCAGTTCAATAGACTCAGAGCGAGGGACGCAGGCTAGCAGTTGAGCAGAGTGCGTCCGGGACGCAGGCTAGCAGTTGAGTAGGGTGAGTCCGGGACGCAGGCTAGCAGTGGAGCAGGGTGCTTCCTTCTCTTAAAATCTTTGTTTATCATTGTTGTGTTCTAGGTTTGGTCCTATTACTGTTGATCTGGTTACTACAGTTGATTGGGTGATTCTCTCATACTTGATGATCAATTGATTCTTATGGATCCAGTTTGAAAATTTATGAAAAGTGGTCCTTGTAAGAAAAGAAGTAGGGGGTTGTAACTCCCTTCCAGGAGAGACTGGAAAACGAGAGAGAGTTGTAGCTCTCTGCAGGTTGTAGCCTGCGTACTGGTAAAGGACTGCACCAGTACAAAACCATTGTAAAAGAAGTTTCTAATTTGAAAGAAGATAGAGACATATTGCAGCAGGTGGTTTTCACCCACATTGGGTTTCCACCTTACATCTTGTGTTCTTTGGTGTGACTATCTGTTTTCTTTGTTCATGCACATTATTTTATGGTACTGACATGCAAAAATAATTCAAAGATCAAATAAGGAAGGTTCATTAAAAGAATTAGATAATACTGATTCACCCCCCCCTCTCAGTATTATTTCCAACAATTGGTATCGGAGCAGGTCCTTCTGAGGAAGCTTGATCGCTTGAAGGAAAAGATCCATCAGAATGGCTAATCCAGAAAGAGAAGCACACATCAGGCCACCAGTCTTTGACGGGAACAATTTTACTCACTGGAAGATAAGAACCACTGCATATCTACAATCACTTGGAGCAGAAGTTTGGGGAATCGTAGAAGGAGGATACAAATTCCCATCAGCAACTCCTACAGATCCAGCAGAGAAAAAGCAATATGAGCTCAATGCCAAAGTTGTTACTGTCCTATTGAGTAGTTTGACTCAATCAGAATTTATGAAGATCATGCATTTCAAATCAGCTAAGGAAATATGGGACAAAATCGTCACAAGCTACGAAGGAGATGATCAGGTAAAAAGAGCAAAGCTTCAAACTCTCAGAATCCGGTATGAAACTCTTAAGATGTGTAATAATGAAAGCATAGCTAATTATTTCCTGCGTATGGATGAGATTGTGAATTGTATGAGGGATCTGGGTGAAGAATTTGAGGAAGTTGTCTTAGTTGAAAAAGTTTTGAGATCTTTGTCTGCTAAATTTGATTCTAAAGTATCTGCCATAGAAGAAAAGGAGAATGTGCAGAAAATCACCATGTCACAACTTCATGGGATCTTAACTGCTTTTGAAATGCGACAAGAGGTACCACCAGAGGCCGCATTCGAAGTGTCAGAGGAAGAAGATGAGGTAAATTTTGTCAAGAATCTTGAACGGGGAACTGGACGGTTCAAAGGTAAGCTACCTTTCAAATGTTTTCTATGTGGTAGAGTTGGTCACTATGCTGCTAGATGTCCTCATGACAAAGGAAAGATATCTGAAGAAGATGGTAGAAGCTATTATACCCATATTAAAAGTTCATTCAATGATAGTGAAGATATTAGAAGTCTCATGGCACATAACAAGAAGAATGCTTCATCCAATAATAGCGAAGATATTAAAAGTCTCATGGCACATGAAGAGAAGAATGCAGAAACTGAAGAAGTTGCCAAATTAAAAGAACAATTGGAGACAGAAATCAGGGTAAGGGAGCAATTGCAGGATATAGTAAAGGATCAGAGTACAACTATTCAGAAACTTGAATCAAAGATCCTCTCTCTAAAAGAAGATCTTAAAAAATCAAGAGAACAGAACATAGAAGATCTTGAAGATCAAGAACATGAAGTGACCAAACTAAAGCGACAAGTGGAAGAAGGAAGAAAAGCTGAAGAAGACCTAAGGAATCAGTATCTGAAAAAGGAAGAACAACATCAAGTTGAGGTAAATATCTTGAAAGGTAAAATAGAAGAAAAAGATAAGCTTTTACGATTTCAAGATAGTACTAAAGTCTTGGATGATATTCTTAATAGTCAAAGGTCTCCTGCTATCAAGATTGGTCTTGGTTTTCACGAATATGTTGAAGGTGAATCTAGTTCACAAGGTGAGGCAAGAAACTCTAATGAGAAATCTGAAATGCTCAACAAGGAACAACCAAGGAAAGAAATTCCTCAAGGAAGATCCTTTACTCCTAACTATGGACGTGATAGACGATTATTTCCTCCACTGAAAAATGTTGAATGTTATGTATGTCATAATCTTGGACATATTGCAGCCAGATGTAGAAGTAGAATGGTTCAAGAAAGATCATCGCATCCCAGGTATTTCAGAGGATATTGTTTTGCCTGCAATGCATATGGACACAAAGCAATTGATTGTGATAGAAGGAACATGAAAAATGTAAGATGTTATACATGCAACAACTATGGGCATAAATCAAGGGAATGCAGGAGCAGATTTCAAAATTCAAAACAAAAGGACCATACATCATCACAGTTTCAGGAATTGAAGAAGACAGAGACAGAAAGGTGTGGCATAATTCAGACAGCGGACATAACAGACACAGGGGAATCTGAAAGTGATGAAATTCAGTATTCCATCTTGCATACGCTGATATAATGAAGACAAGTCGCGTATATACGCGAGTTACAGGCTGCAAAGTCGCGTATATGAAGAAAGGGCAGCAGAACAGACTCAGGTTCAGTCATGGTTGGCTCAGACTCAGGGGGAGCAGAACAGACTCAGGAAATGGTTCAGTCATGGTTGGCTCACAGGTTCAGGGGGAGCATATAATGCATTGTTGGCATTATGGAGGATGGTCAGAAGGAGATCTTGGAAATAGCTGCAATATGTCTCTATCTCTTTCATGGTGGATTATGGTTCTTTGTTGCAGATCTGGTTCTTTTTCAGGGAGAGCATGATCTTAGGGGGAGTATACCCCTTTGCCCTTGATGTCAAAGGGGGAGAATGAAGCTGAAGTTTGTGAGGTTGCCATCAAGTCCAAAGGGGGAGATTGTTGGCATTATGTTTCTGGTATGGCTATATGTTACAGATGTTGTACTTGATGGCAACTCCCATGGCAAGGCTCTCATTTTATTGAAAATTAAGAAGGACGCAGGAAATCAGTTCATAAGGTGCGTACCCGCAGGTACACCATGCAGGGACCGCGTCCAGAGACGCAGGCCAGCCGTTCAGGAGGTGCGTCCCCCCAGTGCACATATTTCAAGGCAGAGAAAAGCCACGTGGGGGTTTCTTGTGTTTTACTCTTGGTATCTAGCCGACGGTATTGGGTTATTATGGTGTCGGCTCGTGGTATTGTTCCATGATTTTAGGAGGAGCTTGCCTATATAAAGCAAAGGAGATCATTTGGCTTGAGCATGGTTTTGGTTGAATATCTTATGAGGGCTAGATCTGGTCTAGATCTAAACAAGGCGAATCTACTGATGGACCGAGATCTCTTCGGCGCATGTTCAGATCTGTAGATCTGACTATCTGGGTTACTTCTGAAGTCTTGAAATCATCTATGCCCGGAGGGACGCATGTGCAGTAAGGGTTCAGGTGCGCTGGGACGCAGGCGCAGAAGGGTTCAGGTGCGCCGGGATGCAGGCGCAGAAGGGTTCAGGTGCGCCGGGACGCAGGCACAGAAGGGTTCAGGTGCGCCGGGACGCAGGCGCAGAAGGGTTCAGGTGCGCCGGGACGCAGGCAGTTCAATAGACTCAGAGCAAGGAACGCAGGCTAGCAGTTGAGCAGAGTGCGTCCGGGACGCAGGCTAGCAGTTGAGTAGGGTGAGTCCGGGACGCAGGCTAGCAGTGGAGCAGGGTGCTTCCTTCTCTTAAAATCTTTGTTTATCATTGTTGTGTTCTAGGTTTGGTCCTATTACTGTTGATCTGGTTACTACAGTTGATTGGGTGATTCTCTCATACTTGATGATCAATTGATGCTTATGGATCCAGTTTGAAAATTTATGAAAAGTGGTCCTTGTAAGAAAAGAAGTAGGGGGTTGTAACTCCCTTCCAGGAGAGACTGGAAAACGAGAGAGAGTTGTAGCTCTCTGCAGGTTGTAGCCTGCGTACTGGTAAAGGACTGCACCAGTACAAAACCATTGTAAAAGAAGTTTCTAATTTGAAAGAAGATAGAGACATATTGCAGCAGGTGGTTTTCACCCACATTGGGTTTCCACCTTACATCTTGTGTTCTTTGGTGTGACTATCTGTTTTCTTTGTTCATGCACATTATTTTATGGTACTGACATGCAAAAATAATTCAAAGATCAAATAAGGAAGGTTCATTAAAAGAATTAGATAATACTGATTCACCCCCCCCTCTCAGTATTATTTCCAACACTCATTTGGTGATTCCATGCCTTTGAGTCCATATGAAATTGCCTATGAAGCTGTGCAGTCGTTTTCTGACTCGTTTTCAACCAAAAATGACTTAATGAATGTGGTCCGTGAGGAATCATTTTTCACATCAACCTCGGATTTAACTACGTTTTCTGAACTTGTTCACTCTGATGAGCAAATTCGTGAAACTCTGTGTGTAGATGATTTACCATGGGAAGATCTCCATCACAGATCTTCGTTTTTACCTGAGGATGATCGTTTTGAAAATGATTTCTCATCAATTTTTACAACTGAATACGTCAAGGAACCTCAGAATCCAATGAAGCAACCCGATTCAGAGTTAAATTTGGGGAACATCTCTCAAACTATTCCTATTGACATTTCGGTTAAGCCCGGAATTGTTGAAAACATTCATATAGGTGCCTCATGTACAGATGACGAAATTCAATTATATAAGGCCCTATTTCAAGAATTCCGCGACATGTTTGCCTGGTCCTATGAGGAAATGCCAGGAATTGATCCCGCGATTGTTGTTCATGAGATCAAGACTTACCCGGATGCTAAACCCGTCCGGCAAAGTTTGCGTCAGATTCACCCACGAAAAGCTGCTGCAATTAAAGCAGAAGTTGAAAAACTATTGAAAGCAGGTTTCATTTATCCGATCCCTTTAACGGATTGGGTATCGAATATTGTTCCAGTTAACAAAAAGCAGGGAACAATAAGAATATGCATCGACTATAGGGACGTTAATCGAGCCTGTCCAAAGGACAATTACCCAACTCCCTATATCGATCAAATCATTGATGATTTTGCTGGTAGCGAATTATTTTCCTTCATGGACGGTTTTTCCGGATACAATCAAATCAATATTCTACCTGCCGATCAACCAAAAACGGCTTTCATTTGTCCATGGGGGACATTTGCTTATTGCAAATTACCTTTTGGGCTTAAGAATGCCGGAGAAACTTTTCAAAGGGCGATGTCTTGTGCATTTCATGACATCAAGCACATTGTGCAACCATATCTTGATGACTTGCATGCTCATTCATTACATCGAGCTGATCACCTCGTCCATTTACGAGCAATCTTTATGAGGTGTAGGCATTATCGAATTCGGTTGAACCCACACAAATGTATCTTCTGTATAGAAACGGGTCGATTGCTGGGGTTTGTAGTTTCGAAAGCCGGCATTCGCGTTGATCCCTCGAAGATCGAAGCTATCATCAAATTGCCTCCTCCTTCAAGTCTTCGCCACCTCCAAAGTTTGCAGGGGAAAGCAAACTTTTTACGACGATTCATTCCTAACTACGCCGAGGTTACAAAGGGTTTTACCCGGTTGTTGAAGCAAAGCACTCAATTCTATTGGGATGAGATAGCTCAAAAATCTTTTGATGCACTCAAACACACGTTGACCCATGCACCGTTGTTGCATCCTCCCAACTACAACCAGGATTACTTCTTGTATCTCACCGCCTCTCATTCCACCATTGGAATGGTCTAAGTTCAGGAAGATGAATCAAGAACGGAACATGTGATATATTACCTCAGTCGCACGCTAAATCCAATTGAGCTAAAATACTCGCATGTGGAGAAATTGGCATTGGCAGCTGTGCAAGCTGTCCAACGTTTCCGTCACTACATTCTACTACGTAAAACTAAGGTAATTTCGGATTGCAACCCTATGATCTACATTTTGACCAAGCAATTGCTAGGGGGCAAGTACTCTAAATGGATCGTTATCCTGCAAGAGTTCGACTTGGAGTTTGAGAAATCTAAGTCTAAGAAATCTTTAGTTTTTGCAGAATTAATGTGTGACTTCCCGCGTGCTGACACAGAAACTGTCGCGGAGGAGCCCATTGCAGACGAATCCTTGTTTCTAATTAGCACTTTAGATCCATGGTATGGGGATATCATTGTTTATCTCCAGACCCAATCCTTTCGGCGAGAAATTTCCAGGTCAGAACGTCGGAAAATTCGATTCCAGTCCCAACAATTCAGGATTATCAGTGATACTCTTTATCGCCGTGGGGCGGACTCTGTTTTTCGACATTGCTTAACTCATGAGGAAGCTGAAATGGTTCTAAATGACTGTCACTCTGGAGCGTGTGGCAGTCATATGCCTGGGTTTGCCACAGCCCAAAAGATATTGCGCGCTAGCTACTTCTGGCCGTCTTTATTTAAAGATTGTATTACGGCGGTCCGAAAATGCCACAACTGCCAGATTTTTTATTGTAAGATGCGCACTCCACCTGCTCCTCTCCACCCTATAATTGCCGTTGGTCCTTTTGCCAAATGGGGTATCGATTTTATTACATGTAACCCTCACTCGACTGGGGGGCATGCGTATATCATCCTTGCGGTAGATTATTTTACTAAGTGGGGCGAGGCGATGCCTACATTCGAGGCAGACAGGAAGACATCCGCAATTTTCGTGTTCAATCATATAATTGCTAGGTTTGGTGTCCCGCAAGCGATAATCACTAATCATGGGCATCATTTTCGAAACGTTATGATGACTGAACTTACAGGCCAGCTTGGTTTACGTCACGATAGTTCAACCCCTTATTATCCATAAGCGAATGGTCTGTTTGAATCCATCAACAAAGTTTTAGTTATCATGATCCGACGAATCATTGGGATTCATTGGTCGAATTGGCACAACATGCTATTTTCAGAACTCTGGGTGTACCGAACTTCAGTAAAAACATCAACAGGGTTCACTCCTTTCCAACTAGTCTATGGTTTGGAAGCCGTGTTACCCATTGAATGCAAAATCTCGTCACTGCAAATGGCCATCGAATTACTTCCAGCCACTTCCGAAGAGGAAAAGTGTTTGTTATACTTGGCTCAATTAGATGAGAATCAACGTGATGCTGCATTGGCAGGTTTCCACTATGGCCTCCTAAAAGACCCTGCCTTAATGGATACTTTTTCCCTACCGCCTCCAAGTAATCTGGCGGAAGTGGCCATAGTGGAAACCTGCAATATGAAATCTTCTATATCTAATGGATTCAAAAGATTCCTAAACATTTTGTCAGCATGGATCATTTCCATTTTAGAAATATTGTAGCAATCAATTTTCTTGGCCTGGGGGGCAACCCCAAATCAACGCTCATCGAGTGTTTGGATAGATAGGTCTAAGGAATATGGCACCTCTTCAGATCCTTGGTCGCATGTACATTCTACAGAAGAAGGATTCATTCAGTCAATGATGATAGGAGAGGTACCATGGGAAGATTACCACCATCACTCCCACCTTCCGAATTGTAAGGAAGATTGTTCCAATGACCTTAATCATCCTTCAGTTTTTGATTTTCTATCAAATATTGTAAATACGGTGGATTCTGAGGATAGTTCTTTTACAATGTCAACCTCATTAAAAAATGAAATGACTCCCTTTCCAAATCGAGTCTTTGATTACGATCTCGTAAAATCAAAGTCGAGTCTTTCGAAGATCTCGAAGGTAAACCTTCATTCCAACCACCGAGATGAATGCAATGAAGCTTGGGGGGCATGCACCTCGATTTGTGTTATTATGTTGGGGGCATACAAACTTATTATGAGCAGTGTTACTGCAGGGTTCAAGCTCGTTAAAAAATAAACCCACCACGAGCAGTGTTACTGCAAGATTCAAGCTCGTTAAAAAATAAACCCGCATCGAGTAGTTTTAACGTGGACTTCATGCTCGTTAAAAAATAAACATAAGTAATGAGCAAATGTTTCCCCCAGCGTTTAAGCTCAATAAAAAATGAACCTATTTCCCGGTAAATAACCATCGTGAATATAATACTTCAGCCTTTAAAAGCCTTGGTTGTGTTTGCACCGTCACCTCCACTTTTACATTGGCCGATGATTCACCTCCATTTGATTGTTTACCCCTTTTTAAGGAACAGCTGCGAAGAGTGATTTCACTAGCCATCCTTGTGACACTGCCGTGATTGGAAAATTCCAAACCTTACCTGGAATCAGCTGCTACCCGTTTTATCACTCGTTCCTCAAAAGACGAGTCTCCTTTAAGCTCTTTTCAACTGACTCGTAAAATATGAAAAGATTGCCGAGCCATTGGCCTCTCCAACTCGTTAAAGGGACAGGAAGTGCTATCCCTCCTCTAGATTTTAATCTTTTTGGACCTGAGGGATTATTACACAAAAAGATCGAGCGCTTGTTTTGTTCGGCTCGTTAAAAGTATCGAAAATTCATCCCTTCTGTATTGTTTTATACTTTTTCGGACTTAAGGGATTAGATGACGAAAAAGGAATTTTGGAGTTACCTTTACGTTCCTTTTCAGACTCTCTAAAATTGAAAAGGACCAAGTTATCTTTGTCGTTAAACTCGTTAAAAAGATTAATAGCGACAAACTTGTCTATAGACGAGAACGAGTTTCACTATCGCTAGGCTCGTTAAAACATAGCGATGGGTTTGCCCGAAGGGCAAATTTTAAAACAAGCATATGTTATCCTCCTCAAGCTTGACAAAAATAAAGAGGTACTGGTCAGCAATGACTGGGGAAAAATTGGGAAGAAAACTCAAAGAAACTTTGTTGGTAGCAAGTCGCTCTTGAACATGACACTTCCACTCCGTGTCCGAGTCGGGTTGGGTTGTTTCATTCACCGATCACATCACCATGGTCACGCCATACCATCCACATTTGGGGTTAATGCTACCGATCCATCACATCAGTGTCGCTGATATGTTCAAGAGAAGTCATTCAGAGAATTCACCTGTGTCTCACCCACTACCATACATTATACTCCATTCTTTCATGACCGCCACCCAGAACCTTATATCACCAGATCGTTTTCACCTCCATTAAAATCATTTGCTCCGTTCCGTGTCATTGATGTGGGATTCATTAAGGCCCTCCTGTGATGGATCACTTCTTGTCATAATCAGCTCATTATCCGAGAAGTTGATCTAGGAACACCCCATTCAGTACTTTGAAGCTTGCATGCCTCAATGGCAAGTTTCTCACTTCTGGTGACAGGTTTACATCAATGGCCTTCGACCGAAAGATTTTGCGTGGTGTTCGACGCCAAGTCCTTTATTCGCACCACTTGAATTGTACTGCAGTACCTTGAGGGTCATTATCATTATCGGTGATTCCTCTCGCGCTTGTTAACAGTTTACATCATTGACTGGTAATCAAGCGATGTCTTTCCATGTTCGACTTCAGAACATTTCTCACATGGATCAACTTGTACTTCGAGTGAAGATCGGACGAGATTGAAGACCCCGGATCTAGTTTCATCCATCCAGGCTGCGATATATATTCAGGGAAATAAAGACATTAAATGTACATCATTGCCGCACAGATAATCATACACTCAAAAGGATGATGGCTCTATCAGAATCATCAGTCTACACTCAGACGATTGTCTGTCCTATGTACATGAAAATGAATTTATAAAGCTGAGCATGGGAATGCCCGCCTCAGCTAGATCATGAAAATATTATAAAGATAATGTATTGTATTGTATCTTATTACAGGTCTCCTCCCAGCATTGAAAGAACTTCGGATCCTCATAATAAAGCATTTCACCCGACACCAAAAGGTTAACGGCCTCATACTTTAGGGGGCAACTGTTATAGACATTTTTGTGCCCTACAACCCCAAGCATGAAATGTCCATAAACCAAGGGCTCCTAAGTCCCTAAAAGTGTTATTCTAACCCCTAAATGAACAAGGTCAACAGATTACAGCTTCTCCCAGAAGTTCTCCATGAGAAACTACTCAGAATTGGTCAAAACAGGATCATTGCAGCTGCTCCACTGGCTAAGTGCGTTTCATCTCACCTAAATACACTGTGAGGGTGCATTGCATTTCAAAAGTCCCTTCTGTGGGGTGCGATGGGCAAGAAATGACAAATGGCAGTGTCATTCCGCAAGGTGGAGAGGCAATGGAAGCTTCCAGAATCTTCTCCTGTGACACTTGGCCTCACTGAATTCGACCAAGGATGAGTAAGAGGCCCTCAGTCTCCAAGTGGAAGCAAGAACTGTCAGAGAGAAGACACTAATCAAATCACAAGCTGACTCATCCCCCTTACAGATATCTATATATGGATCCCTCATCCCAGAGATCCAGGGGCTGGAATTTTGCATATTGTAAGGAATTGTTGTTGGTTTCTAGAGACAAACATCAGATTGTTGGGTGATCTAAGCTTTGTTTGAGGTGAAGAGGGGCTTCTTTGCTGGGAGGTTGATGCTGGGTCGGAACAACTGGTTGTAACTCCTCCTGGATCTTTTCTTGTTTATCAATAAAAGCTATTTGAGTTTTCCTCCATGCTTTTGTATCATTGATGCTTGTTACATTTGTAGGGTCAATTTACATCTGATCCTAGATTGTTTATGATTATAGATCCATGTCTTTGTATAGTGCTATGCTTCTGTGATCTTACAGGTACTTTGTGAAGCTGGGCGTGCAAGGGAGCAGGTAGCTGAGGACTATCAAAGAAGAGAGGGATCGAATCGAAGGATTAGCGCAAGATAGAGGTTGGTATTTCTGTTCCTCTCTATCTATAATTCATAAAGGAAAAACAAAAGTAGTTTTTCTCTGTTTTTTTCTAAGGCAGCTGTCACACCTTAGTGGGATAGAGCAGTTCTAAATAGACACTTTTCCCTGTAACACTCTTGGAGCTGTTTCAATGGCCTTCATGGCAGCTTTGGGACTGTCTCCATAAGCTTGTCCATAGCCAAGACCCATATACTTAGGTCTTTCCTCAATCATTATTGGCTCAACATACCTTGTGCATGTCTACCCAAGCCTTTTCCTTCATATCCCATCTTGGACATTAGCTTGGAACCTATGCCTCTAGTATGTTTTTCAAAAGAACCAATATAAGCATCCTTAGAGGAATTTGAAGACAAACTGGAATGGTTTACCTCTTCTTCAAGCTGATACTTGACTAAGGCTTCTTGGGCAACAAAGAGCTATGTATCCAACTCATGCATCCTTTTCAGGTTCATATTTGCAATATGAAGTTGCCTCTCCCTTTCCTGCAATTTGTCAAAAAGCAATTGCTTGTCTTCCTTCATGGAATTCAACTACTCTCTAAGTCTGCTGCTCTTCCTTCCATCCTCATACATTTCTCTCACCATATCCATCATGGTGGACAATTCTTGCTTCATGTATTCATCAAAGAATCTTGTGAAGAAAGCAGAATTTGAGGACCCACTTGTAGAATTTGTCATTATGCCAATGAACAAAAAGAACTTCAACAAGATAAATAAAGAGCTTATTCAGCAACCTTTTGCAACAAACCTCTTGTGCTCCAAGGATTTCCTTGAGGTCCTTTGGGATAAGAAGAGTGCCTTCAGCTCTTCTTCCTTCTTGTCCTTCCTAGACTAAGCTATCAACATCTTTCCCTTTTTTTTTCTTTGCAAACTCAAAAAGTAGTCAGTCTGCAACAAGCATACAATCAGACTCTTGCTGTTCAAACACCTTTCAAACAAGCAATCTTTTCTTTGTCAGTCAAGAATTCTTATATAACCTTCTCTGAAGGTGGGGTTAACCAATCTTAAGCTTTGATACCACCTGATCTGAAAATGGGGCTCTTAGGCTTCTTGTCTAAGTTACAAGAACCTCTCCCACTTCCAAAGCTTTAAATATTACCAAGTCTTATTGATTAACCAATGTGGAATTAAAAATGTTTGAAAATATAGGTGTATGCTGGGATTTGTTTTTAATTGATTATATGTTTTAACTTCTGTTGTTGTGTTGTAAGTTGATGTGATTGAACTGATATATAAATACATATAACAGTGAACGAAGTAGCAGGGACAATGCAACAATAAAACACACACAGAACAACAATATTAATTAGGAGTTCACCCAAAACTCCTGGGCTACATCTCCATGAGATATAGTCAACTCAACTAGGCTCTTTGCGATTATGTTATAAGTCCTTTTTACAAGATCTTGGCTCAACTCCTACTATTTTACACAGAAACAGTGGATTTAGACACCATTTTATCCCTTGGCTCTTGAAGCTCTTGGCTTTCTGTCTCTCGGCTCTCGCTCTAGCTCTCGGCTCTGGCTCTTGGCTCTGGCTCTGGCTCTTGGCTCTGGCTCTGGCTCTGGCTCTTGGCTTTGGCTTCTTCAGCTCTCTGTCAGTTTACAGCCCTCTGGCTTTCCACTTGAACTCCAAGTGACTCCCTTGGTTGCGTGCGCTTCAAATTTTGCTTTATGCGCTGGTTGTTTTGTTGTTGCCTTTTTATGCTGCTCTCTTATGCCTTCGCTTCCTGCTTTTGCTTCGCTTTCGAATTATGCTTAGTTTCAGCAACAACCCCCTTCTGTCTCTGACATTCATGGCTTTTAAGCCAACTGGCACTGTCCATTCATTTTCCTCTTCTCAGGCTCTTGCGCTCGGCCTCTATCCGCTCGAATCCCCTTCTGACCGCTAGCAATCATTGCTAAACACCTTAAGGGTTGGTGGCCACCTATTCTGCAATGGAAAGGACCTTTGGGCCTTTGGAATCCCCACGAATAGCATTCTCTGTTTACACAGAGAAATACGTTAAAACATAGGAAAACTCATCACTTTTCCATTTACCGGAATTCTAATATAATGAATTCCGCCTTATTTTCCATTGGGTCCACCTTTTAAATCGCCATCACAAGTCGCATAGGCACATTCCGTGGTTTTCCTTTTTATTTATAAAATACATTAAAACATTAAAAATCTCGTAAAATGGCTTGAGACGAATGTGAAATATTATACATTGGCACTTACAAACCCTTTCGGGCCCGGTTGCATCACATCGGCACATATATATGTGGCCCGCTCCGTCGCACGACTCTGACATGATATTGCGATGTGATTGATTGCAATCACATATCGCGTGTAGTCGGGGTCTTTCCCATATGGCATCGCCAATTGCAATCTGCCAATATGGGTGATCGCAATATCGCTCAGCACAGGGGTCCCACCTTTGCCTTGTGTCATGGCCACCGCTGATGCCGATATACCGATTTCGGCGATCGGCATATCGCATCAGCCCGGGGGTCCTTACCTCATGTTATGTCTGCATGCCTTCCTCCAACCCAATATGTCGAGGATTAGCAATCAAGGGTGCCCTAGCTCTCTGCTTGAGTCCGCCTTTGGCCCTCCTCCGATGCGATTTCCCTTTATAAGGGTTTTTTTGCCCATTTTTAAAGGGTTTTTGCCTCTTTCCCCAAAGAACAAGGCATCTTATTTCTACGATAACATTTGCATCCTAAGTCCATTTTTACCCATTCAAGTTGCAGCAGATTCAGAATGAGACAATCTCTGCAATGGGGCTAGTTCTAGGAACTTCCTTGGACTTTAATTTTTCCTCTGTGAGGAACACCTAGACTTAGGAGTCTATTCAAAATCCATTTTGGATCAACTATGGGTATTGTCGGTTTAGGCTAGCATCATTTTGGTATCAGAGCAGGAACAGGTAAATGTTTTTGAAGAACTTAGAGCAAGAATGAAACAATGAAAGAAAACTTAGTGAAGGAGTAAAGTAGAATTTGAAAATTCTAAACAGTGAATGATAGGTCAAGAAAATGACTTGTGAAAATGTGCAACGGAGCATTGCTAACAGTTGATGACTTCGACCAAGGTAAAGCTGGGAGATAGGTAAGAGGAAAACTAATCTTGTAATTTTTGCATTTTGATATAATGTTCAGATTTTGAGAAGAGTAGCAGCAAGTGATTTATGGCAAATGAATCCGTATAATTGGAATTGTGAAATGTTTGAAATTGAAATTGAAGAATAACATTTAAGTTCTTAGAGGAAGGTGAGTAAGAATGAAGAATAGAGAAACATAAAGAACCCACAACGATGTTTGTGGAGAATGGATATTCACTTGAATGTGAAGAATGGATGGAGACTCCTTGTGAAATCGTGCAGGTATTTTTTTATTTAACTCTGATTTGAGTTTTGTTGGATAAAAATATAGATTGAAAATTGATAGTTGCAGCTAATGAAGTATCTTAGCAAAAGAAGATCAAGCCTTAAGAAGCAGTAATGAAGGAAACTGGTAAGGATTTCTGAGTGAAAGAAGAGGTGGCCAGAACCTAGTATTTCATTTGTGATTGAAATACAAGAGCACAATTGTGTTCTCAAAAGTGCAGATGAGTTGAATCCTAGAAGGAGCAGAGGAATGCTCAAAGGAAGTTCCAGAAAGGGGACTAGTGTCAAATTACAGAGGAAAGATTGGTAAGGGAAGTGGTGGAAGGGAAGACTTATTGTTGCAGAGACTTGCCCAACTCATAGTGAAATGAGTGAGGAACTCACATAGATGGAAAGGATGATGACTAGTGACAGTCATAGAAGAGGTTGTGAAAGAGACCACAGTAGAGGAAAAAAGAAGAAAGATGCCAAGGAAAATGGCATGAGAATGAGTGACGAAAAATATGATAAAGAAATGGTTGTGATGGTAGTTCAGCTTGAAGTATTAATGGAGATGTTGCAGAGAAATGAGAAGGACCAGAAATATGGTTATGTCATGAGAAAGAAAGTGAAGCGGTAGAGGCTACAAGAGAAAAGGAATCAGCAGGTGAACCTGTAGTTAATAAAGGAGCTGAAGGAGCTTGAACAAATTATAGATGTCAAGTTGAAGACAGAGAAGCTCAAAGGAGTTGAGCTATAGCAAAAGGAAAATGTTGGAGAAGGTGATGAAGTTTTGATATGCAAACCAGAACATGGACCATTACTTTTCGAAAGTAATGAAGAGATAGAGGAGTTGAATCATATGAATGATTCAGAGCAGCTAGAAGACTAGATGACTGAAGCATCAAACAAGACTGAAAGGTCTTGTATTTTTAAAACTAATGATTTGTGTATGGTTGCAGGTACAACACAGGGCGATGAACAAATTTTAGAGTCTGTTAAGAAGGAGGAGCAGAATCTGAAATCTGTTCAGATTAAGACTGAGAGAGCAATATCTTAGAAATGAAAGGAGATAGAAAGGTCTCATGGAAATATGCAATAGAATATTGGAGGTGGTAACAGTAAATATTGGAATAGCAGATATGAGTTAAGACATGAAGATGAAGAAAAGGTATTTACTATGCCTAATGAGTTTGGAATACTTAAGCACGATGATTTAGATTTAACAGAAGAAAGACCATTTAATGATGGGATGATAACAAGTGAAGGTACTGAAAACTATGTAAAATTTTAAAATTCTACTCCAATTAGAATTATTGAATTTTATAGAAAATTAGGCCTTAAAGGAGAAAGCTAGAACAACAGAGGATAAACATTCAAGATAAATTGTTGATGAAGGATGACATAGAAATTGTCATAAATGACAGTCAAGAAGAAGTTGATAGGTATAGTAAACAGAAGCTGAAAATTATCTTGAAGGACAATATGGCAACAGCTAAAAAGGTGCAAGACAATAGTGAACAAGAGGGTAAGGATGTAAGGGTGGCAGCAATAATGAGAATTCAGCAATCAAGAGTTGAAGGCAATCAATAGACAGAGGATATACTGGACAAATAAATTGATTTGGTAAGAAGGTTAATGATGAAAGTGTCTCAGAAGAAGACAACAACAAGAAAGAAAATAAGCAACAACAAGAGGATGATAGCAGAAGAATGTGAGAGCATAGAAAGTGGGAAATTACAGAATAAGGTATGGAAACCTAGAAAAAAGCAGCGAATAATAGAACAGCTGAAAGGAAAAGAAATAGGCAAAGATAAATTACAAAACAAAATCTGGGATCCAGGAGGAATTACAATAACATTGAAGACACATGATCTGGAGATCATGAATGTTTTCAACCTTGGGAGTCTGATGCAGGAGCATCCAGCTCAGAAAATTCATTGTATTTAGTTGACTTAGGGTTCATTTGTTTCAAGGGACCTGATTCCCTAATCAGTGATTAATTATTTATTTTCCTATGTTTTTATGGGGATTATATAATAGTGACGATATTGTAATGAAATCTTCTCGTTAAGAGAGATTTCAAGAATAGTGTGTGAGTTAAAGGAACTAGGAGTTAGTTCATGATTTATGGAGGATCCTTAGGATTAGTTGAAAGTTGAGATCCTCAAGGGATAAAGAGATATTTTAGGAACTAAATGAGGACTTAGAAGATTATTAGGATTTAGTTGAGAAGATTGAGGATTTGAACCAGAAGTGGAAACAGAATCCTTATGCATAAATGTAAGTCTCAAAGGCATAAATGCAAGAGTTAGTGAGAGAGAGATAGAAAAGGGTTTGGATTGTGAGCCTACGGGCATTGAAATGAGAAAGGGCCATTAATACAAACCATGTAAAGACAGATCAGGCCAAAGCTCAATTGTAAAACAGGTTTTTATTTTTATATGTACATTTGTTTAATGAATGAAGAAATTGAATTCATTGTGATTTATGTGTTGTTATATCTTCCAGATCCATCGCATTTTGTTATTTTATGCATCGACATTTCGAACCATCCTCTGTGGTTCATCATCACTGGATTGTGTGTGTGTCATTCCTTTTATGTGTTGACTTTGAGTGATCCGTAATTGGGAATTTATGGTTTCTGTGTGATAAACCATGATGAATGAATTCAAGTTGCATTTCTAAAAGTCTTTCTGAGTGACAAAAGACTTACCAGCTGGGTAGAATCCATGTGATTCCAGTTTGGATTTAATAAATGTATGTACAGGTCAAGTAAAGAACGAATTACGAAATCTGGAAGAAGGGAGATAATACATTTAGTATTATGGTTTCCAGTTTGAATTGATGTTTAAACAGAGTGTGACAGAGTTAATCTGGGTGGAAAGGCAAATTCCATAATGAATGATCATACGCAGAGGGAGCCGTCAAATCACTGAGATTGACGAACAGTAATGGCGAAGAGGTAAAATTGCATTCGGGACTATAGTCGAGCAGTAAGTGGTTTCGGGGATTTATGTCTCGAAACACTAGAAGAGTGGTCAATTTGATTTGATAGGTGGATTTGAAAACTAACCATTCGGGACTTTCCATTTCCGTTAAACTTCGGCAGCAAACGAGGCCCAAAAACCAGATCAGTAACAACCGGGAATATGAGTGTACAGGTGGCCTGATCGTGGTTAAAGGCCTGCAATTGATCTTAGCCGTCGATCGCAAATTCAAACTCTTACGTCATAGTCAACTATGGGGGTTGAGCTGTTTGGTAATCCATGTGTTAGTTGAAGGGTTGCAGACTATTAGATCACTGTTGATGCTGACTCTTGGATGAATATCGCATCGCATCATTCATGAGTGAATGAACCCTGGTCGGGAGAAATTGTGATATGCGATGTGCAATGATCGGGTGACTATCAACCATCAGATTGAATGGTAAGATCAACGGCGTAGAGTGAAGTGCCTGTGCAAAAAGGTTGTTGTTCAATTATTGTTTAATTGTTGTTCAGTCAATGTGGGCGGTTGTTGTTCAATTGTTCTTCTGTCAACATGGGACCGTTTGTTGTTCAATTGTTGTTCATTCAACGTGAGCAGTTGCTATTCAATTGTTGTTCAATTGGTTGTTGTTCAATCGGTTGCTGTTCAATTTCTGTTCAATCGGTTGTTGTTCAATCGGTTGTTGTTCAATCAGGTGTTGTTCAATTACTGTTCAGTTGACCTCATGCATCATTTTTAGGTGAGCCTTGGAAAATGTGTCAAGGGCGTGGAAAAGTGGAAAGGTAAGGTTAAATGTGATTTATGTATATTTCTATTATATGAGGTTATAATAGAAATAAAGCGGATTAAGGATAATTAACCATGGTATGATTAGAGTTGAGTAAATCTGAGACTAGAGAAAGAGGGTATGGTTAATATGCGTGGGTTTAAGAATTAATCAAAGTTTATGAGGGTTGAGTAAGATTCCGCTAGAGAGGTTAATTAATGTTTATACCGTTGAATAGTCTTTGAAACATTTCCGCACGAGAATTTATTAAGGGGCCTTAAACTTTAATCATATGAAGATTGGACTAGGTAGGGAAATTGAAATTCCTAGGATAAATGAGATTATGCTTTTGTATATGCGTACTGTGGGTATTGTTGGTTTAGGTTGACATCAGGGGGCCAACGCCAGGGGCTAACCCCTGGGTGCATTGCCCCCATATGACCAATATTTTGGTTTTTAGGCCTCGGCAGCAAAATTAACAGTCCTACAAATCTACCCGAAAATTAGGGAATTTGTCGCTCCGTTAGTGGAAAATGGGGCAAAATTGTAGGATGATGCCAGATTTTGTGCAATTTGTATAACGAATTGTGGGAAAACTAGGAGAGGTCATAACTTCTCCATTTTTTGACCAAATTGGGTGAAAAAAGAGGATAGATAGCCATTTTTGAACATTTTGGACTCATTGGAGTAGGTTTCAAAATCAAAGGAGCACTTCTAGATAGGATTTTTGCAAGTTGAATTCCACGGGTTCCATGGTCAACTAGAGTGTTGAATCAATTTATGAAGGAGTTTGAAGATGGAGATGACCTTCCTGGGTTTTCCAACCTCCATGTACTTTCTGCAACAACTATTACATCAATTTTGTAGCTTTTATTCCTCTTTTCTCTATGTTCTTTTGGAGAAGAGACTTGTTTATGTACTTCAAGTGGATTGTGGTATTGTTGATACTCTATGAAGTTGGAGTATGGGGTCTTGGTGTAAGATGCCTCTATTTACTGAAATTTTACATGTTTGACTATAGGTTTACATGTATATGGAGTGATGACTCTTACAGAAGTTATTTCTTTGAAGGACAAACTAACCATTCCATTTCTTATCACTTTATGTACTCTTCTTTTTCTAAACATTAAGCATAATGAGAAGGGGTCATGCCATTAGAGCTGATCCATGAAGATGTAGCCCAGGAGGGGTGAACTCCTTTAACAATGGCTGGTGTATTACTGATTGATTCATGCTTCAATTCAGTGTTTTGAATTCATGTTTCAAATTTTTCATGGAATTAACATAAGAAAACACACATAAAAACTCGTTTTTTACTTTCTATTTTGGAGTACAAACCTCAAGCACATTTTTGTATTTTGATGAGGATCTTAGCATAGAAAACTAATATTCCATATTCAGATTAGAACCCAACTAGGAAAAATCCCTCAAACCTCTTTTCATTAATCAATTGAATAGAGAAACTATTACAATTGCATGCTCCAACTCTGAGTACAACTTGCAAAAGAAAAATTGTTCTCTCTGCTGAATGAGAAACTGTGGCCAACACTTAGCCAAATTCTACTTCCTCTATACTCTTATTTCCTTGCACAATTTTGAGCTAATTCAAGCTCCTAAACAATAGGAAAGATCTTTACTTCCTTGCGCAATTCCCAAGGATAGATCAACTTCGTGCATCAAAATTTTGTAAACTCCACTGGTATACAAATAATTTAACATTAGCCTTAATTCCTTCACTCCAACTAAGAAATTCGAATTTCATGCATGCATGAGCTTTTTGGTTGATTTAATAGTTAAATTACACATCTATAAGTTAGTTGTTGTCTTACTGCACAACTAACCTTTAACTGACTCTTTTAATTGTTAGAGGAAAATTAATCGAGTACAATTGAAAATAACTGAACTATATTGTTGTAATTTAGCAATCAACACATGCATGAGTGAACTCGAAACCCACTAACTCAAAGTTGTTGATCTAACTGAGTGACAAGAGCCATGTCACACTAGTTAACCGCCTCTAAGTTTTCCTCATGATGTGGATATTTTATTTACTCAACTTGACTAAGGCTAAAGTCAAATTGAGCCTTTCTTGCTACACCTTCTAACACTCCCTCTTAGTAAGAAATGGAATTTGTACCACCCCTATCCAGCACCTATGAAATGTATTGTAGCACTACCTCTCACTGTTGTCGTTTCCACTTCAATAACTGCAACTAAGAAGCATAAAAAAAAACATCGAATCAACTACGTCTCTGTAACTGTCTACTGGAAAAAATGCACTGATGTTGATTCTGCATTGTGTCTCCTACGTTGATATCAACACTTCTTTGTGCTCCTCAGTGTTTGACTGCACCAACTCACACTAATCCTTCTACTACTGAATACTATGGGCCCCTGTAGCAAGGTAATGATCCATGAGGAAAGGATATTGCAATTGCTACCACTCTCCTATGGATCCTACCCAATTTTTTGAAACTTTGGGGCTAAGGTTCTACATCACCCCACATCACTCCTGGAGGTATAGCTACATGCATGGCGAAATCTTATCTACTCATACTATTTTTTTTACTTCTTTGTTGTTGTTTCTTCACTACTACTGCAACTAATATCATAATGAGTCTGATCTCCCCATATCTTGAAGTACTAGCTTCCATATGGTTGCTCCCTCTGAAACTAGACTCCCTCTAAGTCTCGATCTCCCTGTGGGAAATCTCTCTGATCCTCAATTTTCCAATATCAATGATCACAACTCCTTTTTTTGTCACTAGACATTGGCTCATTGATCTTCCCACTCGCATCCTTCTATCTCCATTAAGAAGTTTTCACATAGTGTCTTTTGGATCTTCCCTCAACTAGGGCTCCATCAATCTACTTCCTAGTAGTTCATTAGTTCTTCAATGATCATTGTACATGAGGACTTCAATGATTGCCCACTTGTTAATATTTTGGCTACTCCAGAATGTTTCTCCTAGGGCACTGGTGAAGATCATAAATATGTTCCAATATTAGAAATTCAAGCTTCCCTCTAGGGAATACTCCAATCTTAGTCTGTTGAAAGACATTCTCTTGAATCTAAAGAAACGTTGTTACACTGAAGCTGCAAATTTGAAATTATTGAGACAAATTCGAAATAGTGGTTCTAATGTGATTTCATGGCTTTGATACCATGTATAAATTTCTACAAATCTAGCTCTGATACCATGTAGAAATTTGATATAAATTGCAATTCCTTAAGATTTTGAACTAAAAACAAGGGACACAACTATACTCTACTATTCTGCAGAATAGAAATCACAAGTTAGAACAACATGCATAGATATGCAACAGGAAAAACCACAAGTACACAGTGATTTCTAGGGGAATCCAACTAGGAAAAACCCCTCAAGCCTCTTTGCATTAATCAGTTGAATAGAGAAACTATTACAATTTCATGCTCCAACTCTGAGCACAACCTACAAAAGAAACAAATTTCTCTCTATTGATTGAGAACCTATGGCCAACACTTAACCAACTTCTTCCTCCTCTAGCCTCATATTTCCTTGCGCAATTCTGGGCTAATTCAAGCTCCTAAACAATAGGAAAGGTCCCTATTTCCTTGCGCAATTCCCAAGGATTGATCCCTTTCCTACATCAAAATTTTGTACACTCCACTAGTATACAAATAATTTTACATTAGCCTTAATTTCTCCACTCCAGCTGAGCAATTCAAATTCCATGCATACATAAGCTATTTTGGGCTCATTGATAAGTTAACTAATAGATATTTGAGTTAGACTAATGTCTCACTACACAACTGACTTTAAAATGACTCTATTAATTTTTAGAGGTCATTTAATTGAGTACAACTGAAAATAACTAAACATATTGTTATAGTTTAGCAATCAACACATGTATGACTGAACTCGAAGCCCACTAACTTGAATTTGTTGATTTAACTTAGTGACAAGAGTCATATCACACTAATTAACTGCCTCCAAGTTGTCCCGTTGATGTGGAAAATCGATTTACTCAATTTCACTAAGGGTAAAGTCAAATTGAGTCTTTCTTGCTACACTTTCTAACAAGAACTTAGATAATGTTATCTTTTACATATGAGTTGAGCTAATGTTCATTTTATAACAGTTTCTAATTTTTTACACTATTCCAATTATTGGTTTATTGGTTTGATTCATAAACAAGTAATTGAATGGTTATTTTTCTTGAAGAGATTGTTACATTTAACCTTTATGTATGTCTCAGTCGGAAATTAGTATAATCTTATATACTGATGTTTTATTCTTAATGTGTGTTATTATAACTAACAATGTTTGACCTTTGCTAGCTTGAGAGAGATGAAACTTACTTTTATGTAGTTTCATATCTTTCATTTATATTGCATTAAGAATTATTTCCTTTTTAATTTAATTTATAATTGCATTTATAAATTATATATTAGTTTGCATATTACATATTTTTATATAATGTTAGAAAATACATTCACCTTTCACACACCAGTTACAATATGTTCTAGTATTTTCTTCATGTATGATAGTCTTGTACATTTCTTGTATTATATCTTAGTCTTGACGATGTACCATACTCGGTAGTTTGAAATATGTCGACACAATAATTTTGAATGTGATTTTTTACCAAAAGAATTTTGAAATACACAACATGGATCAAAAAAGCATAACACCTTGTTTTAGTTTTTGTAGCATGATTGTGTAGCATATTTTTATGTAGCAGATTATTTTATAATATCTTAATTCATAATATTAATATTAATTTATAAATAGCAAATATAAATTAGAAATAGCTAGTAATTTGTAACACTTAGCAAGGAAATATATAGTCATATCCTTTTAACAACTATAATAAGTCTTGATTGTTTTATTTCCATTATTTCATGTGTATTGCTAATCTTAATTTTTTGTATTATATTTTTGGATAATAATAATTGATTGTCATGAACTTATAGTTTTAAATATACTTCACATTAGTTTAGGTTGTGTATAGATAGTTTAGTTTTATGAAACCATTTGGATTGCCTTGGATTTTATATATATTGTATCTTTAAAATAGATTGTATATATAATTTGGTTTATTATGTTGATAATTTAATTATCAATAATTATTAGGTGTATGGTAGGGATTTAATCTCCATAGAATATTCTATAATATTTTTAATAGTAATCACAAATCAAAGGTTGAAATTTATATCCAAAGTAGCTATGTCCTTTTTCCGTTATAATTAAATTGATTAATTAAAAAAAATGTCATAGGAAAAGTTATCATATGGAATGAGTCGTGTTATTTTTAGCATGTGGTATTCATAAACCATGGTATTGTAACAAAGCCTTTAACAAATTAAGAATCTACATGATAAAGTAGGGGCGAATCTCCATGGTTAAGAATCCTTTTACATTCAGAAATTGTCCTGATAATGGATCCCTGTTGGGATTTGAAACGTTGACAGAATATGGTTATTACTGTGGGTTCTCCGGAAACTAACTCAAAAGATATGAACCACAAATGTCTAAAATCCAAAATCCTTTTACATGTTTTTTTTTTAAATGCATATATGTTTAACTTATATAATAATTAAATTAACAATTAATAATAATGATGATAATAATAATAATAATGATTTAGTAACCTTTAATGATTTTTAGATTTTAATAAGGTAAGCAAATGTTTTGATGTTTATTATAATTGTTGTGTATCCATGTTTACTGTTCATTTGATTTATATGAATGTCCTAGTATATAATTTATAGAGAATTTTTATTTAGTGTTTATGAAATTTGGTGTTTGTATGTATAATATTTACAATGTTTATGAAATATATAGATATATAATTGTTGTTATAAGTAAATTAAGCTATTAGTTTAGGAAAGAGGAAATCTGATTTTATATATTAATTAATTTTAATTAAACTACTCTTATTATTATTATACATTTTAAATCATATATATATAGAGTTTAATATGAGATGAAAACAAATTGTATATGCATTTTGTGTTTTATAATAGATTGTACAACATAGGTTCATCTTAACTCTATATTTACTATGCACTTAGAGGGATTAAATCTCTCAAAAAACAACTTTTCTTTTTTAGTATAAAACTTGAGGATATATATATATAGTTTAGTATAAGATGAAAACAAATTGTATATGTATTTTGTGTTTTATAATAGATTTAACAACATAGATTCATTTTAACTCTATATGTACTATGCATTTGGAGGGATCAAATCTCTTAAAAAACAACTTCTTTTTTTAAGTATAAAACTTGAGGAAATGTTTGAACCTAAAGAGATATGATTCTTTTCAATCTTGGTAGATTTATAGTTAAGATGGATTTTGGATTTTTTTTCTTTTCTTTTGTTTTATATAATATATACATGGTTGACATTGAAATAGAGATAAAGAGACAAATAAGGAGAAATGGAGGGAGGTATAGATATAGATGCTAGGGGGAGAAAGAGAAGAAAAGAAAGATAGAGAAAGGGAGGGGGCGATAAATAGTAAAAAACATTTTCATATTATTATTATGTATATAATTGAGATAAACTTCATACCTTGAAATTTACATGTTTCTTATTATATATGTTAATGACTTGTAGTCTTCACTTGACTTGATTGAGACTAGTGAGTTCATAAATTTGAATCTATTCATTATACAAAAAGCTTGTAGAAGCATTTTCGACATCAAGCTATTGTTAAAAAGAAAAATTATGCATTTGACCCTTGTTAAAAAGCTCTTGGTTGGCTTTAAGTTATATTTTATTTGCCTAATATGACCTTATCATTCTCTTCTTTAATCTAGTTTGTGTTGCATGCTTTGAGTAGTTTGTGTGCCTACATTTGGATGGTTTGAGTAGTTTGTGTGTCTACATTTGGATGGTTTTAGAGGTTTTTGTGTCTGTGTGTATGAATTTGGATGGTAATGTTTCTGGATGTTATAGTCCTCGTGTTGTATTTCTATATGTATATGTCAATTGTTTGTTAATAACTAGTTGTTGATGGAGAAGGAATACATCTTGTCAATAATTAATTTGCAGTTTGCAATACGATTGATTGTACATATCTATTGCATTTAATTTTAGGTATGGTAAAATTGTCAACTAATTAATTCTTAATAGTGTCCCTCCAAGTATTACTAAGGAGAACTTTTAATAATCTACGCCTTGCATATTACTCCTAAAATAATTTATCTTTTGAAAATTTTTGAAATAATTCATTTCTTTCATGAATATTTTGTTGATTTTTTAATTCATAGTTTGTTTTGCAAATCCAAGAAATAATGTATTTTTGAAATTTTTTAATGAGTGGTCATTTTACGAACTCTTTATATTATTTACTTCTTCAAACAATTATAATAGATTTGAAAAGTCAGGAACTATTAAAGACTTACTTTTAAAATTTAGCCCAAAAAACTCACTTTAAAAATCCAACAAAAAAAATAAAATTGTCTAAAAATTAGATGCAAAGAAATTTGGAATTCATAAGTTGCATCATGAGGAATATGAGTGAGAAAATAATGTTTAGGTCGAGTTTATTTATAGCATTCGGCCGAAACAATTATATCGTAGGGTAGCATCGTTTTAATTTTATGGCCGGTGGCAAATATGGATAGGGTTTTCAGCCGAACTTTTAAAATTGTTCAGCCAAACTTTTAAAAATGTTCGGCCAAAAAAAATTCCTGTTTATTTTAACGTCCGTTCGCGGTAAACAAAAATTTGACTGAACTTTTTTTTGTTCAGCCAAAAGCCTGCAACTCTACAACAACTTGACTCTGATCACATTTCTCCAACTTCAGAATGGTTAAAATCCATCAAATATGGCGAATTTACTTTCGAAACCATTACCATTATTTTCATAATTGAATCTACTTTCACTAGATATAAATTTTATGGAATTTCATAAATATTTGCTAATTTTAACTATTTTTCTAGTAAAATGTGTGCAAAAAATTTCTGAAGGTCATTATGATTCAACGAAATCAAACTTTTGTACATTCCAAATTACACTGTGAAAAAATATGTAAAATTTACGCTACATTACGTTGGTTTGCCTTTTTTAATGGGTAGTTTTTAGATTTTTAGTTTTAACTAATATGTTGAAAAACATGGCGCTATGCTAAACATCTTCAAAATGTGCAGTATTTTCGTATTGATTCAATTCAAAAAATTCTAGTAATTATTATGTGCATCTGTTGGTTTTATAAATATAGTCATATCGAAGTAGACTCTGTCTAGCTTGTTGCAACATATTTTTTTTCAAAAAACACAAGATTAACAAAGAATACACTAGTGCCAAAAAACATGGCTTTTTATGAATCCCTTGATTTGTAAAGAACACATAGTCAAACAATTACTAAGTTGATATATTAAATGTGAATAATTTTTTTTTAAAAAGGGAGTAATAGAAAGCTAATAAAATTTCTGACAAATTTTATTTTTACTATAAAATGAAATTCTAAAGAGAAGCTTGCCGAAAGTTGAAATTTTTTTTAAAATGATATTGTTTTCTCAAATAAGAACAAAAAGTGTAACCTAACTTCACATTTACAAAGTCTATATATATATATATATATATATATAAAAGCTCTAATCTAAAGCCATAATATTATAAATCCTAATATATAAACCTAAATATTTTAAACCCCATGTATTAAACACCTTATATTTAAAACCAAATATTATAACCCTTAAAATTAAACACGTTATTATCAACCCTCATATTAAACTTAATATTATAATCCCAAATATTAACCTATGATATTATAAAACCCAATATCATAAACACAAATGTTAAATATGGCTAATGAGGTTGAATATTGTTAAATATAGCAAACATAGCATTGACCAAGTTTCATCATGGTCACTATTTAAACATTAACTATGAAGGGTGACATTGTTTGTCTAATGTAACATGTTAGCATTTGTATAATATAGGACGCTAAATTTGCATCAGAAAAGAATGGAAGGTAATTAGAACCCTCCCTGTACACATACCTGCTGAGAGAAGAAGAAGATTTCTCGTTCGTGTGGAGAGGGCCATGATGATGACTTCACTGATCTCAAAGATAAAGTGGCAATAGATTGATAGAGCCGAGACTTAAATCGAATATAGTCAACCATGTTGGAAAATGTGATTGACTAATTTTATAATGTCCGAGTGTGGCAATGTATAAATTACAATGCAATTGATAGTATAAAATTTAATATTAAAACCCAATATTTTAAACATAATATTATAAAACCAAATATTTTAAACTCAATATTATAAAATTTAACATTTTAAACCTAATATTAAACCCTAATGTTATAATCCAAATATTACAAATCCTAATATTTGACTCAATATTGAATCCAATATTATAAACCCTAAAACTAAATCGAATATTATAAATCTTTTATTATAAACCCAATATATAACCACTAATATATTAAACCATAATGTTAAATCGTAATATAAAATTATAATATTATAAACCCCAATATTATAAACCTAATATTAAAGTCAATATTATAAACCCCATATTATAAATATTATATAATAAACCGGTTGGAAGAGAGGGGTTGAATCACTAGTGTAGCGATGGATTAATCTTTTTGCACTTTTTTTCTTTCTTAAACAAACATTAATTCATCAAACAACTAGTAGCATAACACATGAGAAAATCTATGCATAAACATGAGCCATAAGCAATAGATCAACACATATAAACATGAGATCAACAACACATAAAGAAACCATCACATGAGGACACTAGATATTATGTGGAAAATCCAACTGGGAAAAACCACCATTGGTTGTTGTCTTCTTCTTCTTCTTATTATTATTAATAAAATATTATTTTTACATCTACATGCATTAGCCACCACCAGTGTGCAAGCCACAACTTGCTCTTCATGCGAGCAACCCTCACTCTAGGCCACTACCTCTCTGAACTTCACAGACCATCACATTTTGGATGCCACAACACCCAATAGTTTATCTAGCCACCATTGGACAGAAGCCACCACTTCTAAGTTCTCAAGCCCCAACTTGAAAAATGTTTCTACATCCTAAAACTATAGGCCACCACTTGCTATCACTAAAGGGCTCAACCTTCAAGCTCTCTTGTGGACCACATTTCACAATTTTCACAATGAATCCATCTGCACTAAAGTCAACAAACCATAAGCCTCATTTCTTCCCATTTTCATATTAGACCCACAAAAACTCTCTTACTTAATCAACAAAACTATCAATCTTTAATCAACCTTTGCTCTCACACTCAATTAGCCCTCTCTCACAACAATATAATACTTTACTCATGCAAACAATCTTCCTACAAAACAATACACAACAAAATTTGAACATATAGATGCAACCTCTTACGCTCCACAAGTCAAAATCCCTTCATATATGCAACCAAAATAATAAACCCTTTGCTCACGGTCAACACCACTCAACCATAAACATTATGTTCATACATACTAATAGCATATCATCACACTACAACACAACCCCTCAACATCAACATAACTGAAAGGAAACATATTCATGACTAACCTAAACACTATGCTCTCTTACAAAGTTTGGCATAGAAACTTTGAATACAAGGCAGCATACGCAAACCCTCAACATCAACTTAACTGAAAGGAAACATACTCATGACTAACCCAAACACTAAACTCTCTTACAAGATTAGTCATAAAAACTTTGAATAAACTCTTAAAAGCAAATCCATAACAACATATTTTACAAACACTATTATCATCTATTAAATAAAGTCTTTCGACAGAAATCACATGAAAGAATTTTTGGCCACAGCGTTTCGAACCAACAAGTGTGATTCATCATCAAGACCAGATAAAATTAAAAATAATCTATAAAACAAATCACTTCTTCATTATAGTAAACCATTTTCCTCTTAAAAAGTCAATGATAAAAGCTCCCAACTTTTAAACTCTTAAAAGCAAATCCATAACAACCTCTTTTACGAACACTAATATCAAACTCTATGAGAAGATCCCACATATTTAAAATCTTAAAGCAATCTTAAAAAACCTACGAAGCAAATGTATTGACTTAATTTTAAAATTACATTGTACTTTTTGGTTTGAATCAGCGAAAATATTTCAAAGACAAAATCGATATTGCATAGCTTTATTACCCTAAGGAGTTTATGAAAAAAATAAAATTTACAGAGTTCAAAATGAAGGCTCCATCTCCGATCCAGACAAAAATATATGGTAGAGCCGTATTCATGTGGAGAATGATTAAACGAGGAAAACCAGGAAAGTTAAATTTGCAAGGCCGCCATTGTCGTTCACTGTTGGACGACAGCATTAGGCCCATAACAGGCATTCAGAGTAGGATTCCAGAGCCACTGGACCAAGAACTTTCTCTGGCCGCCATTCAAGTTAAAAGAAGCTCCCTGGGCATCATTCATGACTTGCCCTGTGTAACCTCCACCTCCACCAGTGCCATAGATTCCTTCACACATATCTGCAATCTCAGTTGGGGCGGTGGGGTCATTACCGGCATACCAGGCATTAATAAGAGTATTGGAAGCCATCTCTGCTAATTCATGACCAATCACATTGATCATCCCATCTATTCCCACATTTCCATTGGGCGCCTTGAGAGGCTGTGTTCCATTCATGTAAGAAGGAACAGCGAATGGATATGCGCAAGTCCCTGGGCATTGCTGCTCGGAATTTCCAACCCAAGCATAGGGTAATGTATTGCCCACAATAGAAGGGAACGTAAAGTAATGAAAACCACAGGCGGCTTTACAGAAATCCTGGACTGTCACATCCTTCCAAGTAAGGAGAAGATAAACACCATTTTTGGCATCTATGGGAAGTGGATTCTGCAGGGCCGTGACTGCATTTTTAATGGCATTCTGTACCGTGAGGCGCGTGAGGGATTTTCCAAGAGAATAAAGATCGTCCCGCTCTGAGCCGAGAACAATATTTGTGCTCACATTGGCCCCAGTTTGGTCCGTGTACAGCGCAACCGTTTTCCACCAATTGCTCACAGATGGGCTCTGACTGTCAACATCAGAAATGGACATCAAGAAGCTCTTGATAATGACCTTTTCGTCGATACTCCAATCACCATACCAGATTGTGTGCAGGGTGATGTTGTTAGTTAGCACAGGACCCATGTGATAGTTGAGGTCAACAATCTGCGACCAGCCTTTGAAGCTCCCAAATTTGAAACCCGAATCTCTTGGCCATGGCCTCCATCCCTCAACTACAGTACACACCCACCCCATAAAACACAGCAAAATAAAAACGAGTATACCCTGAAAGCCCCCATGTTGCTTTTTGTTGCAATCAAACTTCGGACGTCCCCTGCGTTCTGCAATGTAAGGGAGAAGACAGCCATTATAGAGACAATGAAATAACAAAGGCTCCCAAGAAGGAAGTGAAAAGAAAAGAGAGCAATTATACATACCAGTTGGAACCCCATCGTTTTGTGCGCATGACGGAGTCAATCTGGCAATTGCATTTAAATTTAGTTATTGGATTTTGGAGTATAAATGGTAAAAACGTACGAGCGTCGGTGTTCATAGCCATCTTTCAAAGACAGCGGTCACCGGTTACTGTGTAGAGAAGCGCTTCAGCCAGGCTGTCTCCGTACGTTCCATTTCTTATTTTACTGTACCTCTAATTAAATTACACGCACGCTTCCTCCTCTTTCCAGCTCACATAGATTTGACCTGTGGTTTAATGCAGATACATTGTCTCTGAATTGGTTTTCGACAAATTGGTAGTTTTAATAGCAGTTGTCTATAACGTGATTTTCTGAAAGCTTTTTCGGCCGGTTTTTCCGGTCGAACTTTTGCAGAAATTTATTGGAATCCCAAGTTTGATAGCTAGTTTCTGCACAATGAAAGCGTCTCATGGGTTTTTGAGGGTGCTGAATCCAAATATGCAGTTAAAAAACCATTTTAACTGCAACAAATCAAGATTTAACCTCAATTTCTTCTGCCGGATTCCGTCACCAGAATCTCCAAAAAATCGCATTATAAACAACTCCCTTTTAATAAGTGATGTTTTGATTTTTTTGGAAGAGTGTTTTGGGTTAATCTGGTTATTTTATTGTGAAGATTTTTATTTTATGAATGAATTTTATTATAAAATTATTATTTATTAATATTGTATATTTAAAAAAAATATAACAAAAACAGAAAAAATATTAATATAATCTTATAAATTAAATATTATTAAATTTCAATTGACATTAAAATAATTATTTAATAATATATAATGGATGAACTATATTAACATACTATGAGTTAATATTATCACCTACTAAAACCATACTCATATTATCACCTACTAAAACCATATGTTAAGAAAATCATAATAAAGATTAAAAAATCATAATTAACAATAGTGACATAAATTAAATAGCTAATAAATGCTAATAGGCATCAAAACGAGTAGTCTTTAGATGTTACTTTTTTGAAAGTTTTCTGGTTTATTTTTCAACGATTTGTCTTTTCCTGATTTATTTTTCTAATTTGTCTAAAATTAGGCAACAATTCATTGAAATTACAAGCTTGATGGGTAAAAACTGCACAATTGAAGTGCCCTAGGAGTTTTTCTGGGTGTTGAATGCATATATGTAATCAAAAAACTAGTTTAAATAACAAAAATCAAGATTTCACCTCAAATTTTTAGGTCGGATTC
Organism: Pinus tabuliformis; assembly: GCA_031772625.1. Classification (NCBI taxonomy): domain Eukaryota; kingdom Viridiplantae; phylum Streptophyta; class Pinopsida; order Pinales; family Pinaceae; genus Pinus; species Pinus tabuliformis. Next base: position 24,656,904 of record CM062816.1, read on the forward strand.
CGGCTAGAAAATCCTTCAAAAAGTCTCATTAAATACAACTCCATTTTGTAATCTAATTTGTCTAGAATCCACTCAGGATTCATTGAAATCACAAGTTTGGAATGTGAACTCTTTACAATCGAAGTGCCCCAGAAGTTATCAAAATACCTATTTCATGATATATCTCACATTACCAAAATTTGAAAAAAAATTGTAATTGATATAAATTTTTTGTTTCTAGAAAAAAAATGGTTGAACATTTTGGAAATTCATAGTGACATAAATTAAATAGCTAATAAATTCTAATTGACATCAAAACTAGTCTTTAAAAGTTACTTTTTGGAAATTTTTATTGTTTATTTTCTAACTAGTTGTCTTTTCCCGATATATTTTTCCTATTTAATTTGTCTAAAATGAATTCATTGAAATCACAAGTTTGATGGGTAAAATCTGCAGAATCGAAGTGCCCTAGGGGTTTTCAGGTTGTTGAAACGATATATGCATTAAAAAAACCAGTTTAAATAACAAAAATCAAAATTTCACCTCAAATTTTTAGGCCAGATTCCGTGAAACTTCAAAAAGTCTCATTAAAGACAACTCCATTTTCTAATCTAATTTGTTTAGAATTCACTCACGATTAATTGAAATCACAAGTTTGGCATGTGAACTCTTTACAATCCAAGTGCCCCAAAAGTTATTAAACAACTTATCTCATAATATATCTCACATTACCAAAATTTGAAAAACAAAAATGTAAAACTTAACTAACATTATTTTATAATAATAATAACAATACTAATATTATTATTATTATTAAAAATATATATATATATATATATATATATATATATAAGCTTTGTTAAGATACTATAAGTCAATACCATGGCTTACTATTACCACATGCCCAAAAAATCATAACTCATGTTATATTATACATATTCATTAAACATTTATAAATAGTAGTCTAACTAGGTGACCATTTCACCCTAAAAATATAATTTTTTTGTTTCTAGAAAAAATGGTTGAACTTTTTGGAAATTGAGGTTACAACTATCAAACTATAGAATTTTAGGGGTCTTGCCAATTTTTGAGGGTGCTAAATCTATTTCAACCTTGAAATTCGGGATTAGAACAATTCTAAATCAAGATTTTGCAAAATAAAAAACATTTGATTCCTATGAAAAATTATCACCTGTGAAAAATTGTCGCCTCATTAGACACCATCCATTTATAATCTCAATCTTTGATTTATGATTAATACTAAGAATAATCTAGAATATTCCATAGAGCTTAAATCCTTACCATCCACTTACCAATTATTTATGATAAGATTTTAATTCTAGAAGCCTTCTCTAAAATAGACAATGAATTTATTCGAATTATTTAATAAAAAATTATATTGATTTTTTTTTTTAATTTATATTTAACTTTTTTAATGTCCACTAAGGCCAATATAGTCTATCCAACTTTAAGAAATTAAGAAATTAATTGAGTTTCTTTAATATTTTATTTCTATGGTAAAAAAGAAGTGAGAGATGTGTTCCTAGATCACTATAATTTTGCTCACGTAACAAGTCAAGAAGGTTGGTAGTGTGACAAAGATTTTGAAAATTAGAATGGATATGAGTAAGAGTTGGGTAGTCCAATAGAAAATGATTTTCATCTTCAACCCTATTAGTATCACAAAGGTGACAAACTCTTTCGTCCCGAGTTGTTTTGGGAATTGACCAATGCTCGATTTCACTTTGAATTTCATTAGAATTAATTCTTATTTTAGCAATATTCATTTTCTTCTTATCACTACTCAAGTGAAAAAGATAATTACGATTATCAAGATTGGGGTTGATCACCTCCTTATAATACCTTAGCTTCATTTTTCCCTCTAACTCCTTATCATCCCACAACTTATCCTTAAATTTGGAAGTAATAATATTTTTAATATTATCCTTATTTTCTAATATGACCTCCTACTTTACCTTCCAATGGTTTATCCAAGACTAACATCATTATGTTAGTCTCACTTAAGCTGGAGGTGGGGATTTTGGCTAGAGTTAGAAGCAATTTTGGGGAACCTCTTGGCTTCCATGTTCTATAAATTTTTATTCATAAGATACCTAATCATAGCCATGCTTTCCATGGGGGGAAGGTTAGCTTCAATAAAGAGGATAGGGTAGGGATATTTCCTTTAATCTTGAGGTTGTAGGTTATAAATTACTTTTGGATCAACTCAATCTTCTTCCACAATTCTCTAGATATACTACAACCTCAAACCTCACATCCATATAAAATAACAAGGATGACGAGAGTCTCAAAGAGAAACTTTTTTTACTTCACACATAAAGGTATGTCAACATACAATTGTTTTCAAGCCCATAATAAGTTTTCCAGCCCCCAATTATTCATTTTTCAATTCTATAATTCTATTTGAGGTGACATTGAATGTCAATTCCTAGATACTTGTATGGAGAAACTTTCTCCAAGTGGTTATTATCATAAATGAAACTATAATAGTTGATCTTTTTGGATTTAATTATCATGACTTTAGTATTGTTGGTATTAACAACTATACTCATCTTGTAGAAATAATCTTAGAGGATTTTAATTTGTTTATCAAGATCGTCATGGCTCTTGGCTTGAAGAATGATTTTATCAGCATAAAGGAGAAGAGGAATGACCATACAAGTGAGCCTAGGGCCATCACATCCTATAGCTTCCAAACACTCTTCTAGCTTATCAATGTAAATGCCAAAAAGGTAAGGGATAGGGGACACCCTTGCTTAACTCTGATATTGCACTTAATTTCTTCTGATCAACCCTTGGTGGTCCTGGGTTTGGAAATAACATTCTCGTATAGCCGAGTCAAAGCAACCCTCAACTCAAGAGGAACCATTATCTCTTCTAGCCGTTTCCATAGATTATCATGAGAAATTGTGTCAGAAGCCTTTTAAAAGTCAACAAAACAATAGAAGAGATCAATTTTATTATTGTGACATTTCTCTACAATGATCCTAAGAGTAAAAAGATTTTCTATAATTGAGTGATGTATCCTAAATCTAGCTTTCCCTTTAGCTATTTTACCATGGCTTTCAAGCCAAAGGCTAATCTTATTCTCCAAAACGAGTCCACATAGTTTAACTAAAATGTGGCTAATCATAATGATCCTGTAGTTAGAGGAAATGTTTTATCCCCACTTTTAAAGATATGCACAATAAGGCTTTGCATCCAAGGCTTAGGGAAGCCTTGCTTTACTACCAAATTGAGGAGTTTTTGTTTATAAGGGATTAGGATAGACCACCTCATTGTGAAAATTTCAGCGTGGTATCTTTTAATATCTCTAACTTTCCCATTAGCAGATACTTAATTCCGAACCCCATGTCTTCCAAAGAAAATATATCCTACTCTATAGGAGTGTTCAAGATGGTGCACATGGTGTCAGAGGAATCATATTCTCAATAAAATTATAAAATTTCATACTATTTTTTAAATAACCAATAACATCATTCACACACACACACACACACACATATATATGTTTATTTATAAATTTATATTTAACTTTTTACATTTACTTAATAAAATTATAAAATTTCATATTATTTATTAAATCTTTTGTCTAGCTAAATTTAGAAGAAATTGCTCTATATGGGCATTTTTATCTCGACAATTTTAATCAAAATATGGTAGAGATTTTTAAAAACTTCAAGATTAAGTTGCTTAATCTACAAAATTTGAGTGCCCCAATAGTTTTTCAGGGTGCTGAATCCATTTATATATTTAAAAATGCATTTTAAAAAATAAAAAATAATAATATCTTTGAAATTATATCGTTGAATTCTAGTAAAAAAATTCATTTTGTCTATTCATTAATATTAAATAACAAATAGCCTCATAAACTTATAAAATGTTATGATGGACTATGAAATGGATTATTGAGTGACATTATGAAATGAAAACAAATTCTATGTAATTTACTCTTATGTCTTTGAAACAAAAGAGGTTATGTATGGCTTCTTTGAGATAGATTGTATATATAAATATATAATTTAATTTATATATAGTGTTTAATATAAAATGGAAATGGGGCTCTACAACTTGGTCTGAAACCTTAGCTTTCAGTGCATGCCAACAAATTCTCTGTGGAAGAACCGTTGCAATGGCATTAGGGGGGTCTCTGCCCCTCCCATCAACAAGGAGTCATCTTTCCATGCTTTCATTTCATTGCTCAAAAGAAATTCTTGCCCAAAGGAACAATCGAAAAAATTTGTGAAGAAGGTTAAAAATATGTCTGCACTCGTCCTTTCAGTGAGCTTTCGAAGAACTTCCCTAACATTCTCTAATAGGTCCTCAGTGCAAAAGTTCATGGGAATGTGACCCTCTCCCAAGTTTGTGAAGCAGTGGGGGAAAGAGATGGAAATTCATGATGAAGGGGAAACTTAGCATATATGCTGTGGGAAATGGCTTATTTTCCCTGCTTTTGGAATGTAAGGAAGATTGTGATGTTGTATTCAGGATTTTTTGGTTCTAGAGGCATGTACCTAAATTCTTGGTCCCTTGACTTTAGCTTGAACGATGACATTCATATGGCGATGCTCGTTTAGGTTAAGCTTCCACGCTTTCCCCTCTCTTATTGGAGGGATGGTTTTTTGAAGGTCATCAAGTATGGCGTCAGACATTTCCTCAATCGGGCTAAGCCTAAAGGCCAACAATTTGCTTGTGTAAATATCTGCATTGAAGTGGATCTTGAGAAGGGTTTATCCTCGGAGATAGTCTTAACTCTAGGTGAATGGAGTCTCACTCAAACGCTGGATTATGACCAACTCCTATTCAAATGCAAGATTTTCCATGAATATAGACATTTTTCTCATGATTGCAAGAAAAACAAGTCTGGAAACACTGAAGAGTTGGTCCCTCAATAGGAAGAGCAATGGCATATGCAAAAAAAAAGGATGTCCTTCAAGGGAAAAAACAAAGATAATCCAATAGAAACCCAGCTCAGAATTTGGCCTCAATTTCTTCAAATACTTTTGACATATTGTCGTGGGAAGGAAGGGAGAAAGTAGATCAAGTGACAGGAAATGAAGAGACAGTTCTAGTGGAAGATGAAGATGAGGAGGAATATGGGGAGTTATGTGAGGTAGAACTTGCATTTTTTGCAAGTTTTATGCACTCCAAGGTTAAACATAGTGTTTCAAGTCCTCAAACCTATATGAGAAGTGACAAAGGCTTTGAATCTCCAGAATTCTCGGAAGGAGGGGCCAAGAATGTTCTCACGAGAAGTGGAAAGAAAAGATTAAACTGGACAGGTGACTCAAGCATCTAGGAGGTGGACAACCACAAAGCTAAAGGATGACCATCCAATAAAGATATAATGGAATCTGAAGCGGAGCAAAATATTAAGATGGGAAACCATTTCCCAACCTAAGATTACAAAGATTTTGAAAAATATAAGCAACAAGGATCAAGCAAATGCTAAATCAATAGGAGGTAAGTCCAAAATCTCTGAGTTAAGATGAAAGTAATCTCTTGGAATGTAAGGATACTAGGTAACCCCTTGAAATCCTAGGCAGTAAAAGACCTCATAAGAATGGAAAGAGCGTAAGTTTTGTTCTTGCAAGAAACTAAGTTAAAGGATGAAGACATCTTATCCTTAACTAGATCCTTTTGGGATAATAGTTTGTGGGTGGCTCAAAGCTTGTGTTGTGCCTCTGAAGGACTATGCACGTTATGGTTAGACTCCTCCTTTTTGTTAAAAGATAGTTTCAAAAAAAATTGGGTTGTTTTGAAACTAGAGGACAAAATAAACAAAGAAGTATTGTAATTTGTTAATGTTGATGCCCCAGTAAACTACAATGAAAAAGATGAGTTTTGGGACTCTTCAGTCAGGTTAATAAAGAAACGTTGGCACATTGACTCTATAGTCGATGGGGATTCCAATATGGTTCTCCTCTTCAGAGAAACATGAAGTAACAATAGTCAAAGACTCATTCCGTGAGAGAATGGAGGACTTTATCAGTTAATGGGACCTAATGGAAATAACCCCCCAAAAAACGGAAGTTTACTTGGACCAACAGAAGGGTGTTGGTGGTGAGCACATTGTGGCCAGACTGGATAGGTTTCTAATACATAGTAATTGGTTGGTAAGAGGTACCAAGTGATTTTTGTTCATTTTAGAAAGAGGAGAATCTAATCATCGTCCAGTTGATATTATCATTAACCCCCTTATGGATCTAGGCCCAATCCTATTTTGATTCAATCCTAGGTGGTTGTAAAAGAAAGGAGTGACAAAATTAATATAAAATATTGGTCTTTTCTGATGATGGATCTCCTGCTTATGTTTGGGAGTCCAAATTGAAAAGGGTGAAGCAGGCTCTGCGTTCTTGGGCTAAAATTAAATTCAAGTCTCTAGATAAGGAAAAAATGGGCCTTATCTAACAAATTGAAATTCATCAAGCTCAAATTGAAATAAAGGAAGTGTAAAAGGGCCATATAGAAAAAAAAAAAAAAAAAAAAGAAGAAGTTAAGCAAACAAATATCCCTTCTCAGTAGAAAAGAAGAGGAATATTGGTGCCTAAAATCAAGAAGTCTCTAACTAAAGTAAGGGGATTATAATACTACCTTCTTCCATAAGCAATCCCAGGTGAGGAAGATAAGAAGTTGTGTTAAACAAATCATTCTAGATGGTTGACCAAAGATTTTCTTATTTAAGGAAATCAAGCAGGAGGAATTCAATTTCTTCATAAGACTATAATCAGAGGAAAAAGAGAATTATTCAGGTGAGGTCCACTCTTTCATTTATTTTTTACCTTCATTAGTCTCTAAATCAAGTAAACTTCAGCTCATTAGGCCGATTAAAGAAGAAGAAATCATTAAATCCATATGGTCTCTCGATCCAGACAAAGCACCTAGTCCGGATGATTTTCCTATTAGTTTTTTTAGTCTATTTTTGGATCTAATAAAGAAATATCTTATTCAAATGTTGAATTCCTCTGTACTAAAAGAGAAGTTGGGAGGGAAAAAAAGTCCTCCTTCCTAGCCCTTATTCCAAAAGAAGCTAAACTGATTTCCTTTTCTCGATTTAGACCTATATATCTATGCAACTTGACCTACAAAATCGTAACCAAAGTGATTTCCAACATAATAAGGAAGATTATCCCTAGGATTATCTTAGAGAATCATGGGGTATTCATGAAACATAGGTAGATCCTTAACAACGTCATCTCGGTTCGAGAGGCCATCCACTCTAGCAAGCATTGTGGAGAACCAAACATGGTAATAAAGTTGGATATGGAGAAAACTTTTGATGAAGTTTGACATTCCTTTTTATTCTCTATCATGAAGAAATTAAGGTTTAGTGATGAATTCATAAAGTGGATAACAACTTGTGTTGGAAGTCCATGGATTTCTCCTTTGATTAATGGTCAAACATGTCACTTTTTCCAAGCCACTAAGGGTTTGCGGCAAGGTTGTCCCATTTCCCCTTTGCTATATATTCTTGTAGAAGAAACTCTCAACAAAAATCTGGATTTGGCCAAGGTCGAAGGGAAATTAAAAGGTCTAAGCATTTCTAGCAATACAAAGGATGTCAATCACTCACAATTTGTTGATGAAACCCTTCTTATGGGATGTGCATCAAGACAAATTGCCTTGAGATTCAAACAAATTTTAGACAAATATATTAATATTTCTAGAGGCCTTGTCAACAAAATTAAAAGTCAAATATTCAAATGGGATAGTTCTGTTATGACCCTCTAGGAGATTTCTAAGGTTCTCGAATTTTGTCTTGCAACTGAATGGAAAATTTTCAAATATCTTGTCATACCAATTTCGTTGGGTTCTTCAAACTATGACAACTAGAATGACACCTTAAATAAATTCAAGAAGAAAATCTAGGCCTATGGTGCTCATAGGCCTACCATTGTTGATAGGGTCATTCTGAGAAGACATGTTTTATCCTCTCTCCCAATATATCTCTGTTCAAGTTTGTTTTCTCCTGAAACTGTAATTTGTCAAATTAGCATCATGATAGGAAAGCTCTTATGGCAAGGGGGAAAGAATAATGAAAATAAATTCCATTTGGTCCAGTGGAACATAGTTCACATATTTAAAGAAAATGGTGGATTAGCCATAAAAGATCCATTATTTATGAATATAGCTATGGGAGAAAAAATAATTTGGAGGCTAGTATCTGACATAAAGGAATGGTGGAAGATAACCTTTGTTCAAAAATATTCAACAAAAACCGTCTTCTAAGAGTTGAGGCAATGCAGTGTTTTGGACCAAGCTCTCAAATCTAGAAATTGTGAAAAGTGGACGCACCTCTCAATGTAGATCACCTCAGTTGGTGCATTGGGAATGGCGCCTGATTTAACCTTTGGAAAGGTAAATTTTCCTCATATGGTCCATTGGGATCTCAGGAGTAATATAAAGATTTAGTAACATGGATGCAAGAAAATGGACTAACAAAGGTTAAATATATTTCTTTATGGGATGATTTGGCATCATTAGAAAAGTTGGTTCATGCTTAGTATCCCTGGTCATCTTAGACCTCAATTGTACAAAATGCTTGGTTTGTTAAAAGGTTTGGATCCAATCTGTTTCTGTTTGTAGGATCATCGCTCTTGTACTTTAAGCCCCTGTCATATCTACTCGGTAAAACTTGGATATGATCATTTTGTTAAGCAATTTCCCTACCCTCCCTCACGTAGAATATTGTATAAAATTTGGAGCAAAGATAACATTCCTAAACTCAACACCTTATGTTGGTCTCTCATGCACCAAAAAAACCCCATTGCTGAAAACTTGAGGAAAAGAAACATTTTGGCCCTTCTAGATGCGCTCTATATCTTTGCTGTGAGGAATCCATTCCCATCTCTTCCAACAATGCTTCTTTTCCCTTGAGGCCTGGAAGTTAGCAGTATCCCCTGCCTCTATCATTAGCTCCATTCAAGGTTCATGGGAAGACATGTTTGAGAAATGGAGTTCTCATTATCCTTGGTGTTGAAAATCCTCCTCCTTGTTGATTCATTGTTGGTTAGCCTTCCCAAAATTCATTTATTGGTCCATATAGAATGTGAGGAATAAAAATATATTTAAAAGCATACTATTAACTCCCCAGATGGTGGCAAAAAAACCTAGCTCTTTGATTTTTGAATTAATCTATGTTAGAGGCTTCAGTGATAGGGATATAGAGGATTTGAAAAAATAACAACATGCTTGGATTATGGTTGATAGGAAGTATTCCCCTTCCTAAAAATTCATGCTTAAGACTAATAAAGCTTTTCTTCCCTGTATAAGGCTTGGTCATGAGGAATTCCTCGAGTGGAGAAAGGAAAAATATTAGATTTCTCTACTTTTTTTATGGGATAGAAAGAGACAATCTGGGGGAGGCAGGAATGGGAGAGGTCCTTTATAGCCCCGATGGAAAAATAATGTCGCAATTTGCATGGGGTTTAGTCCTTGATACCAATAACATGGTATAATATCTTGCATTATGGAAGGGCTTGGACATGGAAATTGAAAAAAAATAATTCAAGACTCAATGTGCTTGGAAATTCAATGCTTGTCATCTGACAAATTACGAAGGTCCAGGAATCAATATGTCCTAATTCCCCTCCTATGAATTTAAGAGTGATTAGCTCGGCCTCTCAATTTGAAAATTTGGAGTTTTATCACATTTTAATACATTTGAATCCTGTAGTCGATCTCTTAGCCAAGAAAGGTTAAGATATGGAACAAAGTAGCCTCGAATGGGATAATATTCCTAGCATTTCTCCAGTTCCATAATGACAATGAAATTTATAAAGTCTAGAAAGAAGGATGTGGGTGTTTTCACTCCTTTTATATATTTTTAAATCGAATTGATGAATCCACATCATTGGAATTAGGATAGGATGAAGAAAGGAGTCATCTTCGATATGGATAAATGGCCAATTATCTATTCACCCTAATGCAAAGTGGATGGAAGATTAGGTTCTAGCCTCCGTGAATTCCCTTTTCCCAACCATGTTCATTCCCACTCTGGCATATTAATTGGGATTAGAAGTGGCAGGATGCTTCAAATATTTCAAGAAGTTGGTGTCATATCTATTTATTCCTCTCCAAATAGGATCTGGGGTGGTTTGTATCGATTGCGGAGATTAGAGCCTTGAGAAGAAGAATGGATTTATGTCAGTTGCCCGATGCCACTCCTTCCTAATCAATTCTCTGTCTGGCTAATCTTTGGGCAATGGATTTATATTTTCCACTAATTTTTGGCTCATGGACTCGCAGTGACCCTGTCTATATATCGAGTCATTGGTTTCCTCATAGTAACATTGGACTCTTATTTCATACTAGTTATGTACAAGGGATTGTTATTGTTAGAGAGTGTTATACTTGGGTGTACAATTTATGCTTCACAATGGACAATACCTTATGAAATTTATTTCTTTCAAAGAATGCATACTACACATTATTTTAAAAATCATTGTATTTTTAAAATATCTTTGGGATCAGTGGTTGAGGGTATTAAGGAAGTGTGTCTCGTGAATCAAAATTCAAGAAGAGAATTTGTGCTAAATACTTTGGCATCAAATGTTGGTATTGTTAGACAAGGGGAAATAAATAAGAGATCTCTAATTACAATGAAGTTGGAAACATTCAATGCCTATCAAAATGCATGGTATAAGTAGGCTTATGGAATGAAAAGAAGTAATTGATACGAAAATGGTGACTTAAGGGAAATGAATGATAATAGTGAACTAAAACATAGATCCATTATAATTATAATAATGTATAGTCTTAATAATATTGTGAACAAAATTTCAAGTAAGGTTTGATGTGTAATGCTCTTGATACTTCAATATGGAACAAGGGAATATCTCATATTATTCAAATATGACTTGGAATTCACTTGGAAAAGTGGTTAATGAGGGCATGCAACTATTGGGTGTTCCTCCAATGTCATAATTTTATTTTCAACAAAATAATGATAAATAAATTTTATAGAAGTGTTTTTCACAAAGACAAAATGGACAAGAAAAATAATTCTATACCAAGGTTAGGTAAGAAGAAAAGCATTGTTGAATTGAGGCTTTTGTGATCCATATCAAATTTATGAGAGATTCTTCAACGCAAATCACATAAAATGAAATTTTATGTGATTTACGCTGAAGAATCTCTCATAAAAAAAGAAAAACATTATTAGTAGTGTGATGAATCTCTCAACTTGTTTACCTAGCATGCTTACACATGGACACAAGATTGGGGGATTTTTCTGCTTTAGCCTTTCCTTAAACTATGTGTTCACATTTACATCCCTTTTAATAAAAAAAAGGGTGTTTTCCATTCTTGTATTTGGTTCCCTCATAATGTGACACACACATGAAAACATATATGAAACTTATGAGATGATATAAGCTAGAAAATAAAGTGGAAAGACATGTTTTCATTGCCATAGATGATGGACACATATAAGACATGTGAGGACCACAATTCCTTTGTTCCATATCTAATTGATGAACTCTTTAACTTCCAAGCTTTATGGATCCAAACATGTTGGATGGTAACTCAAGATAACTGGTATCAAAGGATGTCAATACTTCAAATTTCAACTCATTAACTACATGCCTATTATGCAATATAAAGCCTTGGTTTAGGATGAAAGTGGTCACCTCTTGTTAAACTATGACATTATTCTCTTGAATTCCATCCAAACTTACTTACATTGCAACATTAATTTTCAAATCTATAAGTAAATAGACGTTCTGATATGGAAGAAATAAACAAGGATTGGAAGCATATATTTTATTATCAAAGAAAGGGATTGATAACTGACAGAGACAATATTGGCATCCTAAAGATAACTTATTGAGAGAATATATTAAAATCCATGGACACACTTTTTTTACCATTGATTACTCAACAAATAATTACTAGTCATTCCTAATGCAAGAAAAAAGTATCAATTATCATATAAAACTCACACATGAATTCATGGAAGCTTACTTAATTGATAATGTCTATAATATTGAGAATCACTACATTGGACCTCTTATGTAACAAGCCTGGACATGAATTCTCTCTAAGAGAAGATGTTATAATGATCATAGTGCGATCATCAAGCCTACATTATGAAATATGGTTGGGTAGGATAAAGGGAATTGTCTACAAATATTTAGATGTTGTCAATAAGACACAAAATAGTGGTTCATTTATGGAAGCCCATAAGAAAAACAAGGAAAAAAATTTGTTAAAAAAATGTTGAAAAAGAACACAATAGTGAGTTGTTGGAACAAAAATAATGGTCTCCATAAATGAATAACATCATATGGGCACGGTCATCAAAGGTAAAATGAAAGGAAGAGATAATAAAAATAAATTGGAAGAGAATTGTGGAAAATGAGGTACAACAAGAACAAGTAGAATAAAATTGAGGGAGTGATAATGTTGTCGACAAATGAAGCTTCATTTGAATGAAGAACTAAAAACCTCTACACTCGTTTATATGTAACCTTATTGTAGATTACCTCAGATATTTGTGAAAAAGCTACAAATCTGAAATGAAATGATTGTTATACTTGTTTTTACTTTATTATGTCTCTTCATTCTTAATATATTTAGAAATGTATGTCATTATGATGCTATTCATACACATTGGAAAAAAGTTCAAAATATTGAAATCAAAATATGCATTGTAACAATTCAATATTAACACTTTTGGAATCAAAATTTATAATTTCATAATTGGAACTCACAATTTTGGGATCAAAATTGATACTAAGCATGGGATTCAACATCAATAGCAGTGATTTGAGAGCTTGATATGATAATATCAATTCAAAGTTTTGTTTCATTGACCAAAGTCTGAAACACATAACAAAATCTCTATGGTGGTTCGATCAAAATTCTAAAGTACATATCCAAGTTATGGGGTGAAAGTTTGTTTCATAGATCTGAGTATGTGAGACCAAGACAATTGTTTGAGATTCGTACCATATGTCCAAGGTATGTCAAGATATGCCATGATTTATGCGAAATACCTCGTCAAGGGACCAAGTCAAATTTACACACTGAATCTAGACCCCGTGTTTGGTTCATTGGTTGGAGGTTCAGTATCTGTTATGCAACCAACTCACAAAATAGAAGAAAATATAGATCAACGCCCCAAAAATTAGCCTCTTCAAGGGGGCAACCTCCTTTACATTACACAAATGAACAATTCTTGGATGATACAAATGACAAAACCTCCTTTCTATAAATAGGAGTCTAAGGGGTCACAATATAATCAAAGTCGACATAACAAAAATAATATAAGGGCATAATAGTAACAATAGTGGGCTTCTATGGGGCACAATAATTGCAATATGGGGACAATAGGGGCACAACAATAACAATAAGGGATACAATGACAATAGTAATGGGGGAATCACTAGTATTATAGGGACCTAACATGCTCCTCTCAAAAAAAGTGTTGTCCTCAACGATTGAGTAGTTCTGGATGCTTCTGTATAAATTTCTCACCCTCCCATGTGGAATCTTCAGCGGGTAAGTTCTTCCACTTCATGGAAAATTTTAAGGATGGAAAAATTTTTGAATTTTAAAAACATTGGCGAATCTCACTAATCAATAATATGCAAACTATAAAATTTTTATTGATATATTTGTAAAATTATTGAAATTTATAAAGAGTTTATATATAGTCTCTATAGAGTGTTGGCGATTTACAAGGTAAAATAATTTTATATTCTAAAGTTTGGGCGAATCATATTTTATAAAAATTGGAAATTGGCAAATCATTTTTGTGGAAAAATCAGGAAAATTAACCCATTGGGCGAATATTGGCCCCTAAAATTTTCCATGTTCCACTTGATGAGATACTCCGAAATTGATCGATTTCGTAGCTATCGAGTTCTTGTTTCTGTGGTTGCTTCAGGTTCCAACATGATTTTTCCTTCCTCGCTAAGTTCTGACAATATTGTTTGAACTGGGAGTTTGTCACCTATAACCTTCTTTAAGAATGAAACATGGAAAATTGGGTGCACTCTTGAAGCTATAGGAAGCTCCAATTTGTATTCCATAGTACCAATCTTTTGCAACACCTTGTATGGACCATAATACTTTGGTGATAATTCATTATCCTTATTAGCTTGCTTGAGGGACATGTGTTTATATGGTTGTAGTTGTAGGAATACCCAATCACCTACATCAAAACTTCTTTTGTTGCGATGTTGATCTACCTATTGTTTCATTCTATTCTGCGCCAAAGTGAGGTTATCCTATAAGAGTTGGAGAACTTGTTGTTGATGCTCGATGTGATCTTCCACTGCTTGAACCTTAGAATTTTCTCTTAAATATGATGTGTTGGCTTAATGGGGCCTGACCTAGGTTCAAAGTTATTTAGCCAAACAAATCCCTACACTACTTGCCCTTTCGGCGTCAGCCCGTGGAGCACGGATTGAAGTCTCACCCGAAGCCATATGGGGGGAATGCTTGAACCAAGTTTCTGCACCCTTGAGATGTCTGTGGTGTCGATTTAGTCTAACTGTACCTATCGTCGTGCTAGTTACTTCACGCATTGTTCTACCCTTCAATAACCTCGCGACCTATTATAATCGCCTTTCACGCAGCCCTAACCAAGGGCTGAGATGCTTTCGCGCTGCTATGGCAACGAACTGCACTATTTCCACAATCCACACCGCGAATCTTACTTATCTTCTTACAGACGTTAGTCAAATTCATGTAAACAGATAGTATGTCTTGTATTCACTTAATCAATATAATCCTATATATTCGCGCATCATATAAACAATAGAAGTGTAATTTATACGCAATATATTCAATACATAAAACAGGAAATAAATACATAGAATTGATATGAAACTTATCTTTATTCATACTTCCAATTGTTACAGACTTGACTCGCCCTACGCACTCAGCTGCAGGGATCCACGCACTTAGCTGCGGACTACTAGGCCTCTTCGCACTCAGCTGCAGAGCCTTCTCCTACTCTAAGACCCAAAACTAGACTTTACACTTCAAATATGACTCAACTCTTCATCCTTAGATCCGTGTCTTAACTGCTTAGAGCCTCGCTTTATTTATACAATCCCATGGTCCGCAGACCATGGGTAGATCTCTACAGCCGACATTACATTACAAAGTTGAGGGCGGAAGACCCTATGACTCTTTTACAAACTACATGCTCCGCTCCCACAATGCGGAGTCTTTACATCAACGTTACAACTTTTGACCAAAATCTAGGCTCTAAGCCCCAAAACTTCCCTTGGGGGATCCTGCGCCCAATAGGCCACCAACACAAACATCGTGACTCACCATCGAGTCATTCTATCAGTGTGGAGATCTTTGCACAAAGACCTCCCAATTATGCTTGGATCGCTGCAAGATCGGGAGCGCACTGAGAGGCTGCCTGCTGCACTTCCTGGATGCGTTGTTTAGAGACCATTGTAGTTGAACTGCTTCCCTGAAACTGTTCTTTTGTTCCTTGCATCTGCACAATCTTTGCTTCAATAGAGGTTGTAATGACATATGCCTCATCAACCCACGGCTGTAAGCACGCCTTCAAAACGGTTTCCATATGTCGAGTAACATCCACCTGCTCCTTGAGCACTTTCGCCTGCTTCATCCTCGTGAGCCTCTATGTAACAGCAACCATTTGCGTAGTCCCTTTTACTTTGTCATGCTTCTATTGTAGCTCACATGCCTTTGTTTCTAGGCGTTGTATGTTCGGGTCCTCCTGCAGAGTAGTGAGGACCTCGAACGACTCCTCGAACAATTTTGTGCAGACTTTCACTGCATTGTTCACCTCTATTATTGCTGTTGTAAGTGCACTGGTGTGCTGTTCCTTAACTTTTGGTAGAGTTGAAGGCTGCGCCTTCAATTGTAGTTTGGCTATCTGAAGGTTTAGTTCAAGTTGAACCTTAGCCATCTTGTCCTTTGCCTCGTGCAACTCTACTACTAGTTTCTGGACGCGCGCCTCCACTGGTTCTTCTTCTTGGATGGCCAGCTCTGGGACCGTCGGGTAGGCTTCCTTGACCGCCTGTACTAGCTATCGGTTCTATGCCACTACCTAATCGCACTGCAGGCTCAACTGTTCATTGTTGATGCACTACTCGCTCATGACCTGGAGCATGCGGCCCTCCTTAGCTTCCAATTCTACAGTAACTCCATCTTGTAAAACATAGAGCATCTCCCAAGGGAGTGCAACTATATTTATCCCGATTCCCTTCAACCCACTGACCATAGACCTGTCATCTCATTTTCTGTCACGAGTGCTCCATTTGGTAGCACTATAGTGTTGGTCATCCAGGCACGTAGAATTTCGTCAGCCACAGACGTGCCTACTGCGATGCTGGTTGACAGAGTGCCAGCATTTGGAGTGCGCACCTACAATTCCTATATCTGCACCCGGAGAGCCCCCAACACCATCTGGTGTTCCTCTGCAAACTACTGGAAAGTCTCTGCGATGAAGTCCCTCACCATCTCCCCAATGTCATGTAGATCCCCCTTAGTGAGGGTGATCGAGTCGAAAGAAGTCTTGGAAGCCTTCGACTTATTCCGTGGCCCTACCTTCTCTCTTGGGCGCTATCATTTCAGTTGTGTGGACGCTGTCTGCGGGTCCATGCCACCTTGCTCTATATCTATTTCCTATTCAGGTGAAGGTGACTTCTATCCTTTGCACTCTTCCTCTGCTGCCTCCTGCTGCTCTTCCGCCACCTTCGCAGCATCTCGCACCACTTGGGCCATAGTTGTTGCCTCTTCGTTCCTACATTTTTCTACTACCTGCGCCATTAGTAGTTCGCCTCATCATTTTTCCTCTGTGTGGTGGACTTCTCTATTTCCACTGTGGAGCTAGTTGGAGCACGCCACTCCAATGGCCACGACTCAAGGATTGTGAAGATGAAATCATCTGTTGCTATGTAGGGTAGCTCGCGCCACATTTTCGTGGGTTTGTTACACAAAATACTGTCACCATGACTATTTGCAGTCAGTATGGGTCTATCATTATTCATACTATCCTCCTTAGCAAGTCTCAAACCTCAGCTCTTCATGTCAAGCTTTAAAAATGAGAGAAGACTTTGAAAATCAATAAATCTCTGGTTCCGCACTTTCTCTTACTGTTACCTGCGGTCCTGCACCCCTTGTTCATGTTACCTGTGGACCCACCCGCTCTGTCTCTAAAGGTGTGGGTGTGGACCCCTGTGAAAGTCAAAAAGGCGCAAGTTTATTCTTAAAAACTCACTTTGGGTTAATTCTGGATGATTCTAGAAGGAATCTTGACGTGGATGGTTCGCTCCTAGGTGGTTCATGCATCCAAAAATTAAAGTATCTAATCCCTTGATGAAAGGAGTTTATACCTTTCAAGGAGGGCTTTATCCCTTTGAAGGTGGACCTAGTAGCTTCCCTCCATTGCACTATAAATTAAGGCATTGGGCTGGTTGCTAGGGAGGTTAGAAGCTGAACATTTTTTAGGGTAAATGCTATTGGAATTGAGACTTCCTAGTTAAGCTTGAGAGGAGAGATTACATACCTTTTGGCTTCATTGGGAAGAGAGTGAAACATGTCAAAGTAGAGGAGATTCTTGCTGGACCCTGGGAGGAACTTGTACAACATCAAGGCACCAAGGTTGTAAAGTTCTTCTTTGATTAAAGTTAATACAATCAGATTCATTTTTCTTAACAAATTGTCTTATGTGATTTGTTTCATGAATTCCTTGATCATCATGATAAATATGCTTTATTATATTGATTTTTCAGGTGCTATTTAATGTGTGTGCTTGTTTTTGTTTGCAGATCCTTTACAAGGGAGCTCATTTGGATCAACGGAGCGTGGCTTCCACAAACTTGCATTGGACCCAAGGTAGGCCTAAAACACTTGTTTGCCTTTATCTATAAATTGCATATTTATAAAAAGATAGAATTTGTTTGGTTTGCTTGTCGCTAGATATCATTAGATACTAGGGAGGTCGGTCTTGTCAGCAAGAACGACTTATCCGGCCGACAAAATGGCGACTCCGATGGGGACTTGAATTTTTGATTTTTCCTTTGCTTTTACTTTGACTTGAGAAACTGTGTTTTTGTTTCTGTTTTTGGCTTGATGTGTGTGGGATTAGGTAGGTTTAGTAGATCTTGAATTATTTTTTGTTTTTCATACTTTTGGGAGAGGACCGCACCCTCTGCTTGTAACACAGTGCGGACATACCCGCACTTTTGCTTTACACACAGAGCGGTACCACACCTGGGTAAACTGGGGGCCTACGGACCCTGTCAAAATTTTGAAAAACTTAAGATGTTCTCTTTCAGTCAGTTTAGGATTTGTTTAGGTGTTTTTAGCCTCTGCCCAGATCTACACGTGACTTTTCAGGAACATTTCTTAGGTTCATTCCATTGGCATTAGGGTTTTAGGTGAAATTCCTAGAAGTTTTGGTTGCCGGGCTTGATTTTGATTTTGGTCTTGTAGTAACTCAGAGCTTAGAAGCCTTAGAAACCTCAGATTACCTTGGTTTTTGTTGGCCTTCTTATGTCTGACTGTTTTGCAAAATATGCCTTTGTTGAGGAATCCATCTTGTTTTTCTCTTTGCGAAACTTCGAAAGGACTTGTGTTGAAAGTTTTGGATTTCATTTTTAGAAAAGAAAACAAAAATTGGTTGTTTTTTGACTGATTTGTGATTCTGGAAAAATTAGTCCTTAGTTTTCTTATAGCTAAGTAAAACATCCTTGAAAAGAAATCTTGTAAGCTTTTACTTCAAATAGTTTATTAGAATTTATAGATCTCAAGATTAGATTTTTCAATAGTTTTGAGTGTTTTATCAAAATAAAAAAAATCTCTTTTTAAAAAGTTTGTTTAGTAGTGTTTGAGTGTTTGAAAGAAAAGGGAAATTTTCGTGAGCATAACTAGTCGTCTCGTTTTTGAGTGTATTGGAAAAGACAAAAAGCTCTTCTTTTGATTTGATTGTTAAGGAAAGATTTGTTTTTACAAGCATTTGCATTCTCAACTCTTTCTCTAGCTAGAAATTCATTGAAGGGAAAAGATTGCTTATCATCTTAAGTGCATTTTTTAGTGATTTGGAGTCGAGTCTTCACACCATAAGTTTCATCTCCACGCCTTTTGACTTAAGAAAAAACCAATAAAAATAACGCTTAAAGTAAAATCTATCTAGTAATCTTTTTATTTCTAGCGCTGTTTATCACCAACATAGCTTAGGCTAGTATCTTGGAGTAGGGAGTAATTAGCTCTCCAAGATAGTAAAACAAACAAGTAGCTGTATCTTGCGGTAGGAGATAAATTCCAATTGTTACATCTATGCTCTGGGAAAGCTCCTCTTAAAGGAGAAGCACGAGATCATCTTTGAACCAGTGTGGGAATCAATCCTTCCTCATTAGGAACGATAGAAGATATTCACGTATTAAAAACGGTAAACCTCGGATTGACCATTGTCGAGGAGCCTGGGGTCACTTGTTGGTAAACCTTGGATTATGTTAAGGAGCCTTCAAGGGGATTGAGCTTGTTACTCTTCCCTTGCGTGCGTATCAGATCGTATACTATTCCCCCAGGTATATTTGTTTCCGTTGGTAACCATAGTGACCATATTCTATAGGATTCTTTCCTAAGGTGACGGTGGAGAGAAGATCCCACTGTACCTAGAGCAGACGTCGGCTAGACTCACTTGGATTTTCTGGGGGGTTCTCTTCACTCGAGACGGTTTAGTGGAGAAACTTGTGCCAGTCTATTCATTAAGCAGGTTTCCAGGGTAATTGTTCCAACCACCATTTTTGTATTGAATTCTGCGATGTTGGATTTCATCACCAACTAGTGTTTTCGGTACGGAAAGTTACTGTTTGTGTGTGGTTTGATCTCCTAGATTCTTTAGGTGTGTCATTCAAAATTGTTTGGTTCTTTAGAGGCTTTAGGTGGTTTTCATTGAGATTTTTCTTTGTTTGCGTGTGAAGTAGTTAAAATATTTAATCGTGGCTGAATTACCGAGGAAGTCCCGTAGACTTCGAGGCCAACCTCCTGAGTTTTCACCGAGCCAGCTTGAAGGGCTTCGATTCCTTGTAACTCCTAGTGACAGTAGATTTGGGTCACCTGAAGAAGGAGAGTCTTCATTGGTTGTACATCTTGATTATCAAGCTCTAGTAGGAGATTATAATCCACAATCTATTTCATTTTTCGAAGTTACTAGTAGTTTTTCATCTACTAGTGATTTAGCTGAGGAACCTGAAATATCTGAACCTGAAACTGAACCTGCTGCTACTCCAGCATCAGGATCTGCCGCTCCAACTTCTAGTGGTCCTAATTCACCCAGGGTAGAAAGAGTCATTACCCAAAATCTTCCTTCTGGACTTATAGCTATTGAATAACTTGTTACTCCGAAAGAAGGTATCCCTATCCCTGAAAATCAACCAACTATAGAACTTAGGGAGCGTGAATCGATCTTTTACAGTCCACCTAGGAGGGACGCTTGGTATCTTTCACTGACCATTTTTTTGAAAACCCAGGACTAATTTTTTCACCACCTCGCATTCCTTTTCACCCAACACCTAGGGGTTACTATCCTCCGTTAAATATGTCAATATAGTCGTCCATGTTTTCTCAATATCCAGAAACCTTTTTATATGGAGGTCCTTCTGTTCCCTCTGGGTATCAATCACTTACTGGTACTTTTTCGGGAGCATCTCCTCAACCTATTGAACAAGGGTTATTAACTGGTAATAATGGAACTAAGCCATTGAGTGTAGAAGATATTCTTATGATGTCAGGTACTATTCCTAATCCGCAACCTCAAGGTGGCCAGTTACCACCTGGGGGGCAGCCTCAAGGTCCTCAATTATCGCCTGGGGGGCAACCTCAAGGTACCCAATTACCGCCTAGGGGGCAACCTCAAGGACAGTACATACCTACGGGACAGTACATTCCTCAAGGTCAACCCCAGACTCAGTATATACCTCAAGGTCAACCCCATTACCAATATGTACCTCAAGGTCAACCCCAGTATCAGTACGTGCCTCAAGGTTATCAACCTCAAGGTCAACCCCAGACTCAGTATATACCTCAAGGTCAACCCCATTACCAATATGTACCTCAAGGTCAACCCCAGTATCAGTACGTGCCTCAAGGTTATCAACCTCAAGGTCAACCCCAGTATCAGTACGTGCCTCAAGGTTATCAACCTCAAGGTCAGTACCCAACCCAAGGTTTCCAACCACCTTCCGGTCAATCATTTGTCCAAGGAGCTGGAAATGTACCTTTGAATTATCAACCCTACCCTCAACCCGGTTATGGTACTCAATATTCTCAACTTGCTATGGGTCTGTACCCCGGAATGAACTTAGTGTGGGATCCATCTCAATTTCAATAGATCTTGCAACCGAATGTGCAGTTGTCATCTCAATCTGGACAACCCTTAGTTTCTGGTTCACCCCAGCAACCTGTCCAGTCTACTATTCAAACTTCTGCACCTTTTGTAGTTTCTCATCCTGGGCCTAGTACGCCTCGTACTCCACCTCAAACGACTGCTGCAACTACTGCAACATTTGTTCAATCTACCCCACCTACTTCTAGAGTATCGACAGCTCCGGTTTCTATTGTTCCTATATCAACTCCTCAAGCATCTTTACCTCAGTCTGGATCCACAATTCAGACTTCGGTTCAAATGCCTATAGGACAACCTGGTCCAAGTACGGTTGTCACAAGTCAACCTCAATTTACTTATCAACCGTACCAGGGACAATACCAATTTGGTCCTACTGTTCAGCAGACAGTCTATCAGTATCAACCGTACCCTGGATATACATATCAACAACCTCAACAACCCCAGTATGGTCCGGTTAATCCTGGTTTTCCGGGAGGATATAATATCCCAAATGCAATTCCAATTCCTAGTTATCCTGGATATCCTTCTCCTGGGGCTGGTCTCATGACCCAGGGTTTTAGGGACCCTAATCGTCAGTTACCGTTCATTGCAACTTTGGACTTGCCTGACTTCTCGTGCCTTACGAACAATCCAATTAACTATCTTCCGTTTTGGTTGCCAATGCCGAATAAGTTGCCTAGTGATATTCCTAAGTTTGAAGGAAAATCAGGAGAGGATCCGTCGAACCATGTGATGACTTATCACCTCTGGTGTGCTTCTAACTCCATTTCAGATGATTCAATCCATTTAAGGCTTTTCCAATGCACTCTAATTGGTCTTGCGGCCAAGTGGTACATTGAGTTACCGCGAGCCACTTTTGATAACTTTAGTCAGTTAGCTACTTCGTTTTAAACTCATTTTCAGTTGCCAGTCAGATATGACAATGGCACGGAATTATTAACTTCATTAAAGTAGTCAACATCCACTTACATTTCAGATCACATTCATGAATAGAGACATCGACAACGTTTAGTGAAAGTTTTTATTCCGGATCAGATCTTAGCTGAATGGTTTGTCAAATCTTTATTACCGAAAATCAGCGTTTAAAGCAGTCAACATCCACTTACATTTCAGATCACATTCATGAATGGAGACATCGACAGCGTTTAGTGAAAGTTTTTATGCCGGATCAGATCTTAGCTGAACAGTTTATCAAATCTTTATTACTGAAAATCACTGAGGATGTAGCTAAGGCAAGAGTCGTTACTGAAGAGCAAGTAATTTCTCAAGCTCAGTACCTTGACTTATTTTATATGCAGTCAGGTACGTTACACGAGAAAATCCGTGACCTTCCTAAACAAAATCAAATAACTGCAGCTCCTTCAGGGTCTCATGCCGCTAATGCTATGATTGGTACGGTTAATACCAAAAGTAAGAAGAAATCTTCCAAGAATTCTTCTCCTATCATAACTTTACCAGATTCCTCGACAGGAGATTCTTCCGCGGAACTTTCTGCCGATATTCATGTTGTAGAGTCATCTATAGCCAAATCAAAATCCGGCGGTAAAAAGAAAGGGAAGAAGAAAAATAAAACGGATAAAAATTCAAAAGAGAAACCAGAGTAAACTGAATCTATTGATGAGAAACGCAAACCTCGTTATCCTTGTCTCATTTGTGATGAAGAGAATTTTACAAGAGACTGCCCTCATCGCGCTGAGGTTGTGAAAATCGTCAAAGGTTCCCAAAAGCCTGCTGTTTTGAAGGATCCTTTTCCTAGTCAAGACAGTAAGATGATAGGTTCTTCCTCAAATGCCTCAGAAGAACCCATAATGATGATGTCCCATGTTAGGATTGCGACTCGATCACAAGATTATGGAAGTAAAAGTCCTGTTGGTGGTAAGGAAGCAGAATCTTCTCATTCGAACCCATCAACTTCAACTCCTAGTTCCGATCCACTACAGATCGAGAAACCTAACCCAGACTCAGTAATCAAACCGCCCGCCAAGGGTATACTTCGAAAGTTAGCTTTCAATCCACATGCGAGAGTGGCTCATAACTATAACATTGTTGAATATTTGGCTATTTCACCTTTAGCAATGTTGGCTTTGGAGGTGCTGCAATCATGTCCAGCACAGCATAAATTGCTACTATCGGCTATAGGAGCTATTGACCTTCAAGACTCGAACCTTATAATTTTCGATCTAGAAAATAGTACACCTCGCTTACATCATCAAATGGCTTTCCAGATTCCAGTGTTAGTCAAAAACAGACGTTGTTATAGGACTGTGATTGATGAGGGAGCCTCAACGTGTATTATGTCGATCCAGTGTTGGAGATCGCTTGGTTCTCCTACACTTAATCAATCCCCGATGATTCTAAAGGCCTTTGATGGCCGTGGGTTCCATCCTTTTGGCATTCTACAGGATTTACCTATAGGGGTAGAAGGAAAAACTGTTAATCTAGATGTGGAGGTGGTTGATGCCCCTCTAGATTACAACCTTCTCTTGGGTCATAGTTGGTCTTATGCTATGACAGCTATTGTTTCATCGGTCTTTCGGCTTATAAATTTCCCTCTTAATGGAAAGATCGTAACTATAGACCAGCTAACTTACTTTTCATCTGACCCAACCTCTTCTGAAAGTATTCAGCATGTCGGCAAAACAACTATCCCTTATAAGGATGTTGGAGTAGGACTAGTTAAAGATTCTAGTTTACTAGGAACTTTTCCTTTTCCTCCTATCAACGTATCGTCTTCTACTGCAACCATTCATATGATTTCATCAGACACTATTATTTATGATGATCCTTGGATCGTGCCTTCTGAATCTGAGATAGATTCATTTGGTTATGCTATGCCTTTGAGTCCATATGAAATTGTGTATCAGGCCGTGCAATCGTTTTCCGACCCTTCTTCAACCGAAATTGACTTAATGAATGTGGTCCATGAAGAATCACTTTCAACATCAAACTCAGATTCAACAACATTTTTTGAACTTGTTCACACTGATGCGAAAATTCGTGAAATCTTGTGTGTTGATGATTTACCATGGGAAGATCTTCATCATAGATCTTCGTTTTTACCTGAGATTGATCGCTTTGAGAATGATTTTTCATCTATTTTTACGACTGAATATGTCAAGGAACCTCAGAATCCAATGAAAAATCCTGATTCTGAGTTAAATTTGGGAAACATTTCTCGAACTATTCCTATTGACATTTCGGTTAAGCCTGGAATTGTTGAAAACATTCATATAGGTGCCTCTTGTACGGAAGATGAAATTCAAACATATAAGGCCCTATTCCAAGAATTTCATGACATGTTTGCCTGGTCATATAAGGAAATGCCAGGAATTCACCCAGCGATTGTTGTTCATGAAATCAAAACTTACCCGGATGCTAAACCCGTCCGGCAACGTTTACGTCAGATCCACCCGCGAAAAGTTGCTGCTATTAAAGCAGAAGTTGAAAAGTTACTTAAAGCAGGCTTCATTTATCCAATTCCGTTAACGGATTGGGTATCGAATATTGTTCATGTTAACAAAAAGCAAGGAACAATAAGAATATGTATCGATTATAGGGATATTAATTGAGCCTGTATAAAAGACAATTACCCAACTCCCTATATCGATCAAATCATTGATGATTGTGCCGGCAGTGAAATATTCTCCTTCATGGATGGTTTTTCTGGATACAATCAAATAAATATTCTACCTGCTGATCAACCAAAAATGGCTTTCATTTGTCCATGGAGGACATTTGCTTATTAAAAATTACCTTTTGGGCTCAAGAATGCCGGGGCAAATTCTCAAAGAGCCATGTCTTACGCGTTTCATGACATCAAGCACATTGTGCAACCCTATCTCGATGATTTACCTACTCATTCATTACATCGAGCTGATCATCTCATCCATTTACGAGCAAACTTTATGAGGTGTAGGCATTATCAAATTTGGTTGAATCCACACAAGTGTGTTTTCTATATAGAAACGGGTCGGTTACTGGGGTTTGTTGTTTCGAAATCCGACATTCGCGTCGATCCCTCAAAGGTTGAAGCTATTGTCAAATTGCCTCCTCCTTCGAGTCTTCGCCAACTCCAAAGTTTGCAAGGGAAAGAAAACTTTTTACATCGATTCATTCCTAACTATGCTGAGATCACAAAGGGTTTTACTCGGTTGTTGAAACATAATACTCCATTATTTTGGGATGAGATAGCTGACAAATCTTTTGATGCACTAAAACACGCATTGACCCATGCACCGTTATTGCATCCTCCCAACTACAACCAGGACTACTTCTTATATCTTTCCGCCTCGCATTCCACCATTGGAATGGTGTTAGTTCAGGAAGATGAATTCGGTAGTGAACATGTGATATATTACCTTAGTCGAACTTTAAATCCAACTGAGCTAAAATATTCACATGTGGAGAAATTGGCATTGGCAGCTGTTCAAGCTGTCCAACGTTTTCGTCATTATATTTTACTACGCAAAACTACAGTAATTTCTAATTGCAACCCTATGATCTATATTTGACCAAACAATTGCTAGGGGGAAAGTAATCCAAATGGATTGTGATCCTACAGGAGTTTGACTTGGAATTTGAAAAGTCTAAGTCGAAGAAATCTTTAGTTTTTGCGGAATTGATGTGTGACTTCCCGTGTGCTAACATGGAAACTGTGGTGGAGGAGCCCATTGCGGACGAATCCTTGTTTCTAATCAGCACTTTAGATCCATGGTATGGGGATATCATAGTTTATCTCCAAACCCAATCCTTTCGGCCATAAATTTCAAGATCAGAACGTCGGAAAATACGATTCCAGTCCCAACAATTCAAAATTATTGGAGATACACTTTATCATCGTGGGGCGGACTCTGTTTTCTGACGTTGTTTAATCCATGAGGAAGCTGAAAGGGTTCTAAATGACTGTCACTCTAGGGCGTGTGGCGGTCATATGTCTGGGTTTGCCACAGCCCAAAATATATTGCGCGCTTGCTATTTCTGGTTGTCTTTGTTTAAAGATTGTATTAACGTGGTCCGAAAATGCCACAACTGCCAAATTTTTGATCGAAAGATGCACACTCCACCTGCTCCTCTCCACCCTATAATTGCCATCGATCCTTTTGCGAAATGGGGCATTGATTTTATTACATGTAACCCTCACTCGGCCGGGGGGCATGTGTATATCATCCTTGCGGTAGATTATTTTACCAAGTGGGCCGAGGCGATGCCTACATTTGAGGCAGACAGCAAAATTGCTGCGATTTTCGTGTTCAATCATATAGTTGCTAGGTTTGGTGTTCCACAAGTGATTATCACTGATCATGGGCGTCATTTTCGAAACATTATGATGACTGAACTTACAGACCAACTTGGCCTGCGTCACGATAGTTCAACTCCATATTATCCACAGGCTAATGGTCTGGTTGAAACCATCAACAAAGTTCTAGTCATCATGATCTGACGAATCATTGGGATTCATAGGTCGAATTGGCATTGTTAGTGTCAGTCTTTTCAGCCTTCCTCCAGTGATCAAATATGCTCTTACAAAGTTGTCTCAGAGTGTCAAGGTCAAATTTTGTCATTTCAGTGAGTCTTCAAGCAAAATTTGGTCACTAGGCATTAGGTCTAGGGTTTGCCAAAATGTCAGTCCATGTCATCATTCAGATGAGCCTATCATCATTCAGAGGGTTGTCATTACCATGTCGGTGTTGAATGAGTCATTTTACACCTTATTCATGCTTCAGTTGTGCCTAGGTAAGGTCATTTCCCTCTCCTAGGGTTTTGAAGGCAATTTCTCTTGGACGGTCAAATCATCGGCAAAACTTGTATCCAGATGTTCATACACCTTCCCCTATCCTTAAAGTACCTTATCAAACACTTCCCATCCCTTAGATCCGCCAAATTCCTCATTTTTGCACAAATCCTAGTTTCTAGCTACAACCTGGCAATTTTCTAGGTTGGGCCTGTGTTTTGCCCTTTTGGACCCCTTCCCCTTACTCAATCTCTGGGATTCCACTTTCCCCTACTTCCTAACATCCCTCCCTACTCCCCAAAATTTCCCCAAGAATTTAGAATCCCCTTTATCCCCTTCATTTCGCTTCATTTCGACAAAAATCCTTGTTTCACACATCGGGACAAGTTTCACTCAAATGATGTTTCAGAGCAAACAAAGATGAATTTTGGGAAACTGAGAGAGGTTTTTGTCCACAACATGCCAAGGAAGAAAAAAATCCTTCACGTTTTGCACAGGTGTCATGGTTTGAGAGAAATGTCAAGAATACCGTTGCCTCAGGAGAATCAAAGACACCTCTGCAGTGACCTTGGGAAAATCAAGTTTTATCCTAGCTTGGTTGGCCAAATGATTTTCTTGATGGGTAAAATGATAACTAGACATAAATATCTTTCCAATGAGCTATCATGAGCTCAATTTGGGGTTGCGGAAGGCATTCAAAAGTTGACTGCAATAGCACTCTTCCTTGAGGCAGCCTCATTTGGCACTTTTTGACCAGTCTTGGGAGATTTGATTTTTAACAGGTCAAATAAACTCCAAATTGAAAAATTATAGTTGTTTTGGAAAGTAGACTCAAATACCTTTCCAACGTGCTATCTTGCACCCAATTCTGACACCGGGAAGGCCTCCAAACGCCTCCTGCAAAAGCGCGACCCGTTGGGTGGTGCGCGACCCGTTGAGAGCTCTTCTGCAGTTCAGAAAAGCAACGTGCGCGACCCGTTGGGGATTTCTCCATAGAAATTTTCCAGTAAGCTGCCAAATGACCCCAAATCTCTTCAAGGTTGTAGGTAGGCCTCTGATCATCATAGTATTTTGCTTGATAGAGAAAAATGAGCATGGGAAATGTGTTTTAATGCCATCAAGTTGAAATGAGAAGTTCATGTATATTTGCTTTAAAAATGTCAAAATGCAAGTAGAGATAGGGTTTTGTTTGCTGCTCTTAAGGTTATCCCTTTCACCCCCTGAGGTTGTTCATGAGGAGGGAAGGCCATCACAGTAGCATGATATTCTTGAGACCAGACATGTCAACTCCACTCCTTTGGTCACTTATCAGAAAGGCCCAAGGGCCTTATTTGCAGCAGCTATGCGAGTGCTATCTCCACAGCAGGTGGAAGGGGTCTCGCCTTCATCTTCAGCTCAACGAGTGTTATCTCCACATCAGGTGGAAGGGGCCTCGCTTCCTTCACCAGCACAGGTACTACAAACGGGCAAAGAGCCCATGATTCATGAGGATCCGGTGATTGATCTTGAGGTCAGTTCTCCTAGCCAAGAGGCGAAGGAGATCATTCAGCTTCTCAGGGCTGAAAATGATGTTTTACAGAGGAGACTTGAGGGTGCTCAATGGACTATTACTTACCTGGAGCATCAGAACAAACAATTGGAGGATGAGAAAGCGCTTGATGAGCTATGGAGGATTCGTAGCGACCGAGTCTTGAACCGTAGAAGACCCGGTGATCCATTGCCTGCTGACCGAGAGTCACTGCTCATTCAGGAGAATGCTCACTTGGAGAGGCTGTTGGCTAAGGCCAACCAAGAGAAAAAGCTGTTGAGAAACATGAAGAATCACTATTGGGCAAGAATGCATGTATGCAAAGCCAAGATGAAAATGTTCCAAAGGAGGTTGTCCGAGGCTCTTAGGCGGAGGAAGAAGACCAATCCACTCCGTATCTTGGCTGAGGCATCCCTCAAAGATCATGGCACTCACTAGCATCAGCTACAGCACAAATCCCAAATTTTTTTGAGAATTTTGGGTAATTTTGATATTTTTGGGAAATTTACAGGTTTTGGCTTCTCAACGGGTCTCACCCCCGGTGAGACCCTTTGTCATCGTAGCTCCGTTTTGCAAAAACTCAAAATTTCTAGATTTTTCATGCAAAGTTACACATGCCTATGGATGGACTTGAGTTTTTATGGAGTTTTGGGCCTCCAAAAGGTCAAAATACAGGCAAAATTTGACTTTCTGCCCCTTTTTTGAGTTGCAGAAGCAGTCTTGGGAGAATTGACTTTTGACTAGGAAAATACCTTCAAATCCAAAAATTCCAATTGGTTTGGAAAGTAGACTTAGAGACCTTTCCAACGAGCTATCCTGCACCTAATTCTGACACCGGGAAGGCCTCCAAACATAGCTCCAAAGTGCGCGACCCGTTGAGGAAATGTGCGCGACCCGTTGAGGAAACTTTGCCAGATTTGACCAGTTCAGCCCAGAAAACGCAGTTTGGCTCCAGTTTGACTTTTTGAGGTGGATGGTGGTCCTCTTGGATGTAATTGTGACATTTTTTGATATTTTTACTCTTGTTTAACTCTTCTAGAAGATTCTTGCATGTAAAGGGTAAAAATTGAATCTATGAACTGGTTTCCAAGTTTATAGAGGCAAGTTGTTTTGACTGCCTATTTTCTAGTGCTTAGTTTAGAAGTGGTTCAAACAGCTCCTAGGATAGTGAGCTCGACCCATAGAGGCAGGGAAAGAGGTTAGATCATCTATATTATGTACTTTCTTGCTCATTTTCATGGTTGGACTCTTGAGGGAGAAGCTATCATTGTATATTTTCATTGTATTTCTGCAATTTTTGGCTAAGGAAGACCAGGGTTTTGCAGTCATCTTTGGGATTCTTGTGGACCCTTGTGTTGATGGTGTGTTTCTCCATGTTATTGTAAGCTTTTTTATGTGATTCATTTCCTTTCTATACTGCTGCATATTAAACAAATGAAGTGTTAAAGTAAGAATTCATGCTTGCCATGCTCTGCTTTTAAATTTGTTTAATTTCTATGTTTTCTACTGTCTAAAGAGAATTCAAATTCATTGTTTGCTCTCTTTAGCCTTCTTATCTTTCTTTCCTAATCATCCACTTCAGCCAAAGACATCAATACAGGCTCCTACCTCGCCCCAAAGACCCCCCTGCAGAAACTGTGTCCAATCCCCGCACCCTAAATTGCAGCTCCTCAATGCCACCAAAACCCCCAAAAACCCCCAAATCAACCTTCAAATCAGTTTAGTAGCCTAATATCAGTGTTAGCGTGTTGGTCATCTCATCCCATTGAAGATCTATCGAGATTGACCGGAGAGAGCCTTCTCCTACCCCGTAGGGCTAGCTACGAGGCTGAATGGTTTGATGTAGCTTTGAGGTTTGCCTTTCTCAGCCTGAGGTGAAATTTCAAGTGCTAACAGGCATAACATGCTACTTTCAGCGCTTTGGGCGTATCGAACCTCAGTAAAAACATCAACCAGTTTCACTCCTTTCCAACTAGTTTATGGTCTGGAAGCTGTGTTACCCATTGAATGTGAAATCCCGTCATTGCAAATGGCCATCGAATTACTTCCAGCCACTTCCGAAGAGGAAAAATGTTTGTTGTACTTGGCTCAGCTAGATGAGAATCGACGTGATGCTGCATTAGCGATCGAAACTCATGCCAAATGTATTAAAGCTCAGTATGATCGAAATGTTACCTCTTGTAATTTTTCGGAAGGAGACCTAGTCTTATTGTACGATCAAGCAAATGATATATTAGGCACTGGAAAATTCGTACCCATGTGGCATGGTCCTTATGTTGTTAAGCGAAAGCTGGCAAAAGGGGCCTATGAATTGGTAGACTTTGACGGGGTCTCTTTAGGTAAACCCAGAAATGGTCTTTACCTGAAGAGGTATTATGCTTAAATCTGGGTGTGGAGATTTTTAGTTAGGTTAGTTTTCTTTCTAGCTGGTGTGTTTTAGATTAAAAAGTGTGCTTAGCTTAGAGAGTGTTTTTTGTCATTATTCCTGCTTATCTTGATTTTACTCTTGATATTGCAGATGTCGACGTCTCTCCAAACATACATTGGTTTCGCTGATGGTGCTTGTCGTAATACACGAAACATTTCTTCCGCAGCTTGGGTTATCTATTCGCCCTCTGATGAGTTGGTATCTATGCATGGGGTAAGCCTCGGTCAAACAACGAAAAACATTGCAGAGTATAGTGCAGTGATTGAGTTATTATCTGAATCTATCTCATTTGGGATTCGGAGTTTGATAGTGAGGTTAGATTCTGAACTCGTTGTATTATAGCTTAATAGAGTATATGCCATTAGAAATCCAGCATTATTGAGATTATTTTTGAGAGTTCATCTCTTGGAACGTGAATTTGACTATATTGAATATCAGCATATTCCAAGATATTTAAATACATTAGCAGATGCAATTGCTTCTCAAATTTTAAGTAGATATTTGCAATAGTCAAACAAGTAAATTTAAAAACATTCCGTAACATGTTTTACAAGATAAGTCGATAATAGTGATATAGTATAGCATAGAAATGTGTCAAATATACATCATCCTCGATCATAGGTTGAAAAACACCTTATGATCGGCAAAAATGATAGTACAAAAAGCAAAAAATGTCATATGAGTCTACAACAGGCGATCATCCTATCACTGGTGATGATCACGATAAGAAACCACTATATGGGCCACCCTACAAAGGAACCTCCTGAAAGGTCCTGGGACCCCAATCACATAGCGCTGTAGCCTAAGAGGAATTTCATCTATGCTGGTCTCCGGAATGTCTGCTGTCAAACGCTCTAGATGACTCTCCAATTCGGCCAAGGTCTCTGTAGATTCATCTTGTGGGGTTGGTGTTGCTGCAGCTGGCTATTTCCTCTCATAGGGCCGGAGAGTGGCTGGTCGCCGTGGACCTACATCTGCATTTGAAACTTTTACTATCAATTTTGGGATGAAAAAAAAAAATTAAATTAGAAAATATTGAAAATGATTTTACCTGAGTCATCCCATTGCTCTCCTGGTGGAAGAGCCATGTCTGGGTCACCACGATAATCTACCCCAGCATAAGGGAAGTCCTGAATAGCAAAAACTTGGTTCTCCAACCAATGAAAATACTCAGGAGTGAATCGAATGACTTTTGTTCCCTCCTCAGGATGTCGGGCCATAACTGCAACCCAACGCATCAGTTTGGGCTCTCGGGGAAGTCCAGCTCCAATGGGAAGATGTTGTGGGACCAACATTAGGACCCTCTCCAGACCAAAGCTCACAACTAAAGCACCATATCCAAAGGTCTTCAGTTTTCCGTTCTTTGCTCTAGTCAGTTGGCCTTTTATATTAGCCAACACAGCATCGCACTAGTTGAAGACGGGGCCTCGAAAGCAGTCTACTGCCATCTGCATTTGGGATCCAGTGGCTATATGTAGTGTTGTGCTTCCACAGAGCCTAGTAACAATAAACACAATCACTTTGATCTCAGGAAGGGATATGGTTTTGATATCTATCCCTTTGTCTCTAGTTTGGTCATTACAAAACTCTAGCCGGAGGCTATCGACAGACTGGCCACCTGGCCTAGTCCCGAATAGAGTCAAATGTTCACCTCTCTTAGGCAAACCAGTCAGAAAGCAAATGTCTTCTGGCTCGATTTTGAGCTGGTGGCCACCAATAAAGAAGCACTGGTCCTGTATGTTCCACCTGTCTACCAGCCACTGCAAAAAGTCCACCTTGGCCCTCATGCCAGGTATGGCCCAGAATTTGTATAAAACGCATGCCTTCAATGCATCAATCGAAGGTTGATGATTAATCACGGTGAGATCCACATCCTCGTGCTCCCATTCCCGCTAATCAAGCATGATGTATACCCTACATTCAATAAAAAGGCGGATTAGAATATCTAAAATCAAAATTTTTGGGTGGAATTTGAGAAATTTCGGTTTAAAAACCTTTGTTGTGGGGACCACACCCTCTGTGTTAGAGACAGTGCATGGGTCCGCACTTTACCTTCATGGCAGGTGCGGACCCCTGACTTTTTTCCTTTTACGAAAAAGTCGGGATCTGCAGGTTTCCTATGCTATGCCTGCGGACCCCAACGCGCGGGTTTTTAATCTAGAAATTTCCTAAAAAACAAAATAAATCCCTAAAAACAATTTTCAAATGGATGAAATGAAAGAGTATGATGATGTGGATTATCCGGAGGAGACGACGTTCGACTCCAACAGATGGATTTTCCTCAATCTTCACGGGAAGTTTCTGACCAAAAGCTCTCTTTTCTCACTCTGAAGTCAAACGGTAAAAATGAATTTACAAAAGCCCTTTTTATAAGCTTTTTTGAATAAATGAGTTTTTAATTTGTTTATTTTTCACTTTAAAGAGGTAACTTTTGAAGCATTTTTATCCATTTTAAACAGGTATGAGTAATGTTTGAGTTTTTTTGCAGGATAACGGATTTTTCAGGAAAAATTGGTCATTTTCGACAAAAAACATTAGAGTCACCTTTAAGCTCTTTTCTGACTCCTAAAACATGAAAAGATTGTCGAGTTTTTCTTTTTAAGCTCGTTAAAACGGAACTAAAAAGACGGTCCACTTACAGCCCTTTTCTGACCGTAAAAACATGAAAAGATTGCCGGATTTTTGTCATTTCAAATTTGATATTGGTTATAAAATGACGTGTCATTAATCGCTTTTTTACTTTTTCGGATCAGAGGCACTAATTATGAAAAGTACTCCTTGGTCGTAATAATCAAGCGGTTCTCTCATGTATTATTTTATACATTTTCGGGCTTGGGAGACACAAATTTACGAAAAAGGACAACCATGGAGTCTTCTTAAGTTTTTTCAGACTCTCTAAAATTGAAAAACACCGAGTTTTTCCTATACTGGACTCGTTAAAATTTAACAGTAAAGGACCTGTTCAATTACAAACAGGAACGGACCACTCCTTCTTAGGGTTCAAATTAAAACTAAGTTGGACTCATCTGAAGGATGAGCTTATAATCAAGCAAATGTTATCCTCCTCAAGCTTGTCAAAAATAAAGAGGTACTTGCCAGAAATGGTGGGGGAAAAGAGAGAAAAATGAGCCTGTTTGTCATACTTTGCAACCACTCTTGAACACGACACTTTTTATTCACCTGGGTTGGGAAATCCTTTGCCTAACAGTTGATCAAACCATATTGAAAGTCTTCAGCCGGTTTCTGGGTATTAACTTTGGGTCAATTGTCACCAAACCATCTGCTGTGTCGTTATGTGTTCAAGAGGGCAGTGCAAATAAGCCATTCATCTGCAAAATATCTATCATCCATCTTAACCATCCCTGAGTTAGTCCTTGCAACTAAATTTCTTCAAACTTGATCTATGATTTCGTGTTGTGGGCTTGCCTACGACGGATCGCTTTCTATCGACTTTAGCTCATTATCTAGAAAGAAGATCTAGAAATCGCCAGTACCTTGGGATTTGCATGCCTCAATGGCAGGTTTCTCGCCTTCGACGATAGGTTGCATCATTGACCTTCGATCAAAGGATTCCGTGACATGTTCGACATCAACACATCTATTCACATCTCATGGATTGTACTTTGAGAGTCATTGACATTACTGGTGGTTTCTCTCACACTTGTTAATAGTTTACATCATTGACTGGTAATCAAGTGGTTTCTACCATGTTCGACTTCGACACATTCATTCGCATGGATAGAATCGTATTATTTCGGGAAGTAGAAATCAAGACCCTGGATCTAGTTTCCACCATCAAGGCTGCGAGGAATTTTGTATTCATTATACATTGGACTATTCATAAACAGATGGCTACGTCCATATTGTGTCTACATGTGTCTATACTTGTGATGTATTACAAGATCATTCCTATATCAGAGCAGTAGTTAATTTTCTTGTCAGTTTTGATCTGAGTATGGGAATGCCTACATCAGAGATGATATGATCTCATATATATATTTTGCATTGAATGTTTTTACAGGTTCCAACCGGGCTCTCCACAAGATGATCCTCGAAATGATAAAGTACTTCACTCTTCTTAGATGATAAATGAAATCCTCATCTACAACAGACTTCGCACTTTAGGGGGCAATCTGTTACACAAAATATTGTCACCATGACTATTTGCAGTCAGTATGGGTCTATCATCATTCATACTGTCCTCCTTAGCAACTCTCAAACCATAGCTCTTCATGCCAAGCTTTAAAAATGAGAGAAAGACTTTGAAAATCAATAAAGCTCTGGTTTCGCACTTTCTCTTACTGTTACCTGCGGTCCCGCACCCCTTGTTCATGTTACCTGCGGACCTGCCTGCTTTGTCTCTAAAGGAGTGGGTGCGGACCCCTGTGAAAGTAAAAAAGGCGCAAGTTTATTCTTAAAAACTCACTTTTGGTTAATTCTGGATGATTCTAGAAGGAATCTTGACGTGGATGGTTCGCTCCTAGGTGGTTCATGCATCCCAAAACTAAAGGAGCTAATCCCTTGATGAGAGGAGTTTATCCCTTTGAAGGAGGGATTTATCCCTTTGAAGGTGGACCTAGTAACTTCCTCCATTGCATTATAAATTAAGGCATTGGGATGGTTTCTAGGGAGGTTAGAAGCTGAACATTTTTGAGGGTAAATTCTGTTGGAATTAAAACTTCCTAGTTAAGCTTGAGAGGAGAGATTACATACCTTTTGGCTTAATTGGGAAGAGAGTGAAACTTGTCAAAGTAGAGGAGATTCTTGCTGGACCCTGGGAGGAGCTTGTACAACATCAAGGCACCAAGGTTGTAAAGTTCTTCTTTGATTAAAGTTAATACAATCAGATTCATTTTTCTCAACAAATTGTCTTATGCGATTTGTTTAATGAATTCCTTGATCATCATGATAAATATGCTTTATTATATTGATTTTTCAGGTGCTATTTAATGTGTGTGCTTGTTTGTGTTTGTAGGTCCTTTACAAGGGAGCTCATTTGGATCAACGGAGTGTGGCTTCCACAAACTTGCATTGGACCCAAGGTAGGCCTAAAACACTTGTTTGCCTTTATCTATAAATTGCATATTTAGAGAAAGATAGAATTTGTTTGGTTTGCTTGTCGCAAGATATCATTAGATACTAGGGAGGTCGGTCTTGTCCACAAGAACGACTTATCCGGCAGATAGGGGTCCTTCCATGCCCTGATGTAAACATGATGGAAATCTGCCTTGAACTCCGTGAAGCTTTGTAGACTATTATAGACCTTGGCGATAACTACGCCTTGCGATTAATCCCCATTCTGATGTTCATCTCCATGAACACCCAGAATATCTTACTGTCCCTTATCCTCTGCGCATCTCTAGTTTCTCACAACGAAGTGTACTTTGCTACCTCCGGAAGGTCCTGTGCAATCGTGGCAAACTGGCTGTCTTCAGGCAATTCCCATGCCACCAACACTATGGACAACAAAAACCATGCATAATGAAAAGTCCTTCCTTGCTCCTATGCCTCGCGACAGTTCTCAAGGAACTCTTTGCACAAGTAGTTTGCCCAGTTGAACTGGACCCCTTATGTGGATTGCACTGCAAGTGTAACCACCGTCACTGGCACCTCATCTGAACGAAACTTCCGCATAACCTTCCCTGCCAATATCTACGTCGCGACTTTGACCACAGGGTTATTGATGCTGGAAATCATGTACCCTCTGTTCTTCTTCTCTAGCTTTAACTTCTTCTTCATGGCCTCCGTGATGGCCAAATCATCACTTTTACCCTCCGAGATGTTCGTTGGGTCCTCCCCTTTGCAAGGGAGCTGGGTAATTCTATCAATCAAGTGGTTTGTGATGGGGATGGGCTCCTCTAACCACAAGCATCCATCATGCACCAAGCAGAGTAGCCGCCTGATGAAAAAAATAGTCACTGGGGCATGATGGTAATGCGGCACCCAGAGCAAGTTTAACAATCCTTCCTTTTCTACACCTCTCAGCCACTTACATGGCTCCAACTCTATGACTCCAATCGGCGCTTCTTCTTCTGGCGCATTAGCTGCATGATTGCCAAATGTGGGAACTTCTCATGGTCCGCAAGATCCCAGTCTTTAAATTTTAATACGGGCACTCGCCCAAGTGTGCTTTGTCAAAAATAATATCATCAAGGAGTAGCGAAGTCTGCAGAGAGATTTTTCTCTCATCTGTGTCTTTGGGCACCTTTGCTTTACCCTTCTGCGGAGGAACAGATGCAGGTAGCCTGGTAAGAGGGTCCGCACCCCAGGTATCAACCTCCATTTCTACATCCTCCTCCTCCTCTACCAGGATTTCTTTAAATTCTTCCTCCTCATCGGCCTCCAAATTAATAGTCTTCTCCTTTTGTTGGCTTGATGGGGCCTGACCCAAGTTCGGAGTTATTTAACCAAACAAATCCCTACACTACTGGCCCTTTCGGCATCAGCCTGTGGAGCACAGACCAAAGTCTCACCTGAAGTAGTATGGGGGGATGCTGCAACCAAGTTTCCGCACCCCAGAGAAGTCTGTGGTGTTGATTTAGTCCAACTGTGCCTATCTTTGTGTTGGTTACTTCACGCACTATTCTACCCTTCAATACCCTTGGGACCTGTTATAATCACCTTTCGCGCAGCCCCAACCAGGGGCTGAGATGCTTTCACGCTATTATGGCAGTGAACTGCACTATTTCCCCAATATACACCGAAAATCTTACTTATCTTCTTACAGATGTTAGTCAACTTCGCATAAATAGATAGTATGTCTTGTATTCACTTAATCAATACAATCCTATATATTCGCGCATCATATAAAAAATAGAAGTGCAGTTTATACCTAATATATTCAATGCATAAAATAAGAAATAAATACATAGAATAGATATGAAACTTATCTTTATTAAATACTTCCAACTGTTATAGACTCGACTCACCCTACGCACTCAGCTGCAGGGGTCCGCGCACTCAACTGCAGACTACTAGTCCTCTGCCCACTCAGCTGCACGGTTGCCAAATGTGGGAACTTCTCATGGTCTGTGAGATCCCACTCTTCAAATTGTAATACAGGCACTCACCCCAAGTGTGCTTTGTCAAACATAATCTTGTCAGGGAGCAGCACAGTTTGCAGAGAGCTTTTTCTCTCATATATGTTTTTGGGCACCTTTGCTTTACCCTTTCGCGGAGGAACATATGCGGGCAGCCTAGTAAGAGGGTTCGCACCCCGGGTGTCAACCTCCATTTATACATTCTCCTCCTCCTCTACCAGGATTTATTCAAATTCTTCCTCCTCATCGGCCTCCAAATTAACAGCCTTCCTCTTTTCTTCCATGGTAAGCTTAGTCCTTAACGGGTTTCTAGGGGATACGCGCACTAGTACCATAGCCTACTTGTCTTTCTTGGGTCTCGACGTGCGCGACGATTTACAGATTTCTGCGACTACCCTAGCACTTTCTGGGACTTCTACTTCCATCATGGCTTGCGCAGCTTCCTCAATGGTCATTACTTCGGTATCCATGGCTTCCTTAGGTGTTGCCATGGTGCTATTCCACAATTCTCTTAATGGCTCGGGTAATTTCTCAAACAACGACTTCGACTTCAAAATATCGAAAAGATCTAGGTTCATGAATGTCTGTGCATGCAACAGCTCAGTCTTCAAATTGCTAAGTGTTGTTTGATGGACACCCCTTTGTAATTTATAGTGCCTTTTGAATTTGAATTCGACCATTTCCCCCATATTCGGTCCACAAATGCTTGATTGGTGACAGATTTTCAAGAATCTAGCCAATAAAGTTCACCTTAAATTCCTGTCGCCCACTCCATTTGGTCTCAAATCAAGCATCACATCGTGAATAGTGACTGTAATGGTCACTTTCAAGCTGACCTGCACGGTAGTGCAGTTACCCTCGCAATGTTGTGGACCTTGTGACACTTCGCTACTATGCGCAAACCTGACATCGCACAGCTCCTAGGCAGAGTAGTTTATAGTCCTGCACCTCCTTTTAGTTGCCTAGAGTGCTAAGATTGTACTTTTGTCGGCTAGTCAGATGACCAGGCCACCTGTGTACACTTTCAAACGATTGCCATTGACTTTTCCTGGAAAGAGTTCTCCATTTAACTTTACCAACTGCATCACGCCACCATTTGTGATCTCATTAATAGCATACGGTCCCATCCAATGCATTTTGAGCTTTCCTGGGAATTTATCGAACTTAGTGTCATACAACAACACCAAATCATTCACCTTGAAGGTGTGCAAATTAATATGTCGATCGTGCCAAGCCTTTTCGCGCTGCTTTTGGACATGCTGGTGAAATCCAGCCAAAAATTGTTCTTCTTTGAGCTCCTCCCACTACGCGAACCTCTCCTCTAGGGCTCTGCAATCCATCATACTTGTGAGCGCTACTATGCGCAGACTAGGCACAATGTATTCCATAGGAATTATAGCTTCAACTCCATAGACAAGCCTAAAAGGTGTCTGTCCCATTAGTTTCTTGCATGTCGTCCTATAAGCCCATAATACTACGGGTACACACAAGTTCCAATCACTTCGTTTCCCATTGCATACTTTGTTCAGCGCTTGGCATACCTTGTTGAACACTTATGCACAGAGAATCGTCTGCATGATTGTTCTTTCTACATAATGTCTTCCCAACATTAAGAGCCATTTGCACATTGGTCCCCCCAACACATGCTTATTGATCATACATTTCAGCGTGGAGTTCGTGTGCATCCACGTAGGTTGTTTTCCACATGCCTGCGCCCACCTGGCTAGATGCGTGCGCAGATCACCCCATTCTATGGGGTTACCTGCACCCCTTAAACCCCCTGTGACCCCCCCCCACTATGCAATCGGCGCAACAAAGGGGGGGCTTCGTCAACCTTCTAACCCCTTGGTTAACTACGTGGGCTAGTCGTGGAAAGAATATAACAGAACTTAATATTCTCCCACTTGTTGTTTTATTTCCACAGGAGGCCACAAGAGAGCTTAGTCATTTATCTATCCCTGCAATGCCCATTGTTTCTCTACGCCAAGAGAACTTCTCAGAGTTCACAGATTTTGTTAATGCATCTGTAGTATTCTTCAAAGTGTCCACCTTTACCAGCAACACCTTTTTGTCTTCTATCATATCCCTCACAAAGTGATACTGAACATCAATGTGCTTTTTTTTAATGATATGCAGGGTTCTTTGCCAAGAAAATTGCACTTTGGCTGTCATAGTCTATCCTTATAGTTCCCTGTACTAACCATAGTTGAACACAATGTCTGCAACCAAATTGCTTCCTTTTTTGCATGAGTGGCTGCCACGTACTCTGCCTCTGTAGTTGCCACTACAGATTTTTTCTTACTCATCCAACTGGCTGCACCTCCAAATAGGTTAAACACATACCCACTTGTATATATTCTTTGATCCAGATCTCCAGCCCAGTCTACATCAATAAAGCCATGAATATCCAACACTCTATCCAATCTTGGTCTTCCTTGGTAGCACAAACCATAATCACTAGTGCCACGCAAATACCTGAAAACTCGCTTCACTGTTGTCCAGTGCTCCTTCCCTAGTTTTGACATAAACCTGCTCAATACTCCCACTGCATATGCAATGTTTGGTCTAGTACAGACCATCACATACATCAGGCTACCGACTACACTTGTATATGGAACATGGGACATGTCCTCTTCCTTTTATTGTGTCTTGGGACACTATTTAGCAGATAACTTTACACCTACAAGAATAGGAACCTTCAACAGTTTAATATCCTACATATTAAACCTCTGCAATATTGTCTCGACATACTTCCTCTAGTTTAACCAGAGCTTCCTCTTTGTCCGATCTCTTTTAATTTCCATGCCCAAAATATAGTTTGCAACACCAAGATCTTTCATGTCAAATTTGGAGGGTAAATGCGTCTTCGAATCTTGGATAATTTCTTTTTCATTTCAACAAACAACATATCATCCACATACATGACCAGATAAATGACACGGTCACCAATTAATTTAAAATAAACACAGTGATCTTATTTGCTTCTCGTGAAGCCAAGTCCCCATATAAATGTATCAAATTTCTGATACCACATCCTTGGTGATTGTTTTAACCCATACAAAGACTTCTTTAACTTGCATACCAGTTCTTTCTTACCCTTCATCACAAAACCTTCAGGTTGCTTCATGTAGATATCCTCTTCTAGATCCTCGTGTGGAAATGTTGTCTTCACATCCATCTGTTCTACCTCAAAATCAAAAGCACCAGCAACATATAAAAGTAATCTAGTAGACGTTACCTTGGCAACAAGAGAAAAAAAATCACCAAAATCAATTCCCGATACTTGGGAATAACCTTTTGCTACCAACTGAACTTTTTAT
Source organism: Pinus tabuliformis (assembly GCA_031772625.1). NCBI lineage: Eukaryota > Viridiplantae > Streptophyta > Pinopsida > Pinales > Pinaceae > Pinus > Pinus tabuliformis. Next base: position 24,698,300 of record CM062816.1, read on the forward strand.
TTCTCCACCTTTCCTTCTGCATTTGTCTTCTTCTTGAACACCCATTTGCTACCAATGGGTTTCCTTCAAGTCAACAACTCCACCAGATCCTAAGCCTCATTTTTGTGAAAAGATGCCATTTCATCAACCATGGCATCTTTCCAGAGTTTTCCATCCTCTGAATCTATTGCTTCCTTCACAGTTCTGGGATCATCATCAGTAATAGATAAAGCAAAATTGGAACAGAAAGCAGATGGACTATACCTTTCTGGCTGCCTTCTTTCTCGAATTGATCGTCTCACACTCGGAGTTTGTGGCTCTTCATCTTTTGATTCCTCCTCTGTTGTAGAGTCTGATTCTTCCTCCTTTAGTTGAAACTATATATTCTCAAATTCCTTTGGTTGGACTTCATGTTTAATAACATCTTTCACCTCTTTGAACACCACATCTCGGCTGTACACAACCTTGGGGATAATGGGACCAGTTTCCCAATCTAGGGGTGTGTGTGTGTGTAGAGTTGGATGATGCTGATCTAGGAGTACTTAAAGCTAATTTAAGTCAAACTTCTAAACTAACTCTATGCTATTGTAATCTAATGAGAAACAACACATCTAATCTACGCTAACCCGGGGTGTATTTCTTCTATTATGCGATCTAAAGAGATTTCGAACAATAACTGGTAATAAAGATCATTCATCTATCATAAGAATAGAAATCAATTAAGATAAACCACTTTGCATAAAAAGTTAAGCAAAACAGTTGTGAACAACATATCGCATAATAAGTTATTCATATTTAGAGAGAGATTTTTCGGCGAAAATCACATGGAAAATCAATTGTCGACGCGTTTCGAACCAACAAGTGTGGTTCATCATCAGGACAAGTTGAAGAAACAGATCCAGCTAAGCAAGTTAAATAGGCAGAACAGAGTCTCCTGACCAACGGCTAGTTTGACTCAAGGACAGGGGTCAAAAATATTTTATTAGCTTAGTTAGTAAGAATTAGGACCAAATATAAATTGAAGGGTATTTAGTTTACAAATTTTAATAAAAATTAGAAATTAGTTAAATAATGGACCCTAAAAGCAATATATATAAAATAATGTTATTTAAAATATTGAAATTATAAAATAATAAAAGATCTAACAAATGTCAAAAGGGGAAGGTTAGTTAAAAATATTCAAAATAAAACAAGTAAATAGATAAATAAAAAATAAATTTAAAATTAAAAATTATAAAATACTAAGAAACCTCAAAACGAGGATAGGTTAGTTAGGAAAAAAATAATAAAATAAAACAAATAAATGGATAAATGAAAATTAAATTAGAAATGAAAAAGTAAATAAATAAATTAGTTAAAAAACATAATAATAATAATAATAATAATAATAATAATAATAATAAAAGTAAATAAAATAATAAAGATAAAATAAAAATAAAATAATCAAATCAAAATTAAAAGCCTATAAATATTATTAAAAATTATCGAAAAATTAATGGAAGAAAACCACAGAGGTTAGAAAAATAAGTCAAAAATGGTAATAATGTAACGAATAAATGAAAATAATAAGAATAAAATAAATAGGTTAGTTAGAAAAATTAGTTAAAAAGTCTGAATAAATAAATAAAATAAAGACAAAACAAATAAAATATAAGAGGGTAGGTTAGTTAAAAAAGTAATAACCGAACAAATAAATAAATAAATTCAGAATAAAAATAATAAAATTAGTTAAAAGGACTCAAAAATTAAAGGTAAAAATAGAATGAATTAATAAAAGTAAATCCATAAAACATAAATCAGTTAAAATAATAATAATAATAATAGTAATAATAGTAAATAAAATAATAAAGATAAAAATAAAAATAAAATAATCAAATCAAAATTAAAAGCCTATAAATACTATTAAAAATTATCGAAAAATTAATGGAAGAAAACCACAGAGGTTAGAAAAAATAAGTCAAAAATGGTAACAATGTAATGAATAAATGAAAATAAAAAGAATAAAATAAATAGGTTAGTTAGAAAAATTAGTAAAAAAGTCGGAATAAATAAATAAAATAAAGACAAAACAAATAAACAAAATATAAGAGGGTAGGTTAGTTAAAAAAGTAATAACTGAACAAATAAATTAAGAATAAAAATAATAAAAATTAGTTAAAAGGACTCACAAAATAAAGGTAATAATAGAATGAATCAATAAAAGTAAATCCATAAAACATAAATCAGTTAAAATAAAAAGGTTAATACTAGATAAATAATAAAAATAATAATAAAAAGTAAATAGATAAAAAGAAATAAACCCTAAAGAAGAGGGCGGAAACCAACTAGGAAGAGAGAGTAGGGACCCAACATCTACTGACTTTCCAGCCATCGTCTCTATTAAGATTGCAAGGCCTTTTTTCAATTTCAAGCGCTTCCCTAAATTTACGATGATGGAAATGCAAAACCCTAGCAATAACACTAGCCTCCTCAATGCAAACATGATGATTGGTTTTCTCAGCATGTTCATAAAGCGGAGGACTTGGCTCTCCTATGCTTAAGGTCCGCAGCGTGCTCACTAATCCTTTGATTAATAGAGCGACCAGTCTCTCCAATATAGGGGGTCCCACAGGAACAAGGGATCAAATAAACCCCTTTCATATCCTTAGGGTCGATAGGATCCTTTACAGATCTTAGGGACCCACGAATGGCGTTCAGGGGCCTGAAGGTCATAGGGATACTATGCTTCCGGAGAATCCTCCCAATCCTATCAGTAGTCCCCTGAACATACGGAAGAAGGACACCTGGGATTACGGAAGAAGGACACCTGGGATTACGGAAGAAGGACACCTGGGATTCGTTCCTTCGGTTCCCTTCTATTCAAAGAATTCTTGGAAGCCTTAAGGAAAGCCCTCTGACCCAAGTATCAGTAGTTCTACTACTGATACTTGGGTCAGAGGGCTTTCCTTAAGGCTTCCAAGAATTCTTTGAATAGAAGGGAACCGAAGGAACGAATCCCAGGTGTCCTTCTTCTGTATGTTCAGGGGACTACTGATAGGATTGGGAGGATTCTCCAGAAGCATAGTATCCCTGTGACCTTCAGGCCCCTGAACACCATTCGTGGGTCCCTAAGATCTGTAAAGGATCCTATCGACCCTAAGGATATGAAAGGGGTTTATTTGATCCCTTGTTCCTATGGGACCCCCTATATTGGAGAGACTGGTCGCTCTATTAATCAAAGGATTAGTGAGCACGCTGCGGACCTTAAGCATAGGAGAGCCAAGTCCTCCGCTTTAGCTGAACATGCTGAGAAAACCAATCATCATGTTTGCATTGAGGAGGCTAGTGTTATTGCTAGGGTTTCGCATTTCCATCATCGTAAATTTAGGGAAGCGCTTGAAATTGAAAAAAGGCCTTGCAATCTTAATAGAGACGATGGCTGGAAAGTCAGTAGATGTTGGGTCCCTGCTCTCTCTTCCTAGTTGGTTTCTGCCCTCTTCTTTAGGGTTTATTTCTTTTTATCTATTTACTTTTTATTATTATTTTTATTATTTATCTAGTATTAACCTTTTTATTTTAACTGATTTATGTTTTATGGATTTACTTTTATTGATTCATTCTATTATTACCTTTATTTTTTGAGTCCTTTTAACTAATTTTTATTATTTTTATTCTTAATTTATTTGTTCGGTTATTACTTTTTTAACTAACCTACCCTCTTATATTTTGTTTATTTGTTTTGTCTTTATTTTATTTATTTATTCCGACTTTTTTACTAATTTTTCTAACTAACCTATTTATTTTATTCTGTTTATTTTCATTTATTCATTTCATTGTTACCATTTTTGACTTATTTTTCTAACCTGTGTGGTTTTCTTCCATTAATTTTTCGATAATTTTTAATAGTATTTATAGGCTTTTAATTTTGATTTGATTATTTTATTTTTATTTTTATCTTTATTATTTTATTTACTATTATTATTATTATTATTATTATTATTTTAACTGATTTATGTTTTATGGATTTACTTTTATTAATTCATTCTATTTTTACCTTTAATTTTTGAGTCCTTTTAACTAATTTTATTATTTTTATTCTGAATTTATTTATTTATTTGTTCGGTTATTACTTTTTTAACTAACCTACCCTCTTATATTTTATTTGTTTTGTCTTTATTTTATTTATTTATTCAGACTTTTTAACTAATTTTTCTAACTAACCTATTTATTTTATTCTTATTATTTTCATTTATTCGTTACATTATTACCATTTTTGACTTATTTTTCTAACCTCTGTGGTTTTCTTCCATTAATTTTTCGATAATTTTTAATAATATTTATAGGCTTTTAATTTTGATTTGATTATTTTATTTTTATTTTATCTTTATTATTTTATTTACTATTATTATTATTATTATTTTTATGTTTTTTAACTAATTTATTTATTTATTTACTTTTTCATTTCTAATTTAATTTTCATTTATCCATTTATTTGTTTTATTTTATTATTTTTTTCCTAACTAACCTATCCTCGTTTTGACGTTTCTTAGTATTTTATAATTTATAATTTATAATTTATTTTTTATTTATCTATTTACTTGTTTTATTTTGAATATTTTTAACTAACCTTCCCCTTTTGACATTTGTTAGATCTTTTATTATTTTATAATTTTAATATTTTAAATAACATTATTTTATATATATTGCTTTTACGGTCCATTATTTAACTAATTTCTAATTTTTATTAAAATTTGTAAACTAAATACCCTTCAATTTATATTTGGTCCTAATTCTTACTAACTAAGCTAATAAAATATTTTTGACCCCTGTCCTTGAGTCAAACTAGCCGTTTGTCAGGAGACTCTATTCTGCCTATTTAACTTGCTTAGTTGGATCTGTTTCTTAAACTTGTCCTGATGATGAACCACACTTGTTGGTTGGAAACGCGTCGACAAATGATTTTCCATGTGATTTTCGCCGAAAAATCTCTCTCTAAGTTGATATGGATCACAGAAGCCTGAACTCTATTAAGTTATTCATATATCAAACACAAATAAATGACTCCACCGTACAAAAGTGCCAAATGGTAACCCACACATTCATGCATTAACATATAAACAACTGAAAACTATATATCACTTTAAGAATATAAGCAGAAATGGTCAAGAGATAAAAGTACCATTTATGACTAGTTTCACTCATAAGCTTCAAGCAACAACCATTTATCTCTACTTGTTCTAACATCTACTAAGAGTACAAAAGTGCAACATCAGTAGCAGATATCAAATGCAAACATTGATAAATCTCGATCCAACCATTCATCAAAAACCCCCTCTGAGGGTGCAAAAGTGCATGTTCTGAGGACAAGTTTTTTGACAAATTTCTGGACCCTTCTCCAAATGCCTGAGAGGGGTTTAAATACTGCTAACTAATTAATCTTAATTACATAGATTTAGGACACGGTTTTAAATGACTGCCCTTCTACTAAAGCAAAATTATTTCTAAAAATTGAATCTAATTCCTAACCGTTTCTGTATTTGCTCCTTAGTGCTGTAAGCATGCAACATTCACCTGGGAAGAGTCAGCTGGTCGTCTTCTCCTTTCGTTTGAGCTACAAAAATAGAAATAACAAGCGCTGGCACCACTTTCTGGCAAACTAGAAGATATTTTCTAGAATCTTCCTCTGGCTTGGTGTATTCACTGTGTGTATACTTGGTAATAACCCAAATTTCTCTCAAACTGATTCTGCTTTTGCTATTTCGGTTTCCGGCCTTGTGAATGACTGAATAAGTTAGGGACTTTGCTCTCTGAACAATTTTCTGTATTGGAAACTGCCTTTGTTCTTTGTTCTGGGCTTTTCTGGTGCGTTTTCCCTCTTTAGCGCCTTTTTCTTTTTGCTTTACCGGGCATAAGCTTCAGAATCTTTTTCAAACATGCTTCTTTTGTGCGCCTTTGATTCTGAGTTTTGGATGGCCTATTGACATCAGTATCTGTTGAGTGATACTCTGGAATCTGTGGTCCTGTTGCATGCGACATCCATTTGTGAAGGCATCTCTTGTCTGTTCTCCAAGCATTGACGCTTTCCCCTTTTCCTTAGATGTTTCCTGCACATTGCTTTATGTTATTTGCTGTCTTACAGTTTACGCAAAGAAAAAGAGTAATGATGAAAAGATTGACATGAAAGCTTTAAGCTCTAATGAATGCATAATCATGACACCCATAATGAACTGACTCTTCGATAAATACAACACAATCCTTCTTGGATACTTTGGCGTACAATCATTAATTTCTTTTAAGGCGCGCGCCCAATTTTGGTCTACAGACAGCTTTCCTTGAATACTGTGCCGAGGAAATTTTGCGATGGGTGATTTCTGCGACTCGCATCGCAGTATCGAGGATCGCGTCATCAAGACGTGTCATCGCAGGAATTGATGATCACATTCATCGCTGATCGTAACATCGCAGATCGAAATATCGCAGATCGCAATATCACAGATCGCAATATCGCAGATCGCGAATCGCAAATCGCGCTTAGTCATCCAATCATTGTGTGCTGCTTATGCGATGTTGCGATATGCGACGTCGCACATCGGCCGTCGGAGATTCCTTAAGTTTTTTCATTTAAGATTGCTTCATAATATAAGTGATGCGATGAATTTCGCGTCGCTTCTTCGCAGCTTATTATGCGCATAGGAAAACGTTTCACTCTCTTCTCGCGATGTGATACAGTTTTAGGGAGTTAAAATACAAAAAAAAATTTGATAAAATGTTTTTTTGGATTTTTATTAAGGGTCCCCATTTGCTTGGTGTTATTGCTAACACCAAACAAAGAGGGGGGTTGTTGGTGGCCACAACAATGGCAATTCACTGTGAAGAACCAGTTATCTCTGCTTTTCTATTGAATTTTAACTTCCAAAGTAGAAAAATTTTCATCCGTCTAAATTTTGTTATGGACAGATAGAGTACATTACGCCTTATCTTATCAATGATCTTTTGTCTCAACCTTTTCATATTCCAATTGTTTGTTTCCTCAGGCTTAGTCCTTGTATTCACACCAGACATTACTTGGTCTTTTAAAGATAAAATAAGGTCTTCTCTGCGTGCTGGCTTTTAAAATATGCTCATTTGTCGTAGGTAGAGCCTCTGTTGCCCGCAAGCGTCCATAGCCTCGATAGGGTTACCTGTTACCCAGCAATGATCCTTTATCCTGCTTAAGGCTATTTACAACTTTTCAGAGAAAAACCCCTTTTGACACTTTTCCCTTTTTATTCTCTAAAGAACAATGTCTTGGTTTGGTGGCCAAATTATGACACAGTCATTCACTTGATTTACACTTTTGCTGAACAAGCTGGCTCGTGATGAGACCCCTTGTCTTTTGATTGCAACAATCTTGAGTCGTTGCCCTGTTTTGGTGGACAGTATTGGCAAAGTCAGCAAGTTATAATATCTGTGATCATGATAAGCCGGCTTGTGATGAGACCTCTTATTCTTTGAGATACAATGTTTTCTCAGATTATTCCTCTTAATGCTGTGATTTCCTTTAGCAGGGAGGAAGTCATTGTTTTTCCTTAAGAAAGCTCTGGACGACAATAATAGAGTTTGAAAACAACAGTTTTACAGAGAATATTTATTTTATTATTGATACCTTTCATTGTGCTGATATAAAACAATTTTTTACCAAAGGTTGCTTTCATCAAATTTTTTGAAGTTGAAACTAGTATCATATCTAGGCTAAAGTTAACTCTACCTGTCAATAATAAAGATCAGATTTTTCGAAAAATTTTGCTACTTGTACAAGCGAAAAAGCTCAAAATCTGATAGAGAATTGGTGTCTTTTTCATGAACCCCTTTAGTAACCATCTACAACTGGTTTTATTTATAAGAAAGAGAAAAACAAATAAAAACTAAAACTATCCTACAAAATAGAAGAGTGATCTTCTATGGAAAATATATTTTAAGGATCTGTCCATTAACAGGCAAAGAATCCCTTCGACCTGCTAAATCCTGCAACACAAACGTTGATGGGCCTATGACTTCTACAATCTGAAAAGGACCAAGCCACATCTTCTGAAATTTTGTATGTTTGCCCTTTTCTTCATGAGCCTTATCCCATTTCAAAACTAAATCTCCCATCTGAAAATTCTTTCTGGTCATTATGCTTGAGTCAAAAGAGGATTTTATCAGCGCTTGGTGATGAGCATGGGTTTTCTTAGCTTGTTCTCGTCGTTCTTCTAATTTAATCATTTCCATTTGTCTTAGTTGTATGGAGGAAGTAGATACCTCATCGATGTGTTGCACTAAAGACAAAGAGGGGATGACTAAGTGAGTTGGAAGAACCACTTCTTTCCCATAAACTAAATTAAAGGGAGAAGTGTCGATTGAAGCTTTCTTCGTTATTCTATCTGCCCATAAAGCATTTACCAACGCTTTGTGCCAATTATTTTGGTTCTGGTCAACTGTTCTTTTAATAATCCTGATCAGGTTTTATTTGTCGATTCAGCCAATCCATTACCTTGCGGATAGTAGTTGGCCGAATATTTTAGTTTGAACCCCCTTTTAAGTGCAAACTCAGTCATTGTATTTCCAGAAAAGTATGAGGCATTATCAAACATTAAGGCCGTTGGCAATCAAAACCTAGTGATTATAAATTGATCTATGAATTCAATAATGTTTTCAGAATTAGCTGCCTTGAGAGGAACTGCTTCTACCCATTTAGTAAAATAATCTGTTGCTGTGAGGATGTACCTATGCTGCTTAGAAGAGTGAGGAACGATCTCACCTATTATGTCCAAGCCCCACTGACTGAATGGTTGCTCGATGTTTACCGGCTGTAGTGGCATGGACGGTTTCTTTTGTCTCCCTGCAGCAGTCTGGCAGACTTGGCATTTCCTCACGTAACTGTGTGAGTCTTTGAACAGCGTGGGCCAATAATATCCTGCACGTAAGATTTTATGTGCAGTAGCATCTCCAGCATAGTGTCCGCCTGCTGGTCCATCGTGGAGTTCCTGCAAAACCTTTTCGGCTTCAGTTTTCTCAAGACACCTGAGAAGCACAGAATCATAATTCCTTTTAAACAGAACATCATTTATGAGCTGGTATTGTTTAGCTTTCAATCTCAGAGCTCTTTTCTTGGTGTGATCCAGGTGTGATGGAGCATACCCGTTCTTAAGAAAATAAATGGTGTCAGCATATAATGATTCTGCATCGTTTAGGCTTACCTCATACGTATGTACCTCTTCAGATGAATTCTCAGGAATTTGCGATGCTCCAGCCAACATTTTGCAGAAGCCTTGACCTCTTACAATGCTTGCTGGTTTGATCTCAAGATCGTATTCTTGTAAAGCGGTGATCCAATTTGCTCTTTTTTCACCCATATCCTTCTGTATTAGAAGATTTCTTACCGTTGGAAACGGTACTATGACCTTAGTATGGGCTTTAAGTAAGAAAGGTCTGAAATATTTGATCGCTTTGAAAACAGCATATGCCTATTTCTCCACGTCTGAATAGTTGAGTTCAGCACCTTGTAAATTCGAGTTAAAAAATGCGATTGGAGCTTCCGCTTTCTCTTGATTTGCTTGAGTTAGAATCGTGGCATATGATTTCTCTGAGGCAAATGTGTATAAGATAAAAGATTCTGAAAAATTCGGGGTTGCTAAAGATGGAGTGTTAATGATAGCTTGTTTGATCAAGTTGAATGCTTCATGCTCATCTTGACCCCATTTAAAATTTGAATTCTTTTTAATCATGTTTTGCAAAGGAGAAACAATACATGAAAAATCTGGGACAAATCTCTTCACAAAATTGATTTGACCAAGGAAAGATTGCATGGATTTTTTGTTATGAGGCATGGATATTTCAGAAATTTCTTTGATTCTGTTAGGCTCAATGTGAATACCAGATTTTGACACTATGAATCCTAGAAGTTTTCCTTCACTTAATGCGAAAAAAGATTTCTTTGGGTTAAGTGAAATCCCATACCTTAAACATCGTTGAAAGATTTGTTTCAAGTCTTTGAGATGGTCGCTTCGCTTCTTGGAGTACACTGTTATATCATCCAGGTAAATCACTACAGATTTATTTACTAAACCCTTGAATGCGATGTCCATGGCTCTCTGAAATGTAGCGCCGGCATTGATCAAACCAAATGGCATCTTCCGATATGCATATGTGCCCCATTTAGTTCAGAATGTGGTTTTTAACTGATCACCGGGATGTACCAACACTTGATTGTATCCTGAAAATCCATCCAAAAAAGACATTAATTCTGAGCCTGCTACTGCCTGTAATATCTTCTCCATAGGTGGGAGGGGAAAATTATCCTTTTGACAGGCTTTGTTGAGATTCCGAAAATCGATACAGATTCTAATATCTCCGTTTTTCTTTCTAACGGGTACCATATTGGAGACCCATTTGGAATGTCTGACGGGGAAAATTATTCTGGCTCTTAATAACTTATTTAGCTCAGTTTTTATCTAATTTTCTAAATTGGGGTGGATTTTTCTAAGCTTCTATTGGACAGGTTTTTCATTGTCAATCATAGGGATAGTATGTTGAATGATAGAAGTGTCGTATGTCTTCATCTCATCGTAATTCAAGGCAAATTTTTTTTTGTATTGTCTCAAAAGACGAATATACGCTAGTTTTTCTTCAGGGGCTAGGCCGTGGCCTAGATTAACGTTTTGTGGTTTATCATTGGTTCCTAGGTTTACTAATTCGTAGTTTAGAGTTGAACTGTAGAGCTTAGAATTGGTAGACCTTTTAAACCGACTTTTCAAATCATATAAGTCTTCTAACTTAACCACCGATTTAGGTATAGCATTATCAGTGCTATTTTGTTGTATTTGTCGATCATGATGGTCTTTGTCAATTATTTGATTGGAGTAGGATCCTTCAGAAGTGAGGAAATTTACAATGTCAAGATCGTCATTGAATACTCTCCAGTTTGTAATGTTGTCAGGGATGGACGGTCTAAAGATTAATTCTATTGAGAATCTATCTGGACTAAAATCTTCGAAGGGAATAAGTCTAGAGGCTACGTTAGCTAATAGGTGTGCGCTCGCATTTTGGAGTCTTGGGATTGACGAAATATTGAATGCTATGAAATGTGCAGTCAGATCTTGTACTAAAGATTGATAGTGTTTCAAATGACCTGATAGGCAATGTATGGTGTTACGTACCTGTTTGATGACAATCTCAGAGTCTCTGAAGACTTGAAGGTACTTAACGTTCAACCCGATTGCTTTGTATAGGCCTTGCACCAAGGCCTCATATTCCAATGTATTGTTTGTGCAATCAAATTCAAGTCTGCACGTAAGCATGGTCTTATTTCCTTCTGGGCTAATCAGAACGCATCATGCTCCTGCTCCCTCGTTAGATTTAAAGCCATCAAAATATAATTTCCAAAACAAAGATGTATTTACAGGTTTATCTAAAAAATTAACACACTTTGAATTATCAGTTTGGGAAAAATTTTCGACTTGGGACAACACTGAATTTTCTAAGTAAGGTGAGGTATGAGCATTGAAATTGCCGAGGAAAGAATCTACCGAGTAATTGCCTATGATACTGCTGTTGTATGCTATTGCTTCATTTTCTCCCTCCAATTCCGTTACTATGTACTTCTGGTGTAACTCTCGTTCAACCTTTATTTGATTCGGTTTACCATTGTAGGGTAACCACATGTGTGACCAGTCGGTTGAGAAGTATCCATGGAGTTTTTCGGACCAATCCTTGCTAAGAATCAAGCCATAGAATTCTGGGATATCAGCTACTAGAATGTCAATAACCTGACATACCTTCAGGTTAGACGACAATCTTATGGTCACTTGATTAAGTTCACCAATCACTTCGACTTGAGATCGATCAAGCTGAACTATGCGTATTGCGGATTTTTGTGGTTGAACATTCAACTTGGCACATATTGATCTGGGTAAAATATTCGTTGAAGCACCAGAATCTACCAAACAATTGTGCACATTTTTATTGAAAATTTCATAAGTGAGAAGAAAAGGGGGAGTGTGAGACCTTGATCTTCCTCCAATCAAGGTGATGTCATTTGGATCAACCTTATTGATCGTGTTGGTTGGAGGTCTTCCCATGTTGTGGGAAGCTACAGCTGTAGGCAAAGATGTAGTAGGCACGACATGTAATTCTTTCATCATTATCTTCTGTTGATGTTTCAATTTGCTCAATTCATAAAGAGTGATATTAGCCCTAGTCTTTTTCATGTCATCAATAATATTGTACTCCATTTCATCTAACACAATCAGTGTTCTTGATGGAGGTGTTTGATCTGATTGGACTGGGCTAGATTGAGTCGCTTTAGTGGTCGTTTTCTTTGTTGCGACTTTATCTTTTGCTGTAGGGCTTGCGCCCTTCTGCTTAGGGGTAGTTTGGGGAGGATCAAGTTGATTTTTGCTTCGTTTGCTAACCAGAAATGCTTCTTGATCTTCTTCTTGCGGGAGGATGAAATCCCACATTCCTTGTAGTTCCACAACTTCTTCGTCATCGGTCTGCCCTTCAGTGGTATTCTCTTCTTCTTCCTCTTCTTCGGATTCGACGTTTGAGATAGCATTGGGTGGTTTCACATCCATTGAAGGACTTCTTTTAAAAGCTCTGTAGGGATTTTTTGAAGAAGTTTCTGCTACTTGTTTTTTTATGTCAATCATCTCATTGGACATGGTTTTTAACACTTTTTGTAATCCTTCCAAATCGAAAGGGTCTTTCGTTTGTTTCTTCTTGGGGTCTTCCTTGAAGGAGACTTTCTTAGATTTGCGTTCCTCTATCGCAGATCTTTTTTCCAGGGCTACTACGCGTTTCTCTACTGCTATCGCCTCTGTCAAGTTTTCAACTAAGGTTGTCTTATTTGCCCTATCCACGAAGATTGCCAAGTTTGATGGTAAGGCCGTAATATACCATTCACATCTTACTTCTTCGCTGGGTTGGGAAGCAGCGGGAATTTTGTTGAGGATTTTATTGAACCGTAAATTGAAATCTTTGATGGGTTCTCTAGCCTCGACTTTAAGATTGGATAGGTCATTGATTAACATCGCCGTTGATCTGTCATCACCAAACTTGGTAAGGAATTGACTTTGAAAAATGTACCAACTTGTGATAGACCCGGAGGGTAATGAAAAGTACCATGACCCGGCTGTTCCTTGCATTGTATAGGGAAAAAGCCGGACAACAGCATCCTCGTTGGTAACTCCATTGAGATTGACAGAAAGAATGAAATTATTAATATGCTCTTCAGCTATCATGCCTGCTTCTGGATTGAATTTGGATAGCCATTTCTCAGGATGGGCCAGTATTTGGCTCAGGGGTGGAGGCATTAAAACTGCCACAGGATTGTTCCATGGAGACTGGGCCATCGTTGAGCTGCTAGTAAATGAAAGTGCAGAGGATGATCCCTGAGGCTGGGAAGATGAAGATATTATGATCTTTGATGATTTAAGAGTAGGGGTTGTGGAGGATGGATGAGTGGTTTGGAATGGAGATGTGGGTGGCTGACTTCGCGGTGAGGGAGTTGAAATGTACGACGTAGATGAAAGAGTCTCACTATCAGACTCTGGAGGTGTTTTCCTTGCTCTTTTCCTAGTGGGGAGAGGGAATTCAGTTGGCTGGATGCCAAATTTTTCACTCTTTAATCTGGTCAGGGGATGAGCAGGATTGTACTGCGAAGTCACGCTGCTTTGATATTTATCAGACCTCTATGTAAAAATAGAAAATCCCTGGAGTTTGTGAATCAGAGTTTGAACTTCAGGGGGTTCAATGGTAAATTGGTCTGAAATATTAGGGTATGTAGCAGCGGTTGATACTCGAGCGACTTCTGACTCTAGATTTAAACGTACTGGGGAAGTCGGGGGAGCTGATGAGGGTGATTTACTCTCAGAATGGTATTTAGATTTTGATTTAGTTGCCATTCATAGTTCGGCCCTCCTTCTAGCGCCAAATATGTTGAAGCCCCGAAAATCGGGTCGACAACAAGGGGGATACCCACCCGGTCCGGACCTTGGTTGGCAGCTCCTTATCCGTTTGGTATAGCGGGTCCGACTGTGGATAATGGGACCAGTTTCCCAATCTAGGGGTGTGTGTGTGTAGAGTTGGATGATGCTAATCTAGGAGTACTTAAAGCTAATTTAAGTCAAACTTCTAAACTAACTCTATGCTATTGTAATCTAATGAGAAACAACACATCTAATCTACGCTAACCCGGGGTGTATTTCTTCTATTATGCAATCTAAAGAGATTTCGAACAATAACTGGTAATAAAGATCATTCAGCTATCATAAGAATAGAAATCAATTAAGATAAACCACTTTGCATAAAAAGTTAAGCAAAACAGTTGTGAACAACATATCGCATAATAAGTTATTCATATATCAAACACAAATAAATGACTCCACCGTACAGAAGTGCCAAATGGTAACCCACACATTCATCCATTAACATATAAACAACTGAAAACTGTATATCACTTTAAGAATATAAGCAGAAATGGTCAAGAGATAAAAGTACCATTTATGACTGGTTTCACTCATAAGCTTCAAGCAACAACGATTTATCTCTACTTGTTCTAACATCTACTAAGAGTACAAAAGTGAAACATCAGTAGCAGATATCAAATGCAAACATTGATAAATCTCGATCCAACCATTCATCAAAAATCCCCTCCGAGGGTGCAAAAGTGCATGTTCTGAGGACAAGTTTTTTGACAAATTTCTGGACCCTTCTCCAAATGCCTGAGAAGGGTTTAAATACTGCTAACTAATTAATCTTAATTACATAAATTTAGGACACGGTTTTAAATGACCGCCCTTCTACTAAAGCAAAATTATTTCTAAAAATTGAATCTAATTCCTAACCGTTTCTGTATTTTCTCCTTAGTGCTGTAAGCATGCAACATTCGCTTGGGAAGAGTCGGCTGGTCGTCTTATCCTTTCGTTTGAGCTACAAAAATAGAAATAACAAGCGCTGGCACCACTTTCTGGCAAACTAGAAGATATTTTCGAAAATATTCCTCTGGCTTGGTGTATTCACTGTGTGTATACTTGGTAATAACCCAAATTTCTCTCAAACTGATTCTGCTTTTGCTATTTCGGTTTCCGGCCTTGCGAATGACTGAATAAGTTAGGGACTTTGCTCTCTGAACAATTTTCTGTATTGGAAACTGCCTCTGTTCTTTGTTCCGGGCTTTTCTGGTGCGTTTTCCCTCTTTAGCGCCTTTTTCTTTTTGCTTTACCGGGCATAAGCTTTAGGTCTTTTGCAAACATGTTGCTTTTGTGCGCCTTTGATTCTGAGTTTTGGATGGCCTATTGACATCAGTATCTGTTGAGTGATACTCTGGAATCTGTGGTCCTGTTGCATGCGGCATCCATTTGTGAAGGCATCTCTTCTCTGTTCTCCGAGCATTGACGCTTTCCCCTTTTCCTTAGATGTTTCCTGCACATTGCTTTATGTTATTTGTTGTCTTACAGTTTACACAAAGAAAAAGAGTAATGATGAAAAGATTGACATGAAAGCTTTAAGCTCTAATGAATGCATAATCATGACACCCATAATGAACTGACTCTTTGAAAAACACAACACAATCCTTCTTGGATACTTTGGCGTACAATCATTAATTTCTTTTAAGGCGCGCGCCCAATTTTGGTCTACAGACAGCTTTCCTTGAATACTGTGCCGAGGAAATTTTGCGATGGGTGATTTCTGTGACTCGCATCGCAGTATCGAGGATCGCGTCGTCAAGATGTGTCATCGCAGGAATTGATGATCGCATTCATCGCAGATCGCAACATCGCAGATCGTAACATCGCAGATCACAATATCGCAGATCGCAATATCGCAGATCGAAATATCGCAGATCGCGAATCGCAAATCACGCTTAGTCATCCAATCATTGTGTGCTGCTTATGTGATGTTGCGATATGCGACGTCGCACATCGGCCGTCGGAGATTCCTTAAGTTTTTTCATTTAAGATTGCTTCATAATATAAGCGATGCGATGAATTTCGCGTCGCTTCTTCGCAACTTATTATGCGCATAGGAAAACGTTTCACTCTCTTCTCGTGATGCGATACAACTTTAGGGAGTTAAAATACAAAAAAAAAATTGATAAAATGTTTTTTTGGATTTTTATTAAGGGTCCCCATTTGCTTGGTGTTATTGCTAATACCAAACAAAGAGGGGGGTTGTTGGTGGCCACAACACCTTCACAGGTCCAAACACATCATTGTGCACAAGCTCTAATATATGTTTTTCCCTCTTACCACTAGAGGGGAAACTCACCTGATTTTGCTTCCCATATACACAATTTTCACAGAAATCAAAATCCATAGAGATATTACTCATACCTTCTACCATACCTTTACCATGAAGTAATCGAAAGCCCTTATCTCCAACATGTCCAAGCCTTTGATGCCACAACATGGTCTTCTCTCCAGAGACCACTAGGTTTTCTGCTCCACTTTCAGGAACCACAGAACTGTTGCATCCATAAATAACAGTGCTACCTTGCAGCTTGTACATAGTTCCAATCTGAACTCCCCGCATTAATACCAGTGCTCCCCAAACCATTTTGCAGGTATCCTTCTTGAACACTGTTTTTACACCTGCATCATCGAGCTTGCTTATGGAAATAAGATTTCTAGCTAATGCAGGAATATGTAGAACACCCGAAAGTGTTCTAATCCTTCCACCTTGCAGCTTCAACTTTATTTTTCCATGACCAACGATTGTAGCCTTCTTGTCATCCCCCAAGAAGACATCGCCACCATCATATTTCTCATACTCGCAGAACCACTCTCTATGGGGAGTGAAGTCAAAGGATGCACTTGAGTCAATCAACCATGCCTCATGATCTACATGTGTACTTGAAGAAGCTAAGTACACATCCCCACCTTCATCTGAGATGGTTTTTTCCTCTACGAAAGGAGCATCATCAGATCCCTTTCCTTTGTCAGGAGCTTTAGATTTACAATCCCTTTTGTAGTGCCCTTCCTTTCTGCATTTCTAGCACACTACCTTTACAGGTTTTCCTGAAGATTGAGATCTCCCTCTAGATTTAGATCTCCCACTCGATGACTTATTTTTGTTTCTATTTTAGGACCATCCTCATACAGACAAGGCATCACCATTTTGGCTCTCCATATTTTTCCATATCATCTCCTCTATCAGAAAGGATGAGACTATTTCATCAAACTGCAAGGCAATTGCATTGCTACCTATTGCAATAACCAGACTATCCCACGAATCTAGTAGAGAACACAACAAACTGATGCACTTATCTTCATCTAAAATTTTAATATCAACAGATAATAACTGACTTACCACACTATTAAATGCGTTTAGATGTTCTATCAACGAGTCTCCATCTTTCATTCTTAGGTTATACAGCTTTTTCCGTAGGAACAATTTATTCACCAGAGACTTAGATTGGTACAAAGTCCCTAACCTGTCCCACAAAGCCTTCGCTGTAGCTTCCCCTAATACATTTAGCAATACTGAATCTGAGACACACAATCGTATTGTGCTCTTAGCCTTCCGATCAAAATTTTTCCATTCTTCATTGGACACTCCCGTTGGTTTAGTACCTGGATCTACCGCGACCCACTGATCTTTATCCACCAACAGATCCTCCATCTTGAGTTTCCATAGCTCAAAACTCTGACCATTCAATTTCTCGATCTCTATATTTCCACTGCTCACCATCCTCTTTCACCACAAGAATCAATCCCATAGATCTCCCACTGAACAGGGTCTACCAGAAGCCTGAGTGAAACCCCTCAGCAACAAAGGCGTCCCCTTGAAGCCAAAACAACTCTGATACCAAATGTAGGTTTTAACCCCATACAAAAATTACCTGGATATGAATTCTAAAACACAGAAAATAAACAATGCAAGAGCATAACACATAAAACACATATACATAGATATTTTCCCTGGATCCCAAAGCCGGGACTACCAGCTTGATTTTTTATTATTTTCCTTCCAATGTTACAATACATATTTATACATGCTAAAGCATCCAATACCATGGATCAAAAACCATTGCGTCCAAAACCATGGACCGAAAACCATCGCGTCCAAAACCATGTGTGAAAAATCATGCACAAAACGATAGGTAGGTCTGCCCAACCTAATATAGGGTCCAAAAACAAAATTTTCCAGGGCACTACCCTGGATCCCATAGAGTGGGGTTACCTACACCCCTCAAACCCCCTATGACCCCCCGCCACTACGCAATCGGGGCAACGAAGGGGGGGCTCCACCCCCATTCTAATGCCCCGGTTAACTACGTGGGCTAGTCATGGAAAGAATATAACACAACCCAACACATTGTACCTATTTGCCAATCACATCCTAGGCTTCCCAAATCATGTGTGCATCATTCTCCTACATTCGCACCAGTTGTCAAAGCTCCCTTTATGCGTAGCCCACCACCTCATGGGCGTAGCGTGTAGTACCTAGTCCAAGGCTTGGAAGCGTTGCTTTTTCGGCACCTCCCTTTCAACTTTATTCAAGAAGGTATCTACCTCACTTAGAACACCATAAGTAGTAGGTCTCTTACTTCTATCGATACACAACGCAACAACCTTGTCATCATATTACAATTAAGTGTAGTTACCTCATGTAACCGATTCTGCCATCACTCTGTTTCCTCATCCAAATCCAAAGTACAGGAGCTTTCGCGCTCCCATGCAATTCACCCATCCGCGGCGGGATTCATCCAGTCCTAGTTTCATGCTATTATCTTATAGATGCAGTCCAAGTCATCATCACTCTCATAGTCGCGCACAGGCTCCGCGTAGCACAATCCTTCAGTAGGGTCTAGGGGTATAATTATGCGTACGTAGTGACTCCTTCTCAAAAATCATTTTTTGCTTTTCAGATTAATCACTCCGTTCATGTCAGTGGCCCAATCAATTCCTAAGAGTAGGGGGTAGGGATTGCTGTCATCAACAATCTCTATCACTTCAAAGTATGCTAGCATACTCGCTCCCTCAATATCCATGGTTATTCCTTGCAATCAGCCCATGGGTATTATTTTCTGTTGGTTTTCCATTCACAGTTGAATAGGAGACCACTGCAACATAGGTCTCCCCATTTGCTCCCATGTCTGCTTCGACAGAACATTCGCATCTGATCCTAAGTCTAGGATAACTTGATCCATCTCATATTCTCCGATCGGCACGGTTAGTCTCATTTCTCTTCCCGTTCTTGTCTTATGTTTTTCGATCTTCCTGACTACACGTGGTTCTCTTGGCGCGGTCCCAACATATCCATTAATGAGTTCCGTAACACTTTTATCATCTTACTGTCACGCAATAGCTTCATACATGTTTCTAGGAACTTTGTGAGCACAGATGGGTCCATCTATGGCTCCAGTTTATCCTTGCTTTTGGAAGTGGAGGCATCAGTGAATCTCTTCTTGGCTTCCATGAAGGTTTCCCGAGTGTGCTCCAAATCAAACTCTGGTTGCTTCGCCAAAGCTTCGCGAACCCAAGTACTATCTTCTGGTTGTTTGCCTTTGTCATCTCCCGTCACAATCCCACTTCGGAGCACAATGTTCACATTCGGATCTTCCTCACGCGGCTCATACCTCATCATCTACAGGTTCTAAGTTAGGGGAGGCATTAGCACTCCTTTGTCGCGTATCCTAGCTATCAATGTAGGACAATCTTCTGTCTCATGATCAAACAAGTTGCAATACAAACACGACGGGCACATTGGATTTGTGCAATCGCGGTCATAATGTCCTGGCCCTCCACAATTGTAGCATATCAACTGTCTGCAACCTCTTCCAAGTCCTCCTCCTCCTCAGCCTCGTCCGCGCCCTTGAAATCCTATTCACACCATTCCTGCATTTTCGTCAAGGGGTTGCGTTTCGGCCTGAACTCTGTAGATGGGAGTTCTATCAATTATTAAATCATAGCTTCTACAAGTGTGCTCATCGTGTCCCACTAACCTACAAAAGTTGCAGAACAACTGTAACAAGTGACAATTGTCCATGGCATGTTTTCCTGCTATTTGAAAAATCGTGCACCACAAAGCAGGTGTTGCGCTAGGTCCTGCTTGCACTTCTGGTCTTAACGGCATCGGTCCTCCTGTGAGGTAATTTGAGAAAACCGGATAGTGATCCTTGTCATGACCTTGACGCTTTCATTTGACACACCTTACCTCTTCGCGCACTTCTGGTTGAGCTGTCCTGTCCTATTTCAAACTCTGCATCTCAAGGCATAAATTCTTTAGTTGCACGTGGATTTGCTGAACTCCTAAGTTAGGATCCTGCATCGGGGTCTCATGTAGCCTCATAGAAATCTCTAAGGCCTCCGCCTGAGTCGTTATCTTCTACTGCGATAATGCACTCCTTAAATGTGGCATTAGTGAAGCTACAAACCACTCGCGATGTTGTCCATCTGTCAGATTCATATTAGCTTCGTGAATCGTACATTTTAGCCTCTGATCTAGCTCCCAAGGAGTCTCACCTGGTAGCATCATGATCTCTTTGAATCCAATGATCGACTGCGCTTTAGACTTTGGCCTGCTAAATTCTTTGTTTAGCGCTGCTTGGATATCTGCGATTCCTGCATTTGGATTATCATTGGAGTGCTTAATATATCAGGTCAGTGCATGGTCCTACAAGGCGCTAACTACTGTCGCTTTCTTTATATTGTCATTTGTAACTCCTTGCGCTTCCCATACAACCCCTAGCATGAACCAGAATTGGTCCAGATCCTCATTTCCCAAACCCTTGAACTTAGGAAACTTCACTGTGATTTCCATATTGAATCGTGGTGATGGTGGAGGTGGTACGGGTGAAGATGGAGGTGATGGTGGTGAATCTGGTGGTGGTGTGAGTGGAGGCGGTATTCATGGAATTCTTTGCCTTATCTGATGGATCTCACTTCGTGGTGAGACCTTTGCGAGCTCTTCCTTGTCCCCTTGCAGAGATGAAATCAAGGGGCTAGTTTCTAGTCCCTTACTTCCTTGATTTCTGTAAGATTTTCCACTTCGCGTAGCCCCAAACATCAAGGTAGTTGCATAACCCTCTTTTCACACAATAGCATTTCAATCCAAGTATTCAAAGACTTTACATACTTACCTCGTGGTCCTTTGAGAAAGTGTTGTTCTACCTTGCTGTAGCTAACTGAGGTGTCAACCGCAAACTTACTAATGAATTCTCCTATAATATGATCGAGCCAATGATCAACGGCATGCGCGATCTTATCCATCGATGCTTCCAACCTTCGCACTAGCTCTAGGTTCCACACAATATGATTGTCAAGTTTCCACCTTCCTTGGCTATTTTATAGCTTCGCGATCCACTCGTATAGCTCAGTAGGGAAGGATACGAAGAAGATTTCATGGATCTCGGACACATGGGAGTCGGGAGAACCATGGGGAAAAGGCTAAAGGCTAAAGGCAGGACCCATGCTCCAAAACTGGTGGTATTTATCTGGGGCACCCTTGGGCGATAAGTAGATTTGGCAAAAACGAAGCGATTACACTCAACGCCCGACACGTGGCAAGTGGAGGAGAGAGAAAACCACCACTCATCACACGCTAATAGTCGAGCAAGTCAACCACATGAAATGAGCGAATGGCATTGGATCTGGGGGCTCCAGATCTAACGGTTGAGATCGCGCCCGATGGGGAAACCGAAATTAACAGGGGATTAAGATGTGATCTATAAGAATTTGAGGTCCTATTTGACCACCAAGGTGGTGGATGACTCATCCCATGACGTAAATGAAGAACCGAACCGACGAAGCAAGCTGGAGTAGTTTGCAGGACGACAAGTGGCCACTCCCTGTGAGCCTGATGATGACGCCGAGACAGGGAACTCCAAGCGAAGCTGCAGCAGGCGATCCGATGGAGGTGGAAGGGGAATCGAACAACCATGAGCTCGAATCGCTTTAAAGCCATGAACAGACAAAGCAGAAGACACCCGAAGACAGAAGATGGAGAAAGAGAAGAAAAGAGAAGAAGATAGAGAAAATGAAGAAAAGGCAGTAAAGTAAAAAGCAGAAAGAAGATAGAGGGTTGAGTTGACCAAAAGGCAGCGTCGAGCACTAGAGAGCTTGAGAGGTTCAAGCCATCCCTGAGGGGATCTATTAGGACTAAGCACCACACTGGGCTCCTTCCATTAAAGACCAAAAAGGTCAAGAGCTGGTAAGGAAAAGAGTCTGTGCACTCTAGTGGCTTGGAGAATCCAAGAACCACCCTCCCAAGCAAATTCTATTTCAGGAGACTCATATTGAGCTCCTTCATTGTAATTCTTTGCTTAAGACACAATAAAAGAAGGCCACCACTGAGAGCTGGACCAGAGATGTAGCCCTAGAGGATAGGGTGAACTCCTTATTAATTTCTTGTGTCCTTGTATTTGCTTACTATGTTTCTCTATTATTTTCCATTTCAAGTGTTTGTGTATTTGCAATCTGATCAATCCGTTGCCTAAATAACATAGACACACACAAGCACATGAGTCTGTAATACCTTCATTTAATAATTCTTTAACTGAGATCACTCATAGGGTGATTTTCAGATCAAGTGGTATCAGAGCTTTAGGCTGTAAAGGGTAGACAAGCTTGTGTTGGTTTAGCTGTTGAATGATCACTAGAGTAAAGCTCAAATTAGGAGAAGGAGAGTTGGTTGAAACTAATCCTGAAATTGGGAGAGTCTATCCTTGGAAGACAATGTCAAAGGAAGGTTCTGTGGGACCAGACCCTCAATTCATAGAGAGTTTCCCAGCCATAAAGTCCATGGTAGAAGAAATGTATAGGGACTTTAAAAATCATAAGGATGAAGATTCATCAGGTTCTAAACAAGAAAAGAAGAAGATGAGTCTCACTTCCATGACCACTCAAAAATAAAAGGGAAAGAGGAAAGCTTCCTCACACCTCCTAATAGCCCTATGCATAACAAGAAAGCATCTTTGATCAAACTAGATGTTAAATTTTATTTGCCTATATGTGATGGAGAGTTAAATGCAGAAAAGTTGGACAATTGGATTAGACAAATTGATGTTTATTGTAGAGTACAGAACATCGACTCAGACAAGAGCAAGATTTATCTGGTAAGCCTATGCCTAGGAGGCACTACCTTGGTTTGGTGGGAAGGCAGAACCCAAGCTGACATGAAAAGGCATGGTAAGACTATCTCTTTTTGGAGTGAATTTGTTTCTACAATCAAAAAGTAGTTCTATCCATTGACCTACATGCAACAAGCCATGATGAGTTGGAAAACTCTTTGGCAGTTGAAAGGGCAAAGTGTGCAAGGGTGCACTCAAGAATTTAGAAAGAGAGTGATTCTAGGAATCTCATTAGACTCACCAGAAAATTTGTTGAAGTACATTGGTGGTCTACACAACTACATGAGGCATACCATCCTCATGTTTAATCCCACTAGTATAGATGAGGTATCTATACAAGCTACTCATCTAGAAGCTAGAGGAAAGAATGGAAATCCAAAGTTTGGGGACCATCCCAACCCACTGCAAGCAAGGGCAAGGAGAAAAGAAAGCAGAAGTGGAAAGCAAGGAAGTCTAACACTGCACAGAAAAGCAAAGCTTCATGCACTCACTTGTAAAACAGATGGGCATGATGATGAGCATTTTTGGATTTTGCAGCCAAAGTTGAGACCTAAGAAGTTCAAGGGAAAGAAGAAGAAGACCGCTACAGCTATTCAGAAAGATTTGGGGTCAGACTCTGGAGTTGAAACAACCATTGCAGCCACAGGTATAAAAGGTAATAATTCTGAAGCATCTACTAGTAATTTTGCTCAATCTATTATTGATGAAGAGAATGAGAGAAAAAGACATGAGCTTTTCCATATTTGAGTTGTTTCCAATTATCAAAATATTG
The DNA here is from genome assembly GCA_031772625.1 of Pinus tabuliformis. Classification (NCBI taxonomy): domain Eukaryota; kingdom Viridiplantae; phylum Streptophyta; class Pinopsida; order Pinales; family Pinaceae; genus Pinus; species Pinus tabuliformis. The sequence goes on from CM062816.1 coordinate 24,722,122, forward strand.
ATACTTTTTTTGATAGTGGCTCACAAGTAAATTTAATTTCTGAAGCAATTGTAAAGAAATTGGGATTAGCAACCACACCTCACAAAAAACCATACCCATTAGGATGGTTGAATGATAAAGCACAACTACAAGTGACTAGATAGTGCAAACTCAAGTTTTCTTTTGGGTCAAAATTTGTAGATGAGGTTGAGTTAGACATAATTCCTTTGGATATATGTGGAATTGTTTTAGGAAGTCCTTACTTGTATGATAGAAAGACTATTTTCTATAGAGTCGAGAACAAGTATCTGCTTGTTAAAGATGGAATCGAATACTTTGTAAGAGCTCATAAGCTCAAGAATAATTATACTCTCATAGACTCAGGGCAAATGAAAATAATGATAAATTCATGCAAACAATTCTTACTGATGGTTTTAAAGGAAAAGAAACCTGATAAAACCAATGTATTTGAGGGCTGTAATGCTAAACAACAAGCTAATATAGAAAAGGTTGTTTCAGAGTATGATATCTTGTTTCAAGAACCTAAAGGTCTGCCACCCAAAAAGGAAATAGTACATGATCTTATTTTGTAGCAAGATGTTCCATTGCCTAACATTGGAATGTACAAGTTTTCTGCTTTAGAGAATGTTGAAATCAAGAAGCAGGTGCAGGATTTGCTCGAGAAGGGGTTCATCAGGCCTAGCACATCACCATGTGGGTCACCAATCGTTTTGGTGAGAAAGAAAGATGGCTCGTGGAGAATGTGCATTGACTACCGAGCACTGAACAAGATAATAATAAAAAACCATTATCCCCTTCCTTGCATAGATGATCTTTTAGATCAATTGAAGGAAGTTGTTTATTTCGCCAAGCTACACTTGCATAGTGGATACCATCAGGTCAGAGTTGCAGAGCAAGATGCATGGAAGACTACTTTCAAAACAAAGTAGGGATTGTATGAGTGGCTGGTTATTCCTTTTGGCTTGACCAATGCTCCTACTACTTTCATGAGATTAATGAATGATGTACTCAGACCTTTTCTTGATGATTTTGTTATTGTGTATCTGGATGACATTTTGATTTTTAGTAAAACATGGGAAGAACACTTAAAGCATGTTAAGCAGACATTAGATGTTTTGAAAAGAGAAAAACTTCATGTCAAACTCTCAAAATGTGAATTTGGCAAAACATCTCTAAATTATTTGGGTCATATAGTAGGGGGTGGTGAATTGAAAATAGATCCTTCTAAAGTGGTAGTCATTGTAAACTGGCCTAAACCCAAGTCTGCTACAGAAGTGAGAAGCTTCTTAGGAGCAGCCCAATATTGGAGGAAGTTCATTTCTAACTTTTCTTCAATTGCAGCTCCCTTACATGCTTTAATAGGATTGAGCAAGGTGTTTCCGTGGGGAGGCAAACATCAGAAAGCCTTCAACACCTTGAAAGAAAAGATTAGTAGAACACCTGTACTAGCACTGCCTGATCTTCAAAGACCATTTGAGATCTAAACAGATGCCGGTGACTATGCCATGGGAGCAGTGTTGACACAACATGGTAAACCCATATGTTATCATTTTGAGATTTTTAATCCTGTAGTATTTAACTATCCTACATATGATAAATAATTGTATGCATTAGTTCAGAGTGTGAAAAAATGGAAACATTACTTAATGGGCAAAGAGACAGTAATACATACTGATCATCAACCACTTCAATATCTACACTCCCAAACTAAGTTGCAGCAATCCAGACACTACAGATGGATGGGTTTTCTACAACAGTTTCATTTAGTCATCAGATATAAAAAGGGCATACATAACAAAGTTGTAGACATGTTATCTAGACCCATTTTAAATGCATCTACTATACTTAAGCATAATTCTGTGATACATGAAAGCTACATTGAATAATATGCTCAAGATATAGGCTTTAAAGATGTATATGCGACTTTGAGTCAAGGCAAAAGAGTGGAAGAATTGGATTATCATGTGAAGGACTGACTCTTATACCATTGTGGGAAACTCTGCATTCCACAAACTGAGAGAGTAAAGATAATTAGAGAAGAACACACTTCTTTGATATCAGGTCACTTTGGGGTAAGTAAAACAGTTGCACAGCTGCAAAGATTTTGTTATTGGCCAAAAATGAACAAGACAGTTTCTAGATATGTAAGACGGTGTACTATGTGTGCTACAAGCAAGCCCAGCAATAGCAAACTAGGATTGTACACTCAACTACCAGTTCCTTCTCACCCTTGGGAAAGTGTTTCCATGGATTTTGTTGGAGGACTACCTAAATCTAGGAAAGGTCATGATTATCTATATGTTGTTGTGGATAGGTTCTGCAAAATGTGTATTTTGATACCTTGTAATAAACAAATTACAACTGGACAAACTGCAAAACTCTTCTTTTAACATGTATGGGTTCATTTTGGATTACCCACTTCTATTGTATCTAATCGAGACACTCAATTTGTGGGGAAGTTTGGGTCAAGTCTGTGGGAACTGATGGGCACCAAACTGAAGAAAAGCACAACTTTTATTCCACAAATTGATGGCCAAACAAAAGTAGTTAATAGGACGGTGATCCAGTTACTCAGAGGATATTGCAGCAAACATCCTAAGCTTTGGGATGAACATTTGTGTTATGTGCAGCATGCTTACAACATAGCAAAACATTCTTCTACATAGAGATCTCCTTTTGAGACATGTTTTGATTTCATACCAAGGTCTCCTTTGGATTTTGTCTTTGGTAAATATGCCATAGTTGATGGACACAATGATGTGGACAAGGCAACTAGGTTCATTGAACAGATCCAGGAGATCCCCCAGGCAGTATAGGAACAGTTGGAAAAGAGCCAAGCCAAATACAAGGCTAGGCATGACAAGCATCAGATGGAGCATAGTTTTCAACTTGGTGACCAGGTCTGGTTGTATATCAGCAAGGACAGGATGCAAGGTGAAGCTAAAAAGCTAAAGCCTATCAGGTATGGACCCTTCAAAATACTTGAGAAGATTGGTGAGAATGCTTTTCACCTTGATCTATCAGCTTACATGCACATCTACTCAGTCGTAAATGCAGATTGCTTGAGATTGTTTGAACCCTCACTAATTGAGGATCCTAAAGAGCAAAGTCAGTTGCCTTCTATTGATGACCTGCTACCTGAATATCTTAATGAATTGCAGGAAGACACAGTGCTAGACAGGAAGGTGAGAATGACGCGTAGGGGAGATGTTGAGTACCTCATAATTGGGCTCAAAGGTTCAAATCCGAGCAGTGCAAAGTGGATTGAGATTGGGCAAGTGAGAAAACAATACCCTCACTTAGTCGATGCTTGAAAACCAACTTTTGGTGGTCCAAAGGATTTTCAGTGGGAAGGCTGTGATCTGAATTGGATCCAAGAAGAATTATAACAAGGCCATGACTATATCAGATTGAGACAGACTTCAAAGGATTAAAAGTAACGATTAGAAACACCTTTGAACAGTGGCAGTTGGTAGCTAGCATGGAACGATGAGGACCTCGGTCAAAGCACACTGATCGAGGCCCATGGAGATTGTGCAGGAGGCGAAACTAGCCCCTAGGAAGCCGGGATCGAGAAAAGGAGGCAGTTTTTGATAAACCCCTCGAGAAGGAGAGGCCTCGAGCGCTCGAACGCATGGGAGCCAAGAGAACCATGGGGAAAAGGCTAAAGGCTAAAGGCAGGACCCACGCTCTAAAACCGACAGTATTTATCAGAGGCACCCTTGGGCGGTAAGCCGATTTGGCGAAAACAGAGTGATTCCACTCAGTGCCCGATGCGTGGCAAGCAGAGGAGGGAGAAAACCACCACTCATCATGCGCTAACAGTCGAGCAAGTCAACTGCATGAAATGAGCGAATGGCGTCGGATCTGGGGGCTCTAGATCTAACGACTGAGATCGCGCCCGATGGGGAAACCAGAATTGACAGGGGATTAAGCTGAAATCTATAAGAATTTTAGGTTCAATTTGACTGCCAAGGTGGTGGATGACTCATCCCACGATGTAAATAAAGAACCGAACCGACGAAGCAAGCTGGCAAAGTTTCCAGGAGAACAAGTGGCCACTCCCTGTGAGCCTGATGATGACATCGAGACAGGGAACTCCAAGCAAAGCTGCAACAGGCGATCCGACGGAGGTGGAAGGGGAATCGAACAACCATGATCTCGAATGCCTTTAAATCCATGAACAGACAAAGCAAAAGACACCCGAAGACTAAAGACAGAGAAAGAGAAGAAAATAGAAGAAGACAGAGAAAACAAAGAAAAGACAGTAAAGCAAAAAGTAGAAAGAAGATAGAGGGCTGAGCTGACCAAAAGGCAGCGTCGAGCACTAGAGAGCTTGAGAGGTTCAAGCCATCCTTGAGGGGATCTATCAGGACTGAGCACCACACTGGGCTCCTTCCATTAAAGACCAGAAAGGTCAAGAGCTAGTAAGGAAAAGAGTATGTGCACTCTAGTGGCTTGGGGAATCCAAGAACCACCCTGCCAAGCAAATTCTTTTTCAGGAGGCTCATATTTGAGCTCCTTCATTGTAATTCTTTACTTAATACATAATAAAAGAAGGTCACCATTGAGAGATGGACCGGAGATGTAGCCCTGGAGGATAGGGTGAAATCTTTAATAATTTCTTGTGTCCTTGTATTTGCTTACTGTGTTTCTCTGTTGTTTTCCATTTCAAGTGTCTGTGTATTTGCAATCTGATCGATCCGTTGCCTAAACAACATAGACACACACCAACACATGAGTTTGTAATACCTTCATTTAATAATTATTTGACTAAGATCACTCATAGGGTGATTTTCAGATCAGTTCCTATTCTCCTGTGCTGTGAACTCGTGAATTCTTCTGTCCAACCAGCCTTCAATTTCCTTCTTAGTTGGATCCAAATGATACGACATCAAACATCTCTATGCAGATTTCGGTCCCGACAACAGAACCATTTGTTGATTTGATGGGGCCTGACCCAGGTTCGAAGTTATTTAGCCAAACAAATCCCTACACTACTGGCCCTTTCAGCATCAACTCGCGGAGTGCGGACTGAAGTCTCACCCGAAACAGTATGGGGGGATGCTGCAACCATGTTTCCGCACCCTTGAGATGTCTATGGTGTCTATTTAGTCCAATTGTTCCTATCTTCGCACTGGTTACTTAACGTACTGTTCTACCCTTCAATACCCTCGTGACCTGTTATAATTGCCTTTCGCATAGCCCTAACCAGGGGTTGAGATGCTTTCGCGCTGATATGGCAATGAACTGCACTATTTCCCCAATCTACACCGCAAATCTTACTTATCTTCTTACAAATGTTAGTCACCTTCACGTAAACAAATAGTATGTCTTGTATTCACTTAATCAATACAATCCTATATATTTGCGCATCATATAAACAATAGAAGTGCAATTTATACCTAATATTAAATGCATAAAACAGAAAATAAATACATATAATAGATATGAAACTTCTCTTTATTAATACTTCCAAATGTTACAGACTCAACTCGCCCTGCGCACTCAGCTGCAGGGGTCTGCGCACTCAGCTGCAGAGTGACCCAAAACTAGAGTTTACAATTCAAATATGACTCGACTCTTCTTCCTTAGATCCGTGTCTTAACTACTTAGAGCCTTGCTCTATTTATACAATCTCGTGGTCCCTGGACCATGGGTAGATCTCTACAGCTGACATTACATTACAAAATTGAGGGTGGACGATCCTATGACTCTTTTACAAACTACGCACTCCACGCCCACAAAATGTGGAGTCTTTACATCGGGGTTACAACTTTTGACCAAAATCTGGGCTCTAAGCTAGAAAACTTCCCTTGGGGGATACCGCGCCCAACATGATGTGATGGACGGTGGATGATATCCATAAAGTGACATAAATGGGGTCATTTTTGCTGCAATATGGAAGGAAGTGTTATACCACCATTCATCCAGAGGCAACCATTTTACCCATTGTGTCTATTTATTAGATACAAAGAAACGAAGATATCCTTCCAAAAATTTGTTTACTATCTCAATTTTCCCATAAAATTGAGGATGATAAGATGAGTTATGAGCTAACTGAGTACCAAGGCAAGAAAATAATTATGTCCAAAAATTTCCCATGAAAATGGGATCTCTGTCACTTACAATAACCTTTGGGTTTCCATGTAGCTTTTGAATTGTTTCCATAAATGCAGTAGAAACTGTACTGGCTTTAAATGGATGTGATAGTGAAAAAAGTGTGCATACTTGGTAAGTTCGTCAACTACCACCATGATGACACTCTTTCCTTAAGACTTGGGTAAGCCTGTGATAAAATCCATTGAAACCTCCTCCCAATGTTGACTTGGAATAGATAAAGGTTGTAATAGACATGGGGTCTTAATTATTTCAACTTTATTTTGTTGACAAACCAAACATTCCACCACAAAATTTTGAATATCTGATTTAAGGCCATCAAAAAAAAATTCCTTCTTAACCCTATGGTAAGTTTTTAAAATCCTGAGTGCCCTTGCAAGGGAGAGGTGTGCAATTCCATAAAATTCTTTTGTTTCAGTTGGGAATTCTTACATAGTTATAAGCAATATTTGTACCATAATGAATCACTTTTCCAGCCAAATGTATCAGATGTACTGGGATCTTGTTGTAACTTTTGAATGAAAGCCCATGCTTCTTCATCATTCTTCCATTCATCCCTTGCTTCATTTATCCAATATGGTTGGATAATAGAAATGGCACAAAGCAATGCTTCCTCATCCTCATCCTTTCTTGAGAGTGCATTTGCCACAACATTTTGCTTCCCTTTTTTGTAGATGATTTCAAATTCATAACCCAACATCTTTGTGACCCATTTTTGTTATTCTTCTGAAGATAATATTTGTTCTAAAACGTATTTAAGCCTATCATGATCCATTTTTACCTTGAAGTGTCTTCCCATTAGGTAGGGTCACCATTTCTTAAGTGCATGTAGTATTTCCAGCATTTACTTCTTTTAAATAGCTTTGTGTAAACAATTTCCTTTGTTGGATGACTTTTAAAAGCAATGGGACTTTCTTTTTGCATTACAACAACACCAATTCCATTTCTTGACGCATCACATTCCATAATAAAGGTTTTTGTGAAGTCTGGCGTAGCTGAAACTGGTGCTTGGCACATTTCCTCTTTAATATGTTCAAAGTTCTTCGTTGCTTCTGGAGTCCATGAAAATGCATCTTTCTTCAACAATGTTGTTAGAGGTGCCGCTATTCGCCCATAATTAACAAACTTGTGATAATACCATGTCAACCCAAGAAATCATTGTAGATGCTTTATGGATGTGGGGATCATCCATTCCTTAATGGCTTTAATTTTACTAGGGTATACCTTCACACCCTCATGAGATACAATATGACCCACATATTCCACCTCTTGTACTCCAAAGAAACATTTGGAGCTTTTTGCATATAATTATTTCTCCTCCAATAGTTTGAGCACCCTATCAACATGTTGAACATGATCCTTCCAAGACTTGCTATAGACTAGTATATCATCAAAAAATACTAACACAAATTTTCTAAGGAAGGGTTTGAAAATGGAATTCATAAAACCTTGGAATGTAGAAGGTGCATTGGTAAGGCCAAATGGCATGAACAAAAATTCATAATGACCCTCATGATTTATAAATGTTGCTTTTGGAATTTCTTCAGTCTTCATTCTGATTTGATGATATCATGAACAAAGTTCCAACTTGGTGAAGTAAATTGATCCATGCAATTCATCCAATAACTCATCAATGATAGGAATGAGAAATTTATCTTTAATAGTGAGCTTGTTGAGCTCCCTATAATATGGAAACATGCACCATGACCCGTCCTTCTTGTGCACCAATACTACTAGAGCAGAGAAAGAACTTTGACTAGGTTGAATTATACCAGCCTCTAGCATTTCTATAACCATACGTTCAATTTCACTCTTTTGGGCATAGGGATATCTGTAAGGCCTAATGTTTGGAGGAACACTTCCTGGAATCAAATGAATAGCATGATCATGATCACGAATAGGTGGGATACCTTTGGGAGTCTCAAATATTTTGGAATGATTGCCAAGAATTTCTGGAGATTGGAGAAATAGATTATTTCGATGTGGGAACCTCTAGCAAACATAATTGTGCAATTACGTCTCGTTGTTCTTTCTTTAGAAGATTTGTCTTTCCGTTAGAGATGATTATCTTTCCTGGTTTCCCTGTGATACCCCTTAATTCAAATTCATTTCCTTCCGAACAAAATTTCATTAAAAGTTCCTAAAAATTAAAAGCTATTGTACCCAAGGATTGTAGCCATTGGACTCCTAGTACAACATCAACACCACCCATTGGAATGGAAAGCATTGGGCTATTCAATACATATTCTCCCATGGATAGCTTGATATTATGGCACTTTCCAGAGTAATTTATGGTTCCTCCACTTGCAACCATAACTTGACACTTTGGTGTTGGATATAGGAAGCAATTCAATTCCTTGGCTATATTACAATGAATAAAATTATGGGTACTTCCCGAATCAATCAACACTATTACCTTTTTCTTCTTGATATGCCCTTCTATATTGATAGTTTGAGGAGTGGTAATTCCAGATAATCCATTACAAGATATGGTCAGATTCATTTCTTCTTTCTCTAGGGTTTGTTCCTGGTGTATATCCTCTTCTTTTGATGTTTCTTGTTCCTTTTCTTCCTCCTCTTAACAATCTATGTAAAATAATTTCTTCTCGGCACACTTATGACCTTTAGTGTATTTTTTATCACAACTGTAACAAAGCCATTTTACTCTTTTTTCTTCCAATTGTTGTGGTGTCAACCTTGTAGGTTGTGGAAGGGTAGGGGCAACAACACTTATATATTTATAGTTGTGAGTGGTAGGATTCCTTGTGGCCATAATTTTGCTTTCCATTTTTCTAGCAAATTGAATGCCTTCTCCAATGAATCAGGTTCCCAAAGTCGAACGTCATGTTGGATGTTATCCTTTAAAGTCTCTATGAACATATCAATCCTATGCTCCTTTGGAATATATTTTACCCTTATATTCAATTTTTGGAAGTCCTCAATGTGCTCCATCTTTGAACACTTTTGTTTGAGATTTATCAATTGGCTAAAAAAAGTGCTACTTGTTGTATCCTCATAATGTGCTATCATTTCTTCCGTAAAAATTGCCCAAGTGACAATTTTTTTGCGAGAGAAAAGTCATCGATACCATACAAACTGATTTGGTTCCAAATGTAAAGTTGCAATGCATATCTTTTGCGTGTTTTTCACATTATGGAGATCGAAATAGTGCTCCATCTGTAGTATCCATGTTACGAGATCCTTGCCATCAAACTTCCTCATATCGATCTTTGAAACATGGTGGGTCTTCAATCCACCATTAGATTCTATGAAATCATGATTAACATTTCTTTTGTTCTCCTCATGAGTTTCCTTTCCTACCCTTTTGCCATTACTAATAATTTCTTGTAGCAAAATTTTCAAATCTTCCATGTTTCCTTTAAGTTCTTCTTTTGTACCATCTATCTTAGCTTCCATGTCTGTCATCAAATCTTTCATGTTGCCTTTAAGGTTTTCTTCTATACCACCCATTTTAGCTTCCACACCTTTCTTTAAACCATCCATCTTAGCTTCCATGTCATCCATCTTAGATTCAACGCCATCCATATTAGCTTCAATGCCTTTCTTTCAACTATCCATATTAGATTCTGTTACTTTTTGTGAGAGTGAATTTTGTTGCACTTGGTCTCGTAATTTTGATATATCATGTTGCATTTATTCCTCTTCTTCATGAGTCATGCTAGAGCTTTCAAGTTTCTTACTAGTTGTTTCCATTTTCTTTCTTCAGGGCATCAATTAATGATAATAATGCTTCACTATGCCCTTTTAATTCCTTCAAACTAATTTTTCAAATCAAACTTACGCAAATTAAAAAAAAATTGCACACCTTTTTTCACTTTGCAAGAGCTCGATATTGAATCTATTGTATCTCTATAATTTCGGATCTCCAAGGTATAAAATTGCTTCTTGTGATATCCCTATGAGTCCTCTTTCCAACCCCGCAACTCTGATCAAGATTGGATTCTCCAAAGAAGAGTTATGCCAAATATCCCACGATTACCTAATTATAGACCAGTTCAGTAGAGAGAACTTGTACGAAGTGCCACTTGTCACTTTTTCGACCTTAGGACCGGAAATTGATACACTAAAAACTACAAGCCATTCTCTTTCTATAACTACTTATGAAATTTCAATCTGATTCTCAGAAAGAAATTTATGACGATTTTCCCCAGGTCACCTATTTGAGATATAATTTAGGATCTTACAAAAACGCTAACTTACTTGGATCATATCTCCGAAAATATAGTGAGACAAGATTGAAAATTCGGACCCACGGTTCAGAGGGATTTCAGCTCAAATGTTTTTTTTTTTTTTTTTTAGCTCAGGAAATGTCGCAGAAAAAAAGTTATACCGAAACTTCCACAATGACCTGTTTGGAGCAGCAAATTCCTAGAATCCAAAGCTCTGATACCAAATGTTATGAAACCAACTCACAAAATAGAATAATATATAGATCAACGCCCCAAAAATCAACCTCTTCGAGGGGGCAACCTCTTTTACACTACACAAATGATCAATTCTTGGATGATACAAATGACAAAACCTCTTTTCTATATATAGGAGTCTAAGGGGTCACAATATAATCAAAGCTGACATAACAATAATAATGTAAGGGAACAACAATAACGATAGTGGGCTTCTATGGGGCACAATATGGGGACAATAGGGGCACAACAATATGGGGATAATAGGGGCACAACAATAACAATAAGGGCTACAATGACAATAGTAATGGGGGAATCACTAGTATTATAGGGACCTAACAGTATCCAGGTAGTTTTACACCATGATTTATGCCCCAAAATAAATAACACACAATGTGCACAGGCTGAGCTCATGAGATAGCTCATGGGCCAAGTTGCGAGTGACCATGGGAACAGAATGAGGGTGATTAAGATGTGAGAGGGTAGTTGTAGGCTGAGTTTCAAGCTGATGTTAGGTCCCTATAATACTAGTGATTCCCCCATTACTATTGTCATTCTAGCCCATATTGTTATTTTTGTGCCCCTATTGTCCCCATATTGTTATTAGTGTGCCCCATAGAAGCCCACTATTGTTATTGTTGTACCCTTATATTATTTGTGTTATGTCGGCTTTGATTATATTGTGACCCCTTAGACTCCTATATATAAAAAGGAGGTTTATTCATTTGTATCATCCAAGAATTGTTCATTTGTGTAATGTAAAGGAGGTTTCCCCCTCGAAGAGGCTACATTTTAACTCTTTGATCTATCTCTTTCTTCTATTTTGTGAGCTGTTTGCATAACATTTGGTATCAGAGCTTTGGATTCTAGGGTTTCGGTGCTCCAAACAGGTCATCGTGGCATTTGCGCTATAACTCTTTTTTACTCTTTTTTTTTTTCTTCTGTGACGTTTCGAAAGCTAAAACAAAAACCCATTTGAGCCTAAATCTCTATGATCCTCGAGTCCTAATTTCAGATCTTGTCTCACTCTGTTTGCAGAGATATGATCTAAGGAAGTTATTGTTTTTGCAGGCTTCCGAATTACATCCCAAACATGCGACCTTGGGAAAATCCAGAACTTTATCTCTGAGTATCAGATTGAAAGTTCGTAAGAAGTTACAGAAAGAGGACAGACTGTAGTGTTTTATGCATAATTTTCAGGTCTGAAGGTTGAAACAGTGACACGTGGCACTTCGTACAAGTTCCCTCTACTGAAAAAGTGTATAATCAGATCATCTTGGGTGATTGGGCATAACTCTTTCTTGGAGAATCCAATTTCAATCATACTGGTGGCATTGGAAAGAGGACTTATAGGGATACTGTATTTTGCCATTTCAGACCTTAGAGATATGAAAGTACAGAGACACATCAGATTCAATATCAACCTCCTACAAAGTGAAAAAAGGTGTGTAGTTTTTTTTTAAATTTTGCATAAGTTTGGTTAGAAAAATTAATTTGAAGGAATTCAAAGGGCATAGTGAAACATAATTATCATTAATTGATGCCTCGAAGAAAGAAAATGAAAACACCTAGTAAGCAACCTGAAAGCTCTTACATGACTCATGAGGAAGAGGAAGAAATGCAACATGATATATCAAAATTATGAGACCAAGTGCAACAAAATTCACTCTCACAAAAAGTAACAGAAGCTAAGATGGATGGTTTAAAGAAAGGCATGGAATCTAATATGGATGGCATGGAAGATAAGATGGATGGTTTAAAGAAACACATGGAAGCTAAGATGAATGGTGTGGAAGCTAAGATGGATGGTTTAAAGAAAGGTGTGGAAGCTAAGATGGAAGATTTGAAGACAAATTTGACAAAGTTGCTGCAAGAAATGTTTACCAATGGTGAAAGGGTAGTAAAAAAAAACTCATGATGAGAACAAAAGAAACGTTAATCATGATCTCATAGAATCTAACGTTGGATTGAAGAACCACCATGTTCCAAAGATCGATATGAGGAAGTTTGATGGCAACGATCCTATAACATGGATACTATAGATGGAGCAATATTTAAATCTTCATAATGTGAAAAACACACAAAAGGTATGCATTGCAACTTTATATTTGGAACCAAATCAGTTTCTATGGTATCGATGGCTTTGCTCTCGTAAACAAATTGTCACTTGGGCAATTTTTACGGAAGAAATGATAGCACTTTATGAGGATACAAAAAGAAACATTTTTTTTAGCCAATTGATAAATCTCAAACAAAAGGGCTCAATGATGGAGCACATTGAGGACTTCCAAAAATTCAATATAAGGGTAAGAGATTCCAAAGGATCATAGGATTGATGTGTTCATAAGGACTTTAAAGGATAACATGCAACATGAGGTTCACCTTTGGGAACCTGATTCATTGGAGAATGCATTCAGGTTGGAGGGAAAAATGGAAAGCAAAATTATGGCAACAAGGAAGCCTACCACTCACAAATATAAAGATGGATGTGTTGTTGCCCCTAACCTTCCATAACCTACAAGGTTGACACAAAAACAGTTGGAAGAAAAAAGAACAAAAGGGCTTTGTTACAATTGTGATAGAAAACGCACTAAAGGTCATAAGTGTGCTGAGAAGAAATTATTTTACATAGATTGTGAAGAAGATGAAGAAAAGGAACAAGAAATGTTAAAAGAAGAGGATATACACCAGGAACAAACCCTAGAGAAAGAATAAATGAATCTGACCATATCTTGCAATGCATTGGATGGAATTACCACTCCTCAAACTATTAAGATAGAAGGACATATCAAGAAGAAAAAGTTAATAGTGTTGATTGATTCGGGTAGTACCCATAACTTTATTCAGTGTAAGATAGCCAAGAAATTGAATTACTTCCTATATCCATCACTAGAGTGTCAAGTGATGGTTGCAAGTGGAGGAACCATAAATTTCTCTGGAAATTGCCATAATATCAAGCTATCCATGAGAGAATATGTATTGAATATCCCAATGCTTTCCATTACAATGGGTGGTGCTGATGTTGTACTATGAGTCCAATGGCTACAATCCTTGGGTACAATATTTTTTAATTGTTAAGAAATTTTCATGAAATTTTGTTCAGAAGGAAATGAAGTTGAATTAAGGGGTATTGTAGGGAAACCGGTAAAGATAACCAGCTCTAACGGAATGACAAATCTTCTAAAGAAAGAACAACAGGGCGTAATTGCATAATTATGTTCGCTAGAGGTTCCCACATTGAAATAATCTATTTCTCTAGATCTCCAAACAACCTTGGACAATCATTCCAAGGTATTTGAGACTCCTAAAGGCCTCCCACCTATTCATGATCATGATCATGCTATTTATTTGGTTCCAGGAAGTGTTCCTCCAAACATTAGGCCTTACATATATCCTTATGCCCAAAAGAGTGAAATTGAACGCATGGTTGCAGAAATTCTAGAGGCTGGTATAATTCAACTTAGTCAAAGTTCTTTCTTTGCTCCAGTAGTATTGGTGCACAAGAAGGATGGGTCATGGCACATGTGTCTGGATTATAGGGAGCTCAACAAGCTCACTATTAAAGATAAATTTCCCATTCCTTTCATTGATGAATTATTGGATGAATTTCATGGATCAATTTACTTCACCAAGTTGGATCTTCGTTCAGGATATCATCAAATCAGAATGAAGACTAAAGACATTCTGAAAACAACATTTAGAACTCATGAGGGTCATTATGAATTTTTAGTCATGCCTTTTGGCCAACATTTCAAGGTTTGATGAATTCCATTTTCAAACCCTTAGAAAATTTTTGTTAGTATTTTTTGATGATATACTAATCTAGAACAAGTCTTGGAAGGATCATGTTCAACATGTTCATAGGGTGCTCAAACTATTGGAGGAGAAACAATTATATGAAAAAATCTCCAAATATTTCTTTGGAGTACAAGAGGTGGAATATGTGGGTCATATTGTATCCCATGAAGGTGTTAAGGTAGACCCTATAAAAATTAAATCCATTAAGGAATGGAAAATCCCCACATCCATAAAGCATCTGTGAGGATTTCTCAGGTTAACAGGGTATTATCACAAGTTTGTTAAGAATTATGGGAGAATAGCAGCACCTCTAACAACATTATTGAAGAAAGATGCATTTTCATGGACTCTAGAAGCAATAAAGGCCTTTGAACATCTTAAAGATGCAATGTGCCAAGCATTGGTATTAACTACACCGGACTTCACAAAAACCTTTATTGTGGAATTTGATGCCTCAAGAAATGTAATTGGTGTTGTTTAAATGCAAGAAGAAAGACCCATTGCTTTCGAAAGTTGTCCAATCAAAGGAAATCATTTACATAAAGCTATTTATGAGAAGGAAATGTTGGCAGTACTACATGCACTTAATAAATGGCAACCCTACCTAATGGGAAGACACTTCAAGGTAAAAATAGATCATGATAGTGTTAAATAATTTTTAGAACAAAGATTTTCTTCAGAAGAGCAGCAAAAATGGGTCACAAAGATGTTGGGTTATGACTTTGAAATCATCTACGAAAAAGGGAAGAAAAATGTTGTGGCAGATGCACTCTCAAGAAAGGACAAGGATGTGGAAGCATTGCTTTGCACCATTTCTATTATCCAACCAGATTGGATAAATGAAGCAAGGGATGAATAGAAGAATGACGAAGAAGTGTGAGCACTCATTCAAAAGTTAAAACAAGATCCCATTACATCTGATACATTTAGCTGGAAAAACGATTAGTTATGGTACAAAAATCACTTATACATATGTAAGAATTCCCAAATCAAACAAAAGATTCTTATGGAATTGCACACTTCTCCCTTAGGAGGGCACTTGGGATTTTTAAAAACTTACCACATGGTTAAGAAGGATTTTTTTTTGGGATGGCCTTAAATTAGATATTCAAAACGTTTGTGGCAGAATGTTTGGTTTGCCGACAAAATAAAGCTGAAACAATTAAGACCCCAGGTCTATTACAACCTTTATCCATTCCAAGCCAACGTTGGGAGGAGGTCTCAATGGATTTTATCACAGGTTTACCCAAGTACGAAGGAAAGAGTGTCATCATGGTGGTAGTTGATAGACTTACCAAGTATGCACACTTTTGTGCATTATCTCATCCATTTAAAAACAATACATTTTCTACTACATTTATGGAAACAATTCAAAAGCTACATGGAAACCCAAAGATTGTTGTAAGCGATAGAGATCCCATTTTCATTGGAAATTTTTGAACAAAATTATTTTCTTGTCTCGGTACTCGGTTAGCTCATAGCTCATATTATCATCATCAATCTAATGGGAAAACTGAGATAATAAACAAATGTTTGGAAGGATATCTTCCTTTCTTTGTATTTGATAAATAGACACAATGGGTCAAATGGTTTCCTCTGGCTGAATGGTGGTATAACACTTCCTTCCATACTGCAACAAAAATGACCCCATTTATGGCACTTTATGGATATCATCCACCATCTATCACATCATATTTAAGAGAAAATTCTAAGGTTCAAGCAGTGGAAGATCACATCGAGCATCAACAATGAGTTCTCAAACTCTTAAAGGATAACCTCACTTTGGCGTAGAATAGAATGAAACAATGGGAAGATTAGCATCAAAACGAAAGAAGTTTTGATGTAGGTGACTAGGTATTCCTATGGCTACTACCATATAAACAAATGTCCCTCAAGCATGCTAATAAGGATAATAAATTATCACCAAAGTATTATGGTCCATACAAGGTGTTGCAAAAGATTGGTACTATGGCATACAAATTGGAGCTTCCTACAGCTTCCTGAGTGCACCCAGTTTTCCATGTTTCATGCTTAAAGAAGGTTATAGGTGACAAGCTCCTAGTTCAAACAATATTGCTAGAACTTGACGAGGAAGGAAAAATCATATTGGAACCTGAAGTAGTCACAGAAACAAGAACTCAACAACTACGAAATCAATCAATTTCAGAGTATCTTATCAAGTGGAAGAACTTACCCGCTGAAGATTCCACATGGGAGGATGAGAATTTTATACAGAAGCATCGTAAGCATTGAGGAAAACACTTTTTTGAAGGAGAGGGGCATGTTAGGTCCCTATAATACTAGTGATTCCCCCATCACTGTTGTCAATGTAGCCCTTATTGTTATTATTTTGCCCCTATTGTCCCCAAATTGTTATTAGTGTGCCCCATAGAAGCCCACTATTGTTATTGTTGTACCCTTATATTATTATTGTTATGTCAACTTTGATTATATTGTGACCCCTTAGACTCCTATATATAGAAAGGAGGTTTAGTCATTTGTATCATCCAAGAATTGTTCATTTGTGTAATGCAAATGAGGTTTCCCCCTCGAAGAGGCTATGTTTTAAGTCGTTGATCTATCTCCTTCTTCTATTTTGTGATTTGGTTGCATAACAGATGAGCTACAGGCTAAGTTTCTAAAGGGTAGCTCATTGGATGAGCCATTCGAGTTCAACAAGATAAGATTTATTTCTTAACAATATAGCAAAGGATCAGTGTAATTCATGGGTTTTTGTCAGCAATGGGTAATATTGGACAATGAGCTCATGCCCAATCCAATAATATCACATGGGTGAAGAAGGGAATTTTCGCTTGTGAGCATGCGATCTCAACTCTTATCTCATCGGTGTCAGTGACCTTTTTTCTTACCCATTGAGTAGTTTCACATAATGCTCTTGAAGTCTTTTCATTTTGACCTGGGTTCGATGACCATGGGCAACGACTCACAAGCTGAGCTGCGAAAAACCACTACTGACCACCTGCATTCTCCACGAGGAAAAAGGACAAAGTCGAGGGTCAAAGTCAAATTTACATAAATCTCTTGAATTTATTATTTACTAGTCTTAATAACCTAGGTCTTAATTTCACAATAAACCTTGTAGTTCATTTATAAAATAGTAGCTCTATTGTTAATGACTATAAATTCTCAGGTTTCATGAAACCATTCTATTTGTACAATGAATTAACCATGGGTCCTCAACCTCATTTCTTCCTTATATAGTGCCTATTACTTTCTTACAATGAGAATGTGAATCAAACAGGGTGAGATAGAAGGAGAAGAATGCTATGTTATGTTGCAAAATTGTCATGAACTAGGTAGATATTCAATTTTTTATTGCCTTTCACCTCTATTTTTCCCTCTTCAATTAATAAAACTTAAACTCTCAAAATGAAAAACCTCATAATGTATAGAGGAAAACTTGTTTCTTATACACCATTAGGGAGAAATGAGCTCAAAATTTGCTTACAAAGTCATCTTTTGGGAGACTGATGGGAGCCATCTTATTTATTGGCATTTTCTCACTAGTTCTATTAACTTAAGGCTTAATTATTTTCTTAGGGGTCACTATTTTTACTTAATCCCACAAAAATAAGGCCATGCCTATTAATTCCAATTGAAAAACTATTAACTTCTATACTTGATTACTTTTCCTTTTGAGCATTAATTTTTCAATTCTAGATGGGTGGCTTGCATGAGATGATGTTGTTGTTGTAGTGAAACTTTTTCATGTGCCAAATAACAATATTCATAATAGAAATTATAGATATTACTCAGATATATTGTAGAAAGAAATTTTGTTGCAATGGGAATAAACAATATGAACTAGAATATTATACATTTATTGATACGAAAGCCATGTTCATCTACCTCTTCAAGGGAGAAACCTCCAACAAAGTAGATTTTATATTGTAAATTATTTTCAAGCCATCTCTTACAATGTTTCTACATCTTTATATGGTTCTTTCTATCCTCTAAGAACATTCTAGAGAAGGAGCTTTCTAGTCAGAGGAACCTTTTAGTAAGCCTTCTTACAATAATCTAATACATGGGCATTATTTACTAATGAAAACAATACATAGTAGTTTGTCTACTTAAGTGGGTTAGGACCCTAACAATATTTGAACCTTTAGACCTTCAAACCCTTTGAGCTACGAACCTATGAATTATTTAAAAGAGCCTGTTGATACCTCGAAAATCGCTGCAACAACATCGGGGATAACCACCCGGTCCGGACCTTAGTAAAGCTCCTTTTCCGTTTGGAATAGTGGCTCCGACTGGGGATAATGGGACCAGTTTCCCAAAAGTTGATAAACGGGATGAATGGATGATTTATAAAACTAAGCTAGCGATGGGTGAATAACTAAATCTATTGACAAGAATAAAAAGAACTATAACCTATCCCGGGAATCTATTGAGCTTTAGAGTGTAGCGTTTGATGGTCTATGTCTAAAGACAGGCATATAGATGACTCCATTTATCAGACATAGATTTTAACTTATTCAAGATTTCTGTACATAAATAGTTAAACAGAGCGGTTAAAGCGATATTACCACACTCATCATTTATATTATTGACATAAACATGATTAAAAGGAAAGCATTTCATAAAACATCCAATAGTGGAATGAATACAGATCTACTGTTACAGCGCATGCATATAATCAACAATAGCAATGGATAATCAAATAACAATTCACATAACAGGAATGAATTCAGACATAGATAGAAATACCATATGAGCTGCTTTAACACTCCCGATATCAATCGCTACTTGTAATTATTTCTTCAATGCAGAAACATTCATAACAACGACAATAGTGCACAATTGCATAAAAAAGCTTCTTTGCTGAATTAAGAAAGACTGGTCCAGTTTCATAAAAGAATATTGACTGAAGCACAATAGTGCAAACATCAGTCTTTAAGTCTGGTACAAAACTTTACGACCCTTTCCAAAACAATGAAAGGGTCTATAAATACTAAATTAATCTAAATATCTATTAAACTAAAATGCAACTAAATCGGTATCAATAAATTTTGCTCCCATTTTCCTCAGCGATCTGGCAATTGGCGGCATGATTCATCAGGTAGGCTGCTTGCCTTTAAATCTGAGCTGACTTATCGCAAGCATTGGCTCTACTTCCGAAGGTTTGTTGAGGTGCGAACTGAGCTGGGCGGCATAGGTGGCATCCTGAATATCGGGAATTATACACCCGATTGCATCTGTTAAACACTTAAGGGCGGCTCGCTGTGTGTGCGGCTTAATCAGGAAAAGCCAATATGCATCCATAGTTAAACTATTAATCCCAGCGATTAATCTCCCTTTCTCCTCTAAATCAGGATAGCATGATTGTTCCAATGTATTTGTTGTTGTCATCTTTCCTGGTGTACATTGGGAAATCATATTTGCTAAGTAGAGAGTGTTGTTAACTAGATCAACCAGATTGCTGGAAGTTAATTTACATCTTGAAGCTGCCCTTTCTGCTTTCATCACCTGAGTGTGCCATTCAGTGAAAAGTATGTCATTATATGTTTCTGAAATCTTGGGCAAATTTGCTTCTCTCCCTTGATCAGAATCTTGCCAGTCAAGATATCCAGTTATGATCTCTTCGGCCTGGTCTAACTCATTCCTGGCCTTCTCTACCTACTGATTTATGGATGTCGTTAGCTCACACAATGGCTATGCCTGAGTGATTTGTTGACACAGGAGCCTAATTTGGGATATTAAGGCAGTGTTTATTTGCGCTGCTTCTGCTCTGAATTCACCCACCTGTTGAGCGCCCTTTATCTTTTCGAGCTGCGATGACAATTGAGCGATTTGCTCATCTTTCGTTTTCATCATTTGCTCGTTTGCTGCCCTTAATTGTGCCACTGCCTCCGATAATTCCTTCTGTTTCTGGATTGCGTTTTGGTCGACCCTTTGCTTTTCTGCCTGCAATTTCTGATTTAATTGACTATTCAATTGTTGTTGTGTCGACAACTGCTGCTCCGCCTGCTCTGCCTTCTGCTTTGATTCAGCCAACTCTGTCTGTAATGCGAAAATTTCTTGGTCCTTAGTTTTTAGTAAAAGACTTAACTCCAATGCCTTGTCGATTGTTGCTGCCGAATAGGCTCCTGCATACTGTGATAGTTTTGTCAGGTCATCGGAGGGGTCGAATTCCTCTTTCCAAACCACGCTGCCCGTAACAGTTTGTTCTCGGAAAAGGGAAGGTTGAGCAATCCTCCTTCTTTTCCTTTTTATGATCCTTTGTTACAACCGGGGGTTCCTTTGACTGTTGCCGAAAAGGCTCGCTTGATGATGTTGCCAGGTTTGTTGCTAGTAAATCTAGAGGTAGAGTTTGCAACCTCTGTTCTCTAAGCTTATTAAACTCAGTGAGCCCTTCATCATTATATTTCATTCGAGCGAGTTCTTTAGCCTGACCTATTGTTTCGGCTGCAACGAATAGGTCGTCAAACATATCTTCTTTGTGCTCAAATTTTGTCAATTTGGCCTATTCCAGTGCATTGTAGGCAACTTTCTTTGGATCATATGGCCTGTTTGGGATAGTTTCCAGAGTTAAAGATTGAATCTTTGTGGCTTCCTTTTCTGCATGTTTGAGATCATGCAGAGTATAGACACCACACCTCAAGGGAAAAGAGGGCCAGCCCCTCTTCTTTTCTTTCTTGAGAGTCTGTGTAACACTCTCAGCCATAATTTGATAAGCGATTTCTCTTGCTAGTAGTTTATCTGGTATATACAAAGGGAGAACATGTGGGTTGGCTTGGCTACCGAAAACTCTTATGTAGGTAAATCTCTCCTCTCCAAACCAGCTTGCTACCGCTGTTATATCAAACGAAGCTTGATAGGAAATCTTGGGAATGGGTTTATCAAAAATAGAATAATGAATAGGCACCATAAAGCCATTGCAGATTTGGTACAGATGGTGCTTGTAAGAGGACTTCCATAGTTTCTGATGGTATATGTGGATAGCCGTGGGATCTTGTGGCGTCCACCTCCAGCCGAGCACGGGAAATTCAGAATTGAAACATAGTGTATCTAAGATATATGCACTGTAATAGAATGGGGGAATTTTCCTTTCAGTGACGACAGTCTGATGTCTAAAATCACACACAGCTTGTGCTAATTTTTCAGAAAGGATGGTGGCCCAATCCATAATTATACCGTTTACAGCTGCCTCCATTAGAGGAACCATCTCTATGGTAAAATTAGCAGAGTCATGCAATCCCCATAATCTACACATCATTATTCCCGCATAGCAATAAGGAGAAGCAAGAGAATCAACCGAGTACTTACCGGAAGATTCGTGTTTGTGTTTTGCTGGATTTTGTCTCCAATCCTGGATGGGTTCGGATTCAACTTCATTTTCGCTTGCAAACTTCTCCAGGAACGCTTTATTATATATCTTCTCCGGCTCGGGCAAATGATACATTTGCCTTAGATCATCCGGCCTGAACGATTCGAAGATTCTTCCATCTCTGGTGCTGAGAGTTCTATCCAAGATTGGGATTTCTTGAATCGCCCACCGCACTACGTCTGTGTATGGGAGAATTTGCTCCCTGGCTGCTATTCTGTGAAGGAAAGAGTCGGCTAAATCTTTGAGAGTACAATCAGACTTCCGAGTAGGATCCGCAGTAGCTTCTGTTACTGTCTTTACTGGTTCTTCGGCTTCAATTAGGTTGTAAGTGCCTTTCCAAGTAACTCTGGTGAGACCCGTGTGTTATCACCTAGAACTGTAGTCACATGTACATAAATTGTGTCCATAATTTCATTGTCAAAAATGGGTGTCAAATGGTTGTTGTCTTATGTTTACTACTTAGGGGTCATGTTTTTCAATGATATTGATGAGATTCATTTTCAAAACCGTTAGTCATCCTCCATCATGATTGATTAAGACATGTCTTATCTCGTATATGTCATTTGTCCTTTTCGCAGTTTCGCAGCGCAGTTTGATTGGTTGATTTTGAAGCGCAATAATGTTTTAGCCTTTTCGTAGCGCCAGCCATTTCGCAGCACATGTCGCTAAGTTATAACTGTCTGCGCTACGAAATCGCGGATTCGGGGATTTTGCAGCGCAGATCCTTAAAATATCATGTCTGGGGATGAGTCATTGTGTCCGTCCAGTTATTGTCAGTTGGCGTACATTCTAAACACTTACGAGCCATCATTCCACCAATAGGTTCATAGTCATGTGCATTAAGTCCATTCGAATGTTTTTTTCATGCATAGTTGTGTCATGATGTTCTGTTAACATTACATGAAGTGGCCAGCTTATATGTTAAGATATTTGAATTGAAATGAACCCGAGTTTCTTCTTCAAAGGAGTTGCATTTCAAGCGAGCCTGCGTTCTAAAATTTGAACTTGCTTTTTGAGTTGAGGCTGCCGGTGTTTCTCTGTGCAAAAGATTTCAAAGCGTAATGGAGAAGAAGGAGCATCGGTCTGGAAGGTGTCAGAGGGTAGAGCCCGAAGGATTGGACCTGGCATTGAGGGATGAAGGTGTTAAAAAGGCCTTTAAAGACGCTGGTTGCTGGAGTTTCTGTGAAAAGCTGAAGGGAGGTCACACTCAGGTAACAAAAGAGTTTGCCTTGAATTTTACAGGCTTAAGTTCCAAGGTATCTATGTTAGAATTCCCAGTATCTCCAGAGGTTATTGCTAGTGTAACTGAGATTCCCAGAGGAGGGCAGGAGTGGTTTAAAAATTTCAAATTTGATATGAGCCCCTGTAAAGAATTCTTGAAAGAAGTCTATGTGAATGAAGATTTAACCAAGGTTGTGCCTAGAAGTTATGTTAAGGAGAGTTATGCTATGCTTCTTACTTGTATTCAAAAGTATTTAACTTGTGAGGGTAGATATAACAAAGTTTATTCCTATCATTTCAAGTTGTTGCTGCATTTTACGGGTAAAGCATCTATAGACCTCCCATTTTACTTGTTTCGTAGCCTCAGCAAGATGTGTGATAAAATCCAATTGAGGAAGGATGATTGTGAGACATCATTGTTTCACCATGGCCTAGTTAAACTGTTAGTGCTGGATGGTTTGCAGAAGATTGGTAGGGATTGGAATTCTTTCATCTATATGGCCGGTTTCCAGAGTAAGACAGGCCTCACCCCACAGCCACTTAGAGAAAGAGAAGAATCAGTGGAGGAACCTACTATTGCTGAGCTTAGAAAGGAGGCTAGGGAGAAAAAGAAGGTTAAATCTCAGTTGAACAAACCAGTCAAGCCCTTGGTTATTAAAGAGCCATCTCAGCCACCTCAGTCATCATCAAAGGAAAAGGTCAAGCACAAGAAAGAGGTACCTGGATCAGCTGGGTCTGAAAGTGTATC
This sequence comes from Pinus tabuliformis, assembly GCA_031772625.1. Lineage (NCBI taxonomy): Eukaryota > Viridiplantae > Streptophyta > Pinopsida > Pinales > Pinaceae > Pinus > Pinus tabuliformis. The sequence continues at coordinate 24,745,787 of CM062816.1, forward strand.
AAGAGTTAAAACAAGAGGTCAATTAAGCAAAGAGAAGGGCAAATCAGTAGCTGTGGAGGAAGGTCCAATTTCAAAGGCCAGCCTAAGTGATTTACTTGAGGCTATTGAATTTGAGCAGGAAGAACCAGTTCATCTTGAACCCATGCATATTGACTTGACCCAATCTTCTCCTGAGAGCACTAAGAAATCAAAAGCTTCAAAGAGATTAAGGTTTGATGAGCCTAGTGAGGAGTTTATGTTCAAGCCAAGAAGGCCAGTTACAAGGAAACAAATTAGAGAAGCTGAGAAAGTGCATAAAGGAGAAGAAGCTGTAAAGGAGAAAGTGCATAAAGGAGAGAAAGCTGTAAAGTCACCCAGTACAGAGGTAATTGAAGTATTGACCAAAACGGTGGAGGCAGTCAAACATAAAGACAAGAACAGAAAGGTTATCATCACCCAAGGAGGAAATGTGATTGCCATAAAGAATCAAGTGGGAGCAGCCAAAGAGGAAATTGTCAAAGCAAAGAATGTGATTAAGGAGCGTGCAGTTAGGTATGCCAACTATAGAAAAGCTGTGTTAAAGGGTAGCAGAAGCCTAGTGAGTCATGTAGATTCAGTGGCTGATGTATATACCTGGACGGTTCCAGCCCTCAAACAAGCTAAACATATCAGGAAAATGAACATGACCCTGAGAGCTAAAAACAAAGCTTTGAAGAAGGAGATTGCAAATTTGAAGACACAGCTAGGTCAACTAGCTCACTGATTTGAGGAAAAGGTGATATTCTTAGTTTTGGTCAATTTTGTTTAAGTTCCACTATTTTGAGATTACCTAAGTCTTTGACACCTGTAGAAGAAGTTTGAAAAGTCATAAGTTCAAACAAAAGACGCTTTAGTGCAAATGTACTCTGTTTTAGCAAAAACAGCAGTTTCGTAGCGCGCTACGAAACTGCTGTAGGTGCTGTTTTATAAGAAAAACAAAGAGTTTAATGATGAGGTCAGCAAATTTTTGAAGGAAATGCCTCAAGAACATAATGGAGACCATAAAAGACTCTCCTAGCTATTCAGAGAATGACAGATGTACATTTTGGGAAAGGTGAAATATTTTGTTTTTAGCTAAAGCTTCGTTAAAGGTACTTTATGACCGAATTGTTAGGGTTCTGGTTAAGGTTACCAGAGATTTTGGTTTGTAAACCTGTTCAGTCCACAAGGCTTCCAGCTCATTGGAGAGTATGGTGATATGCGTTGTTTTTGAAGAATTAAAGAGAGGGGAACATGTTCTTTAAGTAGTGAAGAATGATGGGAGACAAGGACCGTGAAAACATGGCACTTATCTTGATTGATTAATGAGCCATCTACGCAGCCAGTATCCAAAGCCAGCTTGTTCAGTGTATTCTCCTCCAAGATATCTCGACCAAAACAGAAAAAAGACATGTGTCAAAGAGTCAGGAAGGAAGCATGATATGAGGAGGACAGATTTTGAGTTTTGAATAAATTAGGACCCTTTGTAGTTACAGTTCAGCAATTATGTAATTAATGAATTAGTTACACAGTAGATAGGGATAGTTAATAACAGCCTTCGATGCTCCCCTCATGCTGGAGGAGGAAGCTCGAGGTGGTTAAGCATGTATTCCTATATATGGATCAGACTTGGATGTAATTGAGGTTGGATGTTTTGAAAAAGAACAAGTCTATTTTGGTTTATGTAAAGCAGATTTCAGTAATGCAAACAGCTGTTGTTTCTTCTCAGGATTCTCAATAGATCTTATTGTTCAAATGTATGGTGGTTTATTCTCTTAATGTTCTTTTACAGTCTTGTTATGGCATAATCACTCAGAACTCATGTATCATGCTCTGACTTCCTGTATGCTTTGGCAAACTGTGTTTTATGTAAGTTGTGTTTGAACATTAGATGTAAAGAGCCCTGATTTCTATGAAAAGATGGTGTTTTTGTTTGCTGAGATGTGTGAGACTCAATAAGCCCAATGGGAAACAATTTGATATTTGTCCAGCCAGCTTATTTTCATGTGTTTTTTAAAGAGTTAGCCATCTTTCCTTGTCATTAGTCCATATTCATAATCTGTGAGAGAGCCCTCTCTGACTAAGGAGGCTAAACCTTAGTCTAAAGCCTGGTTTGAAACAGTTACACAGAGTCTTGCTGATTGGCAGCCTTCAGTACCTGATTTTGTGATAACACCATGCATGTAGTATCAGATATTAAGCCCTTCTTCTTGTCCACGAGAGCTTGTCCTGCAGCTGGTGTAGTGGAAGCGCCTGCGGTCTTCTTAGATTTCTTCCCCATCTTGTTTGAGCTTCCTTCTATGGATGAATTCTGCACAGCGGCGAGAATAAACGTAACACAGAGATATGCTAATTGAAAATCCAATACGGGAAAGATATATCAATCGAAGTGTGCTGAGAGATTAACTCTTAAAAATGGATGCGGATCCAATCCATGGGAAGATCTTACAGATATATTAAATGGCCGTTTAAGGCCTGCCATCCCTTAAATGCTCATTACACCATTATTCGGCTGAATGACTCGCTTAAGCGTGCTATGGATATTTTGGCGGTTGAGTGCAGGTGATGGATTATTTAAGAGATCAAACTTTAAATACGAATGTATCATAATATCCCTCCATTTAACGGCTTTTTGAAATCCGTGCTATATCGCAATCGGGCATCGGGAACACTTTAAATCTTTATGTTGGCAATTTTGAAACGCCGATCGCCGATAGCGATATCGCATCGCATCGGGAGAATAGGTGTTATATAAACATACGGATAGCATACCCCCGACCGCCGATAGCGAAATCGCATCGCATCGAGGGTAGAATCTAGGCGCCTTATTATTATACATGGGATATCGCCGATTGCCGATTGCGAAATTGCATCGGAACGGGGTGAATGACTTAAGGTGCTTATTTTGTATATAAAGTATCGCCGATTGCCGATTGCGCATCGCGTCGGGACTAATGGCATGGGGTGCTTTATGATGTGCATGGAGTTTTGCCGATAGCCGATAGTGATATCGCATCGGCGGGATCCCTTATGTCACTTATTTGCGTCTTTTATGTCATTGCGATATGCGATCTCGCGATCGATTTATCGCAATGATAAAAGATTGTTATATTTGATTCAATATGGGTTTTTCAAAAGGTTTTATATAATGCCTTAATTTGGTTTGCGGACCTTTTACAAGTAATGCAATATTGATACCAATTGACTTCTAAAGGGACCCATTTCACATAATAATTTTGTAAATAAAATGTTATGAAATGGGGGGTTGTTGTGGAGCACAACAATTGGCGATTCGCTGGAAGAAATAGTTATCTCTGAAAAGTATAGAAATACTTAAACTTTTTCAAAAATAGAATTCTAATCAAAGGGGAAAATTCTAATATAACTAGGTATATATGTATTCCAAGTGAAATGAATCTATTTTTGCTAATTTCCTCTCTTGTTTAAGAAAATAGATACATTCTAAGTTTTAAATGAGTCTCTATGGGTTTATAATGGTAAAACAAAAAACTTCTCCAAATCAGCTTTTAAAGTGAACTCCTCTGTCATAGGTAGAGCCTCTGCTGCCAGCAAACGTTTATAGTTTCGACAGGGATACCTTTTAACCATGTTATTGTCCATTGTTCCATTCAATTAAGAGTGCGATTAACAGAATGAATTCAAAACATGTTTTCATATTTTGTATTTCATTTCCTTTTCTGTTGTTGATAAGACAAAAAGCCATTGTCCTGGTTTGGTGGCCAGCTGTTGACAATGCCATTCACTGGTAGTAGTCTAACTGAACAAGCTGGCTCGTGATGAGACCCCTTGTCTTGTAATTTCAAGCCATTACCCTGTTTTGGTATGCAGTATTGGTAATGTCAGTTAAACTATTTCCCTATGAACATGGTAAGCAGGCTTGCAATAAGACCTCTTATCTTTAATATCAGATATTTTAGAATTACACTCCGAGTAATCATAAACTTTAGTGAATGGGATGAACAATCTTCTCCTTAAGAGTTAATGGATGACAGGGTAAGAGTTGAAGATGCTGAAGTTGGATTGGCTTCTATCTTGATATTGATAACCTTTTGAGACGAATTTGAAAACAGAGAATGATTTACAATACTTTTAAACTTTGAAAGGAATTCACAAAACTTGAACTGTAGTTTCAGAATACAATGATACCTAATTTCCTAGAAATTACCCCATTTGGTTAAGAGTTCTATTATTTTAAAAGCAAATATCGCTGCACTCCTATAGATCAAATTTTCAAACACAACAAAGGTCAATAGTAGATACCTTACAACATTATTTTCTACGAATCCTACAAACTATAAAAATCTATCAAACTAGAAGGAGAAGGGGTTACCTCCTCAATTAAAGAATTTCTTCAAGATAAGGCCATTAACAGGGAGAGAATCTCTCAACCCTGATAAGTCTTGCAATATAAAGGTCGAATGGCCTATCTTTTCACAGATCTGAAATGGTCCAAGCCACATCTTCTGAAACTTGGTATGTTTACCTTTATCCTCATGGGCTTTGTCCCATTTCAGAACTAAATCACCGACTTGGAATTGTTTTGAACCGGATGAGACTGAATCAAAAGCTGCCTTAATGACTTGCTGATGTTTGGCATGAATAACCCTGGCTTTTTCTCTTTCCTCTTCTAATTTTAGAATTTGGTCATGTCTAAGCTGAACAGAAGAGGAAGGACTTTCCTCAATGAACTGTACTAGGGCTAAAGAAGGAAGAACAAGATTTGTGGGTATTACTGCTTCTTTTCCATACACAAGATTGAAAGGAGAAGATCCTATAGAAGCTTTTTGTGTTATCCTATCAGCCCATAATGCAAACACTAAATATTTGTGCCAATTTTATGATTCTGTTCGATAGTTCGCTTAATGATTTTGATCAGATTTTTATTAGTAGACTCTGCTAAACCATTACCCTGGGGATAGTAATTAGCAGAATATTTTAATTTAAATCCTCTTTTAATAGCGAAATCAAACATAGCATTGCCTGAAAAGTAAGATGCATTATCAAAAACAAGAGCATTTGGGACACCAAACCTGGTAATGATGAATTGATCTATGAATTCAATGATTGCTTCAGAATTTGCTGTCTTTAAAGGGATTGCCTCCACCCACTTAGTAAAATAATCGGTAGCGGTAAGGATATACTTATGCTGTTTGGAAGATGGTGGAGTAATCTCCCCAATGATGTCCAATCCCCATTGGTCAAATGGTTGTTCAATGTTGACTGGTTGTAGAGGGAAAGCTGATTTACGTTGTCTTCCACTAGCAGTTTGACAATTGAGACATTTCCTTACATACTCGTGGGCATCTTTAAATAGAGTAGGCCAATAGTAACCAGCATGAATAATTTTGTGAGTTGTTGTATCAGCTCCAAAATGTCCTCCCGCTGGTCCATCATGTAACTCCTGCAAAACCTTTTGGGCTTCAGGTTTCTCAAGGCATCTTAACAAGATAGAATCATAATTCTGCCTAAATAGCACGTCATCAATAATTGTAAAATTATTTGCTTTCAACCTAATGGCCCTTTTGTTCTTGTAAGATAAGTTTGGAGGTGCATAGCCATTCTTTAAATAAAAGATTAAATCTGCATATTGTGATTCAGAATCAGTAACACTTATCTGATTGATTTCTTCAGTTTTCTTTGTATCGCTTGATTCTGGAATGTTGGATGCTCCTGCCAATATCCTGCAAAAACCTTGGCCCCTAACAATATTTGCTGGCCTAATTTCTAAGTCATACTCTTGAAGCGCTGTGACCCAATTTGCCCTTTTTTCACCTAATTCTTTTTGGATTAATAGTTGCCTAACTGCTGGGAAAGGAACTATAACTTTTGTGTGGGTTTTCAGAAGGAAGGGTCTATAATGCTTCACTGCTTTAAATACAACAAAGGCTTGTTTTTCTACATCGGAGTAATTCAATTCAGCACCCTGAAGATTTGAGCTAAAAAACGAAATGGGTGCTTCCAAATTGTGATCATTTAGTTGCGTGAGTACTGCAGCATAAGACAAGTCGGATGCAATCGTATACAATGTAAAATGATTAGAAAAATTTGGAGTATTCAAGGCTGGGGCATTGATTATTGATTGCTTGATTAGATCAAAAGCTTCCTTTTCTGCTGATCCCCACTTAAAGACTGCATTCTTCTTAATCATTGTCTGAAGTGGCAAAATAATTTGAGAAAAATCTGGAACAAATCTTTTAACAAAATTGATCTGGCCTAAAAATGACTGCATCGACTTTTTATTGTGTGGGAAAGGGATTTCAGAGATTTCTTTGATCCGATCAGGATCGATATAAATGCCATCTTTGGACACAATAAAACCCAAGAGTTTTCCTTGATCAAGAGCAAAGAAAGACTTTTTAGGGTTAAGAGAAATACCATATCTTTTGCAACGCTGAAAGATTTGATTTAGGTCATGCAAATGATTATACCTCTCCTTAGAGAATACAGTAATATCGTCTAGATAGACGACTACTGTTCTATTAATTAACCCTCTAAAAGCTATATCCATAGCGCTTTGGAATGTCGCTCCTGCATTTATAAGTCCGAAAGGCATTTTCTGATATGCATACGTTCCCCATTTTGTTCTGAATGTGGTTTTAAGCTGGTCATCAGGATGAACCAGAACTTGGTTATATCCTGAAAAACCATCAAGAAAGGACATCAATTCAGAGCCTGCTACCGATTGGAGAATTTGCTCCATAGTAGGTAATGGGAAATTGTCCTTCAAGCTCGCTTTGTTCAAATTTCTGAAATCAATACAAATTCGAATGTCGCCATTTTTCTTTCTGACTGGCACCATATTAGAGACCCAGTTTGAGTGTCGGACAGGAAAAATAATCTTAGCCTTCAAGAGTTTGTTAAGTTCCGATTTAATCTGGCTCTCCAAATTTGGATGTATTTTTCTTAACTTCTGCTGAATCGGTTTCTGATCGGGAAGCATAGGAATGGTATGCTGGATAATGGATGTATCATAAGTCTTCAAATCATCATATTTCCAAGCAAAAACCTGTTTATTTTTTCTTAACAGTTTGATGAATGCCTCCTTCTCTTCTAAGGAAAGTCCTAATCCTAAATTAATATTTTGAGGGGCATGCTCAGTACCTAGATTTATCAATTCGAACCTAAGGGTAGAACTTTGGAGCTTTGCATTAATTACAGGTTTAAACCTGTCTTTGATATCATAAAGATCTTCCAGCTTTACCACAGGCTTAGGAATTGCATTTTCCTGAGGTGTCTCTCTCATTTGGGAGTCATGCTCATTTTCCTCAATAATTTGATCGTCATAGGACTTTTCAGAAGTTAGAAATTGTAAAATATCCTCATCATGGTTGAATACTCTCCAATTAGTGACATTGTCGGGAATTGAAGGCCTAAAAATCAATTCTACGGAAAATCTATCTAGGCTGTAGTCTTCAGAAGGTAGAAGCTTGGAAGCTACATTGGCTAGGAGATCGGCTGCCGAGTTTTGGGACCTGGGGATGGAGGAAATGTTGAACGCGGAAAAGTGCGAAGTAAGTTCTTGTACTAGCGATTGATAGTGCTTGAGGTGATTTGATAGACAATGAATTGCATTCCTCACCTGTTTAACAATAATTTCAGAATCGCCATATACTTTCAAGTATTGCACTTTAAGACCGATCGCTTTATACAATCCCTGGACTAAGGCTTCATATTCGGCTGTATTGTTAGTGCATTCAAATTCCAGTCTACAGGACAGCATTGTCCTTTCTCCTCGTGGACTAACCAAAATGCAACCTGCTCCTGAGCCCTCGCTGGACTTAGAGCCATCAAAATATAAAGACCAAAATAAAGAAGTATTAACAAAAGTATTTACAGTTTTCTCAGCATCATTGAAACATCTAGACTTATCGGTTTGTGAAAAATTTTCAATCTGAGATGTAAAATGATTGACTGAAAAAGGAGATGGTTGGGCAAAAAAGTTGCCAAAGAATGACTCTGACAAATAATTCCCCAAAATGTTGTTGTTGAACGCTACAGGTTGGTTTTCTTGCTCAAATTCAGTAACTGTATGGGTCATATGTTTCTCTCGATCAATCCTTATTTGATTTGGCTTACCCTTGTAGGGAAGCCACATATGTGACCAATCAGTGGAAATATACCCATGCAATTTTTCGGACCAATCCCTACTGAGAATTAAACTGTAAAATTCAGGTATATTGGCTATTAGGATGTCAATCCTTTGTACTACTCTAGGATCAGCAGACAACCTGATAGTTACGGAATTAATTTCTCCCACAACCTGCACTTTGGTCCTGTCCAACTGTACAATATGAATAGCAGACTTCTGGGGTTCAATGTTCAGTTTAGAGCAAACTGAAGCTGGCATTATGTTAGATGATGCCCCTGAGTCAATTAAACAGTTGTACAGGTTTCTGTTATAAATCTCATATGTTAGCAGGAAGGGTGGAGTATGAGAATCTGATGTATCTCCAATTAGGACTGAATCAGTAGCTTCAACCATACCTGGAGGAGGTTGGCCTGAATCGTTAGCGGCTTTTGTGCTGGGGAGTGGTGTAGAGGGAACAACATTCAATTCCTTAAGAAGTAATTTCTGCTGATGCTTTAATTTACTAAGCTCAAACATAGTGATGTTTGCTTTAGTTTTCTTCATGTCATCAACAATATTATACTCCATTGAATCGGATACGACTAATGTTTTGGATGTTGAAGGAGTATTAGAAGTTGAAGGCTGGTTTTGGGGAACTGCTGCAGGTGATTTCTTTGCAGGTGTTTTTTCTTTGGTTGTAGTGGCACCTGCACTCCTCTTCTTTGATGATACCTGAATAGGTTCAGAAGTACTTTTGCTCCTAGTAGTAACTGGGAACGCCTCTTCTTCATTATCAGTATCAGAGTTGGGGAGTATAAAATCCCACATTCCATGACATTCTACTACTTCTTCTTCATCATCAGTCGGTGCGATTGTTTCCTCATCCTCTTCTTCTTCTTGCTCTGAGTCTGCGTTAGATATGACATTTGGGGGCTTTGACTCATTTCTCTTAAAAGTCCTAAAGGGTCTTTTGGTTGAGGTTTCGGCCACTTGTTTCTTTATCTCGACCATTTCATTTGATAACGTTTTTAAGACCTTTTGCAAACCTTCCATGTCGTATGGATCTTTTGGGGTCTTCTTCTTTGAGTCATCTTTGAAAGAGACTTTTTTGGCTTTTCTGTCTTCCAAGGCAGCTTTCTTTTCCAGGGCATTGATGCGTTTTTCCACAGCAAGCGCTTCTTTCATATTTTCGGCTAATGTAGGTTTCCCTGCTCTATCAACAAAGATGGCTATATTGGCAGGTAGAGCTGTTATATACCATTCGCTCCGAATTTGTTCGCTTGGTTTGGAGGCTGTAGGGATTTTATTTAGGAGCTTATTGAAGCGTGCATTAAATTCCTTAATTGGTTCCCTATGTTCTATTCTCAGATTGGAGAGATCGTTTATTAAAGTAGCCAAAGACCTATCATCTCCATATTTGGTAAGAAACTGCTCTTGGCAAGTGTTCCAACTGGTAATGGAACCATAGGGTAAAGAAAAATACCAGGATCCTGCTGATCCTTGCAAGGTGTAAGGGAAGAGTCTAACAACAACATCTTGTTCCTTTACTCCTTTCAAGTTGATTGCTAACATGAAATTATTGATGTGTTCCTCAGCTTGGGTTCCATCATCTGGATTAAACTTGGGTAACCATTTTTCAGGATAATCTGGTAATGGATGCAATGGCGCAGGCATGTTGACTGCACCAGGTCTGGTCCATGGATCTGCCATTGTAATAGCAACAGTGGTTGATACTATTGTTGGAATTCCAGATGTATGGTAAGGAAATAATACTGAGGAGTGGGCAGGTTGAGATGTTGAAGCTTCTAATCCCTGGTGAACGACAATATGTAATGGGGGAGTGGATGGTTGACTTTGCAGAGGGGAAGATGCAATGGAGGATGTGGATGAAAGCTCTTCACTATCAGTTCCTTTAGTATTTTTCTTCGCCTTTTTCCTTTTGGGTAAAGGGAACTCAGTGGGTTCAATATCGAGCTTTTCGCTCTGAAGTCTGGTGAGAGGATGAGGTAAATTGAACTGCGAAGTCGCACTGCTTTGTGATACCTCAGATTTCTGTGGTGAAATCGAGAAGCTCTGAAGTTTGTGGATAAGAGACTGGACTTCAGGTGATTCAAGACTTAATTGTTCTGGAGTATGATGGGTTTGAGCAGTGGTAGTTGATTCTTCTTCTTCTTGTTTGGATACCAGCGAACCAGTATGCAAATGGGAAGATCGAGGGGATTCAGAGGGAGGATTACTCTTAGAATGGCTTATGGGTTTTGGCTTATGTGGCATTCACAGTCGTTGGCCCTCCTTCTAGCGCCAAAAATGTTGATACCTCGAAAATCGCTGCAACAACATCGGGGATAACCACCCGGTCCGGACCTTAGTACAGCTCCTTTTCCGTTTGGAATAGTGGCTCCGACTGGGGATAATGGGACCAGTTTCCCAAAAATTGATAAACGGGATGAATGGATGATTTATAAAACTAAGCTAGCGATGGGTGAATAACTAAATCTATTGACAAGAATAAAAAGAACTATAACCTATCCCGGGAATCTATTGAGCTTTAGAGTGTAGCGTTTGATGGTCTATGTCTAAAGACAGGCATATAGATGACTCCATTTATCAGACATAGATGTTAACTTATTCAAGATTGCTGTGCATAAATAGTTAAACAGAGCGATTAAAGCGATATTACCACACTCATCATTTATATTATTGACATATACATGATTAAAAGGAAAGCATTTCATAAAACATCCAATAGTGGAATGAATACAGATCTGCTGTTACAGCGCATGCATATAATCAACAATAGCAAGGATAATCAAATAACAATTCACATAACAGGAATGAATTCAGACATAGATAGAAATACCATATGAGCTGCTTTGACACTCCCGATATCAATCGCTACTTGTAATTCTTTCTTCAACGCAGAAACATTCACAACAACGACAATAGTGCACAATTGCATAAAAAAGCTTCTTTGCTGAATTAAGAAAGACTGGTCCAGTTTCATAAAAGAATATTGACTGAAGCACAATAGTGCAAACTTCAGTCTTTAAGTCTGGTACAAAACTTTACGACCCTTTCCAAAACAATGAAAGGGTCTATAAATACTAAATTAATCTAAATATCTATTAAACTGAAATGCAACTAAATCGGTATCAATAAATTTTGCTCCCATTTTCCTCAGCGATCTGGCAATTGGCGGCATGATTCATCAGGTAGGCTGCTTGCCTTTAAATCTGAGCTGACTTATCGCAAGCATTGGCTCTACTTCCGGAGGTTTGTTGAGGCGCGAACTGAGCTGGGCGGCATAGGTGGCATCCTGAATATCGGGAATTATACACCCGATTGCATCTGTTAAACACTTAAGGGCGGCTCGCTGTGTGTGCGGCTTAATCAGGAAAAGCCAATATGCATCCATAGTTAAACTATTAATCCCAACGATTAATCTCCCTTTCTCCTCTAAATCAGGATAGCATGATTGTTCCAATGTATTTGTTGTTGTCATCTTTCCTGGTGTACATTGGGAAATCATATTTGCTAAGTAGAGAGTGTTGTTAACTAGATCAACCAGATTGCTGGAAGTTAATTTACATCTTGAAGCTGCCCTTTCTGCTTTCATCACTTGAGTGTGCCATTCAGTGAAAAGTATGTCTTTATATGTTTCTGAAATCTTGGGCAAATTTGCTTCTCTCCCTTGATCGGAATCTTGCCAGTCAAGATATCCAGTTATGATCTCTTCGGCCTGGTCTAACTCATTCCTGGCCTTCTCTACTTGCTGATTTATGGATGTTGTTAGCTCACACAATGGCTATGCCTGAGCGATTTGTTGACACAGGAGCCTAATTTGGGATATTAAGGCAGTGTTTATTTGCGCTGCTTCTGCTCTGAATCCACCCACCTGTTGAGCGCCCTTTATCTTTTCGAGCTGCGATGACAATTGAGCGATTTGCTCATCTTTCATTTTCATCATTTGCTCATTTGCTGCCCTTAATTGTGCCACTGCCTCCGATAATTCCTTCTGTTTCTGGATTGCGTTTTGGTCGACCCTTTGCTTTTCTGCCTGCAATTGCTGATTTAATTGACTGTTCAATTGTTGTTGTGTCGACAACTGCTGCTCCGCCTGCTCTGCCTTCTGCTTTGATTCAGCCAACTCTGTCTGTAATGCGAAAATTTCTTGGTCCTTAGTTTTTAGTAAAAGACTTACCTCCGATGCCTTGTCGATTGTTGCTGCCGAATAGGCTCCTGCATACTGTGATAGTTTTGTCAGGTCATCGGAGGGGTCGAATTCCTCTTTCCAAACCACGCTGCCTGTAACAGTTTGTTCTGGGAAAAGGGAAGGTTGATCAATCCTCATTCTTTTCCTTTTTATGATCCTTTGTTACAACCGGGGGTTCCTTTGACTGTTGCCGAAAAGGCTCGCTTGATGATGTCGCCGGGGTTTTTGCTAGTAAATCTAGAGGTAGATTTTGCAACCTCTATTCTCTAAGCTTATTAAACTCAGTCAGCCCTTCATCATTATATTTCATTTGAGCGAGTTCTTTAGCCTGACCTATTGTTTCGGCTGCAACGAATATGTTGTCAAACATATCTTCTTTGTGCTCAAATTTTGTCAATTTGGCCTGTTCCAGTGCATTGTAGGCAACTTTCTTTGGATCATATGGCCTGTTTGGGATAGTTTCCAGAGTTAAAGATTGAATCTTTGTGGCTTCCTTTTCTACATGTTTGAGATCATGCAGAGTATAGACACCACACCTCAAGGGAAAAGAGTGCCAGCCCCTCTTCTTTTCTTTCTTGAGAGTCTGTGTAACACTCTCAGCCATAATTTGATAAGCGATTTCTCTTGCTAGTAGTTTATCTGGTATATACAAAGGGAGAACATGTGGGTTGGCTTGGCTGCCAAAAAATCTTATGTAGGTAAATCTCTCCTCTCCAAACCAACTTGCTACCGCTGTTATATCAAACGAAGCTTGATAGGAAATCTTGGGAATGGGTTTATCAAAAATAGAATAATGAATAGGCACCATAAAGCCATTGCAGATTTGGTACAGATGGTGCTTGTAAGAGGACTTCCATAGTTTCTGATGGCATATGTGGATAGCCGTGGGATCTTGTGGCGTCCACCTCCAGCCGAGCACGGGAAATTCAGAATTGAAACATAGTGTATCTAAGATATATGCACTGTAATAGAATGGGGGAATTTTCCTTTCAGTGACGAAAGTATGATGTCTAAAATCACGCACAACTTGTGCTAATTTGTCAGAAAGGATGGTGGCCCAATCCATAATTATACCATTTACAGCTGCCTCCATTAGAGGAACCATCTCTATGGTAAAATTAGCAGAGTCATGCAATCCCCATAATCTACACATCATTATTCCCGCATAGCAATAAGGAGAAGCAAGAGAATCAACTGAGTACTTACCGAAAGATTTGTGTTTGTGTTTGGCTGGATTTTGTCTCCAATCCCAGATGGGTTCGGATTCAACTTCATTTTCGCTTGCAAACTTCTCCAGGAACGCTTTATTATATATCTTCTCCGGCTCGGGCAAATGATACATTTGCCTTAGATCATCTGGCCTGAACGATCCGAAGATTCTTCCATCTCTGGTGCTGAGAGTTCTATCCAAGATTGGGATTTCTTGAATCGCCCACCGCACTACGTCTGTGTATGGGAGAATTTGCTCCCTGGCCACTTTTCTATGAAGGAAAGAGTCGGCTAAATCTTTGAGAGTACAATCAGACTTCCGAGTAGGATCCGCAATAGCTTCTGTTACTGTCTTTACTGGTTCTTCGGCTTCAATTAGGTTGTAAGTGCCTTGCCAAGTAACTCTGGTGAGACCCGTGCATGTAGTATCAGATATTAAGCCCTTCTTCTTGTCCACGAGAGCTTGTCCTGCAGCTGGTGTAGTGGAAGCGCCTGCGGTCTTCTTATATTTCTTCCCCATCTTTTTTGAGCTTCCTTCTATGGATGAATTCTGCACAGCGGCGAGAATAAACGTAACACAGAGATATGCTAATTGAAAATCCAATACGGGAAAGATATATCAATCGAAGCGTGCTGAGAGATTAACTCTTAAAAATGGCTGCGGATCCAATCCATGGGAAGATCTTACAGATACATTAAATGGCCGTTTAAGGCCTGCCATCCCTTAAATGCTCATTACACCATTATTCGGCTGAATGACTCGCTTAAGCGTGCTATGGATATTTTGGCAGTTGAGTGCAGGTGATGGATTATTTAAGAGATCAAACTTTAAATACGAATGTATCATAATATCCCTCCATTTAACGTCTTTTTGAAATCCGCGCTATATCGCAATCGGGCATCGGGAACACTTTAAATCTTTATGTTGGCTATTTTGAAACACCGATCGCCGATAGCGATATCGCATCGCATCGGGAGAATAGGTGTTATATAAACATACGGATAGCATACCCCCGACTGCCGATAGCGAAATCGCATCGCATCGGGGGTAGAATCTAGGCGCCTTATTATTATACATGGGATATCGCCGATTGCCGATTGCGAAATTGCATCGGAACGGGGTGAATGACTTAAGGTGCTTATTTTGTATATAAAGTATTGCCGATTGCCGATTACGTATCGCGTCAGAACTAATGGCATGGGGTGCTTTATGATGTGCATGGAGTTTTGCTGATAGCCGATAGCGATATCGCATCGGCGGGATCCCATATGTCACTTATTTGCATCTTCTATGTCATTGCGATATGCGATCTCGCGATCGCTTTATCACAATGATAAAATATTGTTATATTTGATTCAATATGGGCTTTTCAAAAGGTTTTATATAATGCCTTAATTTGGTTTGCGGACCTTTTACAAGTAATGCAATATTGATACCAATTGACTTCTAAAGGGACCCATTTCACATAATAATTTTGTAAATAAAATGTTGGGTCCCTATAATACTAGTGATTACCCCATTACTATTGTAGTTATACCCCTTATTTATATTGATGTACCCATGTAGTGCCCATATTGTTACTATTGTACCACATAGAAGCCCACTATTGTTATTGTTGTGCCCTACAATATTATTGTTATGTAGGCTTTGATGATATTGGGACCACTTAGACTCCTATATATAGAAAGGAGGTATTTTCATTTGTATCATCCAAGAATTGTTCATTTATGTAATGTAAAGGAGGTTTCCCCCTCGAAGAGGCTGAATTCTAAGGCGTGGATCTCTCTTTTCTATCTTTTTGTGAGCTGGTTTCATAACATTTGGTATCAGAGCTTTGGATTCTAGGGTTTCGCTGCTCCAAACAGGTCATCGTGGCATTTTCGCTATAACTTTTTTCTGTGACGTTTCAGAAGTCGAAAAAAAAACCCATTTGAGAAGAATTGGCGCTGAACCTTGGGTCCGAATTTCAGATCTTTTTGCACGATATTTTCGGAGATATGATCTGCGGAAGTTGGTCTTTTTGCAGACTCCTGAATTACACTCAAAACAGGTGACCTGGGTAAAATTGTCATAACTTTCTTTCTGAGCATCGGATTGAAATTTCGTAAGAAGTTACAGAAAGAGGAAAAACTGTAGTTTTTGTTTATATATTTTTCAGAGTCAAGGGTTGAAACAGTGACACGTGGCACGTCATACAAGTTCGCTCTACGGAACCAGTCTATAATCAGGTCACTGCGGGAGATTGTGCATAACTCTTTCTTGGAGAATCCAATTTGGTTTAGACTAGTGGCATTGGAAAGAGGACACAGAAAGCTACTACAGATCACAATTTCAGAATTGGATGATTCGAAATTACAGAGGTACATCAGATTCAATATCAGGCTTCTACAAACTAAAAAAAAAGGTGTGTAGTTTTTATTTTTTATTTTTGCATAAGCTTGGTTTGAAGGAATTCAAAGGGCCTAGTAAAGCATTATTATCGGTAACTGATGCCCCGAGGAAAGAAAATGCAAACGCCTAGTAAGGAACCTGAAAGCTCTAGCATGACTCATGAAGAAGAGGAAGAAATGCTACATGATATATCAAAATTACAAGAACAAGTGCAACAAATGTCACGCTCACAAAAGCTAACAGATGCTAAGATAAAGGGCATGGAAGCTAAGATGGATGATTTGAAGACTGATTTGAAGACAGATTTGAAGAAAGACATGGTAAGTTTGAAGACAGATTTGAAGACAGACATGGCAGATTTGAAGACAGATTTGACAAATTTTCTACAAGAGATACTTACTAATGGTGAAAAGGTTGTAAAGGAAACTCATGATGTGAACAAAAGTAATGTTAATCATGATTCCATAGATTCTAATGTTGGATCGAAGACCCATCATATTCCAAAAATCGATATGAGGAAGTTTGATGGGAAGGATCCCGCCACATGGATATTACAGATGGAGCAGTTCTTTGATCTCAATAATGTGCAAAACACACAAAAGGTACGTATGGCAACTTTATATTTGGAACCAAATCAATTTGTATGGTATCAATGGCTTTGCTCTCGTAAACAATTTATCACTTGGGCAATTTTTACGGAAGAATTGATAGCACATTATGAGGATACAAAAAGCAACACTTTTTTTAGCCAATTGATAAGTCTCAAACAAAAGGGTTCAATAATGGAGCACATTGAAGAGTTCCAAAAATTGAACATAAGGGTAAAAGATATTCCAGAGCAGCATAGGATTGATGTGTTCATAGGGTCTTTAAAGGATAATATCCAACATGATGTTCGCCTTTGGGAACCTGATTCATTAGAGAAGGCATTCAGGTTAGCAAGAAAAATGGAAAGCAAAATTATGGCAACTAGGAAGCATACCATTCACAACTATAAAGATGGAAGCGTTGTTGCCCATAGTCTTCCACAACCTACAAGGTTGACACCACAACAATTGGAAGAAAAAAGAGCAAAAGGGCTTTGTTACAATTGTGATAGCAAATACACAAAGGGTCATAAGTGTGGTGAGAAGAAATTATTCTACATAGATTGTGAAGAGGAAGAAGAAAAGGAGCAAGAAAGGTCAAAAGAAGAAGATATACTCCAGGAACAAAGCCTAGATGAAGAACAAATAAATCCAACCATATCTTGTAATGCATTGGCGGGAATTACCACTCCTCAAACCATCAAGATAGAAGGACAAATCAAGAAGAAAAAGGTGATAGTGTTGATTGATTCAGGAAGCACCCACAATTTTATTCATTGTAGGGTAGCAAAAGAATTGAATTGCCTCCTATATCCAGCACCAGAGTGTCAAGTGATGATTGCAAATGGAGGAACAATAAATTGCTCTGGAAAGTGCCATAATATCAAGCTATCCATGGGAGAATATGTATTGACTAGCCCAATGCTTTCCATTCCAATGGGAGGTGCTGATGTTGTACTAGGAGTCCAATGGCTACAATCCTTGGGTACAATAGCTTTTAATTTTCAAGAACTTTTCATGAAATTTTCTGTGGAAGGAAAGGAAGTTGAATTAAGGGGTATTGCAGGGAAACCAGGAAAGATAATCAGCTCTAATGGTATGACAAAGCTTCTAAAAAAGCAGCAAAGGGTGTAATTGCACAATTATGTTCGCTAGATGTTTCCACATTAGAATCATCTATTTCTCCAGATCTCCAAAAAGTCCTGGACAATCATTCCAAGGTATTTGAGACTCCCAAAGGCCTCCCACCTATGCGTGATCATGATCATGCTATTCATCTGATTCCAGGAAGTGTTCCTCCAAACATCAGGCCGTACAGATATCCCTATGTCCAAAAAAGTGAAATTGAACGTATGGTTGCAGAAATGCTAGAGGCTGGTATAATTCAACCGAGTCAAAGTTCTTTCTCTGCTCCAGTAGTATTGGTGCACAAGAAGGATGGATCATGGCGCATGTGTCCGGATTATAGGGAGCTCAACAAGCTCACTATTAAAGATAAGTTCCCCATTCCTATCATTGATGAATTACTGGATGAATTGCATGGATCAATTTACTTCACCAAGTTGGATCTTCGTTCAGGATATCATCAAATCAGAATGAAGATTGAAGACATTCCGAAAATGGCATTTAGAACTCATGAGGGTCATTATGAATTTTTGGTCATGCCTTTTGGCCTTACCAATGCACCTTCAACATTTCAAGGTTTGATGAATTCAATTTTCAAACCATTCCTTAGAAAATTTGTGTTAGTATTTTTTGATGATATACTTATCTACAGCAAGTCTTGGAAGGATCATGTTGAACATGTCGACAGGGTGCTACAACTATTGGAAGAGAAACAATTATATGCCAAAAGATCCAAATGTTTCTTTGGAGTCCAGGAGGTGGAATATTTGGGTCATATTGTATCTCATGAAGGAGTTAAGGTAGACCCTACCAAAATTAAAGCCATTAAGGAATGGAAAATCCCCACATCCATAAAGTATTTGCGCGGATTTATTGGGTTGACAGGGTATTATCGCAAGTTTGTTAAGAATTATGGGAGAATAGCAGCACCTCTAACGACATTATTGAAGAAAGATGCATTTTCATGGACTCCGGAAGCAACAAAGGCCTTTGAACATCTTAAAGAGGCAATGTGCCAAGCACCGGTCTTAGCTACACCGGACTTCACAAAAACCTTTACTGTGGAATGTGATGCTTCAGGAAATGGAATTGGTGCTGTTCTAATGCAAGATGAAAGACCCATTGCTTTTGAAAGTCGTCCAATCAAGGGAAAGTTTCTAAGCAAAGCTATTTATGAGAAGGAAATGTTGGCAATACTCCATGCACTTAAGAAATGGCGGCCCTACCTAATGGGAAGACACTTCAAGGTAAAAACAGATCATGATAGCCTTAAATACTTTTTAGAACAAAGATTATCCTCTGAAGAGCAACAAAAGTGGGTCACAAAGATGTTGGGTTATGACTTTGAAATCATCTACAAAAAAGGGAAGCAAAATGTGGTGGCAGATGCACTCTCAAGGAAGGATGAGGATGTGGAAGCATTGTTGTGCGCTATTTCTATCATCCAACCAGATTGGATAAATGAAGCAAGGGAGGAATGGAAGAATGACGAAGAAGTGTGGGCACTTATTCGAAAGCTACAACAAGATTCCAGTACGTCTGATACATTTAGCTGGAAAAATGATTCGTTATGGTACAAAGATCGCTTATACCTCTGTAAGAATTCCCAGCTAAAACAAAAGATTCTTATGGAATTGCACACTTCTCCCTTAGGAGGGCACTCAGGATTTTTAAAAACTTACCACAGGGTTAAGAAGGAATTTTTTTGGGATGGCCTTAAATCAGATATTCAAAAGTTTGTGGCAGAATGTTTGGTTTGCCAACAAAATAAAGTTGAAACAATTAAGACACCGGGTCTATTACAACCTTTACCCATTCCAAGCCAACGTTGGGAGGAGGTATCAATGGATTTTATCACAGGTTTACCAAGTCTGAGGGAAAGAGTGTCATCATGGTGGTAGTTGACAGACTTACCAAGTATGCACACTTTTGTGCATTATCACATCCATTTAAAGCCAGTACAGTTTCTACTGCATTTATGGAAACAATTCAAAAGCTACATGGAAACCCAAAGATTATTGTAAGTGACAGAGATCCCATTTTCACTGGAAATTTTTGGACAGAATTATTTTCTTGTCTTGGTACTCAGTTAGCTCATAGCTCATCTTATCATCCTCAATCTGATGGGCAAACTGAGATAGTAAACAAATGTTTGGAAGGATATCTTCGTTGCTTTGTATTTGATAAACAGACACAATGGGTCAAATGGTTGCCTCTGGCTGAATGGTGGTATAACACTTCCTTTCATACAGCAACAAAAATGACCCCATTTATGGCACTTTATGGGTATCAACCACCATCCATCACATCATATTTAAGAGAAAATTCTAAGGTTCAGGCAGTGGAACATCACATCGAACATCAACAACAAGTCCTCCAACTCTTAAAGGATAACCTTGTGTTGGCACAGAATAGAATGAAACAACAGGCAGATCAGCATCGCAGTGAAAGAAGTTTTGATGTAGGTGATTGGGTATTCCTACGGCTACAACCATATAAGCAAATGTCCCTCAAGCAAGCTAAGAAGGATAATAAATTATCACCAAAGTATTATGGTCCGTACAAGGTGTTGCAAAAGATTGGTACTATGGCATACAAATTGGAGCTTCCTGCAGCTTCTCGATTGCACCCAGTTTTCCATGTTTCATGCTTAAAGAAGGTTATAGGCGACAAGCTCCCAGTTCAAACAATATTGCCAGAACTTGACGAAGAAGGAAAAATTATATTGGAACCGGAAGCAGTTATAGAAACAAGAACTCGACAGCTACGAAATCGATCAATTTCAGAGTACCTTATCAAGTGGAAGAACTTATCCGCTGAAGATTCCACATAGGAGGATGAGAATTTTATGCAGAAGTATCCTGAACTACTCAAGTGTTGAGGACAGCACTTTTTTGAAGGAGAGGGGCATGTTGGGTCACTATAATACTAGTGATTACCCCATTACTATTGTAGTTATACCCCTTATTTATATTGATGTACCCATGTAGTGCCCATATTGTTACTATTGTGCCACATAGAAGCCCACTATTGTTATTGTTGTGCCCTACAATATTATTGTTATGTAGGCTTTGATGATATTGGGACCACTTAGACTCCTATATATAGAAAGGAGGTATTTTCATTTGTATCATCCAAGAATTGTTCATTTATGTAATGTAAAGGAGGTTGCCCCCTCGAAGAGGCTGAATTCTAAGGCGTGGATCTCTCTTTTCTATCTTTTTGTGAGCTGGTTTCATAACATAAAATGTTATGAAATGGGGGGTTGTTGTGGAGCACAACAGAGCCGTGATTACAAAATTTGGTCTAATTTGTACATTCGGTGTAAGTTTGATAAGGAAACTTACATATGAAATGGTGGAAAGAGAATTAATTCAGAATGAGAACATAATAACATGTTTGAACTTTAAAAGAAGTTGTTTGATATGCAATTGGGACTAACTTAGAAATAAAAAAGGAGGTAAGGTAGATGAGGGCCAAATTTAAGGATCATAGTGAGAATAATCTTGAACATGTTGTTGAGGGCATGGTTTGGAAATTGGCGCTAATCTAAAAATTGAAGAGAGAAGTCCAAAAAAATTGGCTAAGGTGTAGAAGTTTGACAGAAATTGCAACTGGTCAGGAATTCAAACTAAAAACAAGAGACAAAATTCTAGTCTACTGATCTACGGAATGGAAATCATGATTTAGAAAAACATGCATAAACATGCAATAAGAAAAACCACAAATACACAGTAATTTCTAGGGTAACCCAACTGGAAAAATCCCCTCAATCCTCTTTGGATTAATCATTTGAATAAAGAAACTATTACAATTGCTAGCTCCATCTCTTAGCTCAACTTGCAAAAGAATAATTGTTCTCTATGCTCAATAAGAAACTACACTTAGCCAATTATCTGCTCATAAAGCCTCCTTTTTCCTTTTGCAAATCTTGAGGAAATTAGCCCCTAAAAGATAGGAATTTCCTCCTAATTGATTTCATAATTCCCAAGGATGGATCTCTTGACCTCATGCAACAAATGTACACTCAAACTAGTATACAAATCATGTTACATTGCCTTGTCATCTCCACTTCAACTGAGGAACTCGAATTCCATGCATGCACTAGCTATTTTGGGATGATTGATCAGTTAACTAAACAATCTCTGATTTATATTGTTGTCCTACTACACAATTGACCTTCAGCTGACTCTATCAACAGTTAGAGGCCAGTTAACTGAATACAACTAAAAATAACTTAATTGGATTACTAAAATTTAGCAATCACACATGCATAACTAAACTCCAAGCCCTCTAACTTGAATTTGCTGAGATAACTAAGTGATAAGATCCATGTCACACTAGTTAAATGCCTCCAAGTTGTCCTGCTGATGTGGAAATTTGATTTTACTCAATTTTATTAAGGCTAAAGTCAAATTGAGCCTAAAATGCTACAATTTTTCAACCCTCTTAGCAAGAAAGGGATTTTTCACCAACCCTATCCTTCACGCGTGGAATTCAAACTTTCCTCTTGAAAATGCCTTTGTCAATATGTCAACTTGCTCCTTGGTTGGAATGTATTATAGCACCATAACTTTCCTTTGCACACAATCCCACAAATGATAATATCGGATATCAATATTCTTGGACCTAGCATGCAATACCAGATTATCATAAAACTTAATGCAACTATGATTATCCCAATATATCACTATCGAATCCATCTCCTAACTGAAAAGGGCCACAAGTATTTTCCTCATCCATATGGGCTCACATGATACTTGAATTACAACCATGTATTCAACCTCTGTTGCGTTTAGTGCCATAGACCTCTGCTTCTTTGTAACAACCCTAGTTAAAAATCCATGTAAAATCCTTATCCTCTTTGTGTCTTCTGCCTAAGTTGTGGAAAAGGTTTGTGGATGACACTTGTGTCATTTGGTCCCATTGTAGGGAAGATTTGAACCTTTTCTTCCTTCATCTTAATGGTCAGTCGAGTTCCATAAAGTTCAGCATGGAATTCGAAAGTGATGGCAGTTTTCCTTTCCTTGATGTCCTCCTTTCTAGAAATAATGATGGTTTTTTTCGCATCAAGTCTATAAAAAGAAAAATCATGCAGAGCAATATCTACATATTAAATCTCATCATTTCTTGGCTCAAAAGCTTGGCGTTCTTAACACTTTAGCAATTAGAGCTTTAATGGTTTCTCATGACAAGTACCTTGATGATGAGAAATCTCACCTCTGTAAGGTTTTTATGAATAATGGTTATAGTAAATACCAATTCTCTAAGGCTTTCCTCAATGTGGAAAATGGTCCTAGATCTAAGCTAGATCCTAAAGATTGATTTTCGGGGGTTTATCTCCCTTTTATCCAGGGGACAGCTGATAGGATCGCTAAGATCTTAAGGAAGCATAAGGTTCCTTCAACCTTTAGGCCTCTCAATACCATCCAAAGTTCACTGAGATCTGTCAAAGACCCTGTGGACCCTAAAAATACGAAATGTGTGTATGTTATCCCTTGCTCATATGGGACTCCATACATTGGTGAGGCTGGTCGCTCGATTAATCAAAGGATTTGTGAGAATGCCACTAACATCAAGCATGGTAGGACCCGCTCCTCTGTGTTGGAAGAACATGTAGAGAAATCTAAGCATCACATCTGCATTGAGGATGTCAAGGTCCTTGCTAGGGTTAGTCATTTCCATCATCGTAAATATAGGGAGGCCCTAGAAATCAAAAGGAGACCCAAGAATTTGAATAGAGACGATGGTTGGAGCATTAGCAGAAGTTGGGTCCCTATCTTGTCTTCTTGATTTTAAATTATTTTCCTTTTTTCGTGATATTTATGTTTTTGTTTTTAAGTTTCTCAAGTGGTTTGATTTTTTATCTCCCTAGCCCCTCTTCTCCTATTTTTTAGGTTAGACTGTGTTTATTTTTTATTTTTATTTTTTTATTTTTATTTATCTATTTATTTGACAAGACCATAAAAATATAGCTGAGGAGAAAAATAAACTCAAATAATGTAAGTTATATATATATATATATATATATATATATATATATATATGTATATATGTATATATGTATGTATATAAATATATATATATATATATATATAAATATATATATATATATATATATATATATATATATATATATATATATATATATATATGTACATATATGTATATGTATACATACATACATGCACACACACACACACATATATATATTAGTTACATTATTTGAGTTTCTTTTTCTCTTAAGCTATATTTTAATCGTCTTGTCTCCTTTATTCATAGAGTCCTGAGCTCTTCCTCCTTGTTTGACTTTGTTCTTTGCGTGATGTTTGACTTGAAGAAAAAAGTTTAATTAATTTTTTTTTCCTTAAGCTATATTTTTCCCTTATAATGATTATTAATAATATAATATTATTATTTACAAACTAACCATTTTGTAAATTATTATTTAACAAACCTTTTTTTGGTATTATAAATTTATTATTTATTTTTATGAGCTCACTGTTGATTATAACCGTTAATTGATCTGTGAGTCACTACATTGCTCTATTTATACTCTTGCCATGATCTGCCTCTTCATCTTGTCCTGATGATGAACCACACTGGATGGTTCGAAATGCGTCGACAAATGAATTATGATGTGATTATCGCCGAAAACTTGTCTGAAAACCATGTAAAATATAGAAGACCACGGTTGATTGGACACATATTCCAAGTTGAATGGTGGGAAAAAAAAAAATCCTAGTGAGTGTTCATTTGTTTATTATGGCTAAGGAAATTCGCAAAGGCAATGGCAAAGGCTTTGGAAAGGCATGAGGCATTATTTGGCATTTTATTTATGAAAATAATGGAAATTAGGATAAAAGGAAGGTGAAAGGTCACAAGTTGCATGTGAGGAGGAAAATGAAGGAAAATAATGGAAAATGAAGAAAATAGAGGCCTCATTAATAAAAAGGCTTATGAGGATCAGTGGGTAGACTCGGTCAGTGTAAGCTTGGTAAATTCTGTTTTGGTGGAGCTCTCTTCTATTCTCTCTCTCATAATGTTGGACACTTAGAGTTTTCTTGGAGCACTCTTGGAAGAGTGTGGCATATTTAGAGTTTTGGAGCACGAAGGCAATGGAAAAGCAGGAAAGCGTAAGAGGACATCAGGATCCGCAACTACAATAGGTTTTGTTTACAGGTACCGAGTTGCATGTATGATTTCCTCACTAGTTTTGGCATGCATGGCACATGCATGTGGATTCTTGGTTATGATCTGTCATTGCCATGGAGGATTTCCTGGATGGACAGTGGATTTTCTAGCCTTTCCATTTCCTAGATAACAATGGAGATTGTGGGTTTATTTCATTTTTTTGTTTTGGTTGATTCTCATGTTTCCTTAGATTGGGTTGAGTTATTAGTTCCTGGAATCGTTGATTGGACAAATGCTCTGGAAGCCATATAAAAACTTGGGTTGAGTTACTAGTCCTGGAAGCCTAGGTTGGGCAAATGCTCTAGAAGCCCTTGGTGGGTTGAGTTACTAGTCCTAGAAGCCTTGGTTGGACAAATGCTCTGGAAGTCCAATGGCAGTTATGGGATGAGTTACTAGTCATGGAAGCCTTGGTTGGAACAAATTCTTTGGAATCCCTCGAAGGCTTGGATGGATACCAATCTAATGATGGTTTCTGTGATGTCCGACCGTGAGGTGGAATCACTCTTTGATGGGTTGAGGTGGTTTGGCCCCTGGAAGCCCTGGATGGTTTTGGATTGACGAGTTATATGAGATCCCACATTCATTCTTGGAATATGGCACGAGGGTGAATGATTGAAGAGATATTTGGCTCAACCATTCTACGGTCAGGTGGAACATGGAAGTCCCATCCTAGGTTTAGATTTTTCATCATCAATATGAGGTTATTTCTCCTTGTAATTATATGAGTATTCTACTAGTTATATGTGGTTTATATGGATGTGATTTCATTGGTATTTCTTTTACTATTATGCTAGTTATATATATGTTTTATGACAGAAGCTATGTATGGCTCTCATCATGTTTTTATTGGTAAATGAATGAACAATCTATCTACAAACTAATGGATGAAATGGTAGTTGATGTGTTGAGGAATCAATGTTTCTTAGCGATTCTCAACTAAGTATGAGACCCCTATGCTCATATCTTTTATTTACATCTGTACATTACATATTCATGATATGTTTGACGAAATGTCTGTCATGGCTAGTAGGGATCTAGTAAAGGTCTTATTCAAGTGATTGCATTTATACTGTCATTTCCGTGTTACTTTACTATTCTGAAGTTTTCTGTATTCAAGCTTTTGTGATCCATAATGAATTAAGTAAAGTCTTTTGGTAGAAATCACATAAGAGAATTTTTTGGCCAACGTGTTTTGAACCAGCAAGTGTGGTTCATCATCTGGTCCTGATGATGAACCACACTTGTTGGTTTGAAACACGTTGGCCAAAAAATTCTCTTATATTTTGAATATGTCATTCAATTCTGGGGCAGTGACCTGGGCTCTCGGCTTGAAAAATTGGCTCAAATCTCGGGGACCCTAGCATATCAAAGTGCAAAAACATCCTTGGATGCTGGCTTTCAGCCCTGTGAGAGCATTCAAAGGTCCCTGAATGTTGGCATGCGCATAGCATGATAGCGTCCAAAGGTCAAGTGGTCCAAAATCTCAGTGGGACGCAGGGGCTGGTTTGTAGAAAGGTAGGATTGGTTCCTAAGGGTCATAATGGTGATGTTGAATGTTTGTATGGTGTGTTTTCATTGTTCCACTTCCTTAACATGAATTAGGAGTTTGAATCATATCATAGTGGCTTATCATCGCATGTGTACCCGGGCTATCTAGTTTCTTGGGTAAATGTGGGAGGAGGGTGTATATTTTCTTGTTGTACCAGGAAATAGTTGCGGACCTAACACTAAAGATAGCACTAGAAGTACTTTTTGTGTTTGATGGACTCCCTACCCAATCTACATCGGTGAAGCGTTGAAGCTTCACTCCCTCTGTCATCCTATACCATAATCCATACTCGGTAGTGCCCCTTAGGTACCATAACACATGTTTTGTTTCCTTCAAATATAGATTGGAAGGCCTCTCCATAGCTTCACTAAGATATTTTAATGCATAGCACATGTCGGGACTTGTGTTGACAATATGCATTAAAGACCTCAAAATTTTCTTGTAAATGGTAGCATCAACCTCTTCACCTGAGGTGGAATTCTCCTCCCTCCAGTTTATAGCTAGAGGTGTTTCCATGTGCTTACAATTCTCCATGTGAAATTTCTAAAGTATTTTAGAGGCATACTTCCATGAGACAAAAAAAAATCACCATCACCTTGCCATACTTCCAACCCGAGGAAGTAATACATTAATCCCATGTCTTTCATCTCAAATTCCCTTGCAAAGATCCTCATTGCGAGAGAGAATCAACTACTCATCACCTGTCAATATTAAATCATCAACATACAAAACAAGAATAAGCAACTTACCATCTACCACAATGTGATAGAGGTTTGCATCTCCTTCACTTTTGGTGAAGCTCAATCCACTGATATAATTGTCAATCTGAGTGTACCATTCTTAGGGATCTTGTTTGAGAGCATACAATGCTCTCTTAATTCTACAGACATGTGACTCACTGATCATATTTATCAAATCCTTCTAGATACTATATGTAAATTTCCTCCTCAACAACACCGTTGAGAAAAATGGTCTTCACATCCATCTAGCGGATTTTCCACCCCATTTATGCAGTCAATGCTAGAATGGATCTGATTGATGAATATCTAGAAACTGGTGCAAACGTTTCGTCATAGACCACTCCCCCTATCTGAGAAAATCCTTTGGCCACAAATATGGCCTTGTACTTCTCGATCCTCCTGATGAGCCTCATAAATGGGTAATTATATGGGCTCATTTTACCTCCTAACCTAGTCAAATCAACCATTCTCTTAGCTTATTGTATGATTTTTTGATTATATTTATGCTTATAGAGTGAGTTGAGTTAGTTATGATGCCATGTGGTCTAATATGTGTTTAATACAGATTTTGATGAATTTTGTGGTCAAAGTCAAGGATCCAGTGGACAAATGGTAGTAATAACTAGAAGTGGACAAAGTAGAGGACTTATAGGAGGGAATCCCACTCATTTATTACTCCTCACTTTGAATTCCCCTTCATTCAGCTCAGAGTACAAGCAGTCAAGTCATGCATTAGCAGGCAACTGATCAAGTGGAGGATGATTGATGATTATCTCGAGTTTTGGGAGCCAAGCCTCCTTGTTTTAAGGAAGCTATTGGTAGCTTAATTTGTATAAGTAGAGAGGCCTAGGGCCTCACTAGGGTCGGAAGTTTTGTTGGATTTTTGTTGTAGATTTACTTATGTAAACTCTGCTCAATTTCGAGCTTATTATTTTGACAGTTCATGTAATCTTGTTATGGCTTTGGAAATAAAGATGGAATCATTTTTGAGCTAGCACTGAGTTACCTCAGAGGGTGGAAGGTCTTGGGTTAGGGCCCAATCCAAGTATTCAAGCTCCTCTTTACTTGTATTTGTATGTTTTATTTCAGTTTGTAGATTAGGTTACTGTTAGATGAATTTCTTTTATGGTTAAGAATAGGTTGCTTTTGATGATTTAGTAGTTTGCTTCCATTTGTGATTTCTATAGCTAAGCAGTGATAAAGAAAAGATCCAAAGGGATAGCAACAGTGCCTTGGACTCTCTTACTCCCTTTGGGATAATGATTTGAGGCAAAGACCCTCTTGTTGCCCCAAAAACACAGATTTTCCTCATTCATAGGACTTCTAGTGTTTGCAACTTTTTAGTTGGTTAATAGTCTAGTTTGCTTTGCTTCAGAACTTCTTCATCATGCTCACTTCTTTCTTCACAATAGTCTTCTTTCATGCTTTCCTTTCTTGCAGCATTCCTCGGCATTTACTTTCATAGATCATAGTTTAGACTATTTTGATGCAAAACTTTGTTTTCCTAGATGCACTTCTTTCATTGCTTGCTTGATCTTATTGGTTTACTATTAGTTGTTTATGCAACAGATCTCTTCGAGTAGCAGGCTAGCCTAGTAGCCATCCCATCCACCATCTGATCCATGCTCTACAGGTCGCCCAAGTCGCCCCTCAATTCTGCCTTAGTTTCCTACATTTTCCATAAAATTTCTTCCTCTCTCCTTGAGCAAATGCAATCATATTTCTCTCTCCTAATGATTCTTGGTAGACCCTAGGTGCCCTAACACCTCATTCCAACCCTCACCCACCTTTTCTACCCACTCTCACACCCTCAAAATAGCCAAAACTGCTCTTGACCTCCTCCTGTAGGCCTCCTGTAGAATGCTGTTTTTCTTCCTGTAGATTTCGTGTGTCCTCCTGTGGATTTTACTATAGGCTTTCTTTTGAAGTCCGAGTGTGGGAAAAGCCTCCAGAAGGCCACCTGAGATCTCCTAAGACCCAACCACACATTCTACATCCTCTCCAGTCCCAAAACTTCCCTTCAACACCACCTATTCGCTGCCACATTCACACACAATAAATCACATGCATGTCAAATTCACATAAAAATCCAAAAATATGTTTTTTGCTTATTTACTTCCAAAAATAGCATAGTTAGATGTTGTTTACTTCCTTGAATAGGTAATGGCATTCCTTTCATGGTTTTCATAACGCTTCCCGCAAAAGTAGAATTAGTTAGTTAACTAGGGGTCACTAGTTTTGCTTTACATTTCAGTCTTTCTCCTTTCTGAAGTTAGAATAGCATCTATCTTTCTTTCCTTTCATCACATATAGAGCTTCTTCTGGAATCCATAGAAGTTGGCTTTAGCTCCTAGTGATGTTGCACCGGCTGACCAAGTGACAACCTGCAGTAGGAACTAATACTTGTGCATACAGCACCAATGCTTCCAAGTTTGTTACAAACTACCAGATTGATAAGAGTAAAGTAGGTAGCCCAGGAGTTGCAACATTATTGCTGAAATATTGGTGCTCACCACTTTTTGGTGTTGTTGCCAAGGAATTCAAAGTGAGGAGTAATAAATGAGGGGGATTCCCTCCTATAAGTCCTCTCCTTTGTCCACTTCGAGTTATTGCTGCCATTTTTCCATTGGATCCTTTACTTTTACCTCGAAACTCATCAATAATCTACATTAAATACATGTTAGACCACATGGCATAATAACTAACTCAACTCACTCTATAAGCATAAATATAATCAGAAAATCATGTAATAAGCTAAGAGAATGGTTGGTTTGACTAGGTTAGGAGGTAAAATGAGCCCATATAATTACCTATTTATGAGGCTCATCATCACCCCCCTACTAATAATGTTGCATTCATAGGAGCAATAATGCTGCAACTCTTGGGCTGCCTACTTTACTCTTATCAATCCGGTAGTTCGTAACAAACTTGGAAGTGACGGTGTTGTATGCACAAGTACTATTTCTTACTGCAAGTTGTAACTTATTCAGCCAGCGTAAGATCACTAGGAACTCAAGCCAACTTCCATGGAGTCCAGAAGAAGCTCTATATGTGATGAAAGGAGAGAGAGATTACTCTACAGATGCTACTCTAACTGTAGAAAGGAGAAAGACGGAAATGTAAAGCAAACCTAGTAAACCTTAATTAACCAACCAATCTTACTTTTGTAGAAAGCACTATGAAAACCATGAAAGGAATTCCATTACCTACTCAAGGAAGTAAAAAACATCTAACTAGGCTATTTTTGGAAGTAAATAAGAAAAAACATATTTTTGGATTTTTATGTATTTTTATGTGAATTTGACATCCATATACTTTATTTTGTGTGAATGTGGCAGCAAATAGGTGGCGTGGGAGGGTGGTTTTGGGACTTGAGAGGGTTTAGGATGGTGTGGATGGGTCCTAGGAGGTCTCAAGTGGCCTTCTGGAGGCTTTTCCCACACTCGACCTTCAAAAGGAAGCCTACAGGAAAATCTACAGGAGGAAAAACAACGTTCTACAAGAGGCTTATACGGGGAGGCCGAGAGTAGTTTCCACTGTTTTGAGGGTTTTAGAGCGAGTGAAAGAGGTGGATGAAGGTTGGAATGAGGTGTTAGGGCACCTAGGGTCTACCAAGAATCATCAGGAGAGAGAAAGATGATTGGATTTGCTCAAGGAGAGAGGAAGAAATTCTATGGAAAATGTAGGAAACTAAGGCAGAATTTAGGGGAGACTTGGGCGACCTGTAGGGCATTTATCATATGGAATTTAGGATGGCTGATAGGCTGGCATACTGCTAGAAGAGATCTGCTACATAAAAACTGACAGTCAACCAATAATATCAAGCAAGCAATGAAATAAGTGCATCTAGGAAAACAGAGTTTTGCATCAAAATAGTCTAAACTATGGTCTATGAAATGAAATGCTAAGAAATGTTGCAAGAAAGGAAAGCATGAAAGAAGACTACTGTAAATAGAGAAGTGAGCATGATGAAGAAGTTCTAAAGCAAATCAAAACTAGACTATTAACCACCAAAAAGCTGCAAACACTATAAGTCCTATGAATGAGGAAAATCTGTGTTTTTGGGGCAGCAAGAGGGTCTTTGCCTCAAATCATGGTTTCAGAGGGAGGAAGAGAGGCCAAGGCACTATTGCTATCCTTTTCAATATTTTCTTTATCACTGCTTGACCTGATATAGAAATCACAAATGGAAGCAAACTATTGAATCATCAAAAGCAACCTACTCTTAACCATAAAATAAATATATCTAACAGCAACCTAATCTACAAACTGTAATAAAACATACAAATACAAGTAAAGAGGAGCTTGGCTACTTGAATTGGGCCCTAACCTAAGAGATTCCACCCTCTGAGGTAACTCAGTGATAGCTCAAAAAGGTTTCCATATTTATCTCCAAAACAATAACAAGATTACATGAACTGTCAAAATAATAAGCTCGAAATTGAGCAGAGTTCACAAAAGAAAAACTACAACAAAAATCCCACCCTAGTGAGGCCCTACACCTCTCTACTTATAACAATGAAGCTACCAACAACTTCCTTAAAATTAGGGAGGCTTGGCTCCCAAAACTCGAGATAATCATCAAACATCCTCCACTTGCTTGGCTGCCTTCTAGTGCATGATTCAGCTGCTTGTACTCCGAGCTGAATGAAGGGGACTTCGAAGTGACGAGTAATAAATGAGGGGGATTCCCTCCTATAAGTCCTCTCCTTTGTCCACTTCGAGTTATTGCTACCATTTTTCCATTGGATCCTTGACTTTGACCTCAAAACTCATCAATAATCTGCATTAAATACATGTTAGACCACATGGCACAATAACTAACTCAACTCACTCTATAAGCATAAATATAATCAGAAAATCATGTAATAAGCTAAGAGAATGGTTGGTTTGACTAGGTTAAGAGGTAAAATGAGCCCATATAATTACCCATTTATGAGGCTTATCATCACCCCCCTACGGAAAGTGTTGCTCATCCTCTAAGCAACATAGTCAATCTCCTCACCTTTTATGGCCCTGGTGGCCTCCCTAGCATCCCAGGCTTCTGATGTGGTATGCTCTTCTTCGCCATAAAATCCTGCCTTCTTGTCTATCTCCTTCCACTGCTCTTCCTCTTCTTCTTCCCTTCTGCCTTCCAGCATACCTAACAGGAGTGGGGGACTCAGTTTCAGGCCAATCCAGTTGACCTTATGCCTTTGCATGGAGTGCTTGTACATTGGCACTCTTTTCAATGCCTCCTTCAGCTTGATGGGGGAATGATATTCCCTAATCTGTAAATTGTGTGGTAAGGTGTTCCATCTCCTCATGCATGCATGCACACAGTCATCCCCAAGTAGCCTTTGCATATCCTCAAAATGTACAATGGCTTGTGCCTGATTGGTGAGATATCTAGGGGAAATATGAGGGTCATTGGCAAGCATGTTTTGTGTGTTGATGAGTGCCATAGGGTCTGATGGCTTAGCTATGATCATTAATGCTCATTCTGCTCCTTTATCATCAATCTTCTTATTTCTGTTGCCCTTAACTCTTCATGGTTCATCCATGAGGCCATGGCCATTAGTTGCAGGTCCCCTAGCTTGGCATTAGGGTCCCACACATTGATGTCTGTGAGGGCCATGTTATGTAGGTAGAATTATTCCATATTTTCCTTATCTTCTGATGTGCTTTGGTCACATAGGTCCATAAACTGCCTATAATCTTGGAAAGGCATTGTGCCTCTTTGTGCCAAAGTCTTTATCTGAAATTGCAACCATTGGTCCTTGAGATATAGACCATAGGATTTTTCTCGTGTCCTACATTGCAATGCCTCCATGGACCAATTGGCCATGCATGCCAGTTGGGTCTCTTTCTCTTGCAGCTGCTTCCTTAGCAATTCATTTTTAGTTTCAAGGTGGCTTCTTGTGATTACTTCTCTGTGTTTGATAGCACTTAAATCTCTGCCCATTTCTCTGAGTTTGTTCTCCATATGACCAATATCCTCAACTCCTTTGGATTTGGCTATTTGCATCCACTTATGGGTCCTTATTCTCTCTTTCTCTAATTCAAAGAATAGTTGACTTGCAATTTTTTGTGGAATTATTCCTTCCCCCCCCCCCCCCCCCCCCCCTCAAGAAGATTGTAGTAGGAGCCAAGACTGGGCTGCGGATCAAGTTCTTATAGCTTTGTTTCTTCCTTCTTTCCCTGTGGCTGTCCTTCTACCTTTTTCTCAAGATTTTGGGTTTCCTGTAGTTTTGACAGGGTCTCCTGTAGAACTGTCTATGCCTCCTGTAGGACTGTTTTTAGGTCCTATAGTTCTACCTTTTCTTTCCATGTGGGAGATCTATGAGTCCCCCTTTCATATGTGATAGGTGCCTTGGAAGGGGATTCTTTTCCTTGAGCAGAGGGTGAATCTTCAATTATAATTGGCACTTTTGAAGAAGGCTGGGGTTTCCCTGTTTTGATCCTTGTGCTCTTCCTAGCCCTGAAATACATTGAGTTCTACCGTTTCCTCTTCTGTTTTAGCTTAATTGGTGTGCTGAGGGCAGTGAGAGCAGCTGTTGCCTCTCTTTCTAGAGTCTTAGGGGACACTTCTATCTCTTCTGCCCCTTTTTCTCCTCCTTCTGTCTCTTTCTCTATCTCTGTTTCTTTAGCTTTCTCCTCCTCTATCTTGGTTTCTTCCTTCTTCCCTTCTTGCTTTTCTAAATCACCAGTTGGTTCACCTTCTCCCCCTTGCTGCTCTTCCTCCTCACTGCCAGTAGGATTGATATCATAGGTCAAGGTTTTTATGTCATCTTCAGCTGTCATGTTTCGAAAGATTTCCCATGCTATAGGGAGTGTAAATGTATGGAGGGATTCTTCCACTAAATTTTTTATTAACCCATTGTGAGCTAGCTACTCTGGATTTCCTGCTTTTACTTTAGTACTGGAGTCAATGAGGGACTGTAGGAGGAAGTAGAGGATGTTGAGCTTTCGAGGGGCTAGAGTGTCCATGCCATGCCTTAATTCATGAAGTATTCTAAAGTGGCAGACATAGGCAATGTTGTACCTCCCCTCACAGGAAATATACTTGATTATTTGGTAGCTAACCTCATCCCAAGGATATGGTATGCTAGCCCTTCTGATGCCATTTTTATCTTCTACAGAGGTTTCATTATTTTGGAGGAACTTTTTCTTAGCAGCCTCGCAAATTGGTTTCTCATCCTTACTCCAAGGCAACCCAAGAGGAAGGGTAATGACCCTATTGATAAATTCAGGGGTTATCTCCATGGAAAGACCTCTAAAGGTAACAATGGCATGTGTTCTGGTGTGAGGGACCCAAGAGTGGGCAAATTCTTGGGCAATTTCCTCATAAAACCCTCAGAATTTCTCAAAAATGTTCATCCAATTTACTCTTGTGAATATGTCCACTACTTGGGGATGTGCATGGAGCCTAGAGGAGTTGGTGGGCTCCTTCCTCATAAATCCTCTTGTCATTTTGTTTATACTTTTTAGAACCAAATGTGGAGATGGAGACAACAATTTTTGGAGAAAACAGAGAAACAGAGGAGACTGTTTTTTTTTTAAACAATATATATATATATATATATTTTATGTATCTCCCCCTTCTAAAGGATTTATTTCCTCCTCAAATTTTAACCACTGCTTGCATATATTGTCATTCAATGGGGGCATGTATGGAACCTACCTCCTAAAATTGAACATCGTGCTAAAACCCGTGTTTTCTCCCTTCAACATAGCTCACTGCCCCTCCTGTAGAACCCTGTCGTCCCTCCTGTAGAATTCCTGTAGGTACTCTTGTAGAACCTGTAATTGCTCTTGTAGAAGATGACGAGAGTAGGAATATGGGAGAGATCAATGGAGAATGATGGTTACGAGGTTGTGGGGGCACAAAGAGACTATTGTAGCTGAGTTTTGAGGAGAGAATGAAGGAAAAGGTGGTGAGAGTGCTCGGAGAGGAGTACTTATTGCCATTTATGGATATTTCCGGTGATGGAGGGTGAGTTGGAAAAGTGTACGTTGGACATATTCAGACCATTGGTCCCTACAAGGCTTGTCATCATGGCCCCTCCTCATAATCATCCGTCATGATTGCATCGGAGTTCACATTTCCTCCACTACCTGTCCTTGACATCTTTCTTGAGTTGACTGTGCGCACGTGTGGGTGACATCTTCAGATGAGTGGAGTCAACTAGATGAAGGTGGCCAAGTTAACTGGCCACCTTTTCCTCATTCAACCTCAACCATCTCGTTGCTTTTGCATGACTTCTAATTACACAAATTCAAATAGAGGAGCGAGTTAGTTACTGACCTGTGATCTGAATGCATTTGTTGTGAGGTGTTGTGGCTCTCTCTCTGCTGCATGTCTTTATTTCTTTTGATGCATATTGTTTGCTTGTTGATGTATGGCTGTGTCTTGTGCAGGTTCTTCTCTAGCTGGGTCTGAGCTTCAGGTGCCTTCTCATCCTTCAGATGTGTTGTCCCTTGCTGCTGGTGCTGGACTTCTATGGAATCAGCTGTTGTGGGTTTGCAGGCCAGTAACTTGTTGTGTCCATATCTCCCAAACGGTAGACTGAATTGACCTAAAACTTTATGAGCATGTGTCCATCATTATTATGCACCTCCCCATTGAAACATTTTGGTCAATGGATGCACGAATCGCGAGAAAAAATAAAAATGGTTGAAGGTGATGGGGGTCGATTTCTTGGAAATCATGCATTGGAATTTGCTGAAATTGCTTGGG
This sequence comes from Pinus tabuliformis, assembly GCA_031772625.1. Lineage (NCBI taxonomy): Eukaryota > Viridiplantae > Streptophyta > Pinopsida > Pinales > Pinaceae > Pinus > Pinus tabuliformis. The sequence continues at coordinate 24,781,601 of CM062816.1, forward strand.
CATGTTACCATCATCTGTATGCATCTCCCCATGAAACAGTTTTGTAAATGGATGCACAGATTTTGAGAAAATGCAAAAAAGGCTGAAGGTGATGGAGGCCAATTTCTTGGTAACCGTGCATTGGAATTTGCTGAAATTGCTTGAGCATGTTACCTTCATCCATATGCAACTCCCCATGAAATAGTTTTTTAAATGGATGCACGGTTTTCAAGTTAGGGAAAAAACAAATTTCTGCTTTATGTATTTTTGTATCCTATAGGAAAACAAAGCATCCTATAGTTTTTTTTAGGACAGCTGGGAAAATGAGTAGTAGAAGCTCGAGAATGATGGGTGGATAGTGAAAATAGAGGACGGTGATGGATTGGCACGGCCTTGGCCTTGTTGGAGCATTTGAGCTAAGTAGGAGAAAGTCAAAATTTGACTTCTTTTGACTAGGCTTGACCAATTTTCCTTTTGGTACCAACTTGTTCTTGTTGCTTGCAGATGTTGGAGAGTACATGCATGCATGGAGCAAGGATTTTTATTTTTTCTCTTTTTTCTAGGCCTACTAGCCACCTCAATGAGGTTTTCAACTAGTAGGTCTACCTAGGTGCCTCAAAGGAGGTTTTCACCTAGGATCTTTTTCTCCCTTTTTTCTTCTTTCCAACCCATTGACCGCCTCATGGAGGTTTTCAATCAATGAGCCAATATGAGGCACCTCCAAGGAGGTTTTCACCTTAGATTTTTATTTTTTTCTTTTATTTTTCATTTTTTTTCTCCTACCCTACCCTACTTGTAAAACAAAATCACTTTCAAGTATAAGAATACTTCCAATGGAGCCATGTGCACATCAAGATGATAGACAAAATGATGTGGAGGCTTGAAATGTATGCTTTGACATGTACCTAGATTTCAGAGACCAAATGATTTGACTTTGAAAGGATCAAGCATAGTTGAGGAAGAGAGTGATGCTGCAACTTAGTGACTGTTTGGAACCATATTTCAATATAGTTGTGATGTCCTTGGTCCTTTTGCTGATCTGGATCATTCTTCATGTCTTCTTCTACCATGACCTTCACATCTTCCTCTTTTTGCTGATTTTTCTCTTGAATACATGGAGGATTTGATGGTAACCATGAGGGAGCTCTCTTGATCTCTGATTTTGATGTCTTATCTTCATCAAGTGCAGCCCATGGTTCTTTGATCTTCTCTTTTGAATCTTCTTCTTTTGGATGTGGTCCTTCAATGATATCAATATAATCTCTTTTTTGCAATACTCTTCCTGAGCTATGGTGAATACCATTGAGCTCAAGAGGAGTTGTTTGGAAGTGTTGTACCTCAGCATTGTAAATGGGTTGAGCTACTTCAATGTGTGGGTTTAGAAATGGTGATATAGGTAGTCGAGTGGGAGTGTATATTTGAGATAGATGTGGATGGGGTTGTGGTTGGGTAGTTGGTGGAGGCAGAATAGCGGGAAGAGAGATGTATTGGGGCTTCCACCCCTGATGAGATGCATTCCACTGAGGTTACGGCTGATCATAGGGTTGAAATGAATGGGTGGCTGGTTGGGCATGATATGGAGATGTGAAGGACCAAGGAGGAGGTGTGGACCAGGAAGGATGAGCAGGGGGGCCCCAAGAAGGTATGGATGTGACTTGGTTGGGGTTGTAGTATGCCTGAGATGTCCCTTGCATCCCCTACTGATATGGTCTAGGTCCATGCGGCCTCCTTTGGTTTATGTAATAGATCTGTTTATTGGCTCCTTCGTCCCATTGGTATATAGCTTTAAGTCTAGGCAAGGATGGGCACTTCTCTGTAGAATGATTTTCTTGTAGGTTTTAACCCCGTACAGAAATTACCTGCATATGAATTCTAAAACATAGAAAATAAATAATGTGAGAGCAGAACACATAAAACACATATACACACAGATTTTCCCACTGGATCCCAAAACTGGGACTACCAACTTGATTTTTCATTATGTTCCTTTCAATGTTATAATACATATTTTTACATGCCGAAGCATCCAATATCATGGACCGAAAAGCATCGCATCCAATACCATGGACCAAAAACGATCACGTGCAATACCATGGACCGAAAACCATCACGTCCAAGAAACATGTGCGAAAATCATGCACAAAACCATATGTGGGTCCGCCCAACCTAACATAGGGTCCAAAACCAAATTTTTTCTGGGGCGCTGCCTCGGACCCCATAAAGTAGGGTTATGAGTGCCCCTCAAACCCCCTGCTAACTACGTGGAAAGAATATAACACAACCCAACATTCTCCCACTTGTTGTTTTCTTTCCACACGGGGCCACAAGAGAGCTTAGTCATTTTTCCAGCCCTAAAATGCCCATTGTCTCTCTACACCAAGAGAACTTCTCAAAGCTCACAGATTTTGTCAATGCATCTACAGAATTCTTCAAAGTGTCCACCTTTACCAGCAACACCTTTTTGTCTTCTATCATATCCCTCACAAAGTGATACTGAACATCAATGTGCTTTGTCTTTGAATGATATCCAGGGTTCTTTGCCAAGAAAATTGCACTTTGGCTGTCACAGTCTATCCTAATAGCTTCCTGTACTAACCCCATACTTAAACACAATCTCTGTAGCCAAACTACTTCCTTTCTTGCATGAGTGGCTGCCATGTATTTTTCCTTTGTAGCTGATAGTCCCACTACAGATTGTTTCTTACTCATGCAACTGACTGCACCTCCAAATAGGTTAAACACATACCCATTTGTAGATCTTCTCTGATCCAGATCTCCAGCGCAGTTTGCATCAACAAAGCCACGAATATGCAACACTCTATCCAATCCTGGTCTTCCTTGGTAGCACAAACCATAATCACTAGTGCCAACAAATACGTGAAAACCCACTTCACTGCTGTCTAATGCTCCTTCCTTGGTTTTGACATAAACCTAATCAATGCTCCCATGCATGTGCAATGTCTGGTCTAGTACATACCATTGCATACATCAGGCTACCGACTACACTTGCATATGGAACACAGGATATGTCCTCTTCCTGTTCTTGTGTCTTGGGACACTATTTAGCAGATAACCTCACACCTATAGGAATAGGAACCTTCGCCAGTTTACTATCCTGCATATTAAACCTCTACAGTATTATCTCGACATACTTCCTCTGGTTTAACCAGAGCTTCCTCTTTGCCCGATCTCTTTTAATTTCCATGCCCAAAATATAGTTTGCAGCACCAAGATCTTTCATGTCAAATTTGGAGGACAATTGGGTCTTCAAATTCTGGATAACTTCTTTGTCATTTCCAACCAACAACATATCATCCACATAAAAGACCAAATAAATAACACAGTCACCAATTAATTTAAAATACACACAGTGATTTTCTTTGCTTCTGGTGAAGCCAAGTCCCCGTATAAATGTATCAAATTTCTGATACCACATCCTTGGTGACTGTTTTAACCCATATAGAGACTTCTTTAACTTATATACCAGTTATTTCTTACCCTTCACCGCAAATTCTTTAGGTTGCTTCATGTAGATCTCCTCTTCCAGATCCCCATGAAGAAATGTTGTCTTCACATCCATCTGTTCTACCTAAAAATCAAAAGCAACAGCAATAGATAAAAGTAATCTAATAGACATTACCTTGGCAACAAGAGACAAATATCACCAAAATCAATTCCCGGCACTTGGGAATAACCTTTTGCCACCAACCGAGCTTTGTATTTCTCCACTTTTCCTTCCGCATTGGTCTTCTTTTTGAACACCCATTTGCTGCCAATGGGTTTCCTTCCATCTGGCAACTCCAACAGATCCCAAGCCTCATTTTTGTGCAAAGATGCCATTTCATCATCCATGGCCTCTTTCCAGAGTTTTCCATCCTCTGAATCCACTGCTTTCTTCACAGTTCTAGGATCATCATCAGTAACAGACAAAGCAAAATTTGAATAGAAGGTAGATGGATTATACCTTTTTGGCTGCCTTGTTTCTCGAAGTGATCTTCTCAAAGCCGGAGTTTGTGGCTCTTCATCTTCTGATTCCTCCTCTGCTGTAGAGTCTGGTTCTTCCTTCTTTAGCTCAAACTCTATCTTCTCAGGTTCCTTTGGTTGGAATTCATGTTTAATAACATCTTTTACCTCTCTGAACACCACATCTTGACTGTACACAACCTTCCTTGTTACTGGGTTCCAAAGTTTATAACCCTTTAAACCATCCATATACCCAATAAAGATGCAATTTTCAGATTTACTATCCAACTTGGTTCGTTTCTCCTTTGGAACATGTACATATGCATCACATCCAAATACCCTCAGATGTGAAAGAGAGAGTTTCTTACCAGTCCATACCTCTTGAGGAGTCTTATCCTCCAACGCTGATGAAGGTGACCTGTTGACTAGGTAACATGCAATATCTACCACCTCTGCCCAGAATTCCTATCCTAACCCGGCACCACTGAGCATGCTTCTTTCCCTTTCCATCAACGTCTTGTTCATTCTTTCTGCAACTCCATTTTGGTGAGGTGTATATGGAGTAGTCTTCTGCTATGCTATACCACACTTCTTACAGAATTCTTAAAATTCCTTGCTACAAAACTCTCCACCATTATCTGTCCTCGGCACCTTTATCTTCTTCTCTGTCTGATTTTCCATGAGAACCTTAAATTCTTTAAAACTACCAAAGACTTTAGATTTCTTCTTAAGGAAATATATCCATGTACTCCTTGAGAAGTCATCTATAAATGATACATAGTACATAGACTTGCCCAGTGATGGAACCTTCGCAGGTCCAAACTCATCACTGTGCACAAGCTCTAATATTTGTTTCGCCCTCTTACCACCAAAGGGGAAACTCACCCAATTCTTCTTCCAATATACACAATTTTCACAGAAATCAAAATCTAGAGAGCTATTACTCATACCTTCTACCATACCTTTACCTTGCAGCTTGTACAGAGTTCCAATCCGAACCCCCCGCATCAATACTAGTGCTCCCCGAACCATCTTGCAGGTATCCTTTTCGAACACTATTTTTACACTTGCATCATCCAGCTTGCTTAAAAAATTAGATTTCTGGCCAATGCAGGAATATGTAGAACACCCAGAAGTGTTCTAACTCTTCCACCTTGCAACTTCAACTTTACCTTTCCGCGACCAACGATTTTAGCCTTCCTGTCATCCCCCAAGTAGACATCAGCACCGTCATATTTCTCATACTCACAGAACAACTCTCTATGGGGAGTGAAGTGAAAGGATGCACCTGAGTCAATCAACCATGCCTCATGATCTACATGTGTACTTGAAGAAGCCAAGTACACATCCCCACCTTCATCCGAGGTGGTTTTCGCCTCTGCAGAAGGAGCCTCATCAGATCCCTTTCCTTTGTTACGAGCTTTAAATTTACAGTCCCTTTTGAAGTGGCCTTCCTTTCCGCATTTCCAGCACACCACATTTATAGGTTTTCCTGGAGATTTAGATCTCCCACTCGATGACTTATTTTTGTTTCTATTCTGGGACCATCCTCGTACAGACAAGGCATCACCATTCTAGCTCTCCATATTTTTTCATCTCATCTCCTCCGTCAGCAAGGCTGAGACTATTTCATCAAATTGTAAGGCAGTTGCATTGCTACCTATTGCAATAACCAAACTATCCCATGAATCTGGTAGAGAACACAACATACTGATGCACTTATCTTCATCTGAAATTTTAATATCAACAGATGCTAACTGACTTGCCACAGTATTAAATGCATTCAGATGCTCTGTCACCGAGTCTCCATCTTTCATCCTTAGGTTATACAACTTTTTCTGCAGGAACAGTTTATTCACTAGAGACTTAGATTGGTACAAAGCCCCTAACTTGTCCCACAAAGCCTTTTCCATAGCTTCCCTTGATACATTCAACAATACTAAATCTGAGACACACAATCGTATTGTGGTCTTTGCCTTTCAATCCAACTTCTTCCATTCTTCATCGGACACTCCCATTGGTCTAGTACCTAGATCTACCACGATCCACTGATCTTTATCCACCAAGAGATCCTCCATCTTGAGTTTCCACAACTCAAAACTCTGACCATTAAATTTCTCGATCTCTATCTTTCCACTACTCACCATATTCTTTCACCACTAGAATTGATCTCGTAGATCTCCCACTGAACAGGGTCTACCACAAGCTCGAGTGAAATCCCTCAGTAAAAAAGGCGTCCTCTTGAAGCCAAAACAACTCCGATACCAAATGTAGGTTTTAACCCCATACAGAAATTACCTGCATATGAATTTTAAAACACAGAAAATAAATAATGCGAGAGTAGAACACATAAAACACATATACACAGAGATTTTCCCACTAGATCCCAAAACTGGGACTACCAGCTTGATTTTTCATTATGTTCCTTTCAATGTTATAATACATATTTTTTACATGCCGAAGCATCCAATACCATGGACCGAAAAGCATCGCGTCCAATACCATGGACTGAAAACCATTGCGTCCAAAAAACATGTGTGAAAATCATGCACAAAACCATAGGTGGGTCTACCCAACCTAACATAGGGTCCAAAACCAAAATTTTTCTGGGGCGCTGCCCCAGACCCCATAAAGTGGGGTTAATGGTGCCCCTCAAACCCCCTGTTAACTATGTGGAAAGAATATAACACAACTCAACATTTCTTCACAGATTGAACAAACCTCTATAGAGTTTAATGGGCATTCATTCTTGGGATGCCTCCTTGTGCATCTAGGGCAAAAAATGGCCAAAGCCCTCTCTACTTCCTCTTGTTTTCTTTTGATATGTAAGGTATCCATTTGCATGTCAAGAATCTGCAGCATCTCATTCTTGAAGTCTTCCAGCATGTTTCCAATTTCACCTTTAATGGATGAGTTGGAAGAAAAGGTACTGCCCCCAACATTTATGTTTTCAGCCATTGGCTCTAGAGGAATGTTTTCTTCTTCTTCTTCCCCTATAGGTTCTTCAAATATGTCTAGATGTTCACCTAAGGGTTCTTCTTGATCCCAACCATCGAAGAAGAGAGAAGGTTGGCTGTGTGAAGCAATGGGGGTGTTGGGCAAAAATTTTCCTGAGATATCTTTATTCGTACGAGGCATGAAAGGAAATATTTTTGGTTGGTTTTTGTTTCTTTTTCCCCACACTAACAGTACTTGTAAGAATGAAATTGGTTGAACAAAACAAATTGCAACTGACTGAAATGAACTTGTTGAAATGAAATTTGCAGAATTGAAGAGGAAAGCAAGGAAATTCAGAACTTGAAGGAAAAGAAATGACTTGTCTACTCTTTCTGAAATGAAATTTGCAGAATTGAAAAGGAAAGCAAGGAAATACAGAACTGGAAGAAAAGAAAGGACTAGTCTACTTTTGCTGAAATAAACTATTAGCAGAATGTTGCAATAGAAAATATAAGAAAGCAGTAATCACAGAATACTTTGATGGTTCCCCAACAACAGCACCAAAAAGTGGTGAGCACCAGTATTGCCGCAATATTGCTGCAACTCCTGGGCTTCCTACTTTACTCTTATCAACCTGGTAGTTCATAACAAACTTGGAAGTGACGGTGCTGTATGCACAAGTACTATTTCTTACTGCAGGTTGTCACTTGGTCAGCCCAAGATCACTAGGAGCTCAAGCCAACTTCTATGGATTCTAGAAGGAGATCTATATGTGATGAAAAGAGAGAAATATTACTCCACAAATGCTACTCTAACTGCAGAAAGGAGAAAGACTGAAATGTAAAGCAAACCTAGTAAACCCTAATTAACCAACTAATCCTTCTTTTGTAGAAAGAACTATGAAAACCATCAAAGGAATGCCATTACCTACTCAAGGAAGTAAAAAACATCTAACTAAGCTATTTCTGGAAGTAAATAAGGAAAAAAACATCGTTTTGGATTTTTATGTCAATTTGACATGCATATAATTTATTGTGTGTGAATGTGGCAGCGAATAGGTCACATTGGAGGGTGGTTTTGGGACTTGAGAGGATGTAGGATGGTGTGGATGAGTCTAGGAGGTCTCAAGTGGCCTTCTAGATGCTTTTCCCACACTCAACCTTCAAAAGGAAGCCTACAGGAAAATGTACAGGAGGACACAGGGGATCTACAAGAGGAAAAACAATGTTCTACAAGAGGCCTACAGGAGGAGGCTGAGAGCAGTTTTCATTGTTTTGAGGGTGAGAGTGGGTGAAATAGGTGGATGAAGGTTTGAATGAGGTGTTAGGGCACCTAGGGTCTACCAAGAATCATTAGGAGAAAGAAATATGATTGGATTTGCTCAAGGAGAGAGGAAGAAATTCTATAGAAAATGCAAGAAACTAAGGCATAATTGAGGGGAGACTTGGGCGACCTGTAGGGCATGGATCAGATGGAAGTTGGGATAGATGATAGATTGGACTACTTCTAGAAGAGATCTGCTACATAAACAACTGATAGTCAACCAATAAGATCAAGCAAGCAATGAAATAAGTGCATCTAGGAAAACAGAGTTTTGCATCAAAATAGTCTAAACTATGATCTATGAAAGGAAATGCTAAGAAATGCTGCAAGAAAGGAAAGCATGACAAAATACTATTGTAAACAGAAAAGTGAGCATGATGAAGAATTTCTGAAGCAAAGAAAAACTATACTATTAACTACCAAAAAGCTGCAAACACTAGAAGTCCTATGAATGAGGAAAATCTGTGTTTTTGGGGCAGCAAGGGGGTCTTTGCCTCAAATCATGGTTTCAAAGGGAGGAAGAGAGGCCAAGGCACTGTTGCTAGCCTTTTGAATCTTTTCTTTATCACTGCTTAACCTACTATAGAAAGCACAAATGGAAGAAAATAGTTGAATCATCAAAATCAACCTATTCTTAACCATGAAAGAAATACATCTAACAACAACATAATCTACAAACTGAAATAAAACATACAAATACAAGTAAAGAGGAGCTTGGCTGCTTGGATTGGGCCCTAACCCAAGAGCTTCAGCCCTCTAAGGTAACTCAGTTCTAACTCAAAAATGATTCCATCTTTATTTCAAAAACAATAGCAAGATTACATGAACTGTCACAAAAATAATAAGCTCGAAGTTGAGCAGAGTTTACATTAGAAAAAATACAACAAAAATCCCACAAAAATCCGACCCTAGTGAGGCCCTAGGCCTCTCTACATATACAAATGAAGCTACCAACAGCTTCCTTAAAATCAAGGAGGCTTGGCTCCCAAAAATCGAGATAATCATCAGTCATGCTCCACTTGCTCGGTTGCCTGCTAATGCATGACTTGGCTGCTTGTACACTGAGCTGAATGAAGGGGAATTCGAAGTGAGGAGTAATAATGAGGGGCATTCCCTCCTATACGTTCTCTCCTTTGTCCACTTCGAGTTATTGCTACCATTTTTGCACTGGATCCTTGACTTTGACCACAACATTCATCAATAATCTGCATTAAACACATATTATACCACATGACATCATAACTAACTCAACTCACTCTATAAGCATAAATATAATCAGAAAATCATACAGTAAGCTAAGAGAATGGTTGATTTGACTAGGTTAGGAGGTAAAATGAGCCCATATAATTACCGATTTATGAGGCTCATCATCACCCCCCTACTAAAAGTGTTGCTCATCCTCTGAGCAACTTAGTCCATCTCCTCATCTTTTATGGCCCTAGTGGCCTCCCTAGTATCCCATGCCTTTGATGTGGTCTCCTCTTCCTTGTCATAGAATCATGCCTTTCAGTCTATCTCTTCCCACTCCTCTTTCTCTTCTTCTTCTCTTTTGTTTTATAGCATGCCTAGCAGCAGTGGGTGACTCAATTTGAGGCCAATTCGATTGACCTTCAGCCTCTGCATGGAGCGCTTGTATTTTGGCACTCTCCTTAATGCCTCTTTCATCCTCATTGGGGAATGATATTCCCTGATTTGTAGACTATGTGGTAAGCTGTTCCATATCCTCATACATGCATGCACACAGTGATCCCCAAGTAACCTTTCCATATCCTCAAAATGTGAAATGGCTTGTTCCTGATCACTTATATATCTATGGGCAACCTGAGGATTATTTGCAAGCAGGTTATGTGTGCTGATGAGTGCCATGGGGTCTGATGGCTCAACTCTGATCATTAATGGCTCATTCTGCTCCTTTATCATCAATCTTCTTATTTCTACTGCCATTAGCTCTTCATGGTTCATCCAGGAGGCCATGGCCATTAGTTGCAGGTCCCCTAGCCTGGCATTATGGTCCCACACATTCATGTCTATGAGGGCCATGTTATGTGGGTAGAATTCTACCATCTTTGCCTTATCTTCTGATGTGCTTTGGTCACACAGGTCCATAAACTGCCTGTAATCTTGGAAAGGCATTGTGCCTCTTTTTGCCAAAGTCTTTATCTAAAATTGCAACCATTGGTCCTTGAGATACAGACCATAGGATTTTGCTGGTGTCCTACATTGCAATGCCTCCATGGACCAACTAGCCATGCATGCCAGTTGTGTCTCTTTTTCTTGCAGCTGCCTGCTTAACAATTCATTTTCAGTTTCAAGGTGGTTTCTTGTGATTGCTTCTCTGTGTCTGACAGCGCTTAACTCTCTGCTCATTTCTCTTAGTTTGTTCTCCATATGGCCAATATCCTCAACTCCTTTGGACTTTGCTACTTGCATCCACTTATGGGTCCTTATTCTCTCTTTCTCTAATTCAAAGAATAGTTGAATCGCAAATTTTTGTGGAATTATTCTTCCCCCCTCAAGAAGATTGTAGTAGGAGCCAAGACTAGGCTGGGGATCAGGTTCTTGTAGCTTTGTTTCTTCCTCCTTTCCCTGTGGCTCTCCTTCTACGATTTTCTCAAGCTTTCGGGTCTCTTGTAGAATTGTCTGAGTCTCCTGTAGGACTGTTTTTGGGTCATATAGTTCTACCTTTTCTTTCCATGTGGGAGATCTAGGATTCCCCCTTTCATATGTGATAGGTGCCTTCGAAGGGGATTCTTTTCCATGAGCAGAGGGTGAATCTTCAATTATAATTGGCACTTTTGAAGAAGGCTCAGTTTTGCTGTTTTGATCCTTGTGGCCTTCCTATCCCTGAAATATATTGAGATCTGCCTTTTCCTCTTTTGTTTTGGCTTAATTGGTGTGTTGAGGGTAGTGAGAGTAGCTGCTGCCTCTCTTTCTAAAGTCTCAGGGGACACTTCTGCCTTTTCTGTGCCTTTTTCTCCTCCTTCTATCTCTTTCTTTGTCTTTGTTTCTTCATCTTTCTCCTCCTCTATCTTGGTTTCTTCCTTCTTCTCTTCTTGCTTTTCTAAATCATCAGTGGCTTCACCTTCTCCCCCTTGCTGCTCTTCCTCCTCACTGCCAGTAGGACTGATATCATAGGTTAGGGTTTTTATGTCATCTTCAGCTGTCATGTTTCAGAATATTTCCCATGCTATAGGGAGTGTAAATGTATGGAGGATTTCTTCCACTAAAATTTTGATTAACCCATGGTGATCTAGCTGTTACACTAAAATTTATCACCATGACTATTTGCAGTTGGTATGGCTCCATCAACTGTCATAATATCCTCCTTGGCAAGCCTCATACCTCTACTCTCCATGTCAAACTTCAAGAAAGAGAGAAAGTCATTAAAAATATATATATCTCTGGGTACGCAGTTTCTCTTAGCCTTACCTGCGTGTACGCACTCCAAGTTCACAATACCTGCGTACTTGTACGCTCTGTATGTAAAGCAATGGGTGTGTACTCCTGTAAAGGTCAAAAGGCGCAAGTTTCACTCCAAAAAACTTACTTGTGGTCATTTCTAGAGCCTTCTAGAAGCTTGTTTGACGTGTATGGAGCGCCTCCAGATGGTTCATGTATCCCTACCAAAGAGGAACTTATCCCATAAAGAGGGGAGCTATCCCATCCAAAGAGGGGCTTATCCCATTAATGGTGGACCTGAATAACTTCCTCTAGAGTACTATAAATACAGGTATTGGGCCAAAGGGAGGGAGGTTGAAAGCTGAACATTCCTAAGGGTAGATGCTACTGGAATTAGGACTCCCTTGTAAAGCTTGAGAGGAGAGATTCCCATCCTTTCCTAGCCTTATTTGAGAGTGGGTGAGCTGATCAAAGTAAAGGAAAACTCTTGCTGGACCCTAGGAGGGACTTGCACAACACCAAGGCTCAGGTTGTAATGGTTCCTTTTGTTACCTTTTAATGAAAATGAACTTATTTTTCTCAACAGATTGTTATTCATGGTTTGTTTCATATACTCCTTGGTCCATATGATAGATATGTATTGTTTTATGAGTTTATCATGTGCTATTTAATCTTTTGGCTTGTTAGTGAATGCAGGTTTCGAAGAGAAGGAGGAGCTCATCCGGATCGGCGAGGCTGTACTACTACAAAGCGTTGGACTAGAGGTCTGTTAAAGATCCCATGATTACTTGTAATTGCAATGCATGTTTAGAGAAAAGTAGATTTATTTGTCTTGTTTGTCACTAGAAAGATTTTGCTTCTAGGGAGGTCGGTTGTGTCCGCACTAACGACTCTTTCCGCATGAAAAAATGGCGACCATACTGGGGATTCCATTAATGTAAATGTTTTTTCCTTTGTATGAACTTTTGATCTGAGAAAAGTTATTTGTTTTCTGATTTTTGGCTGTCTGACTGTGTATTTGGGTGGGCTAGCTTAGGGTTAAATTAGATTTTAGTTTTTCTTTGTTTTTCTCGAAGTACACAGCCTCTGAGTGTAGCACAGTGCGTACCTGTACGCACTGTCGCTTTGTGCACAGAGCGTACCCGCACCTGTGCAAACAGGTCGCCTGCGTACCCCTGTCAAAACTAAGAAAATTTCATTTTCCTTCTTTTTTGCCTTTTACTTTTTGTTTTTAATTTGTTTTTCTACCCAGATCCATTAGTTTGCTGCCATAAATCTTCACCTAAGCTTGTTCTGTTAGTGTCGAGGGTTTTAGTAAAATTCATAGGGATTTTTGCCTTAGGGTTTGATTTTTAACTGGTCCTGTAGTGACTTTGGCGTTAGAGGTTGTCAAACTTTGGATCTCCTTGGTTTTGTTCAGTCCTCTTAGGAGTCGGGCCTGTCATAGAACTCACCCTTGTGAGAGACCTACCTTTGTGTCTTCTCTTTGCAAATCTCGAAAAGTTTGTTATTTGAACTTTGAATTTTATTCTTGAGAAAATAACAAAAAGATTTTGATTTTTTGTTTTGACTAGTTTTTGGTTCTGCATTAACTAGTCCTTAGTTACATTTTGACTAAGTAAAACATCCAGGAATCATCTTTAGTAAGCTTTTGACTCGTTAGATTTACTTTTATATTTATTTCTCTTAGATTTGCTTTTGAGTGAAATTGAGTTGATTTGATTGCCATAGCTTTTTTAACTTTGATTTTTGTTAAAGTAAGTTTTACATGCTTTATTAATTAGAGAAAAATACAAAAATATCTTTTGAAGGAAAGTTTGCTTTGGTAGCATTTGTATCTTTGAAAGAAAAGGAATTTTCGTGAAGTGAATAGTGGTCATGTGTCGTATGTTTTGAAAAGAAAAAGAGTTTGTTTCTTTGTTTTCATTGCCAAGAAAGTTGTTTTTATTCCGAATTTGCATTCTCCAACTCTCTTAGCTAGGAAATTCATTGAAAAAGGAAAAATTAGTGTAAATCATCCTAAGTGCATCTTTTTAGTGGATTTCGGTCGAGTCTACACACCACCAGTTTCATCTCCACTACCTTTTGTCTTAAAAAAGCCATAAAATTAACTCTTAAAGTAAAATCAACTTAGTAACTTTTATTTACTAGGGCTCTGAAACACCAATATAGATCAGGTTAGTGTCTTGGAATAGGAGAGTAATTAACTCTCCAAGACAACAAAACCAAACAAGTAGCTCATCTTGTGGTAGGATAAATCCAACTGTTTCATTTGTACTCTGGGAAAGCTCCTCTTAAAGGAGAAGCACGAGCTCGTGTCCGAATCAGTGAGGGGATCAATCCTCCCTCGTTGGGAACGACGCCAGACATGCACGTATTACAAACGGTAAACCTCGGATTAACCATTGTCGAGGAGCCAGGGGTCCCTTGTCGGTAAACCTTGGATTATTGTCAAGGAGCCGGCAAGGGGATTGAGCTTGATACTCTGCCCTTGCGTGCTGTCGGAGTGTAGACTGTTCCCCCAGGTGCATTTGTTGCTGTTGGTAACCTTAGTGACCATTATCTTTAGGATTCTACCGAGGTGACGGTGGAGGGAAGATCCCACTGTACCTGGAGCAGACGTCGGCTAGACTCACTTGGATTTTCCGAGGGGTTCACTTCACTCGAGACAGTTAAAGTGGAGGAACTTGTGCCGGTCTATTCATTAAGCAGGTTGCCGGGGTAACTGTTCCACCCTCCACTTCTGTACTGAATTCGACGATGTTGGGTTTCATCTCCAACTAGTGTTTTTGGTCCGGAAGGCTACTGTTTGTGCATGGTTTGACGCCCTAGATTCTTTAGGCGTGTGATTCAAATTTGTTTGGTTCTTTAGAGACTTTAGGTGGTTTGCTTTGAGATTTTACTTTGTTTGTGTGTGCAGTAGTTAAAAAGTTTTTAACTGTGGCGGAATTACCGAGACAGTCCCGTCGACTTCGGGGCAAGTCTCCTGAGATTGTTTCCGTGGCCGAATTGTTGAGGAAATCCCGTAGACTTCGGGGTGAACCTCCTCTGTTATGCTCTTAACCTGCAAAGCGATACCCAAACATAGAATTTGCGAAGAAAAGATACCGAGAACACAAAATATGCGAAGAAAATATACCCAGAGCACAGAATAGCAATGATTTTATTATCCAGAGAGAAATGTTCACAGGCCTCTTCGAGGGGGCAACCTCCAATAGAGCAGAGCTCGATTACAAAACAAGACACAATACTCCTCGCAGGGAGTCTCTATCCTTTATATATGACTCATACCTGCAATACCACGAGCCAATATCGTGGATTTTATTAATACCATCTATCTAATACTACCGCCCATTTACCATCTAACTAATACTACCGCCCATTTGCAACTAACTGTGGTCCCGTCATTAATTGCGGGTTAACCACTTACAATTATTAATATGGGCTTTATTGACTCTTGACTATGACGTGATCCCATGACATAAATAAGGGGGTTAGGGTGGGACCCTAACATGCCCTCCCCCTTAAGACTAGCTTTGTCCTCAAGGCTGAAGCTGCGGAAACTGCTGAAGAATAGCGGCTGGTTCCCAAGTTGCATGTTCCGGCGAGGTGTCATTCCATTTGACTAGGACCACCTTAATCACGCGGCCACGCAGGTGCTTGTCTCGTGTGTCTAGAACCTGTTCAGGTTGAAGCCAGATTGATCCTTCTTCATCCAATTCAGGTAGACTGGTTTGAACTCGGCAATTGTTCCCAATCACTTTCTTGAGGCACGATACATGGAAAACTGGGTGGATTTTTGCTGTAGGTGGCAAAGCCAGCTTGTAAGCCACTTCTCCAATGCGCTAAAGTACTTGATATGGTTCGTAGAATTTTGGAGAGAGCTTTTGACAGCCCTTGTCTTTGAGTGATGTTTGCTTATATGGTTGCAGCTTCAAAGAGACCTGATCCCCTTCTTGAAATTGGTGCTCTGAGCGATGTTGGTCAGCCTGTTGCTTCATACGGTTCTGAGCTTGATGAAGATTCTCGCGCAAGTGGGCCAGCATGGTTGCACGGTGTTGTAAGAGTTGATCCACTGCTTGTACTTTAGAGCACCCCATGAGATAAGAAGTAGGGGACGGCGGAAGTTGTCCATAGACTGCTTCATAGGGAGTCATTTTGGTGGTGGCATGATAGTTGGTGTTATACCACCATTCCGCCAGAGGTAACCACTGTGCCCAAAGGTGTTGTTTTTCTGAAGTGAAACACCTAAGGTAGGTTTCTAGACATTTGTTGACGACTTCGGTTTGACCATCTGTTTGCGGATGATATGAAGTACTGAGTTTGAGTTGAGTGCCTTGTATTCTGAAGAGCTCCTGCCAAAAATTACTGGTGAAGATTGGGTCGCGGTCGGACACAATCGAAGTGGGCATGCCATGCAATTTGAAGATTTGATCCATGAAAGTTTGAGCAACCAAAGTAGGTGTGAATGGTTGGGGTAGAGCGCAGAAATGAGCATACTTCGATAGTCGGTCCACAACCACCATGATGACTGATTTGTTCCCAGACTTTGGAAGACCTGTAATGAAATCCATGGAGACCTCCATCCAAATTGACGCCGGAATGGGCAATGGTTGTAATGTGCCTAGTGTGTTGACGGTTTCCCCCTTGTGGCGTTGACAGACGTCACATTCTGCTACAAAAGTAAGGATGTCCTGTTTCATGCCGGTCCAAAAAAATGATCTTCTGGTGGGAGCGTATGTCTTCTGAAAGCCCGAATGTCCTGCAATGGGAGAGGAGTACAATTCTGCCAAAATGCGACTTTTGAGGGTGGATGTTGGTGATATGACGACTCTGTCCTTGTAGCGAAGAATATCATTCTGCCACGAGTAGCCCTTGCTGGAATTAGGATCTGCCTGTAATTGAGAAATGAGTTGGGAGAGCTCAGGATGTGAAAACCATTCCCCGCGAGCCTCTTCAATCCAGTCTGGAATGGGGAGGGATATTGCGAGCAGAGTACTTTCCTCCTCAAATTGGTGTGACAATGCATCTGCTACCCTGTTGTCTTTCCCTTTCTTGTAAATGATCTCATAATCATAACCCAGCATTTTGGCTAACCATTTATTTTGTTGGGGGGAAGATAGGCGTTGCTTTAAAAAATATTTAAGACTGTGATGATCTGTGCGGATTTGGAAACGTCGCCCCAACAAGTAAGGTCGCCAGGTCTCAACTGCATGTAAGATGGCCATCATTTCCTTCTCATAGGTAGATTGGCCCAAGTTCTTCCCACTTAGTTGTTGGCTGGTGAAGCCCAGTGGTCACCCTTCCTGCATTAAGACTGCTCCAATACCTGTTCCCGAAGCATCAGATTCAATGACAAATGTTTTGGTGAAGTCCGGTAGTGCTAAGACCGGAGTGGAACACATGGCGGTTTTGAGAGCGGTAAATGCCTGTTGTGCTTCTTCGTTCCAGAAGAAGGAATTTTTCTTGAGAAGTTGCGTCAGGGGCTTCGCTATGCGGCCATAGTTGCGGACAAATTTACGATAATAGCCTGTGAGACCCAAAAATCCTCTCAAGCTTTTCAAGGTCTTAGGTTGAGGCCATTCTTGCATTGCCTGGATCTTTTTGGGATCAACCTTGACACCTTCACGGCCCACAATGTGGCCTAAATACTCAACTTCTTCCATGCCAAACGCACACTTAGACATTTTAACAAATAGTTTATGCTTGCGGAGCAGTTGCAAGAGGATATCTACATGCTTAAGATGTGCCGCCCAAGTGCCACTATAGATGAGGATGTCATCGAAGAAGACCAGGACAAATTTTCTGAGATATGGTCTGAGGAGGTGATTCATAAGGCTCTGAAAAGTAGAGGGGGCATTACAGAGACCAAATGGCATGACCAAGAACTCATAATGGCCTTCATGAGTTCTGAAAGCTGTCTTGGGAATGTCAACTTCCTTCATGCGAATTTGGTGGTAGCCTGAGCGAAGATCCAATTTAGTGAAGAATTGAGCCCCATTGAGTTCGTCCAGCAAATCGTCAACCACTGGGATGGGAAATTTATCTTTGACTGTTAACTTATTGAGGGCCCTGAAGTCTGGACACATCCACCACTCCCCATCTTTCTTGAGGACCATGACGACTGGAGATGAGTAAGGACTAATACTAGGACGAATGACACCTGCTTCCAACAATTCCTTGATGATTTTTTCTATTTCATTCTTTTGGGTGAATGGATGTCTGTATGGCCGCACATTTGGGGGTTGGGCCCCTGGGACCAATGTGATGCTATGATCATGTTCCCCTCGCGAGGGTGGAAGTTCATGAGGTTTGTCAAAGACCGTCCGATGTTTATTCAAAATCTGTTGCATCTCAGGATGAATTGGCGAAGACATGGTATCTACTACCTGGATGGCATTAAATTGAGCTACTACTCCATGATGGCCCTTTTTTAACAATTTTTCCATACGATGCGAGCTTATGATAGAAGGGGCTCCCGCTTGTAGCCCACGGAGGGTATGTGTGTAGTCGTTCTGCTTAAAACTCATATATAACTTCTGGAAATCCATTGTGATTGGCCCAAGAGTGCGGAGCCATTCCGCACCTAGGACAATGTCGCAACCCCCCATGTGTATTGCAAACATGTGGGTTTTCAATTGATAATCCCCCATTTGAATTTTGACATTTTCACAGCGACCTTCACATTTCATTGTGCCTCCATCTGCAATATGGACTTGGAAGTTAGAAACTGCTCGGACATAACAATGTGCTGCTTCAGCGATCTTTTGGTGGATGAAATTATGGGTACTTCCACTATCAATCAAAACTATTACTGGCCGATGTTTAAGAAAACCCCTGATTTTGAGAGTTTGAGGTGAAGAAATTCCTGCCAATGCATGTAGCGAAATCATTGGTTCATCAGATACCATCTCCTGTTGGTTATCTTCTTCGGTCACCTCTGGTTCCTCAAGTGGTGGATCTTCCTCGGTGGAGCTGTAGTCAGTGGCATCTATTTGAAAAAACTTGTGCTCTTTGCATTTATGACCCGGGGAATATTTTTCATCACAGTAGTAACATAGTCCTTGCTTCCTTCTTTCGGCCATTTCTGCAGGTGACACCTTTTGAATCTTAAGTGTTTGGGTCATATTGGGAGCCTGTGAGGGACGACCTTTAGCGGGAAAGTTGGGGCGGCTGGATTGAGCTGTTAATGCCCGTTCCACCTTACGGGCTACCTGGCAAGCCTCGTTCCATGTGGGGGGGTGGTGGAGTAGAACCTGAGCTTTGATGGCTTCTTTAAGACTGCTGATAAAGCATTCCATGTAGAATTCATCTGTGAGACCCTTAGTGCGGAAGGCTAAGGCTTCAAAAGCGGTAATATATTCATCCACTGTACCCGTCTGTCGGAGCTTAGTGAGATGCCCCAAAAAAGAGTCTTCCTGTTCAAAGCGATTTCGAAGAGCTTTGGTAAATTGGCCCCAATTCTGAAATTGTCCATTGCAACGCTGATACCATTCCTTCCATTGCCATCGTTCACTGTCCAAGTACATGGTGCCCACCATAAGCTTAGTCCCCTCATCTATGATATGATTCAATTGAAAATACTGCTCCATTTGTGCTAGCCATGCGGACGTGTGAGAACCGTCAAATTTATGCATATCCAACTTGGGAGGTCTCTGATTGGGTGGTGGATGGGTGTGCCAGACGTGAGGAGAGTGGCTAGACTCCCCCTCATGGTATTCATGACCCTTATACGCCTCCTCGTGGGCTGGCTCCTTGCCCTTGTCCTGTAGTAGGCACTCTAATCCTTTAAGATGATTTTCGATCCTTTCCACCGCAGAGTGGAGGGAGTGCACATCTTCTTCTATTTTTTCTATCCTTTCATTGGCCATTGCTTGAGCGCGAGTTTCTACCATACACCCGTCTGACGAAAATTTGGGACCGCCGAATTTTTTTTTACTAAGAATTGAATGGTACCACCTTGCTCAGCTCGTTGTCCTCATTCTGATGGGCTAGGTCACCAATAAGCGCCCTGGAAGATCTCAGACTTTTTTTTTTTTGGAAAACTCCTAACAGAGTTTTACTCCTTTCTGATCAATACTGCAGTCGCCAAATCCTCAAAATGTTAATGCCACCAAAAGTCCTGCGAAAATTATATCCAGGTACAGGAACCCTTTCCAACTACTCCGATCTGGTGGATCTGAGAGATCTGAATGGTGGAACAACTACTGCTGCTGATCTGGAATAGATGATGGTGATCCCTCGAGAGAAAGGGAACTATGGTATTGGGGAGTGTCAGGTGCTACAAATCGCAATATACATAAGGGTCTGACAGTAGTACTCGGCCCAATGTTTCAGGGCTCTAACTAAGGAGGATCGACCGTACCCTTAGCCGTACAACCCAACTACCCTATCGTACGGGCGAGTAATCTCTCCGAGTGCTGTTCTCGGTGTACTGTAGCCACAAGACGGCCGAATTTTTATCTATGGCGAGGTTTCAAGGGAGGTAGGGGCCTTCCTATATACCCAGAGGGTACGTGGAAGACAGTCCGTGCGCGGTTCTGTCTAATGCGCTACTACTCGAAGGGGTACCCACAGGGGTTACAAGGGAGTCCAACAGACGTGACCACCTCTTGTATTTCCTACGTGCATGCCTCCCCAAATTCGCAGGTTTATGCGCTTAACGACAGATCCCGTGGTTTAAAGACGCCGGAACACGTCTCTAGCCTAAAAAAAAATTTGCTAAAATTTGGAGATCCCATCGAGCCCTGGAAAGTGCTCTGATACCACTTGTTATGCTCTTAACCTGCAAAGCGATACCCAAACATAGAATTTGCGAAGAAAAGATACTGAGAACACAAAATATGCGAAGAAAATATACCCAGAGCATAGAATAGCAATGATTTTATTATCCAGAGAGAAATGTTCACAGGCCTCTTCGAGGGGGCAACCTCCAATAGAGCAGAGCTCGATTACAAAACAAGACACAATACTCCTCGCAGGGAGTCTCTATCCTTTATATATGACTCATACCTGCAATACCACGAGCCAATATCGTGGATTTTATTAATACCATCTATCTAATACTACCGCCCATTTACCATCTAACTAATACTACCGCCCATTTGCAACTAACTGTGGTCCCGTCATTAATTGCGGGTTAACCACTTACAATTATTAATATGGGCTTTATTGACTCTTGACTATGACTTGATCCCATGACATAAATAAGGGGGTTAGGGTGGGACCCTAACATCCTCAAGACGTCCCAAGTCATTACGAAGGTTTAAAGGTCCTTGTAACTCCTAGTGGCAGTAAAGTAGGTTCACCTGAAGAAGGAGAATCATCGTTGGTAGTCCATCCAGATTACCAAGGTCTAGAAACAGGTTATAATCCTGAAGTAGTTGCAGTTTCTGAGCTTGCTGGTAGTTTTTCATCTACTAGTGATATAGGCGAAGAACCTGAAGTATCTGAACCTGTTACTCCAACTTCTAGTGCACCAGATTCACCTAGGGTAGAAAGAGTCATCACCGAAAATCTTCCTGCTGGTTTGATAGCTATTGAAGAACTTGCTCCAGAGGAAGAATTAGGCATATCTATCCTTGAAGATCAACCTACTATTGATCTAAGGGAGCGTGAATCTATCTTTTACAGTCCTCCTAGAAGTACTACTTGGTACCTTTCGTTAACCAATTATTTAAACAACTCAGGGTTAAGTTTTTCTCCACCTCGAACTCCTTTTCCACCTGGAGGTATTTATACTCCTGTAAATATGTCTGGTCAGTCGTCCGTGTTCACTCAATCTCCTGAATCTTTCTTGTATGGCGGTCCTTCTATTCCCTCCGAGTATCAGTCACTTTCTGGTACCTTTGCGGGGGCATCTCCTCAACCCATTGATCATGGGTTATTAGCTGGAAACAATGGTAATAAACCATTGGGTGTAGGGGACATTTACATGATGTCAGGTTCAGTTCCCATTTCTCAACCTCAAGGTGGCCAATTACCGCCTGGGGGGTAGCCTCAATTAACGCCTGGGGGGCAACCTCAAGGTACACAACTTGTGTCTGGGGGGCAACCTCAAGGATAGTATGTACCCATAGTACAATACATTCCTCAAGGTCAACCCCAGCCTCAATATGTACCCCAGGGTCAACCTCAGTATCAATATTTACCTCAAGGGTATCAACCTCAGGGTCAAGGTCAACCCCAGTATCAGTATTTACCTCAAGGTTATCAACCTCAAGGTCAATACTCGAGTCAAGGTTATCAACCACCTCAAGGTCAGTCATATGTTCAAGGTACGGGAACTGTGCCTTTCAGTTATCAATCCTATCCTCAATCCGGTTATGGATCTCAATATCCTCAACCTGTCATGGGTCAATACCCCGGAATGAACATAGTGTGGGATCCATCGCAAGTTCAACAGGTATTGCAGCCAAGTATACAGTTGTCATCTCAAGCTAGACAACCTTTAGTTGTTGGTCCATCCCAGCAACCAGTCCAGTCTAATGTTCAAACTTCTGTAACTTCGGTAGTTACTCAGCCGCCAATTGCACCTAGTACTCCATCTCAAACAACGGCTGCTGCAACTACCGCAACATCTGCTCCTTCCACCACACTTGCTTCTGGAGTATCGACAGCTCCGGTTTCTACTGTCTCTGCAACTACTCCTCAGACATCTTTACCATTGTCTGGATCTACGATTCAAACTACGGTTCAGATGCCTGCAGGACAACCTGGTTTAAGTACGGTTGTCACTAGTCAACCACAATTCGCTTATCAACCGTACCAGGGACAGTACCAATACGGGCCTGCTGTCCAACAGCCGGTTTACCAGTATCAACCGTATCCTGGGTATACTTATCAACAACCTCAGCAACCCCAGTACGGTCCGGTTAATCCTGGTTTTCCAGGAGGATATAATATCCCGAATGCGATTCCTATTCCAAGTTATCCTGGATATCCTCCTCCTGGGACTGGTCTTGCGACCCAAAGTTTTAGGGATCCTAATCGGCAATTACCGTTTATCGCAACTTTGGATTTACTAGACTTGACGTGCCTAACGAACGATCTAATACAATATCTTCCGTTCTGGCCGCCAATGCCAAATAAGTTGCCCAGTGATATACCCAAGTTCGAAGGTAAGTCTGGAGAGGATCCATCCAATCATGTGATGACTTACCACCTCTGGTGTGCTTCAAATTCCATCTCGGATGATTCGATCCGCTTACATCTTTTCCAGCGTACGCTCATTGGTCTCGTGGCCAAGTGGTACATTGAGTTACCACGGGCCTCTTTTTACAATTTTAGTCATTTAGCTACCTCGTTCCTAACTCATTTTCAGTTGCCGGTCAGATACGATAACGACACAGAGCTATTAACTTCATTAAAATAGTCGACCTCCACTTATATTTCCGATCATATCCATGAATGGAGACGTCGACGGTGATTAGTGAAAGTTTTTATTCCGGACCAAATCTTAGCTGAATGGTTTGTTAAATCATTATTGCCGAAGATTACTGAAGATGTAGCTAAGGCCGGAGTAGTTACTGAAGAGCAAGTAATTGCTCAAGTGCAGTACCTTGACTTAGTTTACACTCAGTCAGGTACGTTACATGAAAAGATCCCAGATCTTCCAAAGTCAAATCAAATCGCCGCTGCTCCTTCGGGATCTCATGCTGCTGATGGCATGATTGGTTCGGTAAATACTAAAAGCAAGAAGAAATCTTCAAAGAATTCTTCTCCCATTATAACCTTACTAGATTCCCCGACAGGAGAGTCTTCTCCTGAAATTTCCGCCGATATTCACGCTGTAGAGTCATCTACGGCTAAATCAAAAAACGATGGGAAGAAAAAGGGTAAGAAGAAGGGTAAAGCAGACAAGACTCCAAAGGAGAAAACAGAAAAGTCGGAATCCAATGATGAAAAACGCAAACCTCGATATCCTTGTCTTATTTGTGAAGAGGATCATTTTACAAGAGATTGCCCCCATCGGGCCGAGGTTGTGAAAATTGTCAAAGGTTCCTCAACTCCTGCTGTTTTGAAAGATCCATTTCCAAAGAAGGAGAGTAAGATGATAGGTTCTTCCTCGAGTGCCACTGAAGAACCCATATTGATGATGTCTCATGTAAGGATTGCGACTCTGTCTCACGATTATGGTAGTAAAAGTCCTGTTGATGGATCGAAAGAAGCAGAATCTTCTCGTTCAAATCCATCAACCTCAGCTCCCGGTTCCGATCCACTACGGATCGAGAAACCTAACCCTGACTTAGTAATAAAACCGCCCGCCAAGGGTGTACTTCGAAGGTCTGCTTTCAATCCACATGCGAGAGCGGCCCAGAATTACAACATTGTTGAGGATTTAGCTGTTTCACCCTCAGCAATGTCGGCTTTAGAAGTGCTGCAATCATGCCCAGCACAGCGAAAATTACTTTTGTCGGCTATATGCCATTAGAAATCCAGTGTTATTAAGGTTATTTTTGAGAGTGCGCCTCTTGGAACGTGAATTTGATTACATTGAATATCAGCATATTCCAAGGTCATTAAATACATTAGTAGATGCAATTGCTTCTCAAATGTTAGACAGACATTTGCGATAATCATAAATGTAAATTTAAAAACATTTCATCATACATGTTTAACAAGATAAGTTGGTAATAATGATATATATATAGATAGGAGTGTGTCAAAAATATACATCGTCTTCGATCATAGGTTGGAAAACACCTTATGATCGGCAAAAATGATAAGTACAAAAAACCAAAAATGTCATATGTGTCGACAAAAAGTGACTAGCCAATCACTGGTGGTGCTCTCTATATGAGACCACTGCCCGCGCTACCCTACACAGGAACCTCCTGAAAGGTCCTGGGACTGCGACCACATAGCGCTGAAGTCGGATAGGAATATCGTCTATAGTCGTCTCTGGTATGTCCACCGTGAGACGCTCTAGGTCCTGTTCCAGCTCGGCTAAGGTCTCTGCGGCCGCATCCTGTGGGGCCGGTGCTGGTGCAACTGGTACTCTCCTCTCGAATGGCCGGAGATTGGCCGGACGCTGTGGACCTACATCTGCATTTTGAAAATTGTCACTGTCAGTTTTGAGACGATATAAAAACAAATAAAAAATAAATAATTTAAAAACTTGTGAAAATGAAATACCTCTGTCGTCCCATTGTTCTCCCTGTGGAAGAACCATGTCCGGATCACCGCGAAAATCTACTCCGGCATAAGGAAAGTCCTGAATCGCAAAGACCTGGTCCTCCAACCAGTGAAAGTAACCCGCAGGAAATCGAACAACTCCCGCTCCCTCATCAGGATGCCGGGCCATTACCGTAACCCATCGCATCAACTTTGGCTCCCGAGGAGGCCCAGCTGGAACAGTGAGATGCTATGGGATCAGCATCGGAACCCTCTCTAGGGCAAAGCTCACAACTAAAGGCCCATACCCAAAGGTCTTTAATTGTCCATTCTTTGCCCTAGTCAGTTGGCCCTTCATATTGGCCAACACAGCGTCACACCAATTGAAAATGGTGCCTCGGTAGCAATCTATCGCCATCCGCATTTGGGACCCGGTGGCAATGTGCAAGGCGGCTGCGCCGCAGAGTCTGGTAACTGTAAAGGCAATTACCATAAGTTCGGGCAGGGATATGTATTTGATTTCTATCCCTTTCTCCTGGTTTTGATTGTTGCACCACTCTAGCCGGAGGCTAGCAAGGGATTGGTCACCCGGCCTAGTTCCGGACAGAGTCAGTTGCTCGCCCCTGTTAGGAAAACCAGTGAGAAAATATATGTCAGAGGGCTCTATCTCGAGCTGGTGCCCTCCGATGTAGAAGCATTGATCCTGGACGTTCCACCTTTCAACCAGCCATTCTAAGAATCGCACCTGGGCCCTCATGCTAGGTATGGCCCAGTATTTGTAGAGACCGCATGCCTTCAAAGCATCAATCGAGGGTTAATGATCTATTGCGGCCAAATTGACATCTTCGTGTTCTCTTTCGCGCCAATCAAGCATGGTGGGCAATCTACACACCAGAAAACATTCATTAGAATTCATTAAATCAAAATTTGATGGTTAGGTTTTGAGATTTGGGGTTTTGAAATTGCTTTGCGTGAAGTACGCACCCCGCGTTCAGAAACAGAGCGTATGGACGCAGCTGTTCTGAAGGCAGGCTGCGTACTCCCGCCATTTTCCCATAAACGAAAATGTCGGGGTACGCAGGTCACCCATGGGGCACCTGCGTACCCCGAAAGGCGGATCCTAAAACCCCAAATCCCTCAAAAAATTAAAATAGGTCTTAAAATGAAATTCTAAATGGATGAAAACAAAGAGGAGGATGTTGTGAAATACCTGAAAGAGACGGCACTCGATTCCGACGGTCGGATTCTCCGCAAAGTCCACGGGAAGTGTCTTGCCAAAAGCCCTTTTCTCTCCTTCAAAAGTAAAATGGTAAAAATGACATGGTAAAAAGTCTTTTTATAGGTTTTTTGGATAAATGAGTGCTAAATTTGTTTATTTTTGACCATGGAAGGATATTTCTCAATGCATTTTTGCTTATCTTAAACATGTATGAGTAATGTGTCGTTTTTGTGCAGGACAATAGGACTTTCAAAGAAAATTACCATTTTTCACAAACCAAAACATCATAGTCATCTTTTAAGCCCTTTTTTGACTTCTAAAACATGAAAAGATTGCCGAGCGTTTCTTTTACACTCGTTAAAATGGAATTAAAAGACGGTCCTCTTATAGCTCTTTTCTGACCGTAAAAACAGGAAAAGATTGCCGGGTTTTTGTCGTTTCAAACTCGATATGGAAATAAAACGACGTGTCCTTGATCGCTTTTTACTTTTCAGATCAGAGGTACTAATCATGAAAGTACTCCTTGGTCGCAAGACTAAGCGGTTCTCTCAAGTATTATTTTATACTTTTTCGGGCTTGGGAGACACAACTTTACGAAAAAGTTCAACCTGGAGTCTTCTTTAGTTTTTTCAGACTCTCTAAAAATGAAAAACGCCGAGTTTCTCCTATACTGGACTCGTTAAAATTTCACAGTAAAGGACCTGTTCGATTACAAACAGGAACGGACTACTCCTTCTTAGGGTTCGAATCAAAACTAAGTTGGACTCATCCGAAGGATGAGCTTATAATAAAGCATATGTTATCCTCCTCAAGCTTGTAAAAAATAAAGAGGTACTTGCCAGAAATGGTGGGGGAAAAGAGAGAAAAATTAGCCCATTTGTTATCCTTTATCTCAAAAGAAGCCTTATTACCACTCTTGAACACGACACTTTCATTCACCTGGGTTGGGAAATCCTTTGCCTCACAGTTGATCAAATCACATTGAAAGTCTTTAGCCGGGTATTAAATTTGGGTCAAATGTCACCAAGCCATCTGTCGTGTCGTTATGTGTTCAAGAGGTCTCTGTAATAAACATTCATATGCAAAATACTCGTCATCCATTTTGACCATCCCTGAGTCAGTCCTTACAGCTATATTTCTTCAACTTGATCTATGATTTCATGTTGTGGGCTTGCCTGCAACGGGTCGCTTTCTATTGACATCAACACATTATCTAGAAAGATGACCTAGGAATCGTCAGTACCTTGAAGTCTGCATGCATCAATGGCAGGTTTCTCGCCTTTGACGACAGTTTACATCATTGACTTTCGATCGAAGGATTCCGTGAAATGTTTGACTTCAACTCATTCATTCACATCTCATGGATTGTACTGGGTAATTTGAGAACCATTGACATCACTGGTGGTCTCTCTCACGCTTGTTAACAGTTTACATCATTGACTGGTAATCAAGTGGTTTCTACCATGTTCGACATCAACTCATTTATTCGCATGGATAGAATCGTACCTGTTCGGGAAGTAGAAATGAAGACCCTGGATCTAGTTTCCACCATCCAGACTACGAGGAGTTTTGTATTCATTATATAGTAGACCAACTATAAACAGATGGCTGCGTCCATACTGTGTCTACAAAAGTCTATGATTATGATGTACTACAGAATCATTCCTGTATCAGAGCAGTAGATAGTCAATTAGTTAAAGTTTTCAATCTGAGTATGGGAATGTCTACCTCAGCGATGATATGATAATATATATGTATTTTGTGTTGAATACTTGCAGGTTCCGACTGGGCTTTCCACAAGATAATCCTTGAAATGATAAAGTACTTCACCCTTCCTAGATAATATGAAACCCTTATCTACTACAGGCTTCGCACTTTAGGGGGCAATTTGTTACACTAAAATTTGTCACCATGACTATTTGCAGTTAGTATGGCTCCATCAACTGTCATACTATCCTCCTTGGCAAGCCTCATACCTCTACTCTCCATGTCAAACTTCAAGAAAGAGAGAAAGTCATTAAAAATATATATATCTTTGGGTACGCAGTTTCTCTTAGCCTTACCTGCGTGTACGCACTCCAAGTTCACAATACCTGCGTACTTGTACGCTCTGTATGTAAAGAAATGGGTGCGTACTCCTGTAAAGGTCAAAAGGCACAAGTTTCACTCCAAAAAAGTTACTTGTGGTCATTTCTAGAGCCTTCTAGAAGCTTGTTTGACGTGTATGGAGTGCCTCCAGATGGTTCATGTATCCTTACCAAAGAGGAACTTATCCCATCAAGAGGGGAGATATCCCATCCAAAGAGGGGCTTATCCCATTGATGGTGGACTTGAATAACTTCCTCTAGAGTACTATACATACAGGTATTGGGCCAAAGGGAGGGAGGTTGAAAGTTGAACATTCCTAAGGGTAGATGCTGCTGGAATTAGGACTCCCTTGTAAAGCTTGAGAGGAGAGATTCCCATCCTTTCCTAGCCTTATTTGAGAGTGGGTGAGCTGATCAAAGTAAAGGAAAACTCTTGCTGGACCCTAGGAGGGACTTGCACAACACCAAGGCTCAGGTTGTAATGGTTCCTTTTGTTACCTTTTAATGCAAATGAACTTATTTTTCTCAACAGATTGTTATTCATGGTTTGTTTCATATACTCCTTGGTCCATATGATAGATATGTATTGTTTTATGAGTTTATCAGGTGCTATTTAATCTTTTGGCTTGTTAGTGAATGCAGGTTTCGAAGAGAAGGAGGAGCTCATCCGGATCGGCGAGGCTGGACTACTACAAAGCGTTGGACTAGAGGTATGTTAAAGATCCCCTGATTACTTGTAATTGCAATGCATGTTTAGAGAAAATTAGCTTTATTTGCCTTGTTTGTCACTACAAAGCTTTTGCTTCTAGGGAGGTCGGTTGTGTCCGCACTAACGACTCTTTCCGCATGACACTAGTTGCTATGGATTTCCTGCTTTTACTTTAGTACTGGAGTCAATGAGGGACTGTAGGAGGAAGTAGGGGATGTTGAGTTTCTGAGGGGTGGAGTGTCCCTGCCATACCTTAATTCATGAAGGATTCTAAAGTGGTAACCATAAACAATGATGTACCTCCCCTCACAGGAAATATACTTGATTATTTGGTAGCTAACCTCATCCCAAGGATATGGTATGCTAGCCCTTCTGATGCCATTTTTATCTTCTACAGGGGTTTCATTGTTTTGGAAGAAGTTTTTCTTAGCAACCTGGTCAATTGGTTTCTCATCCTTACTCCAAGGCAACGCAAGAGGAAGGGTAGTGACCCTACTGATAAATTCAGGGGTTATCTCCATGGAAAGACCTCTAAAGGTGACAATTGCATGTGTTCTAGTGTGAGGGACCAAAGAGTGGGCAAATTCTTGGGCAATTTCCTCATCAAACCCTCAGAATTTCTCAAAAAAGTTCATCCAATTTGCTATTGTGAATATGTCCACTACTTGGGGATGTGCATGGAGCCTGGAGGAGTTGGTGGGTTCCTTCCTCATAAATCCTCCTGTCATTTTGTTTATACTTTTTTGAACCAAATTTGGAGATGGAGATAACAATTTTTGGAGAAAAACAAAGAAACAAAGGACACTGTATTTATTTATTTTTAAACAGAATTTTATTTTATTTTTTTATTTTTTATTTTTATTTTTATTTATTTATTTTATTTTATTTTATTTATTTATTTATTATGTATTTCCCCCTTCTAAAGGATTTATTTCATCCTCAAAATTAAACCACTTCTTGCATATATTGTCATTCATTGGGGGCATGCATGGAACCTATCTCCTTAGATCGAAAATCGTGCTGAAACCCGCGTTCTCTCCCTTAAAAACAACTCACTGGCCCTCCTGTAGAAGCCTGTTGTCCCTCCTATAGAATTCCTATAGGTGCTCCTATAGAACCTGTAAGTGCTCCTATAGAAAATGCCAAGAGTAGGAATATGGGAGAGATCAATGGAGAACAATGGTTACAAGGCTGTGGGGGCACAAAGATACTATTGTAGATGAGTTTCGAGGAGAGAATGAAGGAAAAAGTGGTGAGAGTTCTCGGAGAGGAGTACTTATTGCCCTTTATGGATATTTCTGGTGATGGAGGGTGAGCTGGCAAAGTGTACGTTGGCCATATTCGGACCGTTGGTCCCCACTTGCATTGTCATCATGGCCCCTCCTCGTAATCATCCCTCATGATTGCATCAGAGTTCACATGTCCTCCACTACCTGTCCTTGACATCTTTCTTGAGTTGATTGTGTGAACGTGTGGGTGACATCTTCGGATGAGTGGAGTCAACTAGATGAAGGTGGCCAAGTTAACTGGCCACCTTTCCCTCGTTCAACCTCAACCATCTCGTTTCTTTTGCATGACTTCTAATTACACAAATCCAAAGAGAGGAGTGGGTTAGTTACTTGTGATCTGAATGCATTTGCTGTGAGGTGCTATGGCTCTCTCTCTGCTGCATGTCTTTATTTCTTTTGATGCATGCTATCTGCTTGCTGATGTGTTGCTGTGTCTTGTGCAGGTTCTTCTCTGGCTGGGTCTGAGCTTCAGGTGCCTTCTCATCCTCCAGATGTGTTGTCCCTTGTTGCTGATGTTGGACTTCTATGGAATCAACTATTGTGGGTTTATAGGCTAGTCACTTGTTTTGTCCATATTTCCCAAACGGTAGGCTGGATTGACCTGAAACTTTATGAGCATGTTTCCATCATCATTATGCACCTCCCCATAGAAAAATTTTGAACAATGGATGCACGGATCTTGAGAAAAACTAAAAATTGCTGAAGGTGATGGAGGTCGATTTCTTGGAAACCGTGCACTGGAATTTGTTGAAATTGCTTGGGCATATTACCATCATCCATATGCATATCCCCATGAAACAATTTTTTAAATGGATGCACAGATATTGAGAAAATGCAAAAATGGCTGAAGGTGACGGAGGCCAATTTCTTGGTAACCGTGCACTGGAATTTGCTGGTGGACCTAGACCAACTCCCCGACAACAGTGCCAAAAAGTGGTGAGCACTAGTATTGCAGCAATAATGCTGCCACTCCTGGGCTTCCTACTTTACTCTTATCAACCCGATAGTTCGTAACAAACTTGGAAGCGATGGTGCTGTATGCACAAGTACTAGTTCTTATTGCAGGTTGTCACTTGGTCAGCCGGCACAAGATCACTAGGAGCTCAAGCCAACTTCTATGGATTCCAGAAAAAGCTCTATATGTGATGAAAGAAAAGAAAGAATATTCTACAGATGCTATTCTACTTGTAGAAAGGAAGACTGAAATGGAAAGCAAACCAAGTAAATCCTAATTAGCCAACTAATCCTACTTTTGTTGAAAGCACTATGAAAACCATGAAAACAATGTCATTACCTACTCAAGGAAGTAAACAACATATAGCTAAGCTATTTCTGGAAGCAAATGAGCAAAAAACATCTTTTTGGATTTTTATGTGAATTTGTCATGCATGTAATTTATTTGGTTGTGAATGTGGCAGCAAATAGCTGGAAATGGAGGGTGGTTTTTAGACTTGAGAGGATGTAGGATGGTGTGGCTGGGTCCTAGGAGGTCTCAGTTGGCCTTCTGGAGGTTTTTTGCACACTTGGCCTTCAAAAGAAAGCCTACAGGAAAATCTACAAGAGGACACAGGAAATCTACAGGAGGAGAAACAACATTCTACAGGAGGCGTACAAGAGGAGGCCGAGAGCAGTTTTGGCTAGTTTGAGGGTGTGAGAGTGGGTGGAAAATGTGGATGAGGGTTGAGTTGAAGTGTTAGGGTGCCTAGGGTCCACCAAGAATGATCAGGAGAGAGAAAGATGATTGGATTTGCTCAAGGATAGAAGAAGAAATTCTATGGAAAATGCAGAAAACTAAGGCAGAATTGAGGGGAGACTTGGGCGACCTATAAGGCATGGATCAGATGGAGGATGGGATGGCTGATAGGCTGGCCTGTTGCTAGAAGAGACCTGCTACATAAACAACTGACAGTCAACCAATGAGATTAAGCAAGTAATGAAATAAGTGCATCTAGAAAAATAGAGTTTTGCATCAAAATAGTCTAAGCTATGATCTATGAAAGGAAATGCTGCAAGAAAGGAAAGCATGAAAGAAGACTATTGTAGATAAAGAAGTAAGCATGATGAGGAAAACTAGACTATTAACCAACTAAAAAGCTATAAACACTAGAAGTCCTATGAATGAGGAAAATCTATGTTTTTGGGGCAGAAAAAGGGTCTTTGCCTCAAATCATTATCCCAAAGGGAGGAAGAGAAGCCAAGGCATTGTTGCTAGCCTTTTGGATCTTTTCCTTATCACTGCTTAGCTGTAGAAAGCACAAATGGAAGAAAACTATTGAATCATCAAAAGCAACCTATTCTTAACCATAAAAGAAATTCATCTAACAACAACCTAATCTACAAACTGAAATAAAACATACAAATACAAGTAAAGAGGAGCTTGGTTGCTTGGATTGGGCCCTAACCCAAGACCTTCTGCCCTCTGAGGTAACTTAGTGCTAGCTCAAAAAGGATTTCATATTTATTTCCAAAACAATAACAAGATTACATGAACTATCAAAATAATAAGCTCGAAATTGGGCAAAGTTTACATAAGTAAAACTACAACAAAAATCCAACCAAAATCCGACCCTAGTGAGGCCCTATGCTTGGCTACTTATACAAATGAAGCTACCAACAACTTCCTTAAAATCATGGAGGCTTGGCTCCCAAAACGCGAGATAATCATCAGTCATCCTCCCCTTGCTCAGTTGCCTGCTAATACATTACTTGGTTGCATGTACTCTGAGCTGAATGAAGGGGAATTTGAAGCGAGGAGTAATAAATGAGGGGGATTCCCTCCTATAAGTCCTCTCCTTTGTCCACTTCAAGTAATTTCTGCCATTTGTCCCTTGGATATTTGACTTTGACCACAAAATTCATCAATAATCTGCATCAAACACATATTAGACCACATGGCATCATAACTAACTCAAATCACTCTATAAGCATAAATATAATCAGAAAATCATACAATAAGCTAAGAGAATGGTTGATTTGACTAGGTTAGGAGATAAAATGAGCCCATATAATTACCCATTTATGAGGCTCATCATCACCCCCTACTGAAAGTGTTAATCATCCTCTGAGCAATTTAGTTCATCTCCTCATCTTTTATGGCCCTGGTGGCCTCCCTAGTATCCCATGCCTATGATGTGGTCTCCTCTTCCTTGTCATAGAATCCTGTCTTCCTGTCTATCTCTTCCCACTGCTCCTGCTCTTCTTCTTCTCTTTTGCCTTCCAGCATGCCTAACAGGAGTGGGGGACTCAATTTGGGGCCAATCCAATTGACCTTCAGCCTCTGCATGGAGTGCTTGTACATTGGCACTCTCCTTAATGCCTCCTTCATCCTCATTAGGGAATGATATTCCCTGATCTGCAGACTGTGGTAAGGTGTTCCATCTCCTCATACATGCATGCACACAGTCATCTCCAAGTAACCTTTCCATATCCTCAAAATGTGAAATGGCTTGTGCCTGATCACTTATATATCTAGGGGCAATCTGAGGATTATTGGGAAGCAAGTTATGTGTGCTGATGAGAGCCATGGGGTCTGATGGCTCATCTCTGATCATTAATGGCTCATTATGCTCCTTTATCATCAATCTTCTTATTTTTGGTGCCCTTAACTCTTCATGGTTCATCCATGAGGCCATGGCCATTAGTTGCAGGTCCCTAGCCTGGCATTAGGGTCCCACACATTCATGTCTGTGAGGACCATGTTATGTAGCTAGAATTCTTCCATCTTTGCCTTATCTTCTGATGTGCTTTGGTCACATAAGTCCATAAACTACCTGTAATATTGGAAAGGCATTATGCCTCTTTGTGCTAAAGTCTTTATCTGAAATTGCAACCATTGGTCCTTAAGATACAGGCCATAGGATTTTGCTGGTGTCCTACATTGAAATGCCTCCATGGACCAGCTGGCCACGCATGCCAGTTGGATCTCTTTCTCTTGTAGCTGCCTCCTTAGCAACTCATTTTTAGTTCCAAGGTGGCTTCTTATGATTGCTTCTCTGTGTCTAACAACACTTAACTCTTTGCCCATTTCTCTGAGTTTGTTCTCCATATTCTATATTTCTCTAATTCAAAGAATAGTGGAATTGCAAATTTTTGTGGAATTATTCTTCCCCCCTCAAGAAGATTGTAGTAGGAGCCAAGACTGGGTTGGGGATCAGGCACTTGTAGCTCTGTTTCTTCCTCCTTTCCCTGTGGTTGTCCTTCTACCCTTTTCTCAAGCTTTTGGGTCTCTTGTAGTCGTGACAGGGTCTCCTGTAGAACTGTCTATGACTCTTGTAGCACTATTTTTGGGTCCTTTAGTTCTACCTTTTCTTTCCATGTAGGAGATCTAGGAGTCCCCCTTTCATATGTGATAGGTGCCTTGCAAGGGGATTCATTTCCTTGAGCAGAGGGTGAATCTTCAATTATAATTGGCACTTTTGAAGAAGGCTAGGGTTTCCTTGTTTTGATCCTTGTGCTCTTCCTAGCCCTGAAATACATTGAGGTCTGCCTTTTCCTCTTCTGTTTTGGCTTAATTGGTGTGCTGAGGGTAGTGAGAGTAGTTGTTGCCTCTCTTTCTAGAGTCTCAGGGGACACTTCTGTCTTTTTTGCCCCTTTTTCTCCTCCTTCTGTCTCTTTCTCTGTCTCAGTTTCTTTAGCTTCCTCCTCCCCTATCTTCGTTTCTTCCTTCTTCCCTTCTTGCTTTTCTAAATCACCAGTTGCTTCACCTTCTCTCCCTTGCTACTCTTCCTCCTCACTTCTAGTAGGACTGATATCATAGGTCAGCGTTTTTATGTCATCTTCAGCTGTCATGTTTTGGAAGATTTCCCATGCTATAGGGAGTGTAAATGTATGGAGGGCTTCTTCCACTAAAAATTTGATTAACCCATGGTGAGCTAGCTGCTCTGGATTTCCTGCTTTTACTTTAGTACTAGATTCAATGATGGACTGTAGGAGGAATCAGGGGATGTTGAGCTTCTGAGGTGCTAGAGTGTCCATGCCATACCTTAATTCATGAAGGATTCTACTGTGGTTACCATAGACAATGATGTACCTCCCCTCACAGGAAATATACTTAATTATTTGGTAGCTAACCTCATCCCAAGGATATGGTATGCTAGCCCTTCTGATGCAATTTTTATCTTCTACAGGGGTTTCATTGTTTTGGAAGAAGTTTTTCTTAGCAGCCTGGCCAATCGGTTTCTCATCCTTACTCCAAGGCAACCCAAGAGGAAGGGTAGTGACCCTACTGATAAATTTATGGGTTATCTCCATGGAAATACCTATAAAGGTGACAGTGGTATGTGTTCTGGTGTGAGGGACCAAAGAGTGGGAAAATTCTTGGGGAATTTCCTCATCAAACCCTCGGAATTTCTCAAAATATTTCATCAAATTTGCTCT
Organism: Pinus tabuliformis; assembly: GCA_031772625.1. Lineage (NCBI taxonomy): Eukaryota > Viridiplantae > Streptophyta > Pinopsida > Pinales > Pinaceae > Pinus > Pinus tabuliformis. Next base: position 24,816,998 of record CM062816.1, read on the forward strand.
TGTGAATATGTCCACTACTTGGGGATGTGCATGGAGCCTGGAGGAGTTGGTGGGATCCTTCCTCATAAATCCTCCTGTCATTTTGTTTATACTTTTTTGAACCAAATGTGGAGATGGAGACAACAATTTTTGGAGAAAAACAGAGAAACAGAGGAGACTGTTTTTTTTTTTAAACAAAGTTTTATTTTATGTATTTCCCCCTTCTAAAGGCTTTATTTCCTCCTCAAATTTAAACCACTGCTTGCATATATTTTCATTCAATGAGGGCATGCATGGAACCTACCTCCTTAGATCGAAAATCATGCTAAAACCCACGTTTTCTCCCTTCAAAACAACTCACTGCCCCTCCTGTATAAGCCTGTTGTCCCTCCTGTAGAAATCATGTACTTGCTCTTGTAGAGCCTATAAGTGCTCCTGTAGAAGACATCGAGAGTAGGAATATGGGAGATATCAACGGAGAACGATGGTTACGAGGCTGTGGGACCACAAAGAGATTGTTGTAGCCGAGTTTCGAGGAAAGAATGAAGGAAAAGGTGGTGAGAGTGCTTGGAGAGGAGTACTTATTTCCATTTATGGATATTTCCGGTGATGGAGGGTGAGCTGGAAAAGTGTACATTGGCCATATTCGAACCTTTGGTCCCCAGCTATCTTGTCATCATGGCCCCTCCTCATAATCATCCCTCATGATTGCATCGGAGTTCACATTTCCTCCACTACCTGTCATTGACATCTTTCTTGAGTTGACTGTGTGCACGTGTGGGTGACATCTTTGGATGAGTGGAGTCAACTAGATTAAGGTAGTCAAGTTAACTGGCCACCTTTGTCTCATTCAACCTCAACCATCTTGTTACTTTTGCATGAATTATAATTACACAAATGCAAACAGAGGAGTGGGTTAGTTACTTACCTGTGATTCGAATGCATTTACTGTGAGGTGTTGTGGCTCTCTCTCTGCTGCATGTCTTTATTTCTTTTGATGCATGTTGTCTCCTTGCTAAGGTGTGGCTATGTCTTGCATAGGTTCTTCTCTGGCTGGGTCTGAGCTTCAGGTGTCTTCTTCAACCTTCATATTTTCACCTTCTTGCTGCTAATGCTGGATTTTAATGGGATCAACTGCTACACGAATTCCTACTGGAGCTCTTGTAGATGCTTCTCCCTTTGAAACTTCAGCTTCTTTCTATGCTTGGAGCTGTGAGGATGATACCAAAGATGTAGATAGAGATGGAGAGGTAATAGGTAGGCTTCAAGTGAGGTGGATGGTGCTGTTTCCTTTCTTATTTTATTGTTTCTTTTGTTTTTTTTTTCCTGAAAAACTGTTTTTCTGTGGTTTTCTTGGACAGGAAGAAGAATGATGCTTGGGATGTGATGCAGGCTTAGAAATGATGGCAAGGGGGTTGGAAGACTGCAGGAGGATTTATAGATCTTTTATGAAGCTTCCCTGTCCCTCAAAATGCCTTTTATATCCATTTCTCGCTCTCTGTAATTCCTACAGGAGCCTCCTGTAGAAAACACAGAGCCTCCTAAAAAAACACAGTTTTTGAAAAAGAAGCCAAGTGAGGTGAAAAATATGTCAAGAATTATGGAGAAAGGTGTGGGAAGGTAGGATAGGTGCTAGTGTTGGTTTCATGGGTCCCATGGCACCTTCTGCTACTTCCTGTAGTCCTCTTGTAAACCTGCAATGCAACTGGAAATTCATTTTTCTTTTTCTATTTTTTTTTTTGAAGACAACTAGGGCGCGGGAGGTTTTCACCCAGGGATCTTATTTTTCTCTCTTTTTTTTTTTTTGACATCACTGGGCCGCCTCAGAAGAGGTTTTCAACCCAATGATGGGACTCAAGCATCTCATGGAGTTTTTCACTTGAGTCCTTATTTTTTTTTTTCTTTTTCTTCAGTGAATGGGTAAAGTGGAGGCTAAGACATGCTCCACTACCATCACTGTCTTATTCAAATCTTCAATGAACTCTCACTTGGAGAGGGGTTTCTTGTAGACTTTCAACCGATGTCCATTGACAAGCATGGGGATGGCTTCATCATCAATGGTTCTGATCAAAACTGAACCATTGTCATTGCATTTCTCCAAAGTGTAGGGTCCCAGCCACCTTGTCCTTAGCTTGCCCTTGAAATCTTTGTACCTTGAATGATAGAGTAGTTCCCAATCTCCATCTTGGAATTGCTTCTCCTTGATATTTGTTTCATGCCATATCTTTCTTTGACACTGAACTACTTCTTTATGGAGAAGGGCCTGCATTATGTGTTCATCTAATCCAATGAGCTGAAGTAATCTCTCTTTCTGTGCATCGCTGAGGTCTAGGTCCAGCTGAGCTGCCATCCTTAGGGTATTGAATTTAAATTCTATTGACAGCAAGGCCTTCTTCCCATAGACCAGCTCATAGGTTGTGAACCCTGTAGTGGTCTTCCATGTTGTGTTGTAGGCCCAAGTGGCCTCAACTAATCTGTCTGCCCAGTCTTTTCTACTACTGCTCACTACCTTTGTCAGGATCCATTCCAATGCTCTGTTAGTGACCTCCACCTGTCCACTGGCTTGTGGATGGTAAGGGGTGGAATCCTTGTGCTTGATTCTATGATGTGCGAGCAGGTCTTCAATCAGATTGGAAGTAAACTCACTACCTTGACCTGTGACCAATTCTCTTGGATACCCTAACTTGTAGAATATGTTCTCTCTCAAAAATTCATCTACCTTTTCCTCTATTGCTACTTTGATTTCTTTTGTCTCTGCCCACTTTTTCAGGTAATCGGTGCACTTAATGATGTATTGCTTCTACTTTGAAGGAGGGATGATAGGCCCCAAAAATTCAATGCCTTACTTCTCAAATGGCTCAAAGGTCACTTGAGGTTGCATGGGCATATCATCCTTTGGAGTAGGTTTCCCCATCCTTTGACATTGATCACACTGGCTGGTATATCTCCTCACATCTTGATGAAGAGTGGGCCAGTAGTAGCCTGCTTGTAGTATCTTGAAGGCGATTCTTTTTGCTGCAAAATTACCTCCACAAGGTCCACAATGATAGGCCAGGAGGATGTCAAAGACATCCTCCTCCCTGACACATCTTGTCAAGATCTGATTTGGGCCAAGTTTGAAGAGATTGCCCCAATCTAGGTGAAATGGGTTCTTTCCTTACTATCTTTCTCTTCTCTTTTGAGGACAGGTGTGGTGGGAATTGTGCTGAATCCAAGTAGTTTGCTATATTAGCAAACCATGGAGAGAGTAATGAGATAAAAAACAGATGTTCATCTGGCATTTGGTCATCCACTATTCCTTCTTCACCTGCAGGCAAATTTACTCTAAACAAAAATTTAGCAACAACATTTTCTTTACCAGGCTTATCAAGAATGGTCAAATCGAACTGCTACAGTAAAAGCAACCATCTAATAATGTGAGCATTTACATCCTGTTTGTTCATTAAATATCTAATTGAAGCATGATCAATGTGCACAAAGGTTTGATAGTCTTTGATATAATGTATATATTTGTGTAAGGAATGTACAACAGCTAGGAGTTCCTTCTCGGTCATCGTATAGTTTAACTCTACCTTTGACAACTTTTTTCTTATAAAGTATATGGCATGAGGTAACTTTTCATCAATTTGTCCCAACGCTGCCCCTATTGCTTTGTTCGAGGCATCTGTGTGAATGTGGAAAGGTAGGGCCCAGTTCGGGCAATTTCCTCATCAATCCCCAACAACGGCGCCAAAAAGTGGTGAGCACCAGTATTGCAACAATAATGCTGCAACTCCTAGGCTTCCTACTTTACTCTTATCAACCCGGTAGTTCGTAACAAACTTGGAAGTGACGGTGTTGTATGCACAAGTACTAGTTCTTACTGCAGGTTGTCACTCGGTCAGTCAGCACAAGATCACTAGGAGCTCAAGCCAACTTCTATGGATTCCAAAAGAAGCTCTATATGTGATGAAAGAAAAGAAAGACTATTCTACAGATGTTGTTCTACTTGCAAAAAGGAAGACTGAAATGTAGAGCAAACCAAGTAAATCCTAATTAACTAACTAATCCTAATTTTGCAGAAAGCACTATGAAAACCATGAAAAGAATGCCATTACCTACTCAAGGAAGTAAACAACATCTAGCTAAGCTATTTCTGGAAGTAAATGAGCAGAAAACATCTTTTTGGATTTTTATGTGAATTTGTCATGCATGTAATTTATTTGGTTGTCAATGTGGCAACGAATAGGTGGCAATGGAGGGTGGTTTTGGGACTTGAGAGGATGTAGGATGGAGTGGATGGGTCCAAGGAGGTCTCAGGCAGCTTTCTGAAGGTCTTTCCCACACTTGGCCTTCAAAAGAAAGCCTACAGGAAAATCTATAGGAGGACACAGGAAATCTACAGGAGGAAAAACAACGTTCTACAAGAGGCCTACAAGAGGATGCCAAGAGTAGTTTTTTCTGTTTTGAGGGCGTGAGAGTGGGTGGAAAAGGAGAATGAGGGTTGGAGTGAGGTGTTAGGGTGCCTAGGGTCCACCAAGAATGATAAGGAGAGAGAAAGATGATTGGATTTGCTCAAGGAGAGAAGAAGAAATTCTATGGAAAATGTAGAAAACTAAGGCAGAATTGAGGGGAGACTTGGGTGACCTATAGGGCATGGATCAGATGGAGGATGGGATGGCTGATAGGCTAGCTTGCTGCTAGAAGAGACCTACTACATAAACAACTAACAATCAACTAATGATATTAAGCAAGCAATGAAATACGTGCATCTAGAAAAACAGAGTTTTGCATCAAAATAGTCTAAACTATGATCTATGAAAGGAAATGCTGCAAGAAAGGAAAGCATTGAAGAAGACTATTGTAGATAAAGAAGTAAGCACAATGGAGAAGTTCTGAAGCAAAGCAAACTAGACTATTAACCAGCTAAAAAGTTGCAAACACTAGAAGTACTATGAATGAGGAAAATCTGTTTTTTTGGGGCAGCAAGAGGGTCTTTGCCTCAAATCATTATCCCAAAGGGAGGAAGAGAGGCCAAGGCACTGTTTCTAGCCTTTTGGATCTTTTCTTTATCACTGCTTAGCTATAGAAAGAAAAAATAGAAGCAAACTACTGAATCACCAAAAGCAACATATTTTTAACCATAAGAGAAATTCATCTAACAACCTAATCTACAACTAAAATACAAAATACAAATACAAGTAAGGAGGAGCTTGGCTTCTTGGATTGGGCCCTAACCCAAGAGCTTCCACCCTCTGAGGTAACTCAGTGCTAGCTCAAAAAGGATTCCATCTTTATTTCCAAAACAATAATAAGATTACATGACTTGTCAAAATAATAAGCTTGAAATTGATCAGAGATTACATAAGCAAAACTACGACAAAAATCCAATAAAAATTCTAACCCTAGTGAGGCCCTAGGCCTCTCTAGTTATACAAATGAAGCTACCAATAGCTTCCTTAAAATTAGGGAGGCTTGGCTCCCAAAACTCCAGATAATCATCAGTCATCCTCCACTTGCTTGGCTGCCAGCTAATGCATGACTTGTCTACTTGTACTTCGAGCTGAATGAAGGGGAATTCGAAGTGAGGAGTAATAAATGAGGGGGATTCCCTCCTATAAGTCCTCTCCTTTGTCCACTTTGATTTATTGCTGCCATTTGTCCACTGAATCCTTGACTTTGACCAAAAAATTCATCAATAATTTGCATTAAACACATATTAGACCACATGGCATCATAACTAACTCAACTCACTCTATAAGCATAAATATAATATGAAAATAATACAATAACCTAAGAGAATGGTTGATTTGACTAGGTTAGGAGGTAAAATGAGTCCATATAATTACCCATTTATGAGACTCATCATCACCCCCTACTGAAAGTGTTGCTCATCCTCTACGCAACGTAGTCCATCTCCTCATATTTTATGGCCCTGGTGGCCTCCCTAGTATCCCATGCCTCTGATGTGGTATCCTCTTCCTTGTCATAGAATCCTGCCTTCTTGTCTATCTCTTCCCATTGCTCCTTCTCTTCTTCTTCTGTTTTGCCTTCCAGCATGCCTAGCAGCACTGGGGGACTCAATTTGAGGCCAATCCAATTGACCTTCAGCCTTTGCATGGAGTGCTTGTACATTGGCACTCTCCTTAATGCCTCCTTCATCCTCATTCCCTGATCTGAAGACTGTGTGGTAGGGTGTTCCATCTCCTCATACATGCATGCACACAATCATCCCCGAGTAACCTTTCCATATCCTCAAAATGTGCAATGGCTTGTGCCTGATAACTTATATATCTAGGGCCAATCTGAGGATTATTGGTAAGTAGGTTATGTGTGCCGATGAGTGCCATGGGGTCTAATGGATCAGCTCTAATCATTAATGGCTCATTATGCTCCTTTATCATCAATATTCTTGTTTCTGTTGCCCTTAACTCTTCATGATTCATCCATGAGGCCATGTCCATTAGTTGCATGCCCCCTAGCCTCACATTCGAGTCCCACATATTCATGTCTGTGAGGGCCATGTTATGTAGGCAGAATTATACCATCTTTGCCTTATCTTCTAATGTGCTTTGGTCACATAGGTCCATAAACTGCCTATAATCTTCGAAAGGCATTGTGCCTCTTTGTGCCAAAGTCTTTATCTGAAATTGCAACCATTGGTCCGTGAGATACAGGCCATAGGATTTTGCTGGTGTCCTAAATTCCAATGCCTCCATGGACCACCTAGACATGCATGTTAGTTGGGTCTCTTTCTCTTGCAGCTGCCTCCTTAGCAATTCATTTTCAGTTTCAAGGTGGCTTTTTGTGATTGCTTCTCTGTGTCTGAAAACACTTAACTCTTTGATCATTTCTCTGACTTTGTTGTCCATATGGCCAATATCCTCAACTCCTTTGGATTTGGCTATTTGCATCCACTTATGGGTCCTTATTCTCTCTTTCTCTAATTCAAAGAATAGTGGAATTGCAAATTTTTGTGGAATTATTCTTCCCCCCTCAAGAAGAATGTAGTAGGAGACAAGACTGGGCTGGAGATCAGGTTTTTGTAGCTCTGTTTCTTCCTCCTTTCCCTGTGGTTGTTCTTCTACCCTTTTCTCAAGCTTTTGGGTCTCCTGTAGTCTTGACAGGGTCTCCTGTAGAACTATCTGTGCCTCCTGTAGGACTGTTTTTGGGTCCTATAGTTCTGCCTTTTCTTTGCATGTAGGAGATCTAGGAGTCCCCATTTCATATGTGATAGGTGCCTTGGAAGGGGATTCTTTTCCTTGAGCAGAGGGTTAATCTTCAATTATAATTGGTACTTTTGAAGAAGGCTGGGGTTTCCCTGTTTTGATCCTTGTGCTCTTCCTAGCCTTGAAATACATTTAGGTTTGCCTTTTCCTCTTCTGTTTTGGCTTAATTGGTGCCGAGGGTAGTGAGAGCAGTGGCTGCCTCTCATTATAGAGTCTCAGGGGACACTTCTGTCTTTTTTCCCCCTATTTCTCCTCCTTCTGTCTCTTTCTCTGTCTCTGCTTCTTCAGCTTCCTCCTCCCCTATCTTGGTTTCTTCCTTCTTCCGTTCTTGCTTTTCTAAATCACCAGTTGCTTCACCTTCTCCACCTTGTTGCTCTTCCTCCTCACTACCAGTAGGACTGATATCATAGGTCAGGGTTTTTATGTCATCTTCAGCTGTCATGTTTTGGAAGATTTCCAATGCTATAGGGATTGTAAATGTATGGAGTTCTTATTCCACTAAAATTTTAATTAAATTATGGTGAGCTAGCTGCTCTGGATTTCCTGCTTTTACTTTAGTATTGGAGTCAATGAGGGACTGTAGGAGGAAGTAGGGGATGTTGAGGTTTTGAGCGGCTAGAGTGTCCATGCCATACCTTAATTCATGAAGGATTCTAAAGTGGTAACCATAGATAATGTTGTACCTCCCCTCACAGGAAATATACTTGATTATTTGGTAGCTAACCTCATCCCAAGGATATGGTATGCTAGCCCTTCTGATGCCATTTTTATCTTCTACATGGGTTTCATTGTTTTGGAAGAAGTTTTTCTTAGCAGCCTGGCCAATTGGTTTCTCATCCTTACTCCAAGGCAAACCAAGAGGAAGGGTAGTGAAGCTACTAATAAATTCAACGGTTATCTCCATGGAAAGACCTCTAAAGGTGACAGTGGCATGTGTTGTGGTGTGAGGGACCAAAGAATTGGAAAATTCTTGGGCAATTTCCTCATCAAACCCTCGGAATTTCTCAAAAAGGTTCATCTAGTTTGCTCTTGTGAATATGTACATTACTTGGGGATGTGCATGGAGCTTGGAGGAGTTGGTGGGCTCCTTCCTCATAAAACCCCCTGTCATTTTTTCTATACTTCCTTGGGAAACCAAATGTGGAGATGGGGACAACAATTTTTGAAGAAAAACAGAGAAAAAGAGGGACCGTGTTTTTTTTAAAGAAATAAGCAGAAATTATTTTATGTATTTCCTCCACCTAAGGCTTTATTTCCTCCTCAAAAATAAACCACTGCTTTCATATTTTGATATTCAATGGGGGTATGCATGGAACCTACCTCCTCAGCCCAAAAATTGTTCTAAAAGCCGTGTTTTCTCCCTTTAACGCACTTCACTGGCCCTCATGTAGAAGACTGTTGTGTCCTCCAGTAGAATTCCTGTAGGTGCTCCTATAGAACCTGTAAGTGCTCCTATAGAGAATGCCGAGAGTAGGAATATGGGAGAGATCAATGGAGAACAATGGTTACAAGGTTGTTGGGGCATGAGTAGATTTGCAGGAGTGGAGTTTCAAGGAGAGAATGAAGGAAAAGGTGGTGAGAGTGCTCGGGGAGGAGTATTTATTGCTTTTTATGGATATTTCCTGTGATGGAGGGTGAGCTGGCAAAGTGTACGTTGGTCATATTTGGATCGTTGGTCCCCACCTACCTTTTCATCATGGCCCTTTCCTCATAATCATCCCTCATGATTGCATCGGAGTTCACACTTCCTCCACTACCTCTCCTTGACATCTTTCTTGAGTTGACTATGCGCATGTGTGGGTGACATCTTCAGATGAGTGGAGTCAACTAGATGAAGGTGGCCAAGTTAACTGGCCACCTTTCCCTCGTTCAACCTCAACCATCTCATTGATATTGCATGCCTTCTAATTACACAGATGCAAACAGAGGAGCGGGTTAGTTACTTACCTGTGATACGAATGGATTTGCTGTGAGGTGTTGTGGCTCTCTCTCTTTGCTGCATGCCTTTGTTTCTTTTGCTGCATGTTGTCTGCTTCTTGATGTGTGGTTGTGCCTTGTGTAGGTTCTCCTCTAGCTAGATCTGAGCTTTAGGTGTCTTCTTTAACCTTCATATTTGCACCCTTTTTCTGCTGATGCTGGATTTTAATGGGATCAACTGCTACAGGAATTCCTACAAGAGCTCCTGTAGTTGCTTCTCCCTTTGAAACTTCAGCTTCTTTCTATGCTTGGAGCTATGAGGATGATGCTAGAGATGTAGATAGAGATGAAGAGGTAATAGGTAGGCTTCAGGTGAGGTGGATGTTGTTGTTTCCTTTCTTATTTTTTGTTTTTTTCTTTTCCTGAAAAACTGTTTTTCTATGGTTTTCTTGGACATGAAGAAGAATGATGCTTGGTATGTGATGCAGGCTTAGAAATGATGGCAAGGGGGTTGGAATACTATAAGAGGATTTATAGATCTTTTATGAAGCTTCCCTGTCTCTCAAACTGCCTTTTATATCCATTTCTAGCTCTCTATAATTCCTACAGGAGCCTTGTCACAGAGCCTTTTGTAGAAAACACAATTTTTGAAAAGAAGCATAGTGAGGTGAAAAGAATGCCAAGAATGTTGGAGAAAGGTGTGGGAAGGTAGGATAGGTGCTGGTGTTGGTTTCAGGGCTCCCTTGGCACCTTTTGCTGCTTCCTGTAGCCCTCCTGCAAACCTGCAATGCAACTGGAAATTCATTTTTCTTTTTCTCTTTTTTTTTTGAAGACAACTAGGGCGCCTCAAGGAGGTTTTCACCCTAATTACCTATCCTGGGCACCTCCAAGGGAGGTTTTCACCTAAGGATCTTATTTTTCTCTCCTCTTTTTTTTTTTGACATCACAAGGCTGCCTTAGTAGAGGTTTTCAACCCAATGATGGGACTCAAGCGCCTCATGGAGGTTTTCACTTGAGTCCTTATTATTGTTTTTTTGTTTTTTTTCTTTTTCTTTGGTGAGTGGGTGAAGTGGAGGCTAAAACATGCTCCAATACCATTACTATCTTATTAAAATATTCTATGAACTCTTGCTTGGAGAGGGGTTTCTTGTAGACCTTCAACCGATGTCCATTGACAAGCATGGGGATGGCTTCATCATCAATGGTTCTAATCAGAATTGAACCATTGTCATTACATTTCTCCACAATGTAGGGTCCCAACCATCTTGTCCTTAGCTTGCCCTTGAAATCTTTGTATCTTGAATCATAGAGTAGTGCCCAATCTGCCTCTTGGAATTGCTTCTCCTTGATATTATTGTCATGCCATAACTTTCTCTGAAGCTAAACTGCCTCTGTATGGAGAACGGCCTGCATTTTGTGTTCATCCAATCCATTGAGCTGAAGTAATCTCTCTTTCTGTGCATGGTGAGGTCTAGGTCCAACTAAGCTGCCATCCTCAGAGTATTGAATTCAAATTCTATTGACAACAAAGCCTTCTTCCCATAGACTAGCTCATAGGCTGTGAACCCTGTAGTGGTCTTCGATGTTGTGTTGTAGGCCCAAGTGGCCACAACTAATCTGTCCACCTAGTCTTTTCTAATGTTGCTCACTACCTTTGTCAGATCCCTTCCAATGCTCTATTAGTGACCTCCACCTGCCCATTGGCTTGTGGATGGTAAGGGGTGGAAATCCTGTGCTTGATTCTATCATGTGTGAGTAGGTCTTCTATCAGATTGGAAGTAAACTGACTACCTTGATCTGTGACCAATTCTCTTGGATATCCAAACTTGTAGAATATGTTCTCTCTCAAAAATTCAGCTACTTTTTCCTCTGTTACTGCTTTGATTGCTTTTGTCTCTGCCCACTTTGTCAGGTAATCGGTGCACACAATGATGTATTTCTTCTTCTTTGAATGAGGGCTGATAGGCCCCACAAAGTCCATGCCTTACTTCTCAAATGGCTCAAAGGTCACTTGAGGTTGCATGGGCATCTCATCCTTTGGAGTAGGTTTCCCCGTCCTATGACACTGATCACACTGGCTGGTATATCTCCTCACATCCTGATGAAGAGTGGGCCAATAGTATCCTGCTTGCAATATCTTGAAGGCAGTTCTTTTTGCTGCAAAATGACCTCCACAAGGTCCATCATGATAGGTCAGGAGGATGTCAAAGACTTCCTCCTCCCTGACACATCTTCTCAAGATCTGAACTGGGCCAAGTTTGAAGAGATTGCCCCCGATCCAGGTGAAAGGGGCACTTTTCCTTACTATCTTGCTCTTCTCTTTTGAGGATAAGTGTGGTGGGAATTGTGCTGAAACCAAGTAGTTTTCTATATCAGCAAACCATGGAGACAGTACTGATATAGTAAACAGATGTTCATCTGGCATTTGATCATCCACCATTCCTTCTTCACTTGTAGGCAAATTTACTCTAGACAAAAAGTCAGCAACAACATTTTCTTTACCAAGCTTATCAACAATGATCAAATCAAACTGCTGCAGTAAAAGAAACCATATAATAATGCAAGCATTTACATCTGGTTTGTTAATTAAATATCTAATTGTAGCAACGTGCACACAGTCAACTCAAGCACCAGATGCCAAGGACAGGTAGTGGGAGGAAGAGTAAACTCCAATGCAATAATGAGGGGATGATTACGAGGGGGGCCATGATGAGCAAGCAGAGGGGGACCAACGGTCCTAATCTGGGCAATGTGTGCCTCGCCAGCTCAACACTCATAACCAGAAACAACCATAAAAGGTAATGAGCACTCCTCCTTGCACATTCTCACCACCTTTTCTTCAATTTCTCCTTGTAACTTAGCCACACAGTAGTCTTCTTATGCGCCCATAGCCTCGTATCCACCATCTTCCATCAATTTCCTCCATATTTTTGCTCTTGGCATTTTCTACAGGAGCACCTACAGGAAATCTACAGGAGGCACAACAGGCTTCTACAGGAGGGGTAGTGAGTTGTTTTGAAGGGAGAAAACACGATTTTTAGCACAATTTTTGGTTTGAAGAGGTAGGGTTCATGCATACCCCCTGTTGAACATCAATATATGAAAGAAGTGGTCTGAATTTGAGGAGGAAATAAGTCTTTAGGAGAGAAAAAAATGCATAACTTTTGTTTTGCTTATTTAAAGAAAAAAAAAACACAGTCTCCTCTATTTCTCTATTTTTCTCAAACTTCTTTGTCTCCACCTCCATATTTGGTTTTCCAAAAGAGTATAGACAATATGACAGGACCCAAAAATAGTCCTACAGGAGGCTTAGACAGTTCTACAGGAGACCCAAAAGCTTGAGAAAATGATAGAAGAACATCCACAGGTGAAGGAGGAGGCACAAGAGATACAAGAACCTGATCCCCAGCCTAGACTTGCCTCCTATTACAATCTACTTGAGGGAGGAAAGATAATTCCACAGAATTTTGCAATTCCACTATTCTTTGAATTAGAGAAAGAAAGAATAAGAACACATAGGTGGATGCAAATAGCCAAATCCAAAGGAGTTGAGGGTGTTGGACAAATGGAAGCAAACTATTGAATCATCAAAAGCAACCTATTCTTAACCATAAAAGAAATACATCTAACAGGAACCTAATCTACAAACTGAAATAAAACATACAAATACAAGTAAAGAGGAGCTTGGCTGCTTGGATTGGGCACTAACCCAAGAGCTTCAGCCCTCTAAGGTAACTCAATGCTAACTCAAAAATGAATCCATCTTTATCTCCAAAACAATAAAAAGATTACATGAACTGTCAAAATAATAAGCTCGAAATTGAGCAGAGTTTACATAAGAAAAACTACAATAAAAATCCAATAATTCCAGTATTGCAGCAATAATGCTGCAAGTCCTAGGCTGCCTAGTTTACACTTATCAACCCGGTAGTTTGTAACAAACTTGGAAGCGTCGGTGTTGTATGCACAAGTACTAGTTCTTACTACAGGTTGTCACTTGGTCAACCAATGCAAGATCACTAGGAGCTCAAGCTAACTTCTATGGATTCTGGAAGAAGCTCTATATCTGATGAAAGGAAAGAAAGATAGATGCTGTTCTAACTTCAGAAAGGAGAAAGACTGAAATGTAAAACAAAACTAGTGACCCCTAATTAACCAACTAATTCTACTTTTGCAGGAAGCGCTATGAAAACCATGAAAGGAATGCCATTACCTATTCAAGGAAGTAAACAAAATCTAACTATGCTATTTCTGAAAGTAAATAAGGAAAAAATGTATTTTTGGATTTTTATGTGACTTTGACATGCATGTGATTTATTGTATGTGATTGTGGTAGTGAATAGGTGGTGTTGAAGGATGGTTTTGGGACTGGAGAGGATGTAAGATGGTATGGTCGGGTCCTAGGAGGTCTCAGGCAGCCTTTTGGAGGTTTTTCCCACACTTAGCCTTCAAAAGAAAGCCTACAGGAAAATCTACAGGAGGAAAAACAACGTTCTATAGGAGGCCTATAGGAGGAGGCTGAGAGCAATTTTGGTTGTTTTGAGGGTGTGAGAGTGGGTGGAAAAGGTGGGTGAGGGTTGGAATGAGGTGTTAGGTCACCTAGGGTCTACCAAGAATCATCAGGAGAGAGAAATATGATTGGATTTGCTCAAGGAGTGCCTAATCACTTATATATCTAGGGGCAATCTAAGGATTATTGGCAAGTAGGTTATGTGTGCTAATGAGTGCCATGGGATCTGATGGCTCATCTCTGATCATTAATGGCTCATTCTGCTCCTTTATCATCAATCTTCTTATTTCTGCTGCCCTTAACTCTTCATGGTTCATCCATGAGGCCATGGCCATTAGTTTCATGTCCCCTAACCTGGCATTGGGGTCCCACACATTCATGTCTATGAGGGCCATGTTATGTAGGTATAATTCTGCCATATTTGCCTTATCCTCTTATGTGCTTTGGTCACATAGATCCATAAACTTCTTGTAATCTTGGAAAGGCATGGTGCCTCTTTGTGCCAAAGTCTTGATTTGGAACTGAAGCCATTGGTCCTTCAGATAGAGGCCATAAGATTTGGCTGATGTTCTGCATTGTAATGTCTCCATGGATAAATTGGCCATGTATGCCAGTTGAGTCTCTTTCTCTTGCAGCTACCTCCTTAGGATTTCATTCTCATTTTCAAGGTGGTTTCTTGTGATGGCTTCTCTATCTCTGAGAGCACTCAACTTTCTACCCATTTCCCTGAGTTTGTTTTCCATATGGCCAACATCCTCAACCCCTTTGGATTTGGCTATCTGCATCCACCTATGTGTTCTCACTCTTTCTTTCTCCAATTTGAAAAATAGTGGAATTGCAAGTTCCTGTGGGATGATCTTGCCTCCCTCAAGTAGATTGTAATAGGAGGTAAGACTAGGCTGGGGGTTAGGTTCTTGTAACTCTCTTGCATCCTCCTTTACCTCTGGCTGTCCTCCCATTATTTCCTCAAGCTTTTAGGTCTCCTGTAGTTTAAACAGTGTCTCCTGTAGGACTGTCTGGGCCTCTTGTAGGTCTAGTTTTGGGTCCTGTAGTACTGCTTTTCCCTTCCATGTAGAAGATCTTGGAGTCCCCCTTTCATAGGTTATAGGTGTCTTGGAAGGAGATTCTTTCACCTTGGCAGATGGTGAATCTTCAATGGTAATGGGAAACTTGAGGATGTGCATGGAGTCTAGTGGAGTTAGTGGGCTCTTTTCTCATAAACCCCCTGTCATACTGCCTATACTTCTTTTGAAAAAACAAATATGGAGGTGGAGACAAGGATTTTGAGTGAAATAGAGAAACAAAGGAGACTGTTTTTTTTTTTAAATAAGCAGAAAGTTTTTATGTATTTTCTCCTCTCCTAAAGACTTATTTCCTCCTCAAATTAAGACCACTTCTTTCATATATTGACATTCAACAAGGTGCATGCATGAACCCTACCTCTTCAGATCAAAAATCGTGCTAAAAATCATGTTTTCTCCATTCAAAATGACTCACTGCCCCTCCTGTAGAAGCCTATTGTCACTCCTGTAGATTTCCTATAGGTGCTCCTGTAGAAAACACCGAGAGCAAGAATATGGGAGAGATAGATGGAGGATGATGGTTATGAGGCTGTGGGGGCACAAGGAGACTGCTGTAGTTGATTTATGAGGAGAGAATGAAGGAAAAGGTGGTGAGAATGCTCAGGGAGGAGTACTTATTACCCTTTATGGTTGTTTTCAGTTATGAGTGCTGAGTTGGAAAGGTGTACATTGCCTAGATTAGTACCATTGGTCCCCACCTGCTTGGTCATCATTGCCCCTCCTCGTAATCATCCCTCATTATTGCATTGTTGTTAACTCTTCCTCCCACTACTTGTCCTTGGCATCCTTTGCTGGAGTTGGCTGTGCGCATGTGTGGGTGACATCTCGGTTAAGTGGAGTCAATTAACTGAAGGTGGCCAAGTTAACTGGCCACCTTTCCCTCGTTCAACCTCAACCATCTCATTGCTTTTGCATGACTTCTAATTACACCAATGCAAACAGAGGAGTGACTTAGTTACTTACCTGTGATCCGAGTGTATTTGTTGTGAGGTGTTGTGGCTTTCTCTGCTGCATGCCTTCATTTCCCTTTATGCATGCTGTGTTGTTGTGTGTTTTTGTAGGTTCTTCTTTTGCTGGAGCTGAGCTGCATGTGCCTTTTCATCCTTCAGATGTGTTGTCCCTTGCTGCTGGTGCTGGACTTCTATGGAATCAGCTATTGTGGGTTTGCAGGACAATGACTTGTTTTGTCCATATCTCCCAAATGGTAGACTAGATTGACCTGAAACTTTCTGAGCATGTTTCCATCATCATTTCGCCCCTCCCCATAGAACAATTTTGGTCAATGGATGCACGGATCTTGAGAAAAACTAAAAATGGCTGAAGGTGATGGAGGCTGATTTATTGGAAACCGTGCATTGGAACTTGTTGAAATTGCTTGGGAATGTTAACATCATCCATATGCATCTCCCATGAAACATTTTTTTAAATGGATACACGGATATTGAGAAAATGAAAAAATGGCTGAAGGTGACGGAGGCCAATTTCTTAGTAACCGTGCACTAGAATTTGTTGAAATTGATTGAGCATGTTACCATCATCCATATGCAACTCCCCATGAAGCAGGTTCTTCTCTAGCTGGGTCTGAGCTTTAGGTTCCTTCTCATCCTTCAGATGTGTTGTCCCTTGCTGCTGGTGCTGGACTTCTATGGAATCAGCTGTTGTGGGTTTGCAGACCAGTGACTTGTTGTGTCCAGATCTCCCAAATGGTAGACTGAATTGCCCTGAAACTTTATGAGCATGTGTCCATCATCATTATGCACCTCCAGTAGAAAACTTTTGGTCAATGGATGCATGGATCTCGAGAAAAACTAAAAATGGCTGAAGGTGATGGGGGTCGATTTCTTGGAAACCATGCACTAGAATTTGATGAAATTTCTTGGGCATGTTACCATCATCTGTATGCATCTCCCCATGAAACAATTTTGTAAATGGATGCACGAATTTTGAGAAAATGCAAAAAAGGCTGAAGGTGATGGAGGCCAATTTCTTGGTAACCGTGCATTGGAATTTGCTGACATTGCTTGAGCATGTTACCTTCATCCATATGCAACTCCCCATGAAATAGTTTTTTAAATGGATGCATGGTTTTCAAGTTAGGGAAAAAAACGAATTTCTGCTCTATGTATTATTGTATCCTATAGGAAAACAGAGCATCTTGTAGTTTTTTTTTAGGACAGCAAGGAAAATGAGTGGTAGAATTTCGATAATGATGGGTGGATAGTGAAAATAGAGGACGGTGATGGATTGGCATGGCCTTGGCCTTGTTGAAGCATTTGGGCTAAGTAGGAGGAAGTCAAAATTTGACTTCTTTTGACTAGGCTTGACCAATTTTCCTTTTGGTACCAACTTGTTATTGTTGCTTATAGATGTTGGAGAGTACATGCATGCATGGAGCAAGGATTTTTATTTTTTCTCTTTTTTCTAGGCCTACTAGCCACCTCAGTGAGGTTTTTAACTTGTAGGTCTGCCTAGGTGCCTCAAAGGAGGTTTTCACCTAGGATCTTTTTTCTCTCTTTTTTCTTCTTTCCAACCCATTGACCGCCTCATGGAGGTTTTCAATCAATGAGCCAATCTGAGGTGCCTCCAAGGAGGTTTTCACCTTAGATTTTTATTTTTTCTTTTATTTTTAATTTTTTTTCTCCTACCCTACCCTACTTGTAAAACAAAATCACTTTCAAGTATAAGAATACTTCCAATGGAGCCATGTGCACATCAAGATGATAGAAAAAATGATGTGGAGGCTTGAAATGTATGCTTTGAAATGTACCTAGATTTCAGAGACCAAATGATTTGACTTTGAAAGGATCAAGCATAGTTTAGGAAGATAGTGATGCTGCAACTTAGTGACTATTTGGAACCATATTTCAATATAGTTGTGATGTCCTTGCTCCTTTTGCTGATCTAGATCATTCTTCATGTCTTCTTCTACCATGACTTTCACATCTTCCTCTTTTTGCTGATTTTTCTCTTGAATACATGGAGGATTTGATTGTAACCATGAGGGAGCTATCTCGATCTCTGATTTTGATGTCTTCTCTTCATCAAGTGCAGCCCATGGTTATTTGATCTTCTCTTTTGAATCTTCTTCTTCTGGCTGTGGTCCTTCAATGATATCAATATAATCTCTTTTTTGTAATACTCTTCCTGAGCTATGGTGAATACCATTGAGCTCAAGAGGAGTTGTTTGGAAGTGTTGTACCTCAACATTGTAAATGGGTTGAGCTACTTCAATGTGTGGGTTTGGAAATGGTGATACAGGTAGTCGAGTGGGAGTGTATATTTGAGATGGATGTGAATGGGGTTGTGGTTGGGTAGTTGGTGGAGGCAGAATAGTGGGAAGAAGGATGTATTTGGGCTTCCACTCCTGATGAGATGCCTTACACTGAGGTTGCGGCTGAGCATGGGGTTGAAATGAATGGGTATGATATGGAGATGTGAAGGACCAAGGAGGAGGTGTGGACCAGGAAGGATGAGCATGGGGGCCCCAAGAAGGTATGGATGTGACTTGGTTGGGGTTGTAGTATGCCTAAGATGTCCCTTGCATCCCTTGCTGATATGGTCTAGGTCCATGCGGCCTCCTTTGGTTTATGTAATAGATCTGTTTAGTGGCTCCTTCAGCCCCTTGGTATATAGCTTTAAGTCCAGGCAAGGATGGGCACTTGTCTGTAGAATGATTTTCTTGTAGGTTTTAAACCCGTACAGAAATTACTTGCATATGAATTCTAAAACACAGAAAATAAATAATGCAAGAGAAGAACACATAAAACACATATACATAGAGATTTTCCCACTATATCCCAAAACCGAGACTACCAACTTGATTTTTCATTATGTTCCTTTCAATGTTATAATACATATTTTGACATGCCGAAGCATCCAATATCATGGATCGAAAAGCATCGCATCCAATACCATGGACCGAAAACCATCATGTGCAATACCATGGACCGAAAACCATCACATCCAAGAAACATGTGCGAAAATCATGCACAAAACCATAGGTGGGTCCGCCCAACCTAACATAGGGTCCAAAACCAAAATTTTTCCGGGGCGCTGCCTCGGACCCCATAAAGTTGGGTTATGAGTGCCCGTCAAACCCCCTGTTAACTACGTGGAAAGAATATAACACAACCCAACATTCTCCCACTTGTTGTTTTCTTTCCACAGGGGGCCACAAGAGAGCTTAGTCATTTTTCCAGCCCTAAAATGCCCACGGTCTCTCTACACCAAGAGAACTTCTCAAAGCTCACAGATTTTGTCAATGCATCTACAGAATTCTTCAAAGTGTCCACCTTTACTAGCAACACCTTTTTGTCTTCTATCATATCCCTCACAAAGTGATACTGAACAGCAATGTGCTTTGTCTTTGAATGATATGTAGGGTTCTTTGCCAAGAAAATTGCACTTTGGCTGTCACAGTCTATCCTAATAGCTTCCTGTACTAACCCCATACTTAAACACAATCTCTGTAGCCAAACTACTTCCTTGCTTGCATGAGTGGCTGCCATGTATTCTTCCTCTGTGGCTGATAGTCCCACTACAGATTGTTTCCTACTCATCCAACTGTCTGCACCTCCAAATAGGTTAAACACATACCCATTTGTAGATCTTCTATGATCTAGATCTCCAGCCTAGTCTGCATCAACAAAGCCACGAATATCCAACACTCTGTCCAATCCTGGTCTTCTTTGGTAGCACAAACCATAATCACTAGTTCCACGCAAATACATGAAAACCCACTTCACTGTTGTCCAGTGCTCCTTCCCTGGTTTTGACATAAACCTACTCAATACTCCCACTGCATGTGTAATGTCTGGTCTAGTACATACCATTGCATACATCAAGCTACCGACTGCACTTGCATATGGAACACAGGATATGTCCTCTTCCTCTTCTTGTGTCTTGGGACACTATTCAGCAGATAACCTCACACCTACAGGAATAGGAACCTTCACCGGTTTACTATCTTGCATATTAAACCTCTGCAGTATTGTCTCGACATACTTCCTCTAGTTTAACTAGAGCTTCCTCTTTGCCCGATCTCTTTTAATTTCCATGCCCAAAATATAGTTTGTAGCACCAAGATATTTCATGTCGAATTAGGAGGACAATTGGGTCATCAAATCCTGGATAGCTTCTTTGTCATTTCCAACCAACAACATATCATCCACATATAAGACTAGGTAAATAACACGGTCACCAATTAATTTAAAATACAAACAATGATTTTCTTTGCTTCTGGTGAAGCCAAGTCCCCTTATAAATGTATCAAATTTCTGATACCACATCCTTGGTGACTGTTTTAACCCGTATAGAGACTTCTTTAACTTACATACCAGTTCTTTCTTACCCTTCACCGCAAAGCCTTTAGGTTGCTTCATGTAGATATCCTCTTCCAGATCCCCATGAAGAAATGTTGTTTTCACATCCATCTGTTCTACCTCAAAATCAAAAGCAGCAGCAATAGATAAAAGTAGTCTAATAGACGTTACCTTGGCAACAGGAGAAAAATATCACCAAAATCAATTCCCGACACTTGGGAATAACCTTTTGCCACCAACCGAGCTTTGTATTTCTCCACTTTTCCTTCTGCATTGGTCTTCTTTTTGAACACCCATTTGCTGCCAATGGGTTTCCTTCCATCTGGCAACTCCACTAGATCCCAAGCCTCATTTTTGTGCAAAGATTCCATTTCATCAACCATGGCCTCTTTCCATAGTTTTCCATCCTCTGAATCCACTGCTTCCTTCACATATCTGGGATCATCATCAGTAACAGACAAAGAAAATTTTGAATAGAAGGTAGATGGACTATACCTTTCTGGTTGCCTTCTTTCTCGAACTGATCTTCTCAAAGCCGAAGTTTGTGGCTCTTCATCTTCTGATTCCTCCTCTACTGTAGAGTCTAGTTCTTCCTTCTTTAGCTCAAACTCTATCTTCTCAGGTTCCTTTGGTTGGAATTCATGTTTAATAACATCTTTCACCTCTCTGAACACCACATCTTGACTGTACACAATCTTCCTTGTTACTGGGTTCAAAGTTTATAACCCTTTAAACCATTCTTATACCCAATAAAGATGCACTTTTCAGATTTACTATCCAACTTGGTTCGTTTCCCCTTTGGAACATGTACATATGAATCACATCCAAATACCCTCAGATGTGAAAGAGAGGGTTTCCTACCAGTCCATACCTCTTGAGGAGTCTTATCCTCCAACGCTAATGAAGGTGACCTGTTGACCAGGTAACATGCAGTATCTACCACCTCTGCCCAGAATTCCTATCCTAACTCAGCACCATTGAGGATGCTTCTTGCCCTTTCCATCAATGTCTTGTTCATTCTTTCTGCAACTCCATTTTGGTCAGGTGTATATGGAGTAGTCTTTTGCTATGATATACCACACTTCTTACAGAATTCTTCAAATTCATTACTACAAAACTCTCCACCATTATCTGTCCTCAACACCTTTATCTTCTTCTCTGTCTGATTTTCCATGAGAGCCTTAAATTCTTTAAACCTGTCAAAGACTTTAGATTTCTTCTTAAGGAAATATATCCATGTACTCCTTGAGAAGTCATCTATAAATGATACATAGTACACAGTGTTGCCCAGTGATGGAACCTTCGCAGGTCCAAACTCATCACTGTGCACAAGCTCTAATATCTATTTCGCCCTCTTACCACTAGAGGGGAAACTCACCCAATTCTGCTTCCCATATACACAATTTTCACAGAAATCAAAATCTAGAGAGCTATTACTCATACCTTCTACCATACCTTTACCATGAAGTATTCGAAGGCCTTTCTCTCCAATATGTCCAAGCCTTTGATGCCATAGCATGGTCTTCTCTCCAGAGACCACTAGATTTTTTGCTGCACTTTCAAGAACCACAGAACTATTGCACCCATCAACAACCGTGCTACCTTGCAGCTTGTACAGAGTTCCAATCCGAACCCCCCACATCAATACTAGTGATCCCCGAACCATCTTGCAGGTATCCTTCTCGAACACTGTTTTTACACTTGCATCATCCAGCTTGCTTACAAAAATTAGATTTCTGGCCAATGCAGTAATATGTAGAACACCCGGAAGTGTTCTAACTCTTCCACCTTGCAACTTCAACTTTACCTTTCCGCGACCAACGATTTTAGCCTTCCTGTCATCCCCCAAGAAGACATCAACACCATCATATTTCTCATACTCACAGAACCACTCTCTATGGGGAGTGAAGTGAAAGGATGCACCCGAGTCAATCAACCATGCCTCATGATCTACATGTGTACTTGAAGAAGCCAAGTACACATCCCGACCTTCATCTGAGGTGGTTTTCACCTCTGCAGAAGGACCCTCATCAGATCCCTTTCCTTTGTCAGGAGATTTAGATTTACAGTCCCTTTTGAAGTGGCCTCCCTTTCCGCATTTCCAGCACACCACATTTACAGGTTTTCCTGGAGATTTAGATCTCCCACTCGATGACTTATTTTTGTTTCTATTCTAGGACCATCCTCGTATAGACAAGGCATCACCATTCTAGTTCTAGATATTTTTTCGTCTCATCTCCTCTATCAACAAGGCTGAGAGTATTTCATCAAACTGTAAGGCAGTTACAATGCTACCTATTGCAATAACCAGACTATCCCACAAATCTGGTAGAGAACACAACAAACTGATGCACTTATCTTCATATGAAATTTTAATATCAACAGATGCTAACTGACTTACCATAGTATTAAATGAATTCAGCTGCTCTGTCACCGAGTCTCCATCTTTCATCCTCAAGTTATACAACTTTTTCTGCAGGAACAATATATTCACTAGAGACTTAGATTGGTACAAAGTCCCTAACTTGTCCCACAAAGCCTTTGCCATAGCTTCCCCTGATACATTCAACAATATTGATCTGAGACACACAATCGTATTGTGCTCTTTTCCTTTCGATCCAAATTCTTCCATTCTTCATCGGACACTTCCATTGATTTAGTACCTAGATCTACCGTGATCCACTGATCTTTATCCACCAACAGATCCTCCATCTTGAGTTTCCACAAATCAAAACTTTGACCATTAAATTTCTCGATCTCTATCTTTCCACTGCTCGCCATATTCTTCCACCACTAGAATCGATCTCGCAGATCTCCCACTGAATAGGTCTACCACAAGCCCGAGTGAAACCCCTCAGTAACAAAGGCATCCTCTTGAAGCCAAAACAGCTTCGATACCAAATGTAGGTTTTAACCCCGTACAGAAATTACCTGCATATGAATTCTAAAACATAGAAAATAAATAATGCGAGAGAAGAACACATAAAACACATATACACAAAAAATTTCCCACTAGATCCCAAAACTGGGACTACCAGCTTGATTTTTCATTATGTTCCTTTCAATGTTATAATACATATTTTTACATGCCGAAGCATCCAATAACATGGACCGAAAAGCATCGCGTCCAATACCATGGACCGAAAATCATCGCGTCCAAAAAACATGTGCGAAAATCATGCACAAAACCATAGGTGGGTCTGCCCAACCTAACATGGGGTCCAAAACCAAAATTTTTCTGGGGCGCTGCCCAAGACCCCATAAAGTGGGGTTACGGGTGCCCCTCAAACCCCCTGTTAACTGTGGAAAGAATATAACACAAACCAACATTTCTTCACAGATTGAACAAACCTCTATAGAGTTTAATGGGCATTCATTCTTGGGATGCCTCCTTGTGCATCTAGGGCAAAAAATGGCCAAAGCCCTCTCTGCTTCCTCTTGTTTTCTTTTGATATGTCAGGTATCCATTTGCATGTCAAGAATCTGCAGCATCTCACTCTTGAAGTCTTCCAGCATGTTTCCAATTTCACCTTTAATGGATGAGTTGGAAGAAAAGGTACTGCCCCCAACATTTATGTTTTCAGCCATTGGCTCTAGAGGAATGTCTTCTTCTTCTTCTTCCCCTATAGGTTCTTCAAATATGTCTGGATGTTCACCTAAGGGTTCTTCTTGATCGCAACCACCGAAGAAGAGAGAAGGCTGGCTGTGTGAAGCAATGGGGGTGTTGGGCAAAAATTTTCTTGAGTTATCTTTATTCGTACGAGGCATGAAAGGAAATCTTTTTGGTTGGTTTTTGTTTCTTTTTCCCCACACTGACAGTACTTGTAAAAATGAAATTGGTTGAACAAAACAAATTACAACTGATTGAAATGAACTTGCTGAAATGAAATTTGCAGAATTGAAGAGGAAAGCAAGGAAATTTAGAACTTGAAGGAAAAGAAATGACTAGTCTACTGTTGCTGAAATGGAATTTGCAAAATTGAAAAGGAAAGCAAGGAAATGCAGAACTGGAAGAAAAGAAAGGGCTAGTCTACTTTTGCTGAAATAAACTATTAGCAGAATGTTGCAATAGAAAATAGAAGAATGCAATAATCACAGAATACTCTGATGCTTCCCCAGCAATGGCACAAAAAAGTGGTGAGCACCAGTATTTATGCAATAATGCTACAACTCCTGGGCTGCCTACTTTACTCTTATCAACCTGGTAGTTCATAACAAACTTGGAAGCGATGGTGCTGTATGCACAAGTACTATTTCTTACTGCAGGTTGTCACTTGGTCAGCCGCTGCAAGATCACTAGGAGCTCAAGCCAACTTCTATGGATTCTAGAAGAAGATCTATATGTGATGAAAAGAGAGAAAGATTACTCTACAAATGCTACTCTAACTACAGAAAGGAGAAAGACTAAAATGTAAAGCAAACCTAGTAAACCCTAATTAACCAACTAATCCTACTTTTGCAGAAAGAACTATGAAAACCATGAAAGTAATGCCATTACCTACTCAAGGAAGTAAACAACATCTAACTAAGCTATTTCTGGAAGTAAATAAGGAAAAAACATCGTTTTGGATTTTTATGTATTTTTATGTGAATTTGACATGCATATAACTTATTGTGTGTGAATGTGGCAGCGAATAGGTCACATTGGAGGGTGGTTTTGGGACTTGAGAGGATGTAGGATGGTGTGGATGGGTCCTAGGAGGTCTCAGGTGGCATTCTAGAGGTGTTTACCACACTCAACCTTCAAAATGAAGCCTACAGGAAAATCTACGGGAGGACACAGTGTTAGGGTCCCACCCTAACCCCCTTATTTATGTCATGGGATCACGTCCTAGTCAAGAATCAATAAAGCCCATATTAATATTTGTAACTGGTTAACCCGCAATTAATGACGGGACCACAGTTAGTTACAAATGGGCGGTAGTATTAGATAGATGGTATTAATAAAACCCACGGTATTGGCCCGTGGTATTGCATGTATGAGTCATATATAAAGGATAGAGACTCCCGGCGAGGAGTATCGTGTCTTGTTTTTGTAATCGAGCTCTACTCTATTGGAGGTTGCCCCCTCGAAGAGGCCTGTGAACATTTCTCTCTGAATAATAAAATCATTGCTATTCTGTGTTCTGGGTATCTTTTCTTCACATATTCTGTGTTCTGGGTATCTTTTCTTCTCATATTCTGTGTTTGGGTATTACTTTGCAGGTTAAGAGCATAACAAGTGGTATCAGAGCACTTTCCAGGGCTCGGTGGGATCTCCAATTTTTAGCAAATTTTTTTTGGCTAGAGACGTGTTCCGGCGTCTTTAAACCATGGGATCTGTCGTTAAGCGCATAAACCTGCGGATTTGGGGAGGCATGCACGCAGGAAATACAAGAGGTGGTCACGTCTGTTGGACTCCCTTGTAACCCTGTGGGTACCCCTTCGAGTAGTAGCGCATTAGACAGAACCGCGCACGGACTGTCTTCCACGTACCCTCTGGGTATATAGGAAGCCCCCTAGCTCCCTTGAAACCTCGCCATAGATAAACCTTCGGCTTTCTTGTGGCTACAGTGCACCGAGAACAACACTCGGAGAGATTACTCGCCTGTACGATAGGGTAGTCGGGTTGTACGGCTAAGGGTACGGTCGATCCTCCTTAGTTAGAGCCCTGAAACATTGGGTCGAGTACTACTGTCAGACCTTCCGAAGATCTTCCGAAGCGCTTATTTGTGATCTAGCCCATCAGCATCTAGACGACAAGCTGAGCACGGTGGTACCATTCAATTTATTAGAAAAAAAAATTTTGTCGGTCCCAATTTTTCATCAAGTTGGTGTATGGTAGAAACTAGAGCTCAAGCAATGGCCAATGAAAGGCTAGACAAACTTGAAACAGATATGAACGAGCTCAAAAATATGATTAGCGGACTAACTAGCCTGGTACGGCAAGCACTCGATAAGGGCAAGGAGCCAGCTCTCGAGGAACCGTATAATGACCATGAACACCATGAGGGTGAGTCTAGCCACGCTCCTCACGTCTGGCACACCCATTCACCACCCAGTCAGCGACCTCCCAAGTTGGATATGCAGAAATTTGACGGTTCTCACCCGTCTGCATTGCTAGCACAAATGGACCAGTATTTCAAATTGAATCGTCTCCAAGATGATTGGACTAAGCTTGGAGTGGGGACCATGTACTTGGACAATAAACGATGGCAATGGGCGGAATGGCATCAACGTCGTAATGGACCTTTTCCGAGTTGGGCCCAATTTGCCAAAGCTCTTCGAGATCGCTTTGAACAGGGAGACTCCTTTTTGGGCCATCTCACTAAGCTCCGACAGACGGGTACAGTGGATGAATATATCACCGCTTTTGAAGCCTTAGCCTTCCGCACTCAGCATCTCTCAGATGAGTTCTACATGGAATGTTTTATCTGTGGTCTTAAAGAAGCCATCAAAGCTCAAGTTCTACTCCACCACCCTCCCACATGGACGGAGGCTTGCCAGGTAGCCCGTAAGGTGGAACGTGCCATAACAGCCCAATACAGCCGCCCCAATTTCCCCACTAAATGTCATCCCCCACAAGCTCACAACACGACTCAGACACTTAAGGTCCAAAAGATGTCACCTCAAGAAATGGCCGAAAGAAGGAAGCAAGGACTATGTTACTACTGTGATGAAAAATATTCCCCTGGTCATAAATGCAAGGAGCCCAAGTTTTTTCAAATAGATGCCACTGACTACAGCTCCACCGAGGAAGATCCACCTGTTGAGGAACCAGAGGCGATCGAAGAAGACAACCAAAAGGAGATTGTATCTGACAAACTAGTTATTTCGCTCAATGCATTGGTAGGAATCTCTTCCCCTCAAACTCTCAAAATCAGGGGTTTTCTTAAACATCGCCCAGTAATAGTCTTGATTGATAGTGGAAGTACCCATAATTTCATCCATCAAAAAATCGCCGAAGTAGCGCATTGTTTTGTACGGGCAGTTTCTAACTTCCAAGTCCAAATTGCAGATGGGGGCACAATGAAATGTGAAGGCCGCTGTGAAAATGTCAAACTTCAAATGGGGGATTATTAGTTGAAAACCCACATGTTTGCCATACACATGGGGGGATGCGACATTGTCCTAGGCGCTGAATGGCTCCGCACCCTTGGGCCAATCACAATGGATTTCCAGGAGTTATATATGAGTTTTAAGCAGAACAACTCCACACATACCCTCCGTGGCCTCCAGGTGGGAGCCCCCTCTGTCATCAGCTCGCATCGGATGGAAAAATTGTTAAAAAAGGGCCATCATGGAGTGGTAGCTCAATTTAATGCCATCCAGGTAGTCGAAACCAGGTCTCTGCCAATTCATCCTGAGATGCAGCAGATTTTAAATAACCATCGGACGGTCTTTGACAAGCCTCATGAGCTTCCACCCTCGTGAGGGGAACATGATCATAGCATCACCTTGGTTCCAGGGGCCCAACCCCCAAATGTGCGGCCATACAGATATCCGTTCACTCAAAAGAATGAAATAGAAAAAATCATCAAGGAATTGTTGGAAGCAGGTGTCATTCGTCCCAGCATTAGTCCTTATTCATCCCCAGTGGTCATGGTCCTCAAGAAAGATGGGGAGTGGCGAATGTGTTCCGACTTCAGGGCCCTCAACAAGTTGACAATCAAAGATAAATTTCCCATTCCGGTGGTTGACGATTTGCTGGACGAACTCAATGGGGCTCAATTCTTCACTAAGTTGGATCTTCGCTCCAGCTACCACCAAATTCGGATGAAGGAAGTCGACATTCCCAAGACGGATTTCAGAACTCATGAAGGCCATTATGAGTTCCTGGTCATGCCATTTGGTCTCTGTAATGCCCCTTCTACTTTTCAGAGTCTTATGAATCACATCCTCAAACCATATCTCAGAAAATTTGTCCTTGTCTTCTTCGATGACATTCTCATCTATAGTGGCACTTGGGCGGCACATCTTCAGCATGTAGATCTACTCTTGCAACTGCTCCACAAGCACAAATTATTTGTCAAGATGTCTAAGTGTTCGTTTGGCATGGAAGAAGTTGAGTATTTGGGCCACATTGTGGGGCGTGAAGGTGTCAAGGTGGACCCCAAAAAGATCCAGGCAATGCAAGAATGGCCTCAACCTAAGACTTTGAAGAGCTTGAGAGGATTTTTGGGTCTCACAGGCTATTATCGTAAATTTTTCCGTAACTATGGCCGCATAGCAAAGCCCCTCACTCAACTCCTAAAGAAAAATTCCTTCTTCTGGACCGAGGAAGCACAACAGGCATTTACCGCTCTCAAAAATGCCATGTGTACCACTCCAGTCTTAGCACTACCTGACTTCACCAAATCCTTTGTCATTGAATGTGATGCTTCGGGTACAGGTATTGGGGCGGTCTTAATGCAGGAAGGGCGACAATTGGCCTTCACAAGCCAACAACTCATTGGGAGGAATCTGGGCCAATCTACCTACGAGAAGGAGATGATGGCCATCTTACATGCAGTCGAGACCTGGCGACCTTACTTATTGGGGCGACGTTTCCAAATCCGCACAGATCATCACAGTCTTAAATATTTTTTGGAGCAACGCCTATCCTCCCCACAACAAAATAAATGGTTAGCAAAAATGTTGGGATATGATTATGAGATCATTTACAAGAAAGGGAAAGACAACAGTGTAGCAGATGCATTATCGCGCCAATTTGAGGAGGAAAGTACTCTGCTCGCAATTTCCCTTCCCATTCCAGACTGGATTAAAGAGGCTCGCAGAGAATGGTTTTCACACCCAGGGCTCTCCCAACTCATTTCTCAATTGTAGATAGATCCTAATTCCAGCAAGGGCTACTCGTGGCAGAATGATATTCTTCGCTACAAGGACAGAGTCGTGATATCACCAACATCTACCCTCAAAAGTCGCCTTTTCGCAAAATTGCACTCATCTCCCATTGCAGGACATTCGGGCTTTCAGAAGACATATGCTCGCACCAGAAGATCATTCTTTTGGACAGGCATGAAAAAGGACGTCCTTACTTTCGTAGCCGAATGTGATTTCTGTCAACGCCACAAAGGGGAAACCGTCAACACACCAGGCACCTTACAACCATTGCCCATTCCGGCCTCAATTTGGACGGAGGTTTCGATGGATTTCATTACAGGTCTTCCAAAGTCAGGGAACAAGTCAGTCATCATGGTGGTTGTGGACCGACTGTCGAAGTATGCTCATTTCTGCGCCCTACCCCACCCGTTTACACCAACCTTGGTTGCTCAAACTTTCATGGATCAGATATTCAAATTACATGGCATGCCCACTTCTATAGTGTCCGACCGCGACCCGATCTTCACCAGCAATTTTTGGCAGGAACTCTTCAGAATACAAGGCACTCAACTCAAACTCAGTACTTCATATCATCTGCAAATAGATGGTCAAACCGAAGCCGTCAACAAATGTCTAGAAACCTACCTTAGGTGTTTCACCTCAGAAAAGCAACACCTTTGGGCACAGTGGTTACCTCTGGCTGAATGGTGGTATAACACCAACTATCATGCCACCACCAAAATGACTCCCTATGAAGCAGTCTATGGTCAACTTCCGCCTTCCCCTACTTCTTATCTCAAGGGATGCTCCAAATTACAAGCAGTGGATCAACTCCTACAACACCGCGCAACCATGCTCGCCCATCTTCGTGAGAATCTTCATCAAGCTCAGAACCGCATGAAGCAACAGGCCGACCAACATCGCTCAGAGCGCCAATTTCAAGAAGGGGATCAGGTCTTTTTGAGGCTGCAACCATATAAGCAAACATCACTCAAAGATAAGGGTTGTCAAAAGCTCTCTCCAAAATTCTACGGACCATACCAAGTACTTCAGCGCATTGGAGAAGTGTCTTACAAGTTGGCTTTGCCACCTACGGCAAAAATCCATCCAGTTTTCCATGTATCGTGCCTCAAGAAAGTGATTGGGAACAATTGCCGAGTTCAAACCAGTCTACCTGAATTAGATGAAGAAGGGTCAATCTGGCTTCAACCCGAACAGGTTCTAGACACACGAGACAAGCACCTGCGCGGCCGCATGATTAAGGAGGTCCTCATCAAATGGAAAGACACCTCTCCGGAAGATGCAACTTGGGAACCAGCCACTATTCTTCAGCAGTTTCCGCAGCTTCAGCCTTGAGGACAAGGCTAGTCTTAAGGGGGAGGGCATGTTAGGGTCCCACCCTAACCCCCTTATTTATGTCATGGGATCACGTCCTAGTCAAGAATCAATAAAGCCCATATTAATATTTGTAAGTGGTTAAGCCGCAATTAATGACGGGACCACAGTTAGTTACAAATGGGTGGTAGTATTAGATAGATGGTATTAATAAAACCCACAGTATTGGCCCGTGGTATTGCATGTATGAGTCATATATAAAGGATAAAGACTCCTTGCGAGGAGTATCGTGTCTTGTTTTTGTAATCGAGCTCTGCTCTATTGGAGGTTGCCCCCTCGAAGAGGCCTGTGAACATTTCTCTCTGAATAATAAAATCATTTCTATTCTGTGTTTTGGGTATCTTTTCTTCACATATTCTGTGTTCTGGGTATCTTTTCTTCGCATATTCTGTGTTTGGGTATTACTTTGCAGGTCAAGAGCATAACACACAGGGGATCTACAGGAGGAAAAACAATGTTCTACAGGAGGCCTACAGGAGGAGGCTGAGAGCAGTTTTCACTGTTTTGAGGGTGAGAGTGGGTGAAATAGGTGGATGAAGATTTGAATGAGGTGTTACGACACCTAGGGTCTACCAAGAATCATTAGGAGAAAGAAAGATGATTGGATTTGCTCAAGGAGAGAGGAAGAAATTCTATGGAAAATGCAAGAAACTAAGGCAGAATTGAGGGGAGACTTGGGCGACCTGTAGGGCATGGATCAGATGGAAGTTGGGATAGATGATAGGCTGGCCTATTGCGAGAAGAGATTTGCTACATAAGCAATTGATAGTCAACCAATAAGATCAAGCAAGCAATGAAATAAGTGCATCTAGGAAAACAGAGTTTTGCATCAAAATAGTCTAAACTATGATCCATGAAAGGAAATGTTGCAAGAAAGGAAAGCATGACAAAAGACTATTGTAAACAGAAAAGTGAGCATGATGAAGAAGTTCTGAAGCAAAGAAAAACTAGACTATTAACTACCAAAAAGCTGCAAACACTAGAAGTCCTATGAATGAGGAAAATCTGTGTTTTTGGGGCAGCAAGGGGGTCTTTGCCTCAAATCATGATTTCAAAGGGAGGAAGAGAGGCCAAGGCACTATTGCTAGCCTTTTGAATCTTTTCTTTATCACTTCTTAACCTACTATATAAAGCACAAATGGAAGCAAACTATTGAATCATCAAAAGCAACCTATTCTTAACCATGAAAGAAAAACATCTAACAACAACATAATCTACAAACTGAAATAAAACATAAAAATACAAGTAAATAGGAGCTGGGATGCTTGGATTGGGCCCTAACCCAAGAGCTTCAGCCCTATAAGGTAACTCAGTGCTAACTCAAAAAGGATTCCATCTTTATTTAAAAAACAATAGCAAGATTACATGAACTATCACAAAAATAATAAGCTTGAAGTTGAGCAGAGTTTACATAAGCAAAAATACAACAAAAATCCCACAAAAATATGACCCTAGTGAGGCCCTAGGCCTCTCTACATATAAAAATGAAGCTACCAACAGCTTCCTTAAAATCAGGGAGGCTTGGCTCCCAAAACTCAAGATAATCATAAGTCATCCTCCACTTGCTCGGTTGCCTGCTAATGCATGACTTGGCTGCTTGTACTCTGAGCTGAATGAAGGGGAATTCGAAGTGAGGAGTAATAAATGAGGGGGATTCCATCCTATAAGTTCTCTCCTTTGTCCACTTCGAGTTATTGCTGCCATTTGTCCACTGGATCCTTGACTTTGACCACAAAATTCATCAATAATCTGCATTAAACACATATTATACCACATGGCATCATAACTAACTCAACTCACTCTATAAGCATAAATATAATGAGAAAATCATACAATAAGCTAAGAGAATGGTTGATTTGACTAGGTTAGGAGGTAAAATGAGCCCATATAATTACCCATTTATGAGGCTCATCATCACCCCTATACTGAAGGTGTTACTCATCCTCTAAGCAACTTAGTCCATCTCCTCATCTTTTATGGCCCTAGTGGCCTCCCTAGTATCCCATGCCTCTGATGTGGTCTCCTCTTCCTTGTCATAGAATCATGCCTTCCGGTCTATCTCTTCCCACTGCTCCTGCTCTTCTTCTTCTCTTTTGTTTTCCAACATGCCTAGCAGCAGTGGGGGACTCAATTTGAGGCCAATTCAATTGACCTTTAGCCTATGCATGGAGCGCTTGTATATTGGCACTCTCCTTAATGCCTCCTTCATCCTCATTGGGGAATGATATTCCATGATCTGCAAACTATGTGCTAAGGTGTTCCATCTCCTCATGCATGCATGCACACAGTCACCCCCAAGTAACCTTTCCATATCCTCAAAATGTGCAATGTCTTGTGCCTGATCACTTATATATCTATGGGCAATCTGCGGATTATTTACAAGCAGGTTATGTGTGCTGATTAGTGCCATGGGCTCTGATGGCTCATATCTGATCATTAATGGCTCATTCTGCTCCTTTATCATCAATCTTCTTATTTCTACTACCATTAACTCTTCATGGTTCATCCAGGAGGCCATGGCCATTAGTTGCAGGTCCCCTAGCCTAGCATTGGGGTCCCACACATTCATGTCTATGAGGGCCATGTTACGTAGGTAAAGTTCTACCATCTTTGCCTTATCTTCTGATGTGCTTTGGTCACACAGGTCCATAAACTGCCTGTAATCTTGGAAAGGCATTGTGCATCTTTTTTCCAAAGTATTTATCTGAAATTGCAACCATTGGTCCTTGAGATACATGCCATATGAGTTTGCTAGTGTCCTACATTGCAATGCCTCCATGGACCAACTAGCCATGCATGCCAGTTGGGTCTCTTTTTCTTGCAATTGCCTCCTTAGCAATTCATTTTCAGTTTCAAGGTGGTTTCTTGTGATTCCTTCTCTGTGTTTGACAACGCTTAACTCTCTGCTCATTTCTCTTAGTTTGTTCTCCATATGGCCAATATCCTCAACTCCTTTGGATTTGGCTACTTGCATCCACGTATGGGTCCTTATTCTCTCTTTCTCTAATTCAAAGAATAGTTGAATTGCAAATTTTTGTGGAATTATTCTTCCCCCCTCAAGAAGATTGTAGTAGGAGCCAAGACTGGGTTGGGGATCAGGTTCTTGTAGCTTCGTTTCTTCCTCCTTTCCCTGTGGCTGTCCTTCTACGATTTTCTAAAGCTTTTGGGTCTCTTGTAGAATTGTCTGAGCCTCCTGTACGACTATTTTTGGGTCATATAGTTCTACCTTTTATTTCCATGTAGGAGATCTAGGAGTCCCCCTTTCATATGTGATAAGTGCCTTGGAAGGGGATTGTTTTTCTTGAGTAGAGGGTGAATCTTCAATTATAATTGGCACTTTTGAAGAAGGCTCAGTTTTTCCTGTTTTGATCCTTATGCCCCTCCTAGCCCTGAAATGTATTGAGATCTGCCTTTTCCTCTTTTGTTTTGGCTTAATTGGTGTGTTGAGGGTAGTGAGAGTAGTTGTTGCCTCTCTTTCTAAAGTCTTAGGGGACACTTCTGTCTATTCTGTGCCTTTTTCTCCTCCTTTTGTCTCCTTCTCTGTCTCTGTTTCTTCAGCTTTCTCATCCTCTATCTTGGTTTCTTCCTTCTTCCCTTCTTGCTTATCTAAATCACCAGTTGCTTCACCTTCTCCCCCTTGCTGCTCTTCCTCCTCACTGCAAGTAGGATTGATATCATAGGTTAGGGTTTTTATGTCATCTTCAACTGTCATGTTTCAGAATATTTCCCATGCTATAGGGAGTGTAAATGTATGGAGGATTTCTTCCACTAAAATTTTGATTAACCCATGGTGATCTAGCTGCTGTGGATTTCCTGCTTTTACTTTAGTACTGGAGTCGATGAGGGACTGTAGGAGGAAGTAGGGGATGCTGAGCTTCTAAGGGGTGGAGTGTCCCTGCCGTACCTTAATTCATGAAGGATTCTAAGGTGGTAACCATAGACAATGTTGTACCTCCCCTCATAGGAAATATACTTGATTATTTGGTAGCTAACCTCATCCCAAGGATATGGTATGCTAGCCCTTCTGATGCCATTTTTATCTTCTACAGGGGTTTCATTGTTTTGGAAGAAGTTTTTCTTAGTAGCCTGGTCAATTGGTTTCTCATCCTTACTCCAAGGCAACGCAAGAGGAAGTGTAGTGACCCTACTGATAAATTCAGGGGTTATCTCCATGGAAAGACCTCTAAAGGTGACAGTTGCATGTGTTATGGTGTGAGGGACCTAAGAGTGGGAAAATTCTTTGGCAATTTCCTCATCAAACCCTCAGAATTTCTCAAAAAAGTTCATCCAATTTGTTCTTGTGAATATGTCCACTACTTGGGGATGTGAATGTAGCCTGGAGGAGTTGGTGGGCTCCTTCCTCATAAATCCTCTTGTCATTTTGTTTATACTTTTTTGAACCAAATGTGGAGATGGAGACAACAATTTTTGGAGAAAAACAAGGAACCAAAGGAGACTGTTTTTTTTTTTTTTAAACAAAATTTTATTTTATTTTATTTTTTATTTTTTTATTTTTATGTATTTCCCCCTTCTAAAGGATTTATTTCATCCTAAAATTTAAACCACTTATTTATTATAATGTCATTCATTGGGGGCATGCATGGAACCTATCTCCTCAGATTGAAAATCGTGCTAAAACCCACATTTTCTCCCTTCAAAACAGCTCACTTCCCCTCCTGTAGAAGCTTGTTGTCCCTCCTGTAGAATTCCTGTAGGTGATCCTGTAGAACCTGTAAGTGCTCCTATATAAAATGCCAAGAGCAGGAATATGGGAGAGATCAATGGAGAACGATGGTTACAAGGCTGTGGGGGCACAAAGATACTGTTGTAGCTAAGTTTCGAGGAGAGAATGAAGGAAAAAGTGGTGAGAGTGCTCAGAGAGGAGTACTTACTGCACTTTATGGATATTTCTGGTGATGGAGGATGAGTTGGAAAAGTGTACGTTGGCCATATTCGGACCGTTGGTCCCCACCTGCGTTGTCATCATGGCCCCTCCTCATAATAATCCCTCATGATTGCATCAGAGTTCACATTTCCTCCACTACCTTTCCTTGACATATTTCTTGAGTTGACTGTGTGCACGTGTAGGTGACATCTTCGGATGAATGGAGTCAACTAGATGAAGGTGGCCAAGTTAACTGGCCACCTTTCCCTTGTTCAACCTCAACCATCTCGTTGCTTTTTCATGACTTCTAATTACACAAATGCAAACAGAGGAGCGGGTTAGTTACTTACTTGTTCCAAATGCATTTGCTGTGAGATGCTATGGCTCTCTCTCTGCTGCATGTCTTTATTTCTTTGATGCATGCTATCTACTTGTTGATGTGTGGATGTGTCTTGTGCAGGTTCTTCTCTGGCTGGGTCTGAGCTTCAGGTGCCTTCTCATCCTTCAGATGTGTTGTCCCTTGCTGCTGGTGCTGAACTTCTATGGAATCAGTTGTTGTGGGTTTATAGGCTAGTGACTTGTTTTGCCCATATTTCCCAAACGGTAGGTTGGATTGACCTAAAACTTTTTGAGCATGTTTCCATCATCATTGTGCACCTCCCCATAGAAAAATTTTGAACAATGGATGCACGGATATTGCGAAAAACCAAAAATGGCTGAAGGTGATGGTGGTCGATTTCTTAGAAACCGTGCACTGGAATTTTCTGAAATTGCTTGGGCATGTTACCATCATCCATATGCATATCCCCATGAAACAGTTTCTTAAATGGATGCA
This sequence comes from Pinus tabuliformis, assembly GCA_031772625.1. Classification (NCBI taxonomy): domain Eukaryota; kingdom Viridiplantae; phylum Streptophyta; class Pinopsida; order Pinales; family Pinaceae; genus Pinus; species Pinus tabuliformis. The sequence continues at coordinate 24,852,932 of CM062816.1, forward strand.
CAGATATTGAGAAAATGCAAAAATGGCTAAAGGTGATGGAGGCCAATTTCTTGGTAACCGTGCATTGGAATTTGCTGGTGGACCTAGACCAACTCCCCGACAACGGTGCCAAAAAGCGGTGAGCACCAGTATTGCAGAAATAATGCTACCACTCCTAGGCTTCCTACTTTACTCTTATCAACCCGATAGTTCGTAACAAACTTGGAAGCGATGGTGCTGTATGCACAAGTACTAGTTCTTATTGCAGGTTGTCACTTGGTCAGCCGGAACAAGATCACTAGGAGCTCAAGCCAACTTCTATGGATTCTAGAAGAAGCTCTATATGTGATGAAAGAAAAGAAATACTATTCTACAGATGCTATTCTACTTGCAGAAAGGAAGACTGAAATGGAAAGTAAACCAAGTAAATCCTAATTAACCAACTAATCCTTCTTTTGTAGAAAGCACTATGAAAACCATGAAAACAATGTCATCACCTACTCAAGGAAGTAAACAACATATAGTTAAGCTATTTCTATAAGTAAATGAGCAAAAACCATCTTTTTGGATTTTTATGTATTTTTATGTGAATTTGTCATGCATGTAATTTATTTGGTTGTGAATGTGGCAGCAAATAGTTGGCGATGGAGGGTGGTTTTGGGACTTGAGAGGATGTAGGATGGTTTGGATGGGTCCAAGAAGGTCTCAGTTGGCCTTCTGGAGGCTTTTTCCACACTTGGCCTTCAAAAGAAAGCCTACAGGAAAATCTACAAGAGGACACATGAAATCTATAGAGGAGAAACAACATTCTATAGGAGGCCTACAAGAGGAGGCCGAGAGCAGTTTTGGCCAGTTTGAGCGTGTGAGAGTGGGTGGAAAAGGTGGATGAGGGTTGAGTTGAAGTGTTAGGGTGCCTAGGGTCCACCAAGAATGATCAGGAGAGAGAAAGATGATTGGATTTGCTCAAGGAGAGAAGAAGAAATTCTATCGAAAATGCAGAAAACTAAGGCAGAATTGAGGGGAGACTTGGGCGACCTGTAGGGCATGGATCAGATGGAGGATGGGATGGCTGATAGGATGGCCTGTTGCTAGAAGAGACCTACTACATAAACAACTAATAGTCAACCAATGAGATTAAGCAAGCAATGAAATAAGTGCATATAGAAAAACAGAGTTTTGCATCAAAATAGTCTAAACTATGATCTATGAAAGGAAATGCTGAGAAATACTGCAAGAAACGAAAGCATGAAAGAATACTATTGTAGATAAAGAAGTAAGCATGATGAGGAAAACTATACTATTAACCAAATAAAAAGCTGTAAACACTATAAGTCCTATGAATGAGGAAAATCTATGTTTTTAAGGCAACAAAAGGGTCTTTGCCTCAAATCATTATCCCAAAGGGAGGAAGAGAAGCCAAGGCACTATTGCTAGCCTTTTGGATCTTTTATTTATCACTGCTTAGCTATAGAAAGCACAAATGGAAGCAAACTACTGAATCATCAAAAGAAACCTATTCTTAACCATAAAAGTAATTCATCTAACAACAACCTAATCTACAAACTGAAATAAAACATACAAATACAAGTAAAGAGGAGCTTGGTTGCTTGGATTGGGCCCTAACCCAAGACCTTCCACCCTCTGAGGTAACTCAGTGCTAGCTCAAAAGTATTCCATATTTATTTCCAAAATAATAACAAAATTACATGAATTATCAAAATAATAAGATCGAAATTGAGAAGAGTTTACATAAGTAAAACTACAACAAAAATCCAACAAAAATATGACCCTAGTGAGGCCCTATGCTTGGCTACTTATACAAATTAAGCTACCAACAACTTCCTTAAAATCATGGAGGCTTGGCTCCGAAAACTTGAGATAATCATCAGTCATCCTCCCCTTGCTCAGATGCCTGTTAATACATGACTTGGTTGCTTGTACTCTGAGCTGAATGAAGGGGAATTTGAAGCGAGGAGTAATAAATGAGGGGGATTCCCTCCTATAAGTCCTCTCCTTTATCCACTTCAAGTTATTTCTGCCATTTGTCCACTGGATCTTTGACTTTGACCACAAAATTCATCAATAATCTGCATTAAACACATATTAGACCACATGGCATCATAACTAACTCAACTCACTCTATAAGCATAAATATAATCAGAAAATCATACAATAAGCTAAGAGAATGGTTGATTTGACTAGGTTAGGAGGTGAACTGAGCCCATATAATTACCCATTTATGAGGCTCATCATCACCCCATACTGAAAGTGTTGCTCATCCTCTGAGCAAGTTAGTCCATCTCCTCATCTTTTATGGCCTTGGTGGCCTCCCTAGTATCCCATGCCTATGATGTGGTCTCCTCTTCCTTGTCATAGAATCCTGTCTTCTTGTCTATCTCTTCCCACTACTCCTGCTCTTCTTCTTCTCTTTTGCCTTCCAGCATGCCTAGTAGGAGTGGGGGACTCAGTTTGGGGCCAATCCAATTGACCTTCAGCCTCTGCATGGAGCGCTTGTACATTGGCACTCTCCTTAATGCCTCCTTCATCCTCATTAGGGAATGATATTCCTCGATCTACAGACTGTGTGGTAAGGTGTTCCATCTCCTCATACATGCATGCACACATTCATCCCCAAGTAACCTTTCCATATCCTCAAAATGTGCAATGGCTTGTGCCTGATTACTTATATATCTAGGGGCAATCTGAGGATTATTGGCAAGCAAGTTATGTGTGCTGATGAGTGCCATAGGGTCTGATGGCTCAGCCCTGATGATTAATGGCTCATTCTGCTCCTTTATCATCAATCTTCTTATTTTTGGTGCCCTTAACTCTTCATGGTTCATCCAGGAGGCCATGGCCATTAGTTGCAGGTCCCCTAGCCTGGTATTGGGGTCCCACACATTCATGTCTGTGAGGGCCATGCTATGTAGCTAGAATTCTGTCATCTTTGTATTATCTTCTGATGTGCTTTGGTCACACAGGTCCATAAACTGCCTGTAATCTTGGAAAGGCATTATGCCTCTTTGTGCTAAAATCTTTATCTGAAATTGCAACCATTGGTCCTTAAGATACAGGCCATAGGATTTTGCTGGTGTCCTACATTGAAATGCCTCCATGGACCAGCTGGCCATGCATGCCAGTTGGGTCTCTTTCTCTTGTAGCTACCTCCTTAGCAATTCATTTTTAGTTCCAAGGTGGCTTCTTATGATTGATTCTCTGTGTCTAACAACACTTAACTCTTTGCCCATTTCTCCAAGTTTGTTCTCCATATGGTGAATATCCTCAACTCCTTTGGATTTGGCTATTTGCATACACTTATGGGTCCTTATTCTATCTTTCTCTAATTCAAAGAATAGTGGAATTGCAAATTTTTGTGGAATTATTCTTCCCCCCTCAAGAAGATTGTAGTAGGAGCCAAGACTGGGTTGGGGATTAGGTTCTTGTAGCTCTGTTTCTTCCTCCTTTCCCTGTGGTTGTCCTTCTACCCTTTTCTCAAGCTTTTGGGTCTCCTATAGTCTTGACAGTGTCTCCTATAGAACTGTCTATGCCTCTTGTAACACTATTTTTGGGTCCTTTAGTTCTGCCTTTTCTTTCCATGTAGGAGATCTAGGATTCCCCCTTTCATATGTGATAGGTGCCTTGGAAGGGGATTCATTTCCTTGAGCAGAGGGTGAATCTTCAATTATAATTGGCACTTTTGAAGAAGGCTGGGGTTTCCCTGTTTTGGTCCTTGTGCTCTTCCTAGCCCTGAAATACATTGAGGTCTACCTTTTCCTTTTCTGTTTTGGCTTAATTGGTGTGCTGAGGGTAGTGAGAGAAGCTGCTGCCTCTCTTTCTAGAGTCTCAGGGGAAATTTCTGTCTTTTTTGCCCCTTTTTCTCCTCCTTCTGTCTCCTTCTCTGTCTCAGTTTCTTCAGCTTCCTCCTCCCCTATCTTGGTTTCTTCCTTCTTCCCTTCTTGCTTTTCTAAATCACCAGTTTCTTCACCTTCTCTCCCTTGCTGCTCTTCCTCCTCACTGCCAGTAGCACTGATATCATAGGTCAGGGTTTTTATGTCATCTTCAGCTGTCATGTTTTGGAAGATTTCCCATGCTATAGGGAGTGTAAATGTATGGAGGGATTCTTCCACTAAAATTTTGATTAACCCATGCTGAGATAGCTACTCTAGATTTCCTGCTTTTACTTTAGTGCTGGATTCAATGAGGGACTGTAGGAGGAAGTAGGGGATGTTGAGCTTCTGAGGGGCTAGAGTGTCCATGCCATACCTTAATTCATGAAGGATTCTACTGTGGTAACCATAGACAATGATGTACCTCCCCTCACAGGAAATATACTTAATTATTTGGTAGCTAACCTCATCCCAAGGATATGGTATGCTAGCCCTTCTGATGCCATTTTTATCTTCTACAGGGGTTTCGTTGTTTTGGAAGAAGTTTTTCTTAGTACCCTGGCCAATCGGTTTCTCATCCTTACTCCAAGGCAACCCAAGACGAAGGGTAGTGACCCTACTGATAAATTTAGGGGTTATCTCCATGGAAAGACCTATAAAGGTGACAGTGGCATGTGTTCTGGTGTGAGGGACCAAAGAGTGGGCAAATTCTTGGGGAATTTCCTCATCAAACCCTCAGAATTTCTCAAAAAAGTTTATCAAATTTGCTCTTGTGAATATGTCCACTACTTGGGGATGTGCATGGAGCCTGGAGGAGTTGGTGGGATCCTTCCTCATAAATCCTCCTGTAATTTTGTTTATACTTTTTTGAACCAAATGTGGAGATGTAGACAACAATTTTTGGAGAAAAACAGAGAAGCAGAGGAGACTGTGTTTTTTTTTTTTAAACAAAATTTTATTTTATGTATTTCCCCCTTCTAAAGGCTTTATTTCCTCCTCAAATTTAAACCACTCCTTGCATATATTGTCATTTAATGAGGGCATTCATGGAACCTACCTCCTCAGATCGAAAATCATGCTAAAACCCATGTTTTCTCCCTTCAAAACAACTCACTACCCCTCCTGTAGAAGCCTGTTGTCCCTCTTGTAGAATTCCTGTAGGTGCTCTTGTAGAACCTGTAAGTGCTCTTGTAGAAAACGCTGAGAGCAGGAATATGGGAGATATCAACGGAGAATGATGGTTACGAGGCTGTGGGGCCACAAAGAGATTGTTGTAGCTGAGTTTTGAGGAAAGAATGAAGGAAAAGGTGGTGAGAGTGATCGGAGAGGAGTACTTATTTCCCTTTATGGATATTTCTGGTGATGGAGGGTGAGCTGGAAAACTGTATGTTGGCCATATTCGAACCGTTGGTCCCCACCTATATTTTCATCATGGCCCCTCCTCGTAATCATCCCTCATGATTGCATCGGAGTTCACATTTCCTCCACTAGTTGTCATTGACATCTTTCTTGAGTTGACTATGTGCACGTGTGGGTGACATCTTTGGATGAGTGGAGTCAACTTGATGATGGTGGTCAAGTTAACTGGCCACCTTTCTCTCGTTCAACCTCAACCTTCTCGTTAATTTTGCATTACTTCTAATTACACAAATGCAAATAGAGGAGCGGGTTAGTTACTTACCTGTGATTTGAATGCATTTGCTGTGAGGTGCTGTGGCTCTCTCTCTGCTGCATGTCTTTATATTTTTTGATGCATGTTGTCTTCTTGCTGAGGTGTGGCTATGTCTTGCGCAGGTTCTTCTCTGGCTGGGTCTGAGCTTCATGTGTCTTCTTCAACCTTCATATTTTCACCCTCTTGCTGCTGATGCTGGATTTTAATGGGATCAGCTGCTACAGGAATTCCTACAGGAGCTCCTGTAGCTGCTTCTCCCTTTGAAACTTCAGCTTCTTTCTATGCTTGGAGCTGTGAGGATGATACCAGAGATGTAGATAGAGATGGAGAGGTAATAGGTAGGCTTCAAGTGAGGTGGATGGTGTTGTTTCCTTTCTTATTTTTTTGTTTTTTTGTTTTTTCCTAAAAAACTGGTTTTTTTTTGTGGTTTTCTTGGACAGGAAGAAGAATGATGCTTGGGATGTGATGCAGGCTTAGAAATGATGGCAAGGGGGTTGAAAGACCGCAGGAGGATTTATAGATCTTTTATGAAGCTTCCCTGTCCCTCAAACTGCCTTTTATACCCATTTCTGGCTCTCTGTAATTCCTACAGGAGCCTCCTGTAGAAAACACAGAGCCTCCTATAGAAAACACAGAGCCTCCTACAGAAAACACAGTTTTTGAAAAAGAATCCAAGTGAGGTGAAAAAAATGCCAAGAATGATGGAGAAAGGTGTGGGAAGGTAGGATAGGTGCTAGTGTTTGTTTCATGGGTCCCTTGGCACCTTCTGTTGCTTCCTATAGTCCTCTTGCAAACCTGCAATGCAACTGGAAATTCATTTTTCTTTTTCTCTTTTTTTTTTTTTTTGAAGACAACTAGGGCGCGGGAGGTTTTCACCCAAGGATATTATTTTTCTCTCTTTTTTTTTTTGACATCACTAGGCCGCCTCAGAAAAGGCTTTCAACCCAATGATGGGACTCAAGCACCTCATGGAGTTTTTCACTTGAGTCCTTAATTTTTTTTCTTTTTCTTCAGTGAATGGGTAAAGTGGAGGCTAAGACATGCTCAACTACCATCACTATCTTATTCAAATCTTCAATGAACTCTCGCTTGGAGAGGGGTTTCTTGTAGACTTTCAACCGATGTCCATTGACAAGCATGGGGATGGCTTCATCATCAATGGTTCTGATCAAAACTGAACCATTGTCATTGCATTTCTCCAAAGTGTAGGGTCCCAGCCACCTTGTCCTTAGCTTGCCCTTGAAATATTTGTACCTTGAATCATAGAGTAGTGCCCAATCTCCCTCTTGGAATTGCTTCTCCTTGATATTTTTTCATGCCATACCTTTCTCTGAAGCTAAACTACTTCTTTATTGAGAAGGGCCTGCATTATGTGTTCATCTAATCCATTGAGCTGAAGTAATCTCTCTTTCTGTGCATGGCTGAGGTCTAGGTCCAGCTGAGCTACCATCCTTAGGGTATTGAATTCAAATTCTATTGATAGCAAGGCCTTCTTCCCATAGACCATCTCATAGGTTGTGAACCCTGTAGTGGTCTTCCATGTTGTGTTGTAGGCCCAAGTGGCCTCAACTAATCTATCTGCCCAATCTTTTCTACTGCTGCTCACTACCTTTGTCAGGATCCCTTCTAATGCTCTGTTAGTGACCCCCACCTGTCCATTGGCTTGTGGATGGTAAGGTGTGGAAGTCCTGTGCTTCATTCTATGATGTGTGAGCAGGTCTTCAATCAGATTGGAAGTAAACTGACTACCTTGATCTGTGTGCAATTCTCTTGGATACTCGAACTTGTAGAATATGTTCTCTCTCAAAAATTCAGTTGCTTTTTCCTCTGTTGCGACTTTGATTTCTTTTGTCTCTGCCCACTTTGTCAGGTAATTGGTGCACATAATGATGTATTGCTTCTACTTTGAAGGAGGGATGATAGGCCCCACAAAGTCCATGCCTTACTTCTCAAATGGTTCAAAGGTCACTTGAGGTTGCATGGGAATCTCATCCTTTGGAGTAGGTTTCCCCATCCTTTGAAACCGATCACACTGGCTGCTATATCTCCTCACATCCTGATGAAGAGTGGGCCAATAGTAGCCTGCTTGCAGTATCTTGAAGGCAGTTCTTTTTGCTGCAAAACGACCTCCACAAGGTCCATAATGACAGGCCAGGATGATGTCAAAGACTTCCTCCTCCCTGACACATCTTCTCAAGATCTGATTTGGGCAAAGTTTGAAGAGATTGCCCCAATCCATGTGAAAGGGGTGCTTTCCTTACTATCTTGCTCTTCTCTTTTGAGGACAGGTGTGGTGGGAATTGTGCTGAATCCAAGTAGTTTGCTATATTAGCAAACCATGGAGAGAGTAATGAGATAACAAACAGATGTTCATCTGGCATTTGGTCATCCACTATTCCTTCTTCACCTGCAGGCAAATTTACTCTAAACAAAGATTCAGCAACTTGTCCTCATGGAATCTTCTAGAAACTTATCCTATGACACTTGCCTCTCTGAATTCGCCCAGAGATGAGTAAGAGATCAATGAAATCTCTAAGTGGAACCAAGAACTACAAGTGGAATGACAATAATCTAAAAAGCCAGAGATGACTCACACCCTTGTAGACATCTATAAATGGATCCCTCATCTGAGAGATCTGGAGGCTGGAATTTTGTAATTTGTAAGGAAGTGCTGTTAGTTTGTCTTTGAGAAGGAGCATTATATTGTTGGGTGATCTTGCTTTTCATGAGGTGAAGAGGGCTTTGATGCTGGATCAGATAGCTGGGTTGTAATTCTCCCTTCTATTTTAATAAAGTTATTTGAGTTTTCCTCCATACAATTGTGTACTTGTGAATCTTGTTATTTGTGAATGCCATTGTATGTTCAATGTATTTCTGATTCTGCATTGTTTATGATATAATAGATCGAGATGCTTTGATGGTGTTTTGTTACTTTGTTTCTACAGGTATTCTCTAAGTGGGACAAGTAGGAGAGGAGTTGCAAGCTCTATCAAAGGGGAGAGAAATCAAGCAAGGAGTCAAGCAGAAGATCCAGGTTGGTCCCTTTGCTTCTCTCTTATCTATCATCCATAAAGGAAATTGCAAATTACTTTGATTGTTTATTTCTAGGATAGCTGACAATCCTAGTGGGACTAGCAGATTGAAAAGACACTAGTTTTCATGGAAACAAGGGCGCACTTGCTTCTAGCACTGCGCACTTGCTTCTGGTGCTTCTCACCTTCTAAAGAGAGGGTGCACTTGCTTCTAGCTCTACGCACCTACCAAAGAGTTGTGGCGCTGCTCACTTGCCCAGAAAATCCATAAATGCTTCTAGACTTCGACAAATTGCCTCCAAAGCTTCAACAACGTTGTCTTCAACCTCCAACAAGTGAGTAACAGTTAAATATATCATTATTCTTACTCCTACAGTCATTCCTTATGGTGTTTTGAAAGTTTCATTAAAGATGTGGTCTTTTACTCATTTCAAACCCTAGTATCTCCCTTAAATCACCATTGCACTCTCAATTCCCAAATTTCATTCCCCTACACTTTCATACCCTTCCCTCATTACAATTCCCTTTCCCTAAACCCTTTATCTCAATACCCTAAGCCCTAGGAGATACAATTACCTAGGCTCCCAACCCCAACCTGTAAATAATTTCCCTATCCTAAATTCCATCATATTACTACTCCATGTCCCCTCCCCCATTTCATAAATCCCTAGCACCATCTCCCTCAATTTCCCTTTCCCATTCCTTATTCCTAAAAACCATATTCCACTAACATCATATCTCCCTAGGGTTTTGACACTTAGACACCATGGCAGAAGAAGAAAATAGACCATACAGTGAGGGAGAAGAAACAAAGGTGAAGAGACCACACAAAGGGGGGAGAATACTTAGAATTGAGCTAGCAAATATCAGGGAACTCTTGGCATCTCCTATGGCTGTGACATGTTTAAAAAATGTTGGCTGTTATGAATTTTGTGAGCAAATACAAAAATTCCAACACCATCCCATGTTGACCAGACTTTTCATATCTAACCTCCATGACAACCAAGCTACTCTAGTTGGTGTCCCTTTTACTATATCCACTACCATTATATCAGCTGCCACCAAGATCCCAAATGTTGGGGAGAAATGGTTCAAGAAAAGTGAATTGGAGGAACATTACTATGAGCCTTTCATAAAACCAAGGTACAAGAATGAGAAAAAGAGGTTTTTTCCTTTCTCTTACCTCCTAGACAGATATGCCCCAATGATGAAGATTATGGTGAAATAATTTTCACACGAAGGTAAATTTTCTAGACTTTACACCTATCACATCCGACTCTTAATGCATTTGACTAGGGTAAATATGCTCAACATACCCTACTACATTTTCCGGGGCATTGATAAGATGGCATTTACTGTCTAGAAAAGAGAGTATGAACATCAAATGAGAAGTCTTTTCCATCATTCCCTCATCAAAATCATAGTCCTCTATCATCCAAAGAGCTGAACATTGCATGGAGTACCTTCATAGCAAATCACATATTCACTGATCCATCTCTTTAGAATTTTCAAAATGTTCCTTCATCATCTCATCCTTCCACATCCATTCCTCCATCTCATCCCACAGATCACACATCATCATTAGATCAATATCCTTCACCATCACCTCCATCATCACCTTTTCATCATGACATTGGATCACCTAGCAAGATTGAGGTTTGTTGGGTAGCGGATCCCCCCACAGGATGTTTTTGGGGCTTAAAGCTCAAGTTTTGGTCAATGTCATGTAAAGAATCTGCGAAGTATGGGCGTGGAGCACGAAAGTCTAGGATGGGTCATAGGGTTGTCCACCCTAAAATAATGTAACTTAATGTAAAGTTGTGATGACCTACCCATGGTCCGCGAACCATGAGATTGTATAAATAGAGTGAGGCTTTAAGTGTAAACCAGGTCTCATTGGGGAAGAAGTAGATATATGCGAAGGCACGGCTAGAGAATAGAAGTGGATCTGAAGTGTATTGGGTCGTAGTAGTAGGAGAGGCTCTGCAGCTGAGTGTGTAGAGGCCTAGTAGAGTTCGGAGCTTAGTGCGCGGACCCCTGCAGCTGAGTCCGCAGGGCAGAGTTGGGTCTGTAGTTGAACCAAAATTGAAAAGATCATTAATAAAGTTAAGTTGGATTCGGAATATTGTGCATCTGGTCATGGCTCTATATTTTGATATTATGCATTAAGTGTTATCTGTTTATTTATACGCGTGCACTTGATAAACACTTGTCTGAATGGTTATGTATGAAAATATTCTAAGTAATTAAGTGAACAAAACCTAATTAAGGAAGACTTGGATAATCAACATGGGTCATGCTATGGTTAGAGCTACATGAAGGTAGTAACATAGGATGCAACGCACCTACGGGTGCGCTCAGCCCAGTAAGCGCTAAGGCTAGATCACGTCCCTAGCACCGCATATTAGACATCCCCAGGGTGTGGAAACCTGGTTGCAACACCCTCCCATACTACTTCAGGTGAGACCTCAGTCCGTGCTCTGCAGAATGTTGCCAAAAGGGCCAGTAGTACTGGGATTTGCTGGCTAAATCACTTCTAAACTTGGGTCAGGCCCCACTAAGCCAACAAATGGTTTTGTTGCCAGGATCGGGATCTGCATAAGGGATGTTTGATTTCGTGCCACTGGAACCTAGAAAAGAATGAAATTGAAGAGAGGTTGGACAAGAAGATTCATGAGTTCACGACACAAGAAAACAGAACTCCACAAGTATCTTAGAAAAAGTGGCTGGATCGCTATGTGTATACAGAAATCCACGAGATTTTCTTTGCATCCTTTCCTTCTGAAATGTATGAGTGGATCGTGAGGTTATCCAAAAGACAGGGAAGGTGTAAGATCGACAAACCAATAGTGTGGACTCCAGAATTAGTGCGCAGACTAGAGGCATCAGAAGATAAGATGACGCGAGCTGTGGACTATTGGCTTGACTGGATAATAGGGGGATTTATCACTAAGTTTGCGGTACACATGAATGCGAGCTACAGTGAAGTAGAACGATGCTTCCTCAAAGGACCACAAGGTAAGTATATTAAGTCTTTAAATACTTGGATTAAGATGCTATTGTGTGAAAAGAGGGTCATGAGAATACATTAATGTTTGGGACAATGCGGAGCGGAAATATCTACAAAAGCAGCGAAGAATTAGGAAATAGTCCCTTAATTTCACCTTCGCGAGAGAGCAAGGAAGAGCTCGCTAAGGTCTCTCCAAGAAGCGTGGTCAGTTTGATAAGGCAGCATATTCCATAGTTACCACCTCCACCCACGCCACCACCCACTTCACCTCCCTCACCTCCATCTCCACCCACTCCACCTCCACCACCTCCATAGTTCAGTATGGCGAATGCGATCAAACTACCAGTATTCAGAGGGGTAGGGAATGAAGATCCAGACCAATTCTGGTTCATGGTAAGAGTAGTATGGGAAGCGCAAGGTGTCACGGATGACAATATTAAGAAGGCTACATTGGTGAGCATGCTGCAGGATTGCGCACTGACATGGTATATCAAGCACTCTAACGACCACCCAAATGCAAGAATAGTGGAAATCCAGATCACGCTAAATAGGGAATTCAACAGGCCAAAGTCAAAAACACAATCAATCATTGGGTTTAAAGAGATCATGATGCTTCCAGGCAAGACCCCCTGGGATCTGGACCAAAGAATGAAGAGTACAATCCGCGAGGCCAATATGATGCTAATGAATGCACATCATCATGCATGGTTTGTGGCATCTCTGATGTTGCACTTGAGGACGGCGCTGTCACAACAGAAACTTTCCACCCAGGCTGAAGCGTTGGAAATGGTGGTGAGGTTGCATGAGACCCCGATATAAGACCCTAGGTTGGGGGTTCAACAAATCCACGCACAACTACAGAATCTATGCCTAGAAATGCACAGTTTGAAGCAGGATGGGGCACTATGGCTAGAGGCATGCGAGGAGGTATGGTGCGTAAAATGTGTTGGCATTATGATTCTGGTATGGCTCTATGATACAGATGTTGTACTTGATGGCAACACCCTCAAGTGGCAAGGCTCTGATCAGGCTCTCAAAATGTTGGAAATTAAGAGGTACGCAGGAGAATAGTTCAAAAGGTGCGTACCCACAGGTACGCTGTGAAGGGACTGCGGCCTCACACGCAGGTCACCCATTCAGAAGATGCGTACCCCCAGTTCACTTACTTCAAGGCAGAGAAGCGCGTTCACGTGGGGTTTCCTATGTTTGGCCCGTGGTATTTAGCCCGCCGTTCTTGATTCTATGGTTTTGGCCCGTGGTATAGGATCTATTTTAGCCCCGGTTTGGATCCCTTGTATTGGTTATTGATGGTTTTGCCCCATGGTGTGAATAAGGGCTTGACTATAAATAGGGAAGGAGATCACTTGGCTAATGCATCTTTTGCAAATTGAATATCTTAAGATCTGAAATATTGGGTTATTGTTTTAAAAGCTTGATCTATATAAAAGTGAAGTTGAAAGCAAATCTATGAAGGGTGATCTCTCGAGCGCATGATCAGATCTGAGCATCTGACTATCTGTGGCACACTGGGGGACTGCCAATTCGGCCCTAATCAGAGGTACGCAGGTGATTAACGGTGCAAGTGCGTGGGTACACAGAGCAGAAGAAGGAGGAGTGCGTGGGTACGTAGAGCAAAAGAAGGCGCAGTGCGTGGGTACGCAGCGTGACAGAGGTTCAGGTGCGTAGGCACAGTGAAAGTACACGACGCTTCAGAAGCCACAGGTGCGTAGGTACGCAGCGCGATAACATCTGTGGGTGCATGGCTACAGTAGCAGTATGCGGCGCGATAACATCTGTGGGTGCGTACCTACAGTAACAGTACGCGGCGTGATTGAAGAAACAGTGCGTGGGTACGCGGTGCAGCAGAAGGCTCTCTGCGGGTATATGCAGGGAGAGAAGGTGAAGTGTGGAGCCACGTAGGCCAGACAAAGAAAAATTGTGGATCTATCTTAAGACCTTTTGTTGGCTGAATTTTTCTGTTGATAAGGTGTTATGGGTTTAGTTTACTGTTATTGTTGATCTAGTTACTGCAGTTGACTGGGTGATTTACTTGTACTTGATGATCTCTTGATGTTATTGGATTCAGTTTGAAAATTTATGAAAAGTGGTCCTTGAAAGAAAAGAAGTAGGGGGTTGTAGCTCCCTTCCAGGAGAGACTGGAAAACGAGAGAGAGTTGTAGCTCTCTGCAGGTTGCAGCCTGCGTACTGGTAAAGGACTGCACCAGTACAAAACCATTGTAAAAGGAGTTTCTAATTTGAAAGAAGATAGAGACATATTGCAGCAGGTGGTTTTCACCCACATTGGGTTTCCACCTTACATCTGGTGTTCTTTGGTGTGACTATCTGTTTTCTTTGTTCATGCTCATTATTTTATGGTACTGACATGCAAAAATAATTCAAATTATAAATAAGGAAGATTTATTAAAAGAACTTGATAATACTGATTCACCCTCCCTCTCAGTATTATTTCCAACAATTGGTATCAGAGCAGGTCCTTCAGAGAAGCTTGATCTCTTGAAGGAAGATCATTCATCATGAGCAACTACGAGAGGGAAGTATCAATCAGGCCACCAATCTTTGATGGGACAAACTTCAGTTATTGGAAGGTAAGAGTTACTGCCTATCTTCAATCTCTTGGTATAGAAGTTTGGGATATCATAGATACAGGCTACACTTTTCCTTCAGCTACTCCTACAGATTCGGCCGAGAAGAAGAAATATGAAACAAATGCTAAAGCAGTCAATACTCTGCTAGGATGCTTATCTCAAACAGAATTCGTAAAGGTTATGCAATATAAATCCGCAAAGGAAATATGGGACACGATTGTCTTGAGCTATGAAGGAGATGAACAGGTAAAGCGTGCTAAACTTCAAACTCTCAGGATTCAGTATGAGAATCTCAGAATGTATAATGATGAAAGTGTGGCTAACTATTTTCTTCGGGTAGACGAGATTGTTAATTGCATGAAAAACTTGGGTGAAGAAATAAAAGAGGCTATTGTGGTTGAAAAAGTTTTAAGATCATTGTCCCCCAAGTTTGAATCTAAAGTATCTGCAATAGAAGAAAAGGAAAATCTACGAATTCTTACTATGTCTCAGCTACACGTAATTCTAACTGCTTATAAAATGAGAAAGGAAGGTCCATCAAACAGGAGAGAAGCTACTTTCAAGGCTTCAGGCAAAGGAGACTTCTATGAAGCAAGTCACGTGCCAGAAGAAGAAGAAGAATCAAATTTTGTTAGAAATCTTTAACGGGGTACTGGAAGGTTCAGAGGTAAGTTACCTTTTAAATGTTTTGCTTGTGGAAGAGTAGGTCATTATGCAACGAAATGTCCTCATAAGGATAAGATTGACAAAGGAAAGGAACCTGCTAGATGGAGCAAGAAACAGAATGCAAATAAGAAAAGCTACTACACTCATGAAGATAGTGATGGTCTATCAAATAGTGATGAAGATGAACAAGGTAATGACTATAAACTTTTAATGGCATTTGAAGATGATGATTACATGGATGCTATAGATGTGGATAGCTTTCATGAAGAAATTTCTAGACTCAAGACATGTATAGAAGAAAAGAATATGATCATTGATACTCTACAATTTCATATTGATGAAAAAGAAAAATATCTTGAAAAGTTAAAAGGTGAAATTGTTGGTCTTAGAAAAGAGATTGAGAAAACAAAGGCTATTAATCTTAAGTTTGTCAAAGGATCTGAAACTCTGGATGAGATCATCAATGTACAGTGTTCTCCACTAAACAAGACAGGTCTGGGGTATATTGGAGAAACTTCTCAAGCATCCACCTCAAAGAGTTATCTTGATGCAGCAAGAAGAAATGAGCAAAAGCAAAATGGAGATCACCAGGTAAAGCAGGGACCAATTACAAACAAAGACTATCAGGCAAACCAGGGGCAATCCGTCTTAAGGATGAACAAAAGCTACAACCAGCCACAGGTAAAATCCTCTCAATTTGCTTCAAGAATGAATGGCAATAGAAATTACAATCGTTTGGCCGGAAGATTTCATAACCGCAGAAGTTTCTTCAATGGACAATGCTTCTCTTGCCATAACTTTGGTCACAAAGCAGCTCAATGTGTTGCATATAAAACGATCATGACTAGAGAAGCTCAAAAACAAAGAAGTATGACCGGGATTACAAAAAGGACCTATAACAACTTTTCAGTTCTTGGTGTTGTGGGGAAAAATACCTATGCAGGACGATCCTATCCACCTAAGGTGTGACAGTGCCTTAGCAACAAACGAGTACAGCTACATTGGTTTCTTCCTTTATGAAATGTGAAAGAAGAGAGATCAATAGACTTACCGGTGTCTTCCATTTGTCCCTCGATCCAATCTCCCTTCACTTTGGGTGTTCACAGCTACTTGCCTTCTTGCTTATCCAGCTACAACTTCCTGCAAGATCACAAGAGAACAGCTACTTGCGACAAGAGAGCAGCTACTTGAGACAAGAGAACACTACACAAAGACAGACGTTCACATTCATAACTAGTTTAGGATTAGAAATAAACCAAATACACTAATACATTTATACATCAAAATACATCAGCATATAGGAGAAACCAAGATAGCTTTATTGATGAATAACAAGGTTCAGGAAGAGATACAACCCAGAGGGCTCCAATCCAGCATCTCCTTCCCAGCAAATGGAATTCCTATCTTCAGCCCCTTCAAAGCATTAAGCACCCAATGATTCCAGTCTCAAACCAACAACAATTATTTGCAATAATAAAATTCCAGCCTCTAGATCTCATGGAGGAGAGATCCATATATAGATGTTTGGAGAGAGGATGAGTCAGCTTGAGATATGACTAGTGTCCTCTCCCTCTATCAGTTCTTGAGTCCACTTGGAGGTTCTTGCTTCCACTTGGAGATTTGGAACCTCTTACTCATCACCAGTCGAATTCCCTGAGGCAAGTGTCATTTTGGAAGCTTCCTGGGTTCTGACACCTTGAGGAATGAGTCTGCCACTTGTCCAATCTCGCTCAACGCAGGTAGCCAGTGTTGGAGTTGACATTCAGCGCAGGTAGCCAGTGGAGCCATTGACATTCAGCGTAGATGGTCAGTGGAGCAGTTGACATGATCCTGAATTGACTTGTTTTTGAGCAGTTTCAGGTGGAGAACTTTTGTGAATTGATGTGGTTTGTTAGCCTTGTTCCTCCAGGGGTAGGAACAACATGTTTAGGGACTTTGGATCCCTTAGATTATGGACATTTCATGCTCAATGTTGTAAGGCACAAAAATGTCTATAACAGTTGCCCCCTAAAGTATGAGGCTGTTTATCGGGCGAAATGCTTTATCAGGGGGATCCGAAGTTCATCCAATGCTGGGAGGAGACCTGTAATACAATACAATACAATACATTATTTTTCATACTGCTTTCATGATCTAGCTGAGGTGGGCATTCCCATGCTCAGCTTTATAAATTCATTTTTCTGTACATAGAACAGACAATCGTCTGATGATAGACTGATAATTTTGATGAAATTATCATCCTTTGAGTAGGATGATTATCTGCTGCAATGATGTACATGTCAATGTCTTTATCTTTCCTGAATATATATCGCAGCCCGGATGGATGAAACTAGATCCGGGGTCTTCAAACTCGTTCGATCTTCACTCTAAGTACAAGTCGATCCACGTGAGAATTGTTCTGAAGTCGAACATGGAAAGACATCGCTTGATTACCGGTCAATGATGTAAACCGTTAACAAGCGCGAGAGGAATCACCGATAATGATAATGACCCTCAAGGTACTGCAGTACAATTTATGTGGTGTGAATAAAGGACTTGGCGTCGAACACCACGCAAAATCTTCTGGTCGAAGGTCATTGATGTATACCTGTCGCCGGAAGTGAGAAACTTGCCATTGTGGCATGCAAGCTTCAAAGTACTGAAGGGGTTGTTCCTAGATCAACTTCTTGGATAATGAGCTGACGTCGACAAGAAGCGATCCGTCACAGGAGGGCCTTAATGAATCCCACATCAGTGACACGGAACGGAGCTAATGATTTTAATGGAGGTGAAAACGATCTGTGACATAAGATTCAGGGTGGCAGTCATGAATGGATGAAGGATAATGTATGGCAGTGGATGGGACACGGTTGACTCTTTCTGAATGACTTCTCTTGAACATATGGCGACACTGATGTTATGGATCGGTAGCATTACCCCAAATATGGATGGTATGGTGAGACCATGGTGATGTGACAGGTGAATGAAACAACCCAACCCGATTGTGGTACGGAGGAAAAGTGTCATGTTCAAGAGCGACTTGCTACCATCAAAGTTTTCTTTAGTTTCTCCCAATTTTTCCCCAGTCATTGCTGACCAGTACCTCTTTATTTTTGTCAAGCTTGAGGAGGATAACATATGCTTGTTCTATAACCTGCCCTTCGGGCAAGCCCATCGCTATGTTTTAACGAGCTTAGCGATAGTGAAACTCGTTCTCGTATAAAGACAAGTTTGTCGCTATTTAATGATTTTAACGAGTCTAACGACAAGGATAACTCGGTTCTTTTCATTTTTAGAGAGTCTGAAAAGATACATAAAGTTAACTCCAAAAGTCCTTTTTCGTCATCTAATCCCTTAAGTCCGAAAAAGTATAAAACAATACAGAAGGGATGAGTTTTCGATAGTTTTAACGAGCCGAATAAAACAAGCGCTCGATCGTTTTGTGCAATAATCCCTCAGGTCCAAAAAGATTAAAATCTAGAGGAGGGATAGCTCTTCCGGTCGCTTTAACGAGCTGGAAGGCCAAAACTCGGCAATCTTTTCATATTTTACGAGTCAGTTGAAAAGAGCTTAAAGAAGACTCGTCTTTTGAGGAACGAGTGATAAACAGGGATAGCAGCTGATTCCAGGTACAGGTTGGAATTTTCCAATCACGGCAGTGTCACAAGGATGACTAGGTGAAATCACTCTTCGCAGCTGTTCCTCAAAATGGGTAAACAATCATATGGAGGTGAACGATTGGCCAAATGAAAAGTGGAGGTGACGGTGCAAACACGACCAAGGCTTTAATGGCTGATAAGGTTACATTCACAGTGGTTATTTACCGGGTAGTGGTTCATTTTTTATTTTAAAATGAGCTTAAACGCTGGTGGAAACACTTGCTCATTGCTTATGTTTATTTTTTAACGAGCATGAAGTCCGCGTTAAAACTGCTCGAATCTTGCGTTTATTTTTTAACGAGCATGAACTTTGTGCTAAAACTGCTCGATTACCTAGTCATATGATAAGAGTGTCTCATTGAGATTCTATTTTTTATGGAGCTTCATCTCACAAAGCTTTGCTCCGGATCCTTTCTTTATGCAAGTTTGGAAACGACTAATCCTATGAGTTTAAAGGGTTAGAGGTCCTAAAAATTTAAAAAATAAATAGCCGCCCCTTGCTTGCACTCCAAAAGGTTTGCATGCCCCCAGGCATAAAGCAGAGTTTCAAGGTTACCTCTACTTCACTTCCGCCAAAACATTTGTTTTAACGAGAGAGGCTTACCTCTTTCAGGTTACCCAAAGATTGTCTTGTTAGTAGTTTAAACGAAACACTTCCTCGGCAATGTCTACCGAAATAGACAAAGGTGGGTGAAAAATAGTTTATTTCACTCACATAACTTTGACAAAAGAATCTTATTCCAGAATAACCCTCTTCCTAGACGGACGGGGTACAGACTAGTCATATTCTCCCGCGGAAACCTATTCTATACCCAAAGTTTCCCTGCCGAAACAGACCAGGACGCATGCCCCCTGGGTTCCAGTCATATCCTCCCGGATTACTCGCGCTCATCAGGAGGACGGACCGTGGGTTGAGACACTTCTTGCGTGAATAGACCATTTAGGGATGGTATATGACTATTTGCGATGTGTGATCCAGGAAATGAAAGTTGGTCTACGAGCTTGACCACTCTTCCTCCATGCGGAAAACACATTACTCTAAAGAGTGAGGAGACGAAGGCTCCCATGAAATATATATAGTCTCGTCCAAGGAGTAGGTTATAATCCAAGGGTCCTTGAACGACCATCACGTTCATTTGAACGGTCTTCCCTTTCAATGTTATGGGCACATTGGGGAGGATCCCTGAAGGTCGACTGGTTCCTTTATCAAAACCTGATAGATTTCTCATTTCAGGTAAAAACGTTGGAGAACCAAGCGCTTTCCAAGCAATAGAGGAAAGGATACTCACAGATGCCCCCTCATCAATGATAGTGCCAGCCATTACCATTCTGTATATTTGGACAATAATTCTGAAAGGTATACTGGCTGGCAACCGGGGTCTGCCTAGTTGGTTCCAGTCGAACGAGACAACTAGGTTGCTTGGTGGTGGGACCGAGTAGACGGCCGGATATCGCTCTGATGAAATTCCTTCCTGCGATAAAGGAATGGTGGCATTTCCCCCTTGTTCATCAGAGTCAGTGCTGATGAAGAGAATTTGGACGGTGTCGTCTTTATTCTCCTCTGTGATGGTATCATTTGAAGATAGAGCCTTTGAAGGCCAAACCGGGTCAACTGCCGTTTCAACCTCTAGACTTTCGTCCGGTATGGATTCAGACGGTTCATCTTCAATGACAGGTGCTTCGGCTAACCACCTGGGCAGGTCAACCAGGTTCTCAACTAGCGAAGGACTTGGCAGGAGTCTTTGATATCCAGGAGGAAGCTGTGCTCGTAAAATCAGGCGATCTTCTAGAACTCTTTTTGCCTCATCTAAGAAGGGACAACGGTGGATGGCATGATCGCCTTCACACAGTCTGCAGGGAAATTTAGCTTTCCCTCTCTGTCCTAGGGCTTCACTCCCACTAGTTGACGGTGAGCAATCAACACGACTATCCGAGGTTGATGCTACCGAATTGTGCAAACGGGGAGACCAGTCCCTTAGTATTCGAGGGATACAGGGACAATCTCTATGGAAATGGTCTCCCTTGCATATGACGCATGGCGATTTAGGCCTGATCTGTGCTGTGTGTGGATTTTTGTCAGACGACTCTCGTTTGCCCCCAGTCGCCTTTGGCTCCTTCTTCTTCTTTTCTTTCTTCTTCTTCTCCTTCTTCTCCTTAGGAGCCTGGTTTTTGGTTTTACCAATTCCTTCAAGCGAAGAGGAAGGAGGAGAGGAAGATGAAGTAGAAGGCTGGTGGGCGACTCTGGTCTGGTCTGACTATTGACTCAACTGTTCAGGAATGGTGACGTTCTAAACGACATTGGTTGAAAAGAGCCAGACTGGCAGGCCAATTGTCAGTCCTGGAAGCGACAATGTGGCCATGTGGGGCGCACCAACATCTCCCCAAGAGGAGAAGGGACTAGGATTTCCACCAAGGGGAATTCCTTGGTTGGAGTGCTCCATCTTTCAACCTAAAGATCAACGCAAGAATTAAAGGGTGATTGTTCCGCTTAAAATAAATTTTAACGACGCTTTAGACACAAATTTCTTTTTCAGTTTTAAAGAGTCGAGAAAAAGCTAAAGATGACTCTAGTCTCCTTCGATGTTTTAACGAGCTCGAAGTGACAAATGCTCGGATGGACTTTTTCTGTTATAGAGTCTGAAAAACGCCAAAAGAAACTGCTCTAGAGTTCTAGGCACAGGGTGTGCCAAACTTTTCGCAAAACCGCAGAATACTTTTTAAGGTATGGGCGGTCGATCTTCGTGAATGCTGTGTTCACTGCATTGCGATCAGTAGGGCTGCCGACACGACTTCCTAAGGATAAAGGATATATACATATAGGGGTCTCCCAATATATACGCGACGGTACGTGGGAGCACAATCCGTACTAGCGCTATCGTCCCTCAGGAGGAATCACCCACCTTCCACGAGATCGATAGTCACTAGGCTTAACGACGCCGGAACACGTCTCTAGCCTAGAACTCTATGTTGTGCGTTATATTACAAAGCGTTGTTAGGTTCATTCAGTTTATTTTAGGTTGATCTTTTTAAAGTTTGCCTTTCAAGGTTCACCACGAGATGTATGATACAAATTCCTAAATGCAGTCTAAAGATGATAAGCAAGCTTTATATCTTTTCAACTTTGAAAATCCTAGCTACTAAGGGAAAAGAAAGACACCATCTTTTCTCAAATAGAAATCAGCACACTCTAATGCACTTTTCCTAAATCCAACATGCAAACTATCAAATGCAAAATGCACAATGTAGGTGTTTGTTTTCCGCTTTCTTAGTATTGATGCCTACAAAGAAAGCTTTTTGTACAACTTTGAATTTGCTTTTAAATGATCAATACAAACAAGTTCACTTTTTTCGAAATCAGAGAAGATAGAAGAGATTACAACACTTAACGATTTTCGAAATAAAGACTTGTTTTGACACTTAAAAAGAGACAAATTCAAACCAATAAGTAAAAGTAAATGTATAATCAATCTGCAAACAGCCAATGAACTCTCTTCTAAGATCACAATCAATCAAATCTGAATCAAAGGCTACAGGATGACTATTTTACTCATGCAAAGGAAAACTGTAAATGACACCACAAACACATAAAAGCACTCAGAGTCTTTTTGTACAAAAGGAGGCGGAATCTAAGCAAAGAAAAGGAGTTATCTGACTGGTACCTATGCTGGTTAAGGGCTGCAAAAAACAGAGATCAAAACAGGGCAACAGAGAGCAGAGAACCCCAGCTGCACAAGGCCAAACTGGTTCAGCGCAACCTCAACACTGAGGATTTGACATTCAACGCAGGTAGCCTTCACGGGACCTGCGTTGAAATGCAGACTTCCTTCACAACAGTTGCGCTGAAGGAGAAACTCTCGTTTCTCCTGGGTTCTGGGTCACAAATTGCTAAAAAATCAACAGTTTCAGGCCAAATCAGAAACACAAGCAAGGTATAATCAAAGGGATGCTTTGAAAGCTACTAAGATCTATCACAAGGATCATCAAATCATTTGTGAACCCATTGTTCAGATCATAGACAAGTCCAGCAACTAGATCAAAGCAGCAACTTTCTACTTTGCATCCGGGAAAGATGCAGTTCGATTGTTGCTGTCAAGTCTATGAAGTAAACAAATGATGGAAACACAAATAAAATGACTAAACAAATCCTCCCCAGCGGAGTCGCCAATTTGTTGTGGGGAAAAATGCCTATGCAGGACAATCCTATCCACCTAAGGTGTGACAATGCCTTAGCAATAAACGAGTACAGCTACACTGGTTTCTTCCTTTATGAAATGTGAAAGAAGAGAGATCAATAGACTTACCGGTGTCTTCCGTTTGTCCCTCGATCCAATCTCCCTTCTCTTTGGGTGTTCACAGCTACTTGCCTTCTTGCTTATCCAGCTACAACTTCCTGCAAGATCACAAGAGAACAGCTACTTGCGACAAGAGAGTAGCTACTTGAGACAAGAGAAGAACACTACACAAAGACAGATGTTCACATTCATAACTAGTTTAGGATTAGAAATAAACCAAATACACTAATACATTTATACATCAAAATACATCAGCATATAGGAGAAACCAAGATAGCTTTATTGATGAATAACAAGGTTCAGGAAGAGATACAACCCAGAGGGCTCCAATCCAGCATCTCCTTCCCAGCAAATGGAATTCCTATCTTCAGCCCCTTCAAAGCATTAAGCACCCAATGATTCCAGTCTCAAACCAACAACAATTCTTTGCAATAATAAAATTCCAGCCTCCAGATCTCATGGAGGAGAGATCCATATATAGATGTTTGGAGAGAGGATGAGTCAACTTGAGATCTGACTAGTGTCCTCTCCCTCTGTCAGTTATTGAGTCCACTTGGAGGTTCTTGCTTCCACTTGGAGATTTGGAACCTCTTACTCATCACCAGTCGAATTCCCTGAGGCAAGTGTCATTTTGGAAGCTTCCTGGGTTCTGACACCTTAAGGAATGAGTCTGCCACTTGTCCAATCTCGCTCAGCACAGGTAGCCAGTGGAGCCATTGACATTCAGCGCAGATGGTCAGTGGAGCAGTTGACATGTTCCTGAATTGACTTGTTTTTGAGCAGTTTCAGGTGGAGAACTTTTGTGAATTGCTGTGGTTTGTTAGCCTTGTTCCTCCAGGGGTAGGAACAACATGTTTAGGGACTTTGGATCCCTTAGATTATGGACATTTCATGCTCAATGCTGTAAGGCACAAAAATGTCTATAACACTTGGAAATGAAGTTGAATGTTCTATTTGCAATAATTTTGGACATGAAGATTCTGAATGCAGGAGCAGGTTTCAGCAGAAAAAGGAACAAGCCTCAATCACCAAAACATGGAGAATAAAGGAACCACAAACAGAAAGATGTGGGATAGCATTTTATGCAGAGGGACAGGAAAATCTATGGTACATTGACAGTGGATGTTCGAAGCATATGACAGGTGATAAAGAAAAACTTGAATCATATTCTGCTCTAGAAAAGGGAAAGAAAGTTTCTTTTGGAAATGATACTCCTGCAGCTATAAAAGGAAAAGGCACTGCTCAGTTAAAAGAAAAGGTCAAAGCTGGAAATGTTTTGTATGTTGATGGATTGAAATATAATGTTCTAAGTGTCAGCCAGATGTGTGATCAAGGAACCGAGGTGATATTTAGAACAAATGGATGTCTTGTTCGTGATCTTGATACAGGTCAAACAGTGATCAAAGGTAAAAGAACTCCAAATAATCTATACATATTTGAAGAAGGACAACAACAATGCTATCTAAGCAAGGATGATGAACACTGGTTATGGCACCAGAGGTTGGGGCATCTAAGCTTTTCACAAATAAGGAAAGCATGCAAATATCAGGCAGTTCGCGGTCTTCCAGATATCAAAATTCCAGACAACACCATATGCAAATCATGTCAGTTTGGAAAGCAAACCAGAACTAACTTTCCAGAGAAGGAAGGATCAGCTAGCATGCCTCTTGAGCTTCTACATACAGATGTATGTGGACCATTCAGGAAAAGGACACCTCGAGGAGAAGAATACTTGATATTATTCATTGACGATTTCTCCAGGTTTGTCTGGTTAGGACTTATGAAGCACAAAGATGAAGCATTCGAAAAATTCAAATCCTTTAAAGCCTTGGTTGAAAATGAATCAGGATACAAAATTAAGTGCCTCAGATCCGACAGAGGTGGGGAGTTTAACTCAAATGAATTTTTCGATTTCTGTGAAGAACATGGGATAAGAAGAGAATTCTCTACAGCTAGAACTCCTCAACAAAATGGAGTAGTGGAAAGAATGAACAGAACAATCCAAAAAATGGCTCGTGCTATGCTTGATGAGTCTGGAACTCCCGCAACTTTCTGGGGTGAAGCTGCATATGTTGCAGTTGCTATTCTCAACAAAACAAATGTCCAGGTGAACAACACTCAAACTCCTCATGAGCTCTGGTATGGTGAGACTCCTTCGGTAAAGCACTTCAAAATCTTTGGGAGAAAATGCTATATTAAGAATGCTGATGAGAAACTTGGCAAACTTGAACCTAGATCAGATGAAGGCATTCTTCTTGGTTATTCTCCACACAGCAAAGCATACAAGTGCTACAATAAAAGACTTTGAAGAATTGTTGACAGCATTGATGTAGTGGTTGATGAGAAGGGATACATTCCTAGGCAAGTAAATCATGAAGATATCGAAGAAGATGAAGACTACCCTCAAAGACAGAATGATGAAGAAGAAGAACCTCAAGAAGAACCAGAGGAGCAGATAAGGATAGAAGAGAAGACTCCATCCAGATATGTTCAGAAGAATCATCCAGAATCTCAGATTTTGGGGCAGAAAGAAGCAGGTGTACAAACAAGAAGAACAGTTGCAGAAGCTTCAAGCTATTTGGCATTACTCTATTCCACTGAACCACAAAATGTGAAAGAGGCATGAAAAGATGAATGTTGGGTGAAAGCAATGGATGAAGAACTTGAGCAGATCGAAAAGAACAACACTTGGGAGCTGGTTCCTAGACCAAAGGATAAGAATGTTATAGGGACAAAATGGGTCTTCAAAAATAAATTGAATGAAAATGGAGAAGTAATTAGAAACAAGGCCAGACTTGTTTGTAAAGGGTATGCGCAGCAAGAAGGAATAGATTTTGAAGAAACCTTTGCTCCTGTTGCAAGACTTAAGGCCATCCGAATGTTCCTTGCTCTCTCAAGATTTCAAAACTTCAAAGTATTTCAAATGGACGTGAAATCAGCCTTTCTGAATGGAGACTTGGAAGAAGAAGTATACATTGAGCAGCCAGATGGTTTCATTCTTGGAAATGATCCAAATCTTGTATGCAGATTGAAAAAGGCTCTCTATGGTCTCAAACAAGCTCCAAGGGCTTGGTACTATCGTTTGGACAAATATCTTCATCAACAAGGTTTTTCAAAAGGATCAGTAGACAGCAATCTTTATATAAAAGTTGAAAATGACAAATTGCTAATACTTGTTGTGTATGTAGATGACATTATCTTTGGCAGCAATGAAGAAGCTATGAGTCAAAGCTTTGCCTTGGTGATGCAGAAAGAATCGAAATGTCCTTGCTGGGAGAACTGACATATTTTCTTGGTTTGCAAATCCAACAAAAAGAAGGAGGGATCTTTTTGTCTCAAACCAAGTATCTCAAGCAGATTTTGAAGAAATATGGCATGGAAGATGCCAAACCAGTATGTACACCCATGGTCACAGGATGTAGCCTCAGTGAAAATGATGAATCAGCAGCAGTGCATCAACCAACCTACAGATCTATGATTGGAAGTCTACTTTATTTGACAGGTACCCGACCAGACATCATGCATGCAGTGGGAATAGTTGGAAGATTTCAAGAAAATCCGAAGGAAACTCATCTTCAGGCAGTGAAGAGAATCTTTAAATATCTTCAAGGGACTCAAAATTATGGCTTATGGTATCCTAGAGATACAGATCTCACACTTCATGCTTATACAGATGCAGATTGGGCAGGAAGCGTGGATGACAGGAAGAGCACAAGTGGTGGTGCGTTCTTTATGGGTTCCAGATTAGTATCTTGGTTCAGCAAGAAACAGAGTTGATTGCCTTGTCTACAGCTGAAGCAGAATATGTTGCTGCTGCATCTTGTTGCACTCAACTCCTTTGGATGATGCAGAACTTGCAGGATTTTCAAATCATTTGTACACCACCTATCTCCATCTTATGTGATAACACAAGTGCAATCAGCATTTCAAAGAACCCAGTCATGCATTCAAAGACCAAGCACATACCGATCAAGTATCATTTTCTCCGGGAACAAGTACTTGAACAAAAGGTCAAGTTGGAGTATGTTCCTTCTAAGGAACAAGTTGCTGATATACTCACCAAACCATTTCCCAGGGAGACCTTTGAATACCTCAGGCAAAAGCTGGGGGTTGTTGATGCATCACAATGTTGTTGAATCTATTTTGATTGATGGTTGTACGCAAGGTTCATCTGGGGTATATGCGTACATGTGCTGGGTTGCGGATTGGTTTAAGATCGAATGGCACAGGTTCAGGGGGAGCATATAATGCATTGGTGGCATTATGGAGGACGTACAGAAGGAGATCATGGATGCTGGTCTGAATATTGCTGCAATATGTCTCTATCTCTTTCATGGTCATTTATGGTGTTTTGGTGGCTTATGGTTCTTATTTGCAGATCTGGTTTATAGTCAGGGGGAGCATGGTCTTAGGGGGAGCATAACCCTTTGCCCTTGATGTCAAAGGGGGAGAATTACGTTGAGGATCTTGAGGTTGCCATCAAGTCCAAAGGGGGAGATTGTTGGCATTATGATTCTGGTATGGCTCTATGATACAGATGTTGTACTTGATGGCAACACCCTCAAGTGGCAAGGCTCTGATCAGGCTCCCAAAATGTTGGAAATTAAGAGGTATGCAGGAGAATAGTTCAAAAGGTGTGTACCCGCAGGTACGCCGTGAAGGGACTGTGGCCTCACACGCAGGTCACCCGTTCAGAAGATGTGTACCCCGGTTTAGCCCCGGTTTGGATCCCTTGTATTGGTTATTGATGGTTTTTCCCCATGGTGTGAATAAGGGCTTGACTATAAATAGGGAAGGAGATCACTTGGCTAATGCATCTTTTGCAAATTGAATATCTTAAGATCTGAAATATTGGGTTATTGTTTTAAAAGCTTGATCTATATAAAAGTGAAGTTGAAAACGAATCTATGAAGGGTGATCTCTCGAGCGCATGATCAGATCTGAGCATCTGACTATCTGTGGCACACTGGGGGACTGCCAATTCGGCCCTAATCAGAGGTACGCAGGTGATTAACGGTGCAAGTGCGTGGGTACGTAGAGTAGAAGAAGGAGCAGTGCATGGGTACGCAGAGCAGAAGAAGGCGCAGTGCGTGGGTACGCAGCGCGACAGAGGTTCAGGTGCGTAGGCACAGTGAAAGTACGCGGCGCTTCAGAAGCCACAGGTGCGTAGGTACACAGCGCGATAGCATCTGTGGGTGCGTGGCTACAGTAGCAGTACGCGACGCGATAACATCTGTGGGTGTGTACCTACAGTAACAGTACGCGGCGTGATTGAAGAAACAGTGCGTGGGTACACGATGCAGCAGAAGGCTCTCTGCAGGTATACGCAGGGGAGCAGAAGGTGAAGTGCGGAGCCACACAGGCTAGACAAAGAAAAACTGTGGATCTGTCTTAAGACCTTTTGTTGGCTGAATTTTTCTGTTGATAAGGTGTTCTGGGTTTAGTTTACTGTTATTGTTGATCTAGTTACTGCAGTTGACTGGGTGATTTACTTGTACTTGATGATCTCTTGATGTTTATGGATCCAGTTTGAAAATTTATGAAAAGTGGTCCTTGAAAGAAAAGAAGTAGGGGGTTGTAGCTCCCTTCCAGGAGAGACTGGAAAACGAGAGAGAGTTGTAGCTCTCTACAGGTTGCAGCCTGCGTACTGGTAAAGGACTGCACCGGTACAAAACCATTGTAAAAGGAGTTTCTAATTTGAAAGAAGATAGAGACATATTGCAGCAGGTGGTTTTCACCCACATTGGGTTTCCACCTTACATCTGGTGTTCTTTGGTGTGACTATCTGTTTTCTTTGTTCATGCTCATTATTTTATGGTATTGACATGCAAAAATAATTCAAATTATAAATAAGGAAGATTTATTAAAAGAACTTGATAATACTGATTCACCCCCCCTCTCAGTATTATTTCCAACAAAATGCAAAGGCCAGGGCCATGATAAGGATCGTTGTCCAGTGTTCGCAAACTACCTAGCAGGAGGATGGCCAATGCCGTTGAGACTAGAGGCATAGGAAGGGCCGAGTGCGACACCCGTGTTATGGTGCGTGATCTATCAGATAGGAGGGAAACACACAATGGATAATTTTCATTTGTTATAGAAATATACACAGACTCCCCATCAATTGTTTTGTAATTTCTACAGGTCGGTAGGTCACGACAAGGGCACTTATCGCACCTATGAGCTAATGATGGATCGGACCCCAGCCTATAGGATGTAGACAGAAATGCAAGCCCTCGACCCAGTTGCGGGGATAGCGTGCGCTGGATTTCAGGGGCGAGGTTGAGGAAGAGGAGGAATGGGACCAGGAAGGGGCCACGAATAGTTAATTTGTTACAATTACGGAGTACCAGGGTACTGTGCCCGCAACTACACCAACCCGACGAGGATCTCCTGTTCGTATTATGCTCAGTTTGATCATGAAACAATAGATTTTCCTACGTTGATCACACAGATGCGCAAAAAAGGGGTATTCCAGCCTCCTCCGGCTTAGAATATACAAATGATGAGGTCTGAGCCGCGCGAAGAAGACTCGAATGTAAAAATGATGCTCAGAAGCAGTGCGACCATGGGAGAGGATAAGGGGAAGTATCTAGAGGAAGATACATGTGTTCGCAAGGCTCCTACAAAGGAACCTGAGTTTGACTTAGAATGTGTAAAAGTGATGTTCATGGAACCTAAGAAGAGCTTCACAGAGGCCTCCACTTCAGGTAGTAAGGATAAACCAGAGCCAGGAATGGATTCTTCAATGCTTACTACCTTTCTGGAGACATGCATGAAACTATTGCATGCCAACACGACAGTTAAGGGACTACAAGAGCTAATCACCAGGTGCGTAGGGCCAAGAGATTCACGCGTAGTCCAGAAATTAGGGAAGCATGCATTGTGCACCGAGAGGGAAATGAGATTGACTGCGCAGATTGGTGAGTATGAAATGGATCAGGTAATCCTAGATCTGGGTTCAGACGTGAATGTGTTACCAAAGCAAACATGGGAATGCATGGGCAGGCCTGCTTTACAATGGTCCCCTATCCAACTACGAATGGAAAACCAATAGAAGATTTGTCCATGGGGAGGTTGCAAGGAGTAACAGTTGATATTGAAGGCATGAGCACACAAACAGATTTTTAGTTGATAGAGATTGTCGATGACAACAATCCTTATCCCGCGTTGTTAGGGATAGATTGGGCCACCGATATGAATGGAGTCATCAACCTGAAGAATTGGAAGATGATATTCGAGAAGAATTCACTACGCGTAGTAGTCCCGCTAGACCCAGTTGAAGGATCGTCTTAAGAGTTTTGTTGACTGCCTCGACCTATCCATTGGCCTGAGGATAATAAGGAGATGAATGTTCCTACCGGAAACCCAATTTAAGAGCCAATTCAGACGTTAGTTGATTCTGGAAATGACTGCCATGGTCAGTGACAATCTCTCTCGGGATACCGAATCTTGAGATAATCTAATTAAAAAGGAACAATGCTGCCATTTCACTATTGTTTTTATAAGTGGGCATGACCTCGACCCACTTCGTAAAGTAGTCTATAGCCACGATAATGTACTTGTGATTCGCCGCTGAAAGCAGATTACAAGTTGCAAAATCGATACCCCACTTAGTAAAAGTACGATAGTGACAACGGGAAAAAGAGGAGCTGGATGTGTGCGCATCTTCTGATTATAGATTTGATAGGGGTGACAGTGTTTGACCGCTTCAACACAGTCTTTGAAAAGCGAAGGCCAAAAATAGCCGGCACTCAATATAAGCTAGGCTGTAGCAAGTCCTGATAGATGACCACCACAAGCTCCACTGTGGCAGTCATTGAGCATTGACTCTGCTTCCTCTAAGGTTAAATAGCACTGAAGGATTGAATCAACCCCTCGACGATATAGTGTATCATCAATGATAACATAATTTTTAGCTAGGTGACGTAACTTTCGACATTCATCCTTAGAGAAAGTAGAAGGAAACTTCGAAGTCTGGAGATAGACAATGATATCTCCATACCAAGGGTCGAGTGAAGAGATGAGGAATAAATGTTTGTCGGGAAAACTTTCCTCATAAATAGTATCTTCTCCACAAGGCAGCTCGGAAATTAGCTCAGAAAAAACCATGGATTTCTTAGACTTGGTGGATAAGAAATCGAGATCAAATTCTTGTAAAATGACTATCCATCGATTGTATTTGCCCCCAATCACTCGCCTACTGAGAAAAAACTGAAATGGATTGACCGCCACTAAGACAAAAGTTTTGCGTAGCAAAAAATAATGATGGAGCCACTGGATAGCATGGACAGCTGCCAAAGCCAACTTCTCAACTGGAGAATAGTGAAGTTCAGGACCTATCAAGCCTTGGCTCAAATAATAAATCACATGCTCTGTGAGAGCATCGTCTTCCTAAATGAGAACCATACCAAAGGTTGATTCTGCTGCAGCGATATGTAAAAGGAAGTCCCTACCATAATCTGGTGGACTCAAAAGCGGGGCAGAGACTAATAACTTTTTTAAAGCATCGAACAACCACTGCGCAAAGTCGTGCCACACGAATGGAACTCCTTTGCATAGAAAACGCATAAACCCTTTAGTGATCTCGGCATAATTCACTATAAACCATCTTAGGAAATTAGCCTTCCATTGAAGACTTTGAAGTTTCCGAATTAAGGACGGGGGAGGCAACTGAATTATTGCCTCAACCTTGAAGGGATCAACCCGAATCCCTTCATTTGACATGATGAACCCTAATAACCGACTGGATGTAACCGTGAAAATGTACTTATTGGGATTCAACCAGATTTTATAAAAACGACATCGCTCAAAAACCAATCGAAGATGACTAGGTTGATCAGTTCTCTTTCGAGAACGAGCAACGAGATCATCCAAGTATGCTTCGATGATATGTTTAATGTCGTGGAAAGCATATGACATGGCCCATTGGAAAGTAGCTCCAGTATTTTTAAGACCAAAAGGCATCTTTCTGTATGCAAAGGTACCCCAGGGACATATAAAAGCTTTCTTATGTTGATCTTCAGGACAGATAGAGATCTGATTATAGTCGGAAAAACCATCCATGAAGGAAAAAATTTCATTACCCGCACACTCGTCAATAATCTGATCCATGAATGGTGTGGGGTAATTATCTTTTGGATAGGCCTTATTCAAGTCTCTAAAGTCGATGCATACTCAGATTTTTCCTTGCTTTTTATCCACAGGGACTGGATTAGAAAGCCAATCGGTAAAAGGAACAGGGTATATGAAACCCGCCTTGAGAAGCTTCTCTACTTCAGCTTTAATGGCTGCTGCTTCCTAGGATTAACCGGCCGAAGCCTTTGATGAACTGGTTTGGCATTTTCATATGTCTTGATCTCATGTTGAACTATAGATCGATCAATGCCAGGCATTTCTTCATAAGACCAAGCGAATACATCTCAAAATTCCTTGAAAAGGTCGGTGTAAACTCGAATTTCTTCAGGGAAACATTCGATTTCGATCAAGAGATTATCGATCATGTTAGGGTTCGTAGAGATGTTTATAGATATCATTTTTGAAATCACCGACATATTACCTTCGACACGAAAGTGTTTTGGAGCCAAAGGGTTTGATACCATACAAGCATCACTAGTAAAGAGCTCGGTGAACCTAGATTCTACTTCCTGCAATTGAGGAAGAAAATATGAACGATGGTGTAAGTCTTCCCAAGGTCGATCTACACCCATAATTGCTTCTAGGATTGCTTCTTCAGAAGGTAAAACCGTATCTAAGCAGTCCAGGGTGGAGGTAGAATCAAGGGTCCAGGCTAGGGCCACATCACCATCTAGCTCCTCCTCAGAAAAAGGAGTAAAGTGGTCATCTGCAAAGTTAATGATAGGATGGTATCTAAGCTCAACTGTAGACATAGGGAATGCCATTCCGTTAACTTGTCCTTTAGCTAATGTGGTCGTAGGTGAAGGCAAGGTCAAAGGGTCTGAAAAATAATGAGTTCAGAAGAACTCTTTTCGAGGAGACTCCTTAGATGATGAAATGACATTGATTCTAGAGATAGGAGAGGGAAAATCAAAGGTACCCATCAATGAGGAATACATCCCAACTCCTAGATTCTCAGTAGGCAGACGAGGGTTATCCATTGAAGGCATAGTAGAGTCAGAAGTTGCTTGAGGATCGGCTGGACAATAATCCAATTGATCAACCTTAACGATTTTCCCTTCATGAGGAAAGCAAATGACATGAAACAGAGTCGAAACAATGGCATCCATTTCGTATACCCAGTTCCTTCCTAAGAGGAGATTGTAGTCGAGGTTAGAATCAATGACTTCTACTTCAATATTGATAACCTTCCCCCCAACACATATGGGAAAGGCTGGGATAATTCCATGCGGCTTATGAGAATGCCCATCAAATGTAGTTAGGAGGGTAGGTGAAGGAACAGCCGAAGGCGATCCAATAGCCTTCCAACATGACATCGACATGACGCACATGGAAGCTCCTTCATCAATAACAGTACGAAAAATGTTAATTTTTCGGTATGTATATTTTATTTGGAAAGCCATATGATGAGGGAGTCGCTTTTTGACATTTAACATGTCGAAAGTGAGCACTAAAGAGTTAGTTGGATCAACTGCCCCAATCGCCGAAAGTAAAGCACTTCGTTGAGCTGGACACGATAGGAGAACCTCTAAAGCAAACATGGCGCATGGACTCTGAGCCAGATCCTCAATAATGGAGTAATTCTGGGTGGCCCTAGCATTAAGATTAACAGTCGCACATTTAGCGGAACCTTTCGGTATTCGTGGTATAGTCTCGATAGGGGGTCGCTCAATATGAAGGTTGGTATTTCTGGGAGCAGTTTTGTCCTTGGAAGTTTCGGCTTCACCGTAGTCACATGACCGAGTGGCCACATGGACATTAGAACCCATCATGATAACATTTGATGATTTCTCCCCTTCCTGGTTGCCCCCTGTGGAGGTACTAGGGTTTGAACTCGCACCAGGAAGAAGTTGCTGCCCTTGGGGAAAAGGGTTTGTTAACACAGCTTCAGAGCTAGAAGTCCCTTGCTGCCCTAACAAGCGCTGAGCATCTTGAATTGGGGAAGAGATGAGTTAAATGGTCTCCATTGCATAACTTGCATGGAAACTTAACTTTCTTTTTAGACTCATTTCTACCACCACCAACATTATTGCCAGATTTATTTGCGTCAGCCTTCCCATCCTGACTCTTTTTCTTACCTTATCCTTTCTTTTCCCCATTGGAATTTTGATTTCCATTGGGGTTATCAGATTAGACGGCATTAGTCGAAGAGGGTTGGGAAGACGAAGGGCTAGACGATGTGACTTGGTTGTTAGGAGCAGTTTGCAAAGACAACTGCTACAATTGGCTCAACAAGTTAACCGCATTTGCGTCTATTGATCCAATGATACCATCCACATGGGGACTTGGCTTTGACTTGGCTATATCAACCTTAGACCCAGGAGCATCTGATAAGATTTTTGGTAGGATCCCAGACTGAGAGTAAATCAATTCTAATTGCTGGGCCCTAAAAATAGCTTGCTCCTCATAATAGACTCCGGACATGGAGACATCCTTAGAGATTTTAGGTTTTAAAGATTTCAAAAACCATTCGAGATGGTATTCCGGAGGGATTTTGGCTTTAATGAGCCTCTTTATCCATCTCCATTCCTGAATATGGTCAGAAATGTGAGTTGTTGTGTCCTGACGAAAAGTGGCCAGAAGTTCAGTTCCGGCATCATAACGGATAGGCAACTGGAAATGATTTAAGAAAATATTAGCTAAGTCAGTGAAAGATGTAACACTACCCCTTGGCAACTCTATATACCACTTTGGCCGCATTACCAATCAAGGTGCGTTGAAAAAGTCTCAACCTAATCGCATCATCAATAAGGGAGTTTGATGAGCACCACAAATGGAATATGGTTACATGGCCACCCGAGTCTTCACAGCCCTTCCCTTCGAATTTTGGAATGTCCAAAGGGAGTTTGGTTGGGACCAGAGGCCAGGCTGGGTTGTATTTGATTGGATCATTTGTTAATTTCGTGAGTTTTGTCAAGTTCAAAGTTGCCAGAAAAGGAAGACTAGGAGGACCTTGGGGGTTCCACCTTGACTGGGCGGAGCTCCCAAAGTTCTGAAAAGATTGGCCTGGATTTTGAAAGGCACCAAGCTACCCAAAGTATCCAACTGAACCAAAAGGAAAACCTTGTGATCCAGCAAAACTTGGAGTTTGACCAACTCCGGCCGAAAAACCTCCATAACCAGCGAAGCTTCCTCCTAAAGGATTATAAGGAGTCGATAACCCCTGATAAGGATTCCAAGCGGAATCTAAGGGAGGAATACTTCAAAACGAACTAACTGTGGAGTACGGCCATTCCCTTGTTGGCTGAAAAATGGATTCACAGTTCCCATGCCACTAACCGTAGGGTTAGTCTAACCTTGGAAAGGATTGCTGCTTTGTCCTGTAGAAGAAAAAGGCATAGATCCTACTATCGGGTTGGAATGTGGTATATGACCACTTCCAAAAGGAAAACCCTGGAATGAAGTCGATCCACCCATCATGGATGTGGAGGCACTGCACGGAATTGATGGAAAACCCTGTGAATGGGTGCCAAACCGAAAAAATCCAGAACTAAAAGCATTGGTTTGGGAATTTCCACTCAGAAGGAATGGAGGTAGGCCCAACTAAGGGCGTGCTAGCAAAAGATCCAAATAAAGAAGCAGAGGGGATGGAAATCGTTCCTCCCCCTTGTACTGATGTTGGAGTCTGCATAGTTGTAGCACTTGTAGTAGAAGCCATGCTTCCAGTAGTGGTCATCGATGGTAAGTGTGTAATGTGACCTGGACTTGACAGTCTATGCGTTGGAGTCCCAATGTATCATAATAATTCTGGATAACTAGAAGGTAGGGGAGAATTCGGAGTTGCTAATGACTCTAGGAGTTCTTCTACCTCTATGTTATCTTCCTTCTGAAAGAGAACTTGAGAAAGAACTGGAGTGTTCCTCTCTTATTCTGTGGAAGTACCAGGTCTATTCTGAACACTAATTCCCCCGAGAGGATGATCAATCCCCAATGTGTCAGCTGCCATGGGATGAAACCCACTGGCGGTATTACCTCTGTGCCTTCTAGGAGAAGGCTCTAAACTTGGTGATGAAAGACCACGAAGTCTTCGAGACTGTCTAGGTGATTGGTCAACCACTTTGAATTTTTTATTAAGATCTAGCTAAAGACTCAAGAAATTTAAAGCTAGGCCAACTAGGAGCACAGAGCACACACTAAAAAGTCCCTAAAATATATCAGCCAGTCAAACAACTTTCGATTATTTCCACTCCGGGTGATGAGGACGGGACACCAAAATACAAGAAAGTGAAGTAAAGGGCCTTCTGAAGATAGTTTGGGATAATGATGGCCAAGTCCTATCAGTGAAGGTAACAGAGGAAGTTACACTGACCTCCTAACAATACCCTGCACCAGTGCAAGCCCCCAAGCTTTGTAAGGGTGCCCTCCAGTAGTATCGTTGAGAGTGATACAACGTCGACCTCAGGTGCCACGAGATTCCCCTCTGCAGCCACCTGTGTAGATCCCTAGGAGTAGCAACTAAGGTTACCAACTCGTGTCAGAAGCCAGGTGGAACAGTCTTAAGGTAAGATCCGACAAGTAGGAGAGGGGGTATCTCTCTTCCTTGTCTTCAAAAACCCTCGTGCTTAACTCCCAGATCTAAAGCTTTACTAGTCTCCCTAATGCTATTGGATTTTCACTCACTATTCAGACTCCCATGTTTGACAGTTTAAATGGCCTTGGAGAGTTATCTCTCCACTCGCCTAATCCAAGGCCCTAAAATATCCTAAAACTTGTTGGTGTGTCTAACTTGACAATTATAAAAAGTTCTAGTATATTTTAATTAGCGCTAGTTTTTAAATGTGCTGTTCTTTAAGTCAAGGGATAAGAGGAAGTGAAACTAGTGGTGTTTTGACACAAAAGAAATTAATAAAAACCAAACTATATGCAAATGCACTTGTTTTAGTTTTTCGATGAAAGAAATTTCTACTAGGTTTAGAGGAACTTCAAAGAAAGCAATAAATTTTTCTTTTCTTTTCTTTTACTCACGCTTCAGACTCAAAAATTAACAAAACTATGGATGCCTAAAAAGATGCACAACTTTATGCTAATGGAACAAGTACATGCTGATGCAAAAGTCAAAACTACTCTCAAATGAAGAAATGAAAGTTACTTGTTTATCAATTTTTAATTTGCCACTTAAAATGTTTAGATAGGATATAAGTTGTTGATGCTCATTTCATCCAAACACTAAAAGCAAGTTTCAAGACAAACAAAAATGCACTTCACTCATAAAAAGCAAACTAAATCAAAACCAAGTTCAAGAAAACAAGACCAAGATTCAAGAAGTTTTCTTCAAAAGCAAAACAAAAATGACTTTTCAAAAGTGCTCTAGACAAGACTGCAACTTTATGATCGAAGAATAGGCAATGAAACACTTTGTGAGTTTGCAACACAAAACAAGTGAGAACTCAACAAAAATGTGTTTCAAAATGCTCTTAATAGTCAAAAAGCAGCAACAAGAGCTTGGCAATAAAGGCCAAAAGATTGAAAAGACAACTTTAGAGAAAGTGTGAACCAACAACTTTCAGAAAGGAAGAAAAGAAGATGGTCATAAAGATACATTTTTGACATGAAAACCAAAAAGTCACCAAAACAAAACTTGACACAAAGATTGAAATCAATCTTTCTACCCTGAAAACACAGAGCAACCAAGATTCCTAGCAATAAATCTTGTGTGCTTAAGCAAAAACGATGACGTTTGCAAGAAAAACAAATAAGACGAACACTTTCCACAATTAGAGAGAATTTGAAATCAGATACTTGCTGTAAAACTAAAGACATAAAATTAACTGTTCAGGACTGAACCAGACCAGCAGACAGACCTTCAAAAACAAAAAGATTTGAAAATCTTGAGAATTACAAGATATACGCGACTGTATTAATATACAGCTACGTGTATACACGACTGAGCCTAAGGAAACCTGCATATACGCGGGTTAACTTAAGGAAACATGCGTATATACGCCTCTGTAAATAGGAAAAACAACGTATATAAAAGATTTCAAGAAAAAACAAGAAACAGTCTAAAGAAACTGATCAAACTTACAATTCAAGTTCCTACAGGAACATACTACACAGTAACAGCAAGCAAATAGACAGCTGAGCCCTAATTGGCTTGAATAAACCCAGACTAGGAACAACAATACTGTTGTCCCCAGTGGAGTCGCCAATTCTGTTAAGGGATAAATTCCCCTAGGGTCTTGGGTTGATACCCTAGCAGATCGGAGGTTATCTATACAGAGAAACACACATTCCATACAGCCATAATGATAATATAAGCAAACTATACGATAAGGGGTGTACCTGGGGGTCCTTCGTTTGAGAAGATCTTGCCAGGGTCCAAACCCTCTTGGAGTTCCTTTTGCTCCTTCAACTTGCAAAACAATCAATTCAAGAAAGTA
Organism: Pinus tabuliformis; assembly: GCA_031772625.1. Lineage (NCBI taxonomy): Eukaryota > Viridiplantae > Streptophyta > Pinopsida > Pinales > Pinaceae > Pinus > Pinus tabuliformis. The sequence goes on from CM062816.1 coordinate 24,891,232, forward strand.
CAACAGTGTATGGACTAAACATCATAAAGAAATCATCTTCATAATATATTGAAAGGTAGTTAGTTATGCAATTAAACAACCATTCATATATGAATCATAACATGGATATCATAAACATGAAGAAGATTTATATCAGGAACAAAGACAAGTGTTTCTTTTATTATAGACAAATAAAGTACAGAAAGGAATAATTTCACCTGATTTGTCCTTTCGTAAACTCCAAGCAGAACCGTCCTCCAGATTCGTCCAGTCTCAAGCCTTTAACAAACTCCTTCCATGACTTACTCCATGATATCTCAAGTAGTAGATAGACATCATCACATAAGGAAACAAGGGTTTCCTTTAAATGGGGGAAGTGCAGGAGGCACTAGGATCTTCAGACCAGGTCGGGGAAATCTCAGCATAGTAACCTTTCTCTCTCTTCTCTCCTCCCTTAGGCCTTCCCATTTAAGCCTTTTTATAATTCTCCCAAAGTAGTTTTTTAGTTGGGAAGTCGTTGGGAACAGTTGGGCCACGAGCACTAATAGGTAATCAACAGGTGAAACCCGTGATCTCCACCCGAAATTAAGGAGATTTATTTTTTTTAAGTGTTTTAAGACATATGTGCGGGTTGGGTATACACAGACCCACATACACACGTGTTTAGCTCAGGGCAATGTCGCGTATAAGGAATAAAACACTGTTTTTTAAATTTTGGACCAGGTCTGGAAGGAGGGGTTGCCCTAAGCCATGAGTGCAACATCACAAACATCAAGAGTGAGGTTTGGAGCTATAACAACGCGTAGTAGTCCTGCTAGACCCACCTGAAGGAGCACGCTACACTAAACCAATGCACAACGATGAAAGCGATGATGAGCTAGATTGTATTTACAAGATAACGGTGAGAGACTAGGATTGGGTAAATCCGAAAATAGATGGGAGAATCTTGTGGGAGCGCGAAAGCTCCTGCACTTTGGATTCAGACGAGGAAGTAGAGCATTGGCAGAATCGGTTGCATGAAGTGACAACACTGAATTGCAACATGATGATTAGATCACTACGTTGCATGGAAACAGAGGCACGAGAGCTGCCGATATATGATGGATTGATAGCAGTGGATGAATTCTTGAGAAAATTTGAAAGCGCAGTACCAGAACAACAATGGTTCGATGCGTTGAAATGGGCACTGTGTGCAACACCTACACGATGGTGGAGTACACATCAAGGCAGGTTTGAGGACTGGCACGGATGTAGAAGGATGATATGCCTATGGTTTGCAAGCCCTCAACCTCGAACAAGAGTCGGTTAGCTAGGGTGGAGCAGCTTGCGTGCCCACCTGTCACGATGGGTACAGACATGTGCACACGCATAACCCAAACTTAGGATTGAGAATTGGAATGAGGCACAACAGTAGGAAAGGCGACGCACACCACAAATGTTCCCTGCGAAAGCCTTCTAGAAGGTGTGCGGGATCCTAAGCAAAGTTCACCATGCGCGACGATATGATTGGGACTTGTGTGTACCAGCGGTCCGATGGGCCTATAGGGCCATGTAGAAAAACGTGAGCATGGAGATGATTCTGAAGCTAAAGAGCAGAGTCGAGACCATAATTTTAAAAGGAAGGAACCCTCCCATAGTAGCTCCCACAGTTGATACAGTATGCGAGGCCCAGAGCAAAGGAATTATGCAGCCGTGCAAGGATGAACATTTGCAGAGTCAGGAAGCCATCCGACAAGGGGACCTTAAAATTCGCAAACTCAAAGAAGATCGGGTACGACTGAGGAGGAAAAGCATATTAATCGACACAGAAACCAACAAACTGGAAACCAAAATCGTGCCAGCAGGTTTCGCCATGAAACTAAGAATGACAGGACAAGATATGGTAAGCCATACTACTACATTAGAAAATTTCCGCCGAGAATTTGTGGCTCTCCTACCATGGCTACGACCGCAACTTACCAGGCAAAGTAACCAGGGGAGCGCACCGCACAACGAAGAACACTAGGTGCTGACTGCTACGAGGGTAATTGAGGAGTGCTTGCAGACCAGGTTGGAAGGTAAATTGAAGCTTCGCACAGGTGATGCGACCACCTGACTATCTGTAGGAAGCACAGTCGCAACGCTCCAAGCAGTTGAAAGAGTGTGCGGGACTATAAAAGAGTATATTGGGGAGATGCACAACAAGGAGGTTGCGCACCGTATCAGTATGCCACAAGGGATGTGCCCACGCATAGGGGGTTGCGCTGCTACACAAGTAGGCCAGGAAGTGACCGTTGGTATCATTGTTCATGACAAGACGTCCAATTTAAGGCAACGAGGAGCGAGCGGCGGGGAATTAAGACACGAAGTCAAAACTAGATTTTGGATGATCTGCTGGCAATCTTTCATTAATAAGCCGAATAAAGGGGGAATGGTCAAATTTGAATTCAAAAGGGCCTATAAATCATCGATGGTTATCCACCGAACCACCCTTAGCATTTTGAGAATTCAGTTGTTGCACTATCAATTGAGTATGAACCCTACAAATTTAGAGGCTGTGAGAGCAAGTTCAGTGTTTGAGACATTGCCGAAGGAGATACATGACATTCTAAACAAAATAATGTCGACAACCAAGGGAGACGCACAGAGCCCTCCGCTGTCGGTGGGGGATGCACCGGAAATTCCAAAATCGCCCCGGACACCAAGGCCCAAAAAGGATCCACAGGTAGCAGGACCAGTCCATATGTCTCCGCGGAATCCGCGGTTTGGTAAACTGTCTATGGAAGACAAGGGCAAGGCTATTAATCTTGAGACAGATGACAAGGAGGAGGATCTCCAGGCATTCGTAGAAGAGATCAAGGTAGGTGAATAAATGGATGAGGACATTCAGCCAGTGTGCGCTGCAGCAAAACTGCCCAAGTATGTCCCTCCGTAGAAAGGAAGAGTAAATGTACTCAAATATTTGGATGTCGTTAAGAGCACACTCCAAACCCCTCTCCTCCCGGAGGGAATTCTGTTTGAAGGTTTGGTTTTGGGCCGTGTGCCTACAATGAAATTTGAAGATTGGGACCTCACAGACAACGAAAAGTTCCCTCATTTGGAGACTAGCCAACTCATGAAACAGAGCAAGGAAGGGTCAGTTATAGCACTAGAGCCATGGAAATGGTTGCGCGGTGTGGAAGAGGTCGGGCTACTCCACGTTCTATGGATTCCACACTTTCACCGAGCACTGATTACAATCTTTTTCATCAAGCAACTACTTTTCTTGGTGCACGATGGGTACTTGTGGCTGGAGGAGCCTATCCCCATCACGACGAAGCTTATTCAAAGGATTTCTCAACTTCCCTCTACGGGTTCAAGGGACCCCATGGAAATAATTGGCAAAAGTGGAGATTTAGAATTTGCAGAGGCCATGAAGAAGAAATCCAAGTTGGAGAAAAATTAGAGGGGCTACATAATTACTAGCATTCAAGACAAAGGGGTGTGCATAGCCACCCAGCTGCTGGCAGAAAAAGTTATGAGAAAATGTCGCATCAAAGAGGTACTAGCGATGGTCATCGTGCTAGCCGAATAATGCGCAGAAGGGGTACAGTTCAACTGGGTGTAGTTCCTCTGTGAAGAGTTTTTGATGAACTACAAGGAGGCCCAGGAGTAGGGTAAGACCTTCCATTACACATGGTTGCTCTTATCCATCTTGTTGGTTGCAGGGGAATTGCATGAGGACAGTCAGTTTCCTCCTCTTGAATAGGACTTGCTAGAAGCGGCAAAATACGCGTCGCTCTGGGCAACAAAGGACAAAGGACACCACGAGAATCCGTGAGACCAAGATCCTCTGGATAGTCATGGAGGCAAGCGTCTAGATATGGATCAACAAAAGGCCCCGCGTATCCCCCATAGTGTATGATAGTTTGCAGAGCTTTGTATACTTTAAGGTAGATATGCATAATGTGTATATCAAGGCGTGAAAGGATCTGGAGCATAACTGGACCAAACTCCCTGTCATCGCGATCAATGACGCTGTGTTCGCTATGCTCGACTCATGGCCACCCAAGTGGTGTGCCCTGGATATGGCGGCGCATGATGAGACATCAATACAAAAATAGAAGGATGCCACCAACCTATTGGCATAACAGAAGCACAACGAGTAGTTTGCTGAGGAGGTAAGGGCTTCCCGCGAGGCAGCGAAGGCCGCCGTAGAATAGACCAAGGCCGCCAAAAAAACAACAGCAGCACCGGCAATTGGGGCCACCATGATGCAGGAGGAAAGAGGCTCGGACCTGACCATAGGATAGGGGACAAACGACACGATGGAAGGCGCGGACCCAAGCACGATATCTACACAACTAAAATGACCGCGCGGTACGGAACGAACAGGGCCTAAGAAGAAGACCAAGGCTTCCAAACTGGATGTTGAGCCTATTACACTGATAGAGGGTGACCTATATGACATTGGCAACACCATTCATGAGGTCACCAGGGAAGTGCTCCAGGAAGCAATGACAAAGCAATAGACTGTGTTGGGGGCCCTCAAGGCGCAGCTGCAGGGACTTCAGGTGCGGCCCCCACAAGAAGGAACGATTGTTACCTATAGTGATGTGGGTACATCGGCAACAGAGTAGTTGTTGCAGGCCAAAATGGCTAACACCGTCATCCTACCGGAAGGAGCATTGACCGCAGACAGCACGGAGGACAGAGCTGCAGTGGGCTAGATCAAGGGACTTGGCCTAAACTTGGCTGCCCTTTCACGGGATATATTATACCAGCTGCAGGACGGAGCGACAATAGAACTTTGCGCTAGGGAAGGACACGCAGTGCAATGCTTAGTGAACAATGAATCAACATCGAGCATCTTAGCCTACAATGCGATGAAGCACTGGCACAGAATTAGCAGTTAGAGCAGATAGTAGAGGAAGCATGTCGACGTGCCCCAGAGCTAGAAATTGCGACAGACCTACCAATATGAGTGCAGAATCACAAATTGGCCAGTGGATTCCGTGAGGCAAAGGAGGAAGAAACAAGGCTCCAGCTGGACCTCAACCTTCAGATTATTGAGCTACAATGAAAGATGTAGTCATCCACACCCCCAGAAGTTCGACAACAGCGTGTTGGCACTATCCAAAAGCGGTTGGAGGAAATAGGATAGGCAGTGCAGACCTGTACCACTATGTTGGAAGAATCCTTCGGGGTCCTCACTTCCTTACAGGAGGACCCCACCATACAGCGCTTGGAAACAAAGGCGTAGGAGCTTCGAATGCAATATGATAGTGTGCATAGGATGGCACGGACAGTAGTCCTGACCTAGTGGCTCGCGAAGCTACAATAGGCAAAGGCATTGAAGGAGCAAGTGGATGCAGTGTGCCAAAAAGAGGCAACACTTAAAGCACGCATCTAGCCTTGGATTGATGAGGCCTTCCTCATCACCGCCAACATTGAAAGAAAGCTCGCACAGATGAAAGTAATGCATGATTTAAGATAGGGATTTTCCCCTAACAGTGAGTATTCACTAGAGCGGGTAGAGCAGATCTAGCAGACGGCGGAGCAGTGCGTTGTGGACCTTCGCGCAACCCAGACACAGTTGGAAGGGCTCCGTGCTAGGATCACTGCATAGTGACTCGGGACGAGTCACAATGATTATGTTGGGGGCCTATTGGACAGTGGATACCCCCACAACATGTTTTTGGGGCCTAAAGCTTGAGTTTTGGTCAATGTCATGTAAAGACTCCGCGAAGTACAGACACGAAGTGCGAAAGTCTAGGATGAGTCATAGGGTTGTCCGCCCTAAAATAATGTAACTTAATGTAAACTTGTGTCGGCCTACCCATGGTCCATGGACCATGGGATTGTATAAATAGAGCAAAGCTCTAAGTGTAAACCAAGTCTCTTTGGGGAAGAAGTAGATAGATGTGAAGGCATGGCTAGAGAATAGAAGTGTATCTGAAGTGTATTGGGTCTTCGTAGTAGGAGAGGCTCTACAGCTGAGTGCGCAGAGGCCTAGTAGAGTCCGCAGTTGAGTATGCGGACCCCCTACAGATGAGTGCATAGGTCAGAGTCGGGTCTGTACTTGAACCAAACTTGGAAAGATCATTAATAAAGACAAGTTGGATTTGGAATATTGTGTATCTGGTCGTGGATCGATATTTTTGATATTATGCATTAAGTGCTATATATTTATTTATATGTGCACACTTGATAATCACTTGTCTGAATGGTTATGTATGAAAATATTCTAAGTAATTAAGTGAACAGAGCCTAATTAAGGAAGACTGGGATAATCAACATGGGTCGCGCTATGGTTAGAGTTGCACGAAGGTTGTAACACAGGACGCAACGCACCTGTGGGTGCGCGAAGCCCAGTAAGAGCTAAGGCTGGATCGTGTCCCTAGCAATGCATATCAGACATCCCCACGGTACAGAAACCTGGTTCCAGCACCCTCCCATACTACTTCGGGTGATACCTCACTCTGCACTCCGCGGACTGTTGCTGAAAGGGCTAGTAGTACTGGGATTTGCTTGGCTAAATCACTTTTGAACCTGGGTCAGGCCCCACTAAGCCAACAAGGTCTATAAGCTTAAGAGGGATAATGTGGCTGAGGTTGAGCCATTGGAAAGAACATACCAGAGAGGTCATAGGCACGTGTTTTCCCCACAGATTATCAGAGGGGCCCTATCTTCTTCACCAAAAAAGCAGGTACATAAAGGTAAATAAAAGATGACAAAAGCAGAGGTTTAGGCAAAGATCAAACATGAGGAGGTGGAACTCCATGAGACAGAGTAGGATTTGACCTTGTTGACCTAGATGAGCATGATGACAAGGAGGACGCTAGCATTGTCATCAATGAAAAATATGCACTCATCAGGGAGCTCCAAACCAACTTAGAGAGGTCCAAATATATTATTTCATATTATGAGCAAGAAAACCAACAGATTCAAGCCAAACATGATGTCATGGAGATTCAGATCATTAAGGAAAAAATAGAAGAAATTAAAGCTAAAGAATTTCTTGATGAAGCCTATGACAGGTATTGTGAACCTGAACAAGAAACACAAACAGACCTAGGACTAGAGGGCTTAAAAGAGCTCTAGAACTAGAAAGAAAAAAGGAGGTTGTGCTTGCAAATCAACTCACATGGAATGAACACTTTTCCATCATGATTAATGAGAACCGGGAGCATTGACTTGAAAAGGTAAACAAGCAAGCTCCTAGACAAAGTCAATAAATACAGTGACATATAGAGGAGGATGGAAAAGTATTATTGCCGAAGAAACCAAATAGAAGGTCAAACCTCAAGGCAGCAAATGCAAAGATTGAAGCCCTAACTCACCAAGAAAAGAAAAGGAAACTTGACATTCTTGTAGATGCTTCAATCCAAGCCTAGCCACACCATCATCAGCCACTTCACCAATTTTGAAACATTTTGGCTCAATTTTTGCAAGTTTTGCCTTTTTCTATGTTCGTGACAGTACTATATCAGCAACATGGTCAAACGTGCAGTTCCCTTGGTGTTGCACACTTGTTTGAGTAAATGAAGACCACCAGTGGATGGAAAATGACCAATACGTCTAAGAAAACCACTTTTATAGCCTTAGTTTGCAAAACTAGTAGGTAAAAAGGGAAAAAAACAAGAAAAAATTTATGTTTCTACCTCAACTTTGGCCTAGGCACTGCGCACTGAGTAGTCTTGGGAGAATGAAGTTTTGAGGCATCAAATTAGTTCATTTTGCACACTAGATGCATATTCAGAAAGTAGACTTGAAGGGATTTCCAAAAAGCCATCTTGAGCCTAATTTGGACACCTACAACTTAGTCAAAATTAGCCTACAACAGGGAGGGCACACTTGACACTGTGAGGGCACACTTGGCAGAAAAATGGTGCACTTGACCATTTGCTGATATTTTTGAATTTTCACTATAATTTTGACTTTCATCTCAGAAAATGATGTTTTCACCTATGTAATTGAGGATGGTAAATGTAATAATGATGTGGATAAGTTACCTAGGGGTAGATTCATCAGGTAAAAGTTATCATCAAGTCAAATGAATCAGTTTCAATGTAATTAGGGAGGAGTCACTTAGAGCTCCCTATACTCTAGGTATTAGTTCAGATTTTTGTGGATCTCTTCCTCAACTCAGGGATTCGACCCCTGAGGATGAGAGAAGGTTGTTTTGATGTCTATATCATTCCCTTCTTCACTCTTGGAAGAGGTTGGACTCAGTTGGATGTTCTTAGATTGAACATAGACACTATTATATCAGAATTTGGTTAGTTTTAATAGATGAGTTGCAACTATTTCTTTGGGATACATGTGGTATGAATGTTTAGCATTTTTTCCTCTCTGTTATCATTTGTATGAAAATTTTGTAAGTTCATAAACCACTTCATGTCTCTTATATGATAATTTTCAAGTTGATAGGAAGAATACATGTTTTCTCATGCTTTGTTTTGGGAAAGTTATCATAATTTGTCCATTTTTTCTTCACTTTAGGAAGAATACATCTCCTATGCTCTTCCTAACTCCTCATAAGTCTTAAACCATCTCACCAAATCACCCTTTAAGTGTTAAGCCTTCTTCCTATATTTTCCCTTTGAATGTTTGAAATCATATCTTATTTGACCTGGCCTAACTTCTTTAACGTAATCCTCATCTAGCAACCCCATCAAATCAAATCAAATAACCTCTGCACTTTATACCTAGTCTAAAAACCTAATCAATCCAACCTCTTTGCTGTGATTCTTTGGAGAGAGCCCTCTCCGGCTTGGTAGGGCTAGCTACCAAGTCAAAATGTTGGTCTGTGGTTACCTCAGCTAGACTCTTCCTCAGCCTTGTAGATTTGAGGGAGCGATAACATACTGGCGCTGTTGCCGGGGGACGCAATATTCATTTTACCTAGGTGTATGACAATATTTCATTGGGATTTGGTCCCCTGGATGATAGGACTGAGTTTCACAAAGATTGATTCAATAATTGTAGTGTCAAGATTGTAGAGCTCGGTTCGAGGAGACACACAAGAGCAAAATCCAGACCCTGATCTAGCTGATCCATTCGAAGATTCAGAAAGGTTGTTTGAAAGAAAAGGAGTAAAAAAATCACAATTTCAATTAGACCTCTCTCCATTGGTAAGGTTCTGATCATTATATGCTAAGTTTCTTTCTCTTGAAGACATACTTTTGTTTTTAAATTTGAAACCCTCCTTGTGCCGATCAAAGTCTAAGTCCTCTTATTTCACTTAGTCTTTGACCTTGTTAAGACTCTAGCTCCTAAAAGATATACCAAGTCAAACCCTGACCCAAACCCACCTTCTCCTATTGATGATGCTGAAAGATTGTTAAGAAAACCTAAAATCCCTTTCCCCGAGACTAAAAGTAAAAAATTGGAAAGAACCACTTCCCTACCAGATCAGATACTAAGTGTTGAGGATATTCCTTTTGATATTCAATTTGAGATATCCCTATTTTGTTCAAATTCTAAGTCTTGTCTTACAGAGATAGTGTTTGATCCCATAAAGTTTGATTCGTACTTACCTGCCTTGAAATCTTTGTTTACTCAACCTTCTGCAAAATCCCAGTTTTCAAAACTTGAGCACGAGCTTTGGTCTAATTTCGATAAACTTCAAAGCCTAGTGGACCAACTTCAAATTACTGTAGAAAAAGCCTATATCCAGTATCAGCTTGAAAGCTTATCTTCTATTGTATCTTCTACTACACCTTTGAATACATCCACTGTCACATCTCCTATTGTATCCTCAAACACATCAACCATCGTATCAACTTCTGTAAATCCACCTCCTTTGACATCCTCATCTTCCTCTTCATCACAGGCAAACCAACCCATTGTACTTCTCGAACACCCACCCCCACTAGTCATGGTAGCCCGGGAGTCACAGCACAACAACATATTGACAAAATGGCTGATTTCATCAATCTAAAGGAGGTTGATGCTGATGATGCCAAAATGAGACCAATAGCTCAGAGTTTTTCTAGAGATGTGAAAAAATGGTTCCATGGTTTGGCAGCTGGCTCCATTGATACTTCTCATTGGCTAAATGAGTTTTTCTTAGCCCAATGGTGGGAAAAGAAAAATCCATTACAGATTTTGGTGGAGTACAATACATTGAAGAGGGGTCCAAATGAGACGGTTTAGGATTTTACTATAAGGTTCAATCAGATCTACATTTCCATTCCGAATAGCATGAAACCTTGTTATAAACATATTTGGGCACTGCAACTCCAATCACATATGTCCATAAACCAAGGGCTTCTAAACCCCTAAAAGTGTTGTTTCATACCCTAAAGGAACAAGGTCAATTGATTACATCATCTCTCATAAGTTCTCCATGAAAAACTACTCAAAACTGGTCAAAATAGGACCATACAGACTGCTCCATGCATAGGGTGTGATGCATCTCACCTATTACACATGGGGGGTGCGATGCATACTGGAAAGCCCTTCTATAGGGTGAGATGAGCGAGAGTAGACAAATGGCATAAGTAGTTTTCTAGGTGGAAACCCAGAGAATCTTCTAGAAACTTCTCATATGACACTTGCCTCTCGGAATTCGCCCATGTATGAGTAAGAGATCTGAAATCTCCAAGTGGAACCAAGAACTATCAGTGAAATGATACTAATCAAAATCCCAGAAGCTAACTCACTTTCCTGTAAGCATCTATATATCCCTCTCCAAGAGATCTAGAGGCTGGAATTTTGTAATTTGCAAGGAAGCGTTGTTGGTTTCTCGTTGAAGACATTGTTGGGTGATATTGCTTTGTATGAGGTGAAGAGGGCTTTCATGCTGGAAGGACGATGCTGGATCAAACAGCCTGGTTGTAATCCTCTCTTCTAATACTTCTACCAAGAGGGACAAGTGAGACAAGTGAGAAAGGAGTGGAGAAGGCTCTATCAAAGGGGAGAGGAAACAAGCAAGGAGATTAGCGAAAGACTGAGGTTGGTGCTCTCTGCTTCTCTCTTATCTATCTCTCATAAAGGAAAACACAAGTAACTTTAATTTGTTTGTTTCAAAGATAGCTACTCGTCTTAGTGGGACTAGCAGCTCTGAATGGACACTAGTTTTCCCAATAACAAAATGGCAACTCCACTGGGGAGCGAATAGTTTGTTTGTTTTGTTACTGTTGTTTGCTTTATAAACCACAGACGGAGCCTAAAGTTAAGCCAGATAAATTCGAACTGCTTTTGCTATGCAACTGCAAAGTAGATCAATGCTGCTTCAGTCAATCTCCAGGTTGGTTTATGAACTGAACATCTAGCTTGAAAACATCCTAAGTGCCCTGGTGGTAGCTCAAATAAGCACATTAGATCAGCCCCTATACTTTGTGTTTACTGACAATCATTAGCTCAGCCTAAATCCCTGAACTTAGCTGCAAATTGTGAGTGAAAACCAAGCACAGTCTCGTCCCTGGACCATCGCACTGTCTCTTCTAGGAAATATAGTTGCATTGCACCTTCCGTGTGTTGCAAGTGAGATGCATCTTCGTTTCCCTGTGTTACAGGTGCAATGATTGAATGAGACTATTTCTGCCTCTAGATTTTGGTTTTTCTTCATTGTCTTCAGATTTATTCAGTAATTTTGCTGTCTGTGATCAGTATATCTCTGTTGAAACCATCTTCCTTTGCATTATTTAGCCTCCATCAGAAGGAATTATGAATGTTTTTTTATGTATTTTTCATCATTTACAGTTCTCCTTTGCAAAATTATCTTAATCGAACTGTCGTCTTTTGATTTGAAAGTGTCACAAGTGTCGTTTTTAGTCAAGAAAAAGAGTGTCACAAAGCATTCCTCTTTTAGATAGTTGATTACACTTTTTCCATTGTATTTGATTTGAATCATTAATATTTAAAGTGTCGAAAGCAGTTTCAAATTCAAAATCGCAAAGTTTGTCTTGGCTTTACTTTTGTTTTTTGAAAAGAAAATTGTTAGTACTGTCACTTTGAAAGAAGATAGTTCAGATCTATACTTCATTTTCTTTTTGTCATTCTCACATTGAGGAAACTGAAAAACAATACATGCATGTGCATTTGCATTAAGACTGCATGCTGAAGTTGATTTAGGAAAAGTGCATCTAGTGTGTGCTCTCTGCTCTATGTTGAAAGAATTTCATTTCTCTTTCCTTAGTAGCTAGGATTTTCATTGCAAAAAGAAAATAAACGACTGTTTATCATCTTAGATTGCATATTTAGGAATTGTATATCTACATCACGCGGTGAACTTTCAAGGCAAACATCTTAAGAAAGATCAATTGTAAAATAAACTTCAATGAACATAAAAACGCTTTGGAACCTAACGCACAAAATTTAGAAGTCTAGGCTAGAGACGTATTCCGGCGTCGTAAAGCCTGGTAACTATTAATTTCATCGTAGGTTGGGTGATTCCTCCTCTTTGAGATGACAAGTGCTAGTACGGACTTTTGCTCCCACGTACTATTGAGTATATATTGGGAGACCATAATAGGCTACATCCTTTAGCCTTAGGAAGCCATGTCTTCCGCCCTATTGATCGCAATGCACTAAACACAACATTCGGGAAGATTGACTGTCGTGCCGTAAAAAGTATTCTACAATTTTGTGATTGGTTTGGTAATCCCCTCTATCTAGATTTCCAGAGTAGTCACTTTCCTTCCTTTTCAGACTCCCTAAAAGAAAAGGTCCATCTGAGAACTTGTCACTTCAAGCTCATTAAAAATTGAAGGCAATTAGAGTCATCTTTAGCTTTTTCTCGACTCTTAAAAATTGAAAAAGCAAGTTGTGTCAAAGTGTCATAAAATTTATTTTAATCGGAATAACGTCACTATTCCCTTGTTGGTCTTTAGGTTGAGAAATGGAGTCTACCAATCAAGGATTTCCCCTTGGGGGAAATCCTAGTCCCTTCTCCTCTTGGGGGGATTTTGGTGCTCCACATGGCCACATTGTTTTTACCGAGAAAAGTGTCTATTTAGAACTACTCTATCCCACTAAGGTGTGATAGTTGCCTTAGAAACAAACAGAGAAAAACTACTTTTGTATTTCCTTTATGAACTATAGATAGAGAGGAATAGAAAGAACCAACCTGTGTCTTGCACTAATCCTTTGATCCAATCCCTCTCTTCTTTGACAGTCTCCAGCTACCTGCTCCCTTACTTGCCTAGCTTCACCAAGTACCTGTAAGATCACAGAAGAAGAACACTATACAAAGACATGGATCTATATTCATAAACAACTTAGGATCAGATTTAAGTTAACCATACAAATGTAACAAGCATCAATGATACACAAGCATGGAGGAAAAACTCAAATAGTTTTTATTGATAAACAAGAAAAGATCCAGGAGGAGTTACAACCGATGGTTCCTGACCCAGCATCAACCTCCCAGCAAAGAAGCCCCTCTTCACCTCCAACAAAGCATAGATCACCCAATACTCTTATGTTTGTCTCAAAACCAACAACAATTCCTTACAATATGCAAAATTCCAGCCTCTGGATATCTGGGATGAGGGATCCATATATAGATTTGTGTAAGGAGGATGAGTCAGCTTGTGATTTGATTAGTGTCTTCTCTCTGTCAGTTCTTGCTTCCACTTGGAGACTAAAGGCCTCTTACTCATCCTTGGTCGAATTCAGTGAGGCAAGTGTCATAGGAGAAGATTCTGGAAGCTTCCATTATCTTTCCACCTCGCGGAATGACACTGCCATTTGTCATTTCTCGCCCAACGCACCCTCATAGTTCATTTAGGTGCGTTGCAATGCACCTAGCCAGTGTATTTAGGTGCAATGCAACGCACCTAGCCAGTGGAGCAGCTGAAATGATCCTGTTTTGACTTATTCTGAGCAGTTTCTGGTGGAGAACTTCTGGGAGAAGCTGTAATTTGTTGACCTTGTTCCTTTAGGGGTTAGAACAACCCTTTTAGGGACTTAGGAGCCCTTGGTTTATGGACATTTCATGCTTGGAGTTGTAAGGCACAAAAATGTCTATAACAGTTGCCCCCTAAAGTATGAGGCCGTTAACCTTTTGGTGTCGGGTGAAATGCTTTATTATGAGGATCCGAAGTTCTTTCAATGCTGGGAGGAGACCTGTAATAAGATACAATACAATACATTATCTTCATACTGTTTTCATGATCTAGCTGAGGCGGGCATTCCCATGCTCAGCTTTATAAATTCATTTTGATGTACATAGGACAGACAATCGTCTGAGTGTAGAATGATGATTATGATAGAGCCATCATCCTTTTGGTAGGATGATTATCTGTGCTGCAATGCTTGTACATTCAATGTCTTTATTTCCCTGAATATATATCGCAGCCCGGATGGATGAAACTAGATCCGGGGTCTTCAATCTCGTCCGATCTTCACTCGAAGTACAAGTCGATCCATGTGAGAACTGTTTTGAAGTCGAACATGGAAAGACATCGCTTGATTACCAGTCAATGATGTAAACTGTTAACAAGCGTGAGAGGAATCACCGATAATGATAATGACCCTCAAGGTACTACAGTACAATTCACGTGGTGTGAATAAAGGACTTGGCATCGAACACCACGCAAAATCTTTCGGTTGAAGGTCATTGATGTAAACCTGTCGCCGGAAGTGAGAAACTTGCCATTGAGGCATGCAAGCTTCAAAGTACTGAATGGGGTGTTCCTAGACCAACTTCTTGGATAATGAGCTGATGTCGACAAGAAGTGATCCGTCACAGGAGGGCCTTAATGAATCCCACATCAATGACATGGAACAGAGAAAATGATTTTGATGGAGGTGAAAACAATCTGATGATATACGGTTCAGGGTGGTGGTCATGAAAAAATTGAGTATAATGTATGGTAGTGGGTGGGACACGGGTGGCTTCTCTGGATGACTTCTCTTGAACATGTCAGCGACACTGATGTGATGGATTGGTAGCATTAACCCCAAATGTGGATGGTATGGTGTGACCATGGTGATGTGACCGGTGAATGAAACAACCCAACCTGACTCGGACACGGAGTGGAAGTGTCATGTTCAAGAGCGACTTGCTACCAATAAAGATTCTTTGAGTTTTCTTCCCAATTTTCCCCAGTCATTGCTGACCAGTACCTCTTTATTTTTTTCAAGCTTTAGGAGGATAACATATGCTTGTTCTATAATTTTCCCTTCGGGCAAACCCATCGCTATGTTTTAACGAGCCTAGCGATAGTGAAACTCGTTCTCGTCTAAAGACAAGTTTGTCGCTATTAATCTTTTTAACGAGTTTAATGACAAAGATAACTCGGTAATTTTCATTTTTAGAGAGTCTGAAAAGGTACGTAAAGGTAACTCCAAAATTCGTTTTTCGTCATCTAATCCCTTAAGTCCGAAAAAGTATAAAACAATACAGAAGGGATGAATTTTTGATAGTTTTAACGAGCCGAACAAAACAAGCGCTCGATCTTTTTGTGCAATAATCCCTCAGGTCCAAAAAGATTAAAATCTAGATGAGGGATAACACTTCCTGTCCCGCATCGAGCAGTGTTACCGCAAGGTTCAAGCTTGCAGTTGACTATTTTACCAAATGGGCCGAGGCGATGCCTACATTAGATAATACTGGTGAAACAGCTGCCCTCTTCTTTTTCAATCATGTAGTCGCCAGATTCGGTGTACCACGGGCTATAGTCACAGATCATGGATCGCATTTTCACAATCACATGATGGTCGAATTAGCTGCCAAACTAGGATTGTCTCACGATAGCTCTACTCCATATTATCCGCAAGCCAACGGACAAGTTGAAGCAATCAACAAGGTCCTGAAACGCATGCTGCAAAGGATGATCGGAGTTCACAAAAGAAGATGGCACCTAATCCTGTACTCAGCTTTGTGGGTTTACCGAACGTTGGTAAGGAATGCAACCGGGTTCACACCCTTCCAAATGGTATATGGCCTGGAAGCAGTCTTACCAATCCAGTGTGAAATCTCGCCTCTCAAACTCGCAATTGATCTCCTCCCCGGAACTTTAGAAGAAGAGGCTTGTTTCTTGGAATTAATCCAATTGGATGAAACCCATCGTGACACCACCTTGGCTAACGAAACCCATAAGAAACGAGTCAAGGCGCAGTTCGACAAAAATGTCAAACCCCGAGTCTTCTCAGAAGGTGACTTGGTCTTGCTTTATGACCAAGAATCCGATAAATTGGGAGCAGGTAAATTTAAGTCTTTATGGATGGGCCCCTATATTGTTAAACGAGTGTTAGCAAAAGGAGCCTACGAGTTAATGGATTATGACGTAATTCCACTGGTGCAACCCCTTAATGGGTTGTACCTCAAGCTCGTTAAAAAATAAACCCGCATCGAGCAGTGTTACTGCAAGGTTCAAGCTCGTTAAAAAATAAACCCGCATCGAGCAAATGTTTCTACCCGCGTTTAAGCTCGTTAAAAAATGAAATATTCCCCGGTAAATAACCACCGTGAATATAGTACTTCAGCCATTAAAGCCTTGGTCGTGTTTGCACCATCACCTCCACTTTTTCATTGGCCGATCATTCACCTCCACTTGATTGTTTACCCATTTTGAGGAACAGCTGCGAAGAGTGATTTCACTAGCCATCCTTGTGACACTGCCGTGATTGGAAAATTCCAAACCTTACCTAGAATCAGCTGCTACCCATTTTATTACTCGTTCCTCAAAAGGCGAGTCTTCTTTAAGCTCTTTTCAACTGACTCGTAAAATATGAAAATATTGCCGAGTCCTTGGCCTTCCAGCTCGTTAAAGGGACAGGAAGTGCTATCCCTCCTCTATATTTTAATCTTTTTGGACCTAAGGGATTATTGCACAAAAAGATCGAGCGCTTGTTTTGTTCGGCTCGTTAAAACTTTCAAAAATTCATCCCTTCTGTACTGTTTTATACTTTTTTGGACTTAAGGGATTAGATGACGAAAAAGGAATTTTGGAGTTACCTTTACGTACCTTTTCAGACTCTCTAAAATTGAAAAGGACCGAGTTATCTTTGTCGTTAAACTCGTTAAAAAGATTAATAGCGACAAACTTGTCTTTAGACGAGAACGAGTTTCACTATCGCTAGGCTCGTTAAAACATAGCGATGGGTTTGCCCGAAGGGAAAATTATAGAACAAGCATACGTTATCCTCCTCAAGCTTGACAAAAATAAAGAGGTACTGGTCAGCAATGACTGGGGAAAATTGGGAAGAAAACTCAAAGAATCTTTATTGGTAGCAAGTCGCTCTTGAACATGACACTTCCACTCCGTGTCCGAGTCAGGTTGGGTTGTTTCATTCACCGGTCACATCGCCATGGTCACACCATACCATCCACATTTGGGGTTAATGCTACCGATCCATCACATCAGTGTCGCCGACATGTTCAAGAGAAGTCATCCAGAGAAGCCACCTGTGTCCCACCCACTACCATACATTATACTCCATTTTTTCATGACCGCCACCCTGAACCGTATATCATTAGATTGTTTTCACCTCCATCAAAATCATTTGCTCCGTTCTGTTATCACTGAAAATTCTGTTGCCAAAATTGCTCAGACTAGCTTAAGGACAAAGTGTTTTCGCAGCGCATAAATCCTTTAGCAATTTCGCAGCGCAACCTGTTTTAGTGATTTCGTAGCGAAAAACACCGACTTTGCACTAACTGCCATAAGAAATGGGGAATTCGTGCTGATCCATAGCAGCTGTCATGCAAAATAGCTCTGGGGTGGATGCACTTTACAGGAGGCATGCTCTCAAGTTCCTGCGTGTATGCTTGTCATCAGTTCTGAATCTGAAGGTGACAGTTTTAGTGATTGCAAGGTACTACCTCAGGTTAAAAGCACCCTTGTTGTTTGTCTCATGGTAGTTGTTATTCAATGGAGGAATGAGATTGCTCGGTTCACTGCTGAAGGAAGCACTAAAGTTGGTTCATCATGGCGTCCAAGCTATTTCTACCACTATTGCCTTTCAAACTTCTAATACCAGTAAATCCGAGGGTCCAACCTTTGCTAAGGATAACTCATCTTTTCAACGTCTCGTGCCATAGTCAATATCATCCAATTCCCCTGAACCAGTGGATTCTAACCAAGAAAATCCCTTTTCTCGATTTTCATTACCATCTTTAAGTAAGAAACTGAACTCTAGTCCTATGTACTCAAACATTATCCCTGCCTCAACTAATGTTATTGATCCCGAGCACATTTCTTCTATATCCTCGACATTTTGTACTGATCTACATTTTCACCCTCGACTTCAAAACATTATCCACCTGGCATCCTGCCATTCCTCATTTGATGTTTTTGGATGATAATTCTCCCGAATTAGATCAATCGAAATTTGTGTGATAAAGGTTTCCATGAATGATGCAGAAGAAGCGAGTAGATTTTGGTGGAGGATATTGCAGAACTAAAGCCAACGGTCTTCTGTGGTGTCCCACGTGTCTTTGATAGCATATATTCAGGTTTAAACCAGAAGATCGCTGCTGGAGGATTTTTGAATAGAAAAGTGTTTGAATTTGCATACAAATACAAGCTTTATAATATGCGCAAAGGGTTGAAACATGAAAAAGCATCTCCACTTTTTGATAAAGTTGTCTTCAGCAAGATTAACAAGGTCTGGGAGGACGTGTCCGTGTAATGATATCAGGAGCACCTCCACTTGCAAAACATGTGGCAGAGTTTCTACGAGTAGTCACTTGTTGCCATGTTGTATAGGGCTATGGTTTGACAGAAACTTGTGCAGGAAGTTTTGTTTCCCTGCAAAATGTAATGTCAATGATCGGGATTGTTGGTCCACCTGTTCCGAATATTGATGTCTGCCTTGAGTCTGTCCCTGAAATGGGATATGATGCACTTTCAGAAGTATCGCGTGGAGAGGTTTGTATAAGGGGAAAAACCTTATTTGCTGGTTATTACAAGCATGAAGACCTTACAAATGAGGTTTTGGTTGATAGTTGGTTTCACACAGGTGACATTGGGGAGTGGCAGAAAAAAAATATATATATATTTAAGCTTTCACAAGGAGAATATGGTGCAGTGGAAAATCTCGAGAATGTGTATGGCCAGTGTTCTGCTATTGATTCGATTTGGGTTTACGGAAATAGCTTCGAATCTTGTCTGGTTTCTGTTGTTATACCTAATCAAAGAACACTTGAAACTTGGGCCACAGATAATGGACAAACTGGAGATTTTACTGCATTGTGCCAAAATCCCAAGGCAAAAGAATACATTTTGAATGAACTTAATGCAGTTGCTAAAAGTAGCAAGTTAAAGGGTTTCGAGTGTAACTTTAGTTGATCGACTACTGCCCTCCAATCTGCAGGCAATGCATAGAATCGAATGTTGAATAGCTGGTAGTATTTGACAAAAGGTTTCTCCTAGGAAAGCTCTCTCGTTCGCACAATGAATGAAATGCATTAGTTTAGAGATTTTTCTACTGATGAATTTCATTTAACTGTAATGTCATCCGCTCCAGGATTTGCAAGAATTTCAAGCATGAATGTTATGAGCATTGATAAGTTATTTGTGAGCAAGGTGGCAGAGCAGTTAAAATCTCAGGGGAAATTGAAATTGTTTAAAACAGTTTCGCAGCGCGCTACGAAACTGCGAAACTGCTGTAGGTGTTGTTTTTAAACGCAGGCAAACAGTTTGATGGAAGAATCAGAAATTTGCAAAGGGAACACCTCAGTGACATGAAAGGGTTTAAAGGAAGCTGCTACAGCTATTCAACATTTGCCAGGTGTACCTTTAACAAAAGGTGAAATCTTTAACCTATTTTTAAGATTTTTGGTTATAAAGCCACTTTATTCTCGGTGATTAGGGTTTGGAGAAGAGCTGCATACGAAAAGTTTTGGTTGGCACACCTGTCTACCAAGGAAGCCTCCAGCATATCAGGAGCATGGTGTTACCCTATTCTCTTGGGTTATTAAAGAATTAAAGTATCCACTGCTGCATACTCGGTGATGGGGGACCAGAACCGAAAATTTAGGGATATTTTCAGCCAATACAGAGCAGATCAAAGCCTTCGGTATTCAAAGCCAGCATGGGACATTAATTGCCCATCTTATGCCATCTCATGCCATCTCAGCTGAACGAAGAGAAAGCCAGGTGCCAAAGCTGCAAGGAGGAATCAATTTATGAAGAAGATAGAGTTAGAGTTATAGTTGGTTTAGGACTCTTAAACACTACAGTTAGTTCCTTATTGTATTTATGAGTTTGTTAAAAGAAAATAGGTGTCATTAGTGGCAATCATCGAGCTCCCCTCATGCTGGAGGAGGAAGCTCCAAGTAGTTAGAGTCATGTTTCTATATATAGCTGAATCATCTATGTAACAAGGGTTGGATGTTTTGGAGAAGACTGTTTTTGGTTTATGTATAAACAAATTTCAGTAATGCAAATGACTGTGTTTTCTTCTCAGGATTCACAATGGATCTTCTTGTTCAAATGTGTGATGGTATTCTTTCTTTAAGGTTCTTTTACACTTTTGTTAATGCATAATCACTCAGAACTCATGAATCATGCTCTGACTTCCTGTATGCCTTGGCAAACTGTGGTTTCAAAGTTATGTTTGAACATATAGATGTAGAGTGCCCTGATTTCTATGAAAAGATAGTGTTTTTGTTTGCTGAGATATGAGAGACTCCATAAGCCCAATGGGAATCAATTCAATGTTGTCCAGCCAGCTTATTTTTCATGTGTCTTATAAGAGTTAGCCATCTTTTCTTGTCATTAGTCAATATTCATAATCTGTGAGAGAGCCCTCTCAGACTAAGGAGGTTAAGCCTTAGTCCAAAGCCTGGTTTGAAATAGTTACACAGAATCTTGCTGATTGGCAGCCTTCAGTGCTTGATTTTGTGATAACACGTTCCATGTCATTGATGTGGGATTCATTAAGGCCCTCCTGTGACGGATCACTTCTTGTCGACATCAGCTCATTATCCAAGAAGTTGGTCTAGGAACACCCCATTCAGTACTTTGAAGCTTGCATGCCTCAATGGCAAGTTTCTCACTTCCGGCGACAGGTTTACATCAATGACCTTCGACCGAAAGATTTTGCGTGGTGTTCGACGCCAAGTCCTTTATTCACACCACGTGAATTGTACTGTAGTACCTTGAGGATCATTATCATTATCGGTGATTCCTCTCGTGCTTGTTAACAATTTACATCATTGACTGGTAATCAAGCGATGTCTTTCCATGTTCGACTTGAGGACATTTCTCACATGGATTGACTTGTACTTCGAGTGAAGATCAGACGAGATTGAAGACCCCAGATCTAGTTTCATCCATCCGGGCTGTGATATATATCCAGGGAAATAAAGACATTAAATGTACAGCATTGCAGCACAGATAATCATCCTACCAAAAGGATGATGGCTCTATCAGAATCATCAGTCTACAATCAGACGATTGTCTGTCCTATGTACATGAAAATGAATTTATAAAGCTGAGCATGGGAATGCCCGCCTCAGCTAGATCATGAAAAACAGTATGAAGATAATGTATTGTATTGTATCTTATTACAGGTCTCCTCCCAGCATTGAAAGAACTTCGGATCCTCATATTAAAGCATTTCACCCGACACCAAAAGGTTAACGGCCTCATACTTTAGGGGGCAACTGTTATAGACATTTTTGTGCCTTACAACTCCAAGCATGAAATGTCCATAAACGAAGGGCTCCTAAGTCCCTAAAAGTGTTGTTCTAACCCCTAAAGGAACAAGGTCAACAAATTACTGCTTCTCCCAGAAGTTCTCCACCAGAAACTGCTCAGAATAAGTCAAAACAGGATCATTTCAGCTGCTCCACTGGCTAGTTGTGTTGCATAGCACCTAAACACACTAGCTAGGTGCGTTGTAATGCACCTAAATGCACTATGAGGGTGTGTTGGGCGAGAAATGACAAATGGCAGTGTCATTCCGCGAGGTGGAGAGACAATGGAAGCTTCCAGAATCTTCTCCTATGACACTTGCCTCACTGAATTCGACCAAGGATGAGTAAGAGGCCTTTAGTCTCCAAGTGGAAGCAAGAACTGACAGAGAGAAGACACCAATCAAATCACAAGCTAACTCATCCTCCTTACACACATCTATATATGGATCCCTCATCCTAGAGATCCAGAGGCTGGAATTTTGCACATTGTAAGGAATTGTTGTTGGTTTTGAGACAAACATCAGAGTATTGGGTGATCTATGCTTTGTTGGAGGTGAAGAGGGGCTTCTTTGCTGGGAGGGTGATGCTGGGTCAGGAACCATCGGTTGTAATTCCTCCTGGATCTTCTTGTTTATCAATAAAAACTATTTGAGTTTTTCCTCCATGCTTTTGTATCATTGATGCTTGTTACATTTGTATGGTTAACTTAAATCTGATCCTAAGTTGTTTATGAATATAGATCCATGTCTTTGTATAGTTTTCTCCTTCTATGATCTTACAGGTACTTGGTGAAGCTGGGCAAGTAAGGGAGCAAGTAGCTGGAAGCTGTCAAAGAAGAGAGGGATTGGATCAAAGGATTAGTGCAAGACACAGGTTGGTTCTTTCTATTCCTCTCTGTCTAGAGTTCATAAAGGAAATACAAAAGTAGTTTTTCTCTGTTTGTTTCTAAGGCAGCTGTCACACCTTAGTGGGATAGAGCAGTTCTAAATAGACACTTTTCCTGGTAACAAAATGGCGACTCCGCTAGGGAGAATGTCTAATTAGTTTGTTTGTTTATCTCTTTGTTGTTTGTTCCATAAACTTATAAGTAGCATGCGAACTGCATTTTCCATAACAAATGCAAAGTAGACATTTGCTGCTTCAATCCATTCACTGGATTGTTTTATGATTTGAACAACTGATTCACAAACCATCTGATTGCCCTTGTGATAGCTCTTAGACCCTCCTTGGATCTACCCCTGATTGTGCATTACTGATTGCTTTTACTCGGCCAAAAACCAAAGACTAAGCTGCAAACTGTGACCCAGAACCCGGATAGATTCTCGTTTTTGGCCCAGCGCAGGTACTGTTAAGAGATCCTGCATTTCAACGCACTTCCCGAAAGGGCAACCTGCGCTGCAATGCAGTTTCTCTGTGTTACAGGTGTGCTGATCAGACTAGCCTTGTGCAGCTGAGGTTCTTGTGCTTCATTCTTTCCAGTTTTGTCTCTGAATTTTGCTGCCTGTGATCAGTGTATGTCTGTTTAAAACCCCTTTTCCTTGTTGTTATTCCTCCTCCTTTGTACAAAATAACTGTAGATGTTTTTGTGTGTTTGTTGAGTCGTTTACAGTTTTCCATTGCAAAAGTAGAATAATCGTACTATCGTCCTTCGATTTAGATCTGTCGCAAGTGTCGATTTCGATCATAGGAGAAAGTTTGATTGCTGTTGATGGTCGATTATACTTTTACTATTGCCTTTGGTCTGAATTTGTGACTTTCTAGTGTCAAAAATGAGTATTCATTTCAAAATTGTAAAGTGTCGTAATCGTCTCTATCTTTTGATTTTGAAAAGAAGCTTGTTTGTGTTTGTTGCTTGAAAGCAAATTCAGATTTGTACATCAACTTTCTTTTTAGCATCAATACTAAGAAAGTCGAAAACAAATACATGCATGTGCATTTGCATATTGACAGTCTTTTTGGCTTGATTTAGGAAAGTGCATTGACAGTGTGCTCTTTGCTCTTTGTGGAAAAGATTGTGTCTTTCTTTTCCTCTAGTAGCTAGGATTTTCATTGCAGAAAAGAGATAAAAGTTTGTTTATCATCTTTAGATTGCATTTTAGGAATTACATCTACATCTCGTGGTGAACCCAAAAGGAAAACTTCATAAGCAAGATCAACTTAAAATAGATTCAATGAATCTAACAACGCTTTGGAACTTAACGCACAAAATTTAGAGGTCTAGGCTAGAGACGTATTCCGGCGTCGTAAAGCCTGGTAACTGTTGTCCTCACTGATGGTTGGGTGATTCCTCCACTTTGAGACGATAAGTGCCAGTATGGAATTGTGCTCCCACGTACCGTCGAGTATATTTTGGGAGACCCCTATAGGCTTAAATCCTTTATCCATAGGAAGCTGTGTCTGCCGCCCTATCGATCGCAATGCACTGAACACAACATTCGGGAAGATTGACTACCGTACCATAAAAAGTATTCTACAGTTTTGCGATTGGTTTGGTACTCCCTCTACCTAGATCTCCAGAGCAGTCCCTTTCGTTCCTTTTCAGACTCCTTAACGGAAAATGTCCATCTGAGCACTTGTCACTTCAGGCTCATTAAAAATCGAAGGAGACTAGAGTCATCTTTTGTTTTTTCTCGACTCTTAAAAACTGAAAAAACAAGTTGTGTCAAAGCGTATAAAATTCATTTAATTCGGAAACATACCTTCCCTTTATTTTAGTTGATCGAGTAATCCACAATCGTGGAAGAAATTCAATTGAAACCTCGTCGTTCGCGGAGGCTTACGAGTCAACCGTCTTTGTCTCCAGAATCGAAACCAGTACGGACAAAGCGAACTTGTTTAATTGGTTCCAAATCTCCTATCAAAGTTAGAACAAGTGTTCCAACGACATCAGAGGCTCCGGTTACTCCAAACATTTCTGGAATCCCTGCCTATACAAAAGAAGTTCAACAGCCACGGAAGGACAGTGATACTAATCCTAGTTTGAGAGTAAACACTTGTGTTACCGAACCAGTTCCATCTACAACTGGTTCGGAGAGTCTTACTCTTCAAATATCTGTCGCTGCCAATCTCACGCCTTCTTCAGCACCAGAAATATTTTACGGACCTGACGGTCTTCCCCTTCCACCTGGTCTGATTGCAATTGAAGAAATTATAGAAGATCCTCAAACAAGTACTCCAACGCACTTTGGAGTCGGGATCACTCTATATCCTTCTTCATCAGAAGTTATTCTACCACCAGCGGAAGCTCCTGTAGAATCGCTAGGTAATCTTTTGGATAGACTACAAATGTCTGAACAACCGTCAACATCTAGGACTGTGTCATCTGACACAGCGACGACAGAACTCCCTGCTATCACTCCGACAATGTTCGCCGGTATACCATCTGTCCCGACTAGCTCTCAACCGCTAGAAGAAGCCCACTCAGGGGCTATTTTGACAGTATGGTCCGTTCCTGTTTGTTCATCCGGAATAATATCCGGAAACTCTTATGTTGAGTCTCGACAAATTGATCCATTTGGAGGTCAATTTGGGCATTCCGGTCCCCAAGGGCAAACAATTCCCTTGAGTTCTGGATTACCACCATATGGGGGGCAGTATGCCCTTTCATTATCCCCTCCGGGAGGATATCCATACGGGAGCTCACAACAACATTCAGGTTACACTGGAATTACCTCAAGTGGTTGGGTACCTATACTACCTCAACAACCAAGAGTTGTGTATTCGATGCAACAATGCGTACCTATGTCGAATATCCCGACTACGCCAGCTATTGTGACAGTGTCGCAAGTTCAAACGCTGCCTGTTGTATGCTAACTTCAGGTTTCTCAGGTTGTAATGCAACAACCCCTTGACCCTGCAACTCAACCACAATCGCCGACTAGTGGAGCGACGCAGGTCCAGACGGGTACAATTACCCCTCACCTTGGTCAAATGATTAGTATCGTGCAACAGCACATGGCTTCACAACCATGGCTGGTGCAATACCAACAACCGCAATTCCAACAAGTATACCAAGGTTCTGAGCAGCAAATCTTTGCGAACAGTGGACAGCCGTACATTCAAAATGGTCAAAATCAACCATTCTACAATGGTCATGTCCACCAACCTTACCAAACATACCAGCATCAAATGCATTATGCCGATATGCAAAGACCAACTGCTCAGGCAATCCCATCTTATCC
Source organism: Pinus tabuliformis (assembly GCA_031772625.1). Taxonomy (NCBI): domain Eukaryota; kingdom Viridiplantae; phylum Streptophyta; class Pinopsida; order Pinales; family Pinaceae; genus Pinus; species Pinus tabuliformis. Next base: position 24,916,954 of record CM062816.1, read on the forward strand.
TGGGTATGCTTCACCTAACCTGAATCAACAGTTACCCTTTGTGGCAAAGTTAGAGTTACCTGATTTAAATCGGTTAACAAACGATCCAATTTCTTATGCCCCTTGGTGGCCAGCGATTCCGCATAAACTTCCATCAGATATTCCTAAATTTAATGGAAATCCGGGTGAAGATCCATCGAATCACATGATGACCTTTCATCTATGGTGTTCATCAAACACCCTAAATGATGATTCGATAAGACTTCGCCTCTTTCAGAGGACATTAACGGGTCTGACGGCAAAATGGTACATTGAATTGCCTAGAGCTTCATTTGACAACTTCAGTACCTTAGCCACAACCTTCTTAACCCATTTTCAATTACCAATAAGGTACGAAACGGGAACAGAACTTCTTACCAACTTCAAACAGACAATAGCCACTCACATATCTGATCATATACATGAGTGGCGACGTCGTCGTAGGATGGTAAAAACGTACGTCCCCGATCAGCTCTTAGCTGAATGGTTTATCAAGTCATTACTGCCTTCCATCACGGAAGATGTGGTAAAGGGGGGAGTCGTAACAGAAGAGAAAGTTATCGCTCGTGCACAATATCTGGACTTGATTTACACTCAGTCCGGCACGCTCTACGACAAAATACCTAACGCCCCTAGACCGGAATTCTCAATTCCTCCTCCTCCTAAATCAAACAATGACTCTCATGCCGGCGATGGCGTTATTGGCACGACAGACACGAAATCGACAAAGGCTACATCCAAAATGGCCTGTAAGATTTCAGGTCAAAATGAAAAAGACGAACTTCTTGCTTCGGAAGTAAATGCAGTATCGACAGACAAAGGCAAAGAAACCAAACAACCAGGAAGCAAGAAGAAAGGAAAAGGGAAGAAGAAGAAACAAGAGGAATCATCACCTGAAAAATCTTCTTCAAACCCTCCTGGAAATAGGAAACCAAAAACTCCATGCTTTATATGCGATGAGGATCATTGGACCTCAGATTGTCCACACAAAGCTGAGGTTAAAAAATTCTTCAAGAATTCAAAAACCTTCGCAGTGTTAACTGATCCATTTCCAAATCCAGGAACAAATCTGGTTGAAAGTGAAAATGCTTCCCCATCTCAAGTGCTAATGTTGTCAGTTTCAAAACAGTAAAATGATGCTTTGATATCGACAAGGAAAAAATATTATGGGAATCCACAACTGTCGAACAACAAGGATAAAGATCAACCAAGTAGTTTGACAACAACTTCGATAGAAGTTGTGCCACCCACCATCCCTGAACTAATGATAAAACCGCGAAAGGGAGTAGTACACATGTCGACAATTAATCCCCGCGCTAGAGTGGCACAACATTATAATATAGTGGAAGATTTGGCCCAATCGCCATCCGCTATGTCGACTCTTGAAGTACTACAAAATTGCCCATCCCAAAGGCAGGCTTTATTATCGGCCATTGGTGGGATTGACCCAAAGGATTCCAATCTTGTATCCTTTGATCATAAAGGATATGATCCTCAGTTACCAGCTCAACTAGCTTTCCTTGTTCAAGTGAAAGCCCTCAACAAAACTCTTCATCGAACAATTATTGATGAGGGGGCATCTACGTGCATTATGTCGATGAGTTGCTGGAAAACTTTAGGATCTCCAACTGTTTAGTCAATTTAGTGTTGTCTAAATTGCTATCATAAATTGTCAACCCAAAGCTCGTAAGCTGATGAAGTGAAGGTGTACTATATGTACTTAAGCAACCTCTTAGATCTTTTTGTCGTTTGGGGGTGTTGTGGTCAATTTAACTTCCTAAGATGGAGTGATGATTTTATAAACAGATGAGTGATAGTGTGTGTAAGGTGATTTCTAAATGAGTGAGTGTGTGTTGCTGGTAGTTTCTAACTACCTTCTAAACTTTGCAAAGAAAAAGCTTGAAATAAATAACTTGAAATGAAACTGAAAGCAAAGAACCACTTTCTAATGGCACTAGTCACTACTCATGCTGCTGCAAATAAAAAGGTAAGAAAAACCACTTTAAAGACCAATTATAATGTTCATCTCTTCCTAACACTCTGCTTCCAACATATAGTACTATGTAAAACACGATTAAGAAGTAGTTAGAGATAAGTCTAAAAAGTGATAAAGCTCTAAATGACAAATTATAACACCAATGTGCCTTTCTCCAGCATTCTGCTTCCAACATACATTGTTATGTGTAACAAGTGAAGAAAGAGTTAGTGATATAAGCCAAAAACTACTCAAAACAAGCTGTAATTTATTAGTATTCTGATCTCTTAAAGATGAACAACTTATGATAAGGAGACCATCAATATGTTAGCATACAACTTGAGAAACTAAACTAGAAATTAAGCTAGAAAAACAGAGTAAAGGCAGCAACTATGAATATGACAACTGAAAATACCATTAGAGATAAAGCAAATACAACAAAGACACACAATCCCGGGCTAACACCTGCAGAAAACAATCTTGATCAGTTTAAAATAAATGCTGGGAATGAAAGTAAATCAAAACTGTACATGCGTTAAATAAAAGGAAAATTGCTGAATTCGAAAGAAGGAAATGGCAAGAACATAAAGGTAAATTTACTGTACAAAGGCTGTTATGAATGGGGGCCCTCCATCCACAAAACCCAAGGAAAGATCAACTACTTGAAGTCAAAACAGCACAGTCTTCTATTAACTCATATGCAGAAATTACAGTAAAAAGTGCTGAAACAGCAGCTCTAAAACAGAGTTTCTATACACACTAAAATTGCAGCAATTACATAAACACAGCAACTAAAGACTAATCCTTAAGCGTACGCAGACGCTGGATTTATAGGCATATGAACAACTGCCTACTGCGTAAAACATGAAATGAGAAATTAACTAACAGTCATGCTAATTAAAAGGTTCAGCAACACGTAAACAGGTCCGTGTGCTTTTCTGGAGGGTACGGTCGTCATGGAGGTTGAATCCAAGGTTGGATCCTGTCTCCCATAACCTTTGTAGCGTGGAGGAATCGCCATCTGGAGTGACGTGACCTTTCAGCTTACGCAGCACCATTTGAGCTGGCTTTGTTGACCGAAGTTTGTTCCACGTTGACCGGAGGTGTGCGTGGCATTGCTGGCCGAACCAATAGCATAGGAACCTTTAACACCTTCATTCCTACGTGCCCATGTGATTCGTTCTTCAAAATGACACGTGGAACATAGAGATCAATGAAAACGCTGCGGAATGACTAGATAGCTACGGAATTACTGAATGGCTGCGGAATTGCCAGACAGCTGCGAAATCTCTGTGCATATGTCAAAAATCTAGACAAACAGTCAAACATTAGCAAAGTTAACCAATCATGCTTAAAGACATCAAATGTAATGATCTGGGTAGGTTTATGAGGAAAATAGGGCAAAAGAGAGGGATAAGTGAGGAAAAGATGTAGGTAATGATAGATAATTAGCTGCAAGTTAGAGGCTCTACATACCCCCACTACGAGGGTGTTGCATGTCCTCATGCAACGAAAACATTGTTTAATCTACCTGCTGAGATGCCTCTGCTAAGACATCTAGTCTTCTCCTCTTCCTCTGTGTAGCCACATTGACTCTTGGTTTCCTCACCAAGCATCTGAATTTTAGATTGACCAAAGCTCCGCTTAGCTTCCTGCATTTCTTCTTTAGCTTTCTGTTTTTCCTTTGCCAAAGGCCTAGATGAAGCATGGTATTATCGTGGATCATATTGTCCACCTTAGCTTGCTCCTTCAATTTTTCATTCTCTTGTATGATGTGGCGATTTAAAACTTCAAGCTCAAAATTTTCCTGTTTGAGTGAGTGGATTTGCTGCTCAAGAGGTAGAACAGTGCTTGGACCAGCAGCAGCTTGTTCTAACGTCTCCAGGTAATTATAAACCTTCTGCTGATCTGGGTCAATCTCTGGTGACCTCTTTGGACTAGGCTCATGCTCAAATTTGGGTTCATGCTCAAAAGGACTTTCCTCATGTGGAGGACTAGTCTCATCATGCTCAATATGTGGAGGACTTTTCTCAAAGTCAAGTCTTGTAGCAACCTTTTCAGGTGTGCTCAAGTCAATAATGAGTGACTTTTTATCCTTTGTGGCCCCCACTTTTCCTTGTAACCTGCTGTCACACGGAATCTGTCAAGGGTGCGGACACGACTGACCTTCCTAGAAGTCTAAGACATTCTAATGACAAACAAGACAAAATGGAGTGATCTTTCTCTAAATACACCTTTTACAACATGAAAACTACAAGTGTTTAGGCTTACCTTATTCCAAAACGCTGTTGTTGAAGTCCGTTCTTGACGATCCGGATGAGCTCCTCCTTCAAGTCAATTCCTGCAACCACAAACAATCAAACAATTACCAAGCACTTGCATTTCATATAATAAAACGTATATTCAACATGCAGACCAAGGAACACATGAAATAACTCATTAACACAAGCTATTGAGAAAAATAAACCAGTTTGTATTAATAATGAAACAAAGAAACTCTTACAACCTGGCCTTGGTGTTGTGCAAGTTCCTCCCAGGGTCCATCAAGGGTTTTCCTCTACTTTGACAAAGCTCACCCTCTCCCAAGTAGAATCTAGTGAAGACAATCTCTCCTCACAAAGGCTCTAATGGAAGACCTAAATCCTGCAGCATTTACCCAAAGAAAATGTATAGCTCCAACCTCCTCTCCTTCTGGCTCAATGCCTTTATTTATAGTGCTGTAAAGAGGTTATTCAGGTCCACTATCAATGGGATCATCCCCCTCTATGGGTGGGATAGCTCCCTTATTGATGGGATAAGCTTCCCCTTAATAGAGATACATGAACCAACTGGAGGCGCATCCATTTCATCAAACCGACCTCTAGAATGTTCTAGAAGTAACCACAAGTAACTTTTTCAAGATAAAACTCGTGCATTTTGCCTTTTACAGAGGGACGCACCTGTCCCTTAACATACAGAGCGTCCATGGACGCAGATTTTGTGAACATGGTCAGCGTCCCCGCAGGTAAGGCTAGAGAGAACCTGCGACCCCAGAGATAAACATAGTTTTTAGAAGACTTTCTCTCTTCTTTGAGTTTGAGATGGATAACAGAGGCATGAGACTTGCCTAAGAGGGTAGCATGACTGTTGATTTGAGCCATACTAACTGTAAGTAGTCAAGGTGACATTTTTTAGTGTAACAGATTGCCCCCTAAAGTGCGAAGCCTGGAATAGAATAGGGTTTTGTAATTCTAGGAAGGGTGAAGTGCTTTATCATTTCAAGGATTGCCTTGTGGATGGCCTGGTTGGAACCTGCAATTTTCAACACAAAATACATGGATAAGATTATATCATCACTGAGGTAGGCATTCCCATACTCAGATTCAAAACTTTAACTAATGGACTAACTATTCTGATACAGGAATGATCTTGCAGTACATCATTTTTATAGACTTTTGTAGACACAGTATGGACGCAGCCATCTGTTTATGATTAGTCTACATAGACAATGAATACAAAACTCCTCGCAGCCTGGATGGTAGAAACTAGATCCAGGGTCTTCACTTCTACTTCCCGAATTGGTACGATTCTAGCCATGTGATTAAATGATTCGATGTCGAACATGATAGAAACCACTTGATTACCAGTCAATGATGTAAACTGTTAACAAGCGTGAGAGAAACCACCAGTAATGTCAATGGTTCTCAAAGTACCAAGCACAACCCGTGAAATGTGAATAGATGTTTTGATGTCGAACACTTCACGGAATCCTCTGATCGAAAGTCAATGATGTAAACTGACGTCAAAGGCGAGAAACCTGCCATTGATGCATGCAGACTTCAAGGTACTGTCGATTCCTAAGTCATCTTTCTAGATAATGTGTCGATGTCGATAGAAAGCGACCCGTTGCAGGTAAGCCCGCAACACGAAATCATTGTTCAAGTTGAAGAAATGTTGCTGTAAGGACTGACTCAGGGATGATCAAATGGATGACAAGTATTTTGCAGATGAAAGTTTTTGCTTGCAGACCTCTTGAACACATAACGACACAACAGATGGCTTGGTGATGTATAACTCAAAGTTAACCCCTGGAACCCGGTTAAAGACTTTCAAAGTGATTTGGTCAACTGTGAGGTAAAAGATTTCCCAACCCAGGTGAATGAAAAGTGTCGTGTTCAAGAGCGGTAATAAAGTTTCTTCTGAGACAAAAGTGTTGGCATTATGATTCAGGTGTTGTACTTGATGGCAAACTCTTTCAGATGGTAAATCAAGAAGGACGCAGGAAATTTTGTTCAGAAAGTGCGTCCCCGCAGGTATTCCATACAGAACCCGCGTCCAGGGACGCTGGCCAGCCGTTCAGAAGGTGCGTCCGCCCAGTGCACACATTTCAAGGTAGAGAAAAGCTCGTGGGGGCTTCTTGTGTGGTATCTAGCCGACGGTTGCGTGTTTCTATGGTGTCGGCTCGTGGTATTGTTCCACGCTTTGGGGAGAAGCTTGCCTATATAAAGCAAAGGAGTTCATTTGGATTAAGCATCATCTGGGTTGATCATCTCTTGGAGTGATCTAGTCCATATCTTTAAGGGTAAATCTTCTAATGGACTACGATCTATATGGCGCATGATCAGATCTGTGGATCTGAGTGTTTGGGTTGGTTCTGAAGTCCTCTTATCTTCTATATCTAAAGGGACGCAGATTCAGTGAAGGGAAAGTGCGCCGGGACGCAGTACAGTAAAGGATCAGATGCGTCTCTGAAGCGAAGGACGCAGCGCGACTGTGGTATTGGGTGCGTCTCTGAAGCAAAAGACGCGGCGCGATAGTGTTGATGTGTGCGTCGGTCGCAGACAAGCAAAAGTAACAGTGCGTCTGCACGCAGAACAGCATAAGGTATACTGCGTCCAGTCGCAGGCCACAGAAAGAAAATATGCGTCCCTATCTCAAGATGATCTGTTAACTGTATATTTCTGTTCATAAGGTGTTCTGGGTTGTTTCTGTAATTACTGATCTGATATCTGTAGTAGACTGTATCTGTTGTATACTTGTTGATCATTTTGAAAAAGAAGTAGGGGGTTGTAGCTCCCTTCCAGGAGAAGTCTGGAAAACGAGAAAGAGTTGTAGCTCTTTGCAGGTTGCAGCCTGCGTGCTGGTAAAGGACTGCACCAGTACAAAATCATTGTAAAAAGAATTTCTTGAAAGAAGATAGAGACAATATTGCAGCAGGTGGTTTTTCTCCCGCATTGGGTTTCCACCTTACATCTTGTGTTCTTTGGTGTGACTGTCTATTTTCTTTATTCATGCTCATTGTTTTATAGTACTGATATGCAAGAATATTTCAAAAGATCAAATAAGGAAGATTTGGTAAATTGCTAGATAATACTGATTCCCCCCCCCCCTCAGTATTATTTCCAACAATTGGTATCGGAGCAGGTCCTTCAGAACAGCTTGATCGCTTGAAGGTAGATCGTTCATCATGAGCAACTACGAGAGAGAAGCATCAATCAGGCCACCCGTCTTCGATGGAACAAACTTCAATTATTGGAAGGTAAGAGTTACTGCATATCTTCAATCTCTTGGTACAGAAGTTTGGAACATTGTAGAATCAGGCTATGCCTTTCCTTCAGTTACTCCTACAGATCCAGCTGAGAAAAAGCAGTATGAAACAAATGCAAAAGCAGTCAGTACTCTATTAGGAAGTATATCTCAAACAGAGTTCATGAAGGTCATGCACTTCAAATCAGCAAAAGAGATATGGGACAAAATGATCACTAGCTATGAAGGAGATGAACAGGTAAAAGAAGCTAAACTTCAAACTCTCAGGATTCAATATGAGACTCTCAAGATGTATAATGATGAAAGTGTGGCTAATTATTTTCTTCGAGTAGATGAGATTGTTAATTGTATGAAAAATTTGGGTGAAGAAATAAAAGAGACTATAGTAGTTCAAAAGATTCTAAGATCTTTATCTCCCAAGTTTGAATCTAAAGTATCTGCAGTAGAAGAAAAGGAAAATCTCCGTGTTCTCACTATGTCTCAGCTGCATGGAATTCTAACTGCTTATGAAATGAGAAAGGGAGGTCCATCAGACAGAAGGGAAGCTGCTTTTAAAGCATCAGGCAAAGAAGATCACTATGAAGCATGTCATGTTCCAGAAGAAGAGGAAGAAGAATCAAACTTTGTCAGAAATCTTCAAAGGGGTTCTGGAAGGTTCAGAGGTAAGCTACCTTTCAAATGTTTTGCTTGTGGAAGAGTAGGTCATTATGCTGCAAAATGCTCTTATAAGGATAAAGGAAAGGAACCAGTTAGATGGAACAAGAAACAGGGTACAAATAAGAAAAGCTACTACACCCATGAAGATAGCGATGGCTTATCAAACAGTGATGAAGATGAACAAGGTAACAAATATAGATTGTTAATGGCATTTGAAGATGATAATTATGAGGATGCTATAGATGTGGATAACCTTTATGATGAAATTACTAGACTCAAGAGATGTATAGAAGAAAAGAACATGATTATTGATACTCTACAATTTCAGATTGATGAAAAGGAAAAACATCTTGAAAAATTAGAAGGTGAAATTGTTGGTCTTAGAAAAGAAATTGAGAAAACAAAAACTATTAATCTCAAGTTTGTCAAAGGATCTGAAACGTTGAATGAGATTATCAGTGTGCAGCGATCTCCTCTAAATAAGACAGGTCTGGGCTACAATGGAGAAACTTCTCAAGCTTCCACTTCAAAAAGTTATCTTGATGCAGCAAGAAGAAATGAGCAAGAACACAAGGAAGATCATCAGGTAAAGCAGGGACAAACTTCAAACTATCAGGGGCAATCCAGCTTAAGGGTGAACAAAAGCCACAACCAGCCACAGGTAAAACCTTCTCAATTTGGTTCAAGAATAGATGAAAATAGAAATTACAATCAGTCGGCTGGTAGATTCAATAATCGCAGAAACTTCTTCAATGGACAATGCTTTTCTTGCCATAACTTTGGTCACAAAGCAGCCCAATGTGTTGCGTATAAAACAATCATGACTAGGGAAGCTCAAAAACAAAGAAGCATGACAGGGAATACAAAAAGGACCTATAACAATTTTTCAGCTCTTGAAAATGAAGTTGAATGCTCTATTTGCAATAATTTTGGACATGAAGATGTTGAATGTAGAAGCAGGTTTCCGGAAAGAAAGGTACAAGAACAAAAAAGGGAACAAACCTCAGGCACCAAAACATGGAAAATAAAGGAACCTCAAACAGAAAGATGTGGGATAGCATTCTATGCAGAAGGACAAGAAAATCTATGGTACATTGACAGTGGATGTTCAAAGCACATGACAGGTGATAAAGAAAAACTTGAATCTTATTCTAATTTAGAAAAGGGAAAGAAAGTCTCTTTTGGAAATGATACTCCTGCAACTATAAAAGGAAAAGGTATTGCTCCTTTAAAAGAAGATGTTAAGGCTGGAAATGTTTTGTTTGTTGATGGACTAAAGCATAATCTTCTAAGTGTAAGCCAGATGTGTGATCAAAGAACCGAGGTTATATTCAGATCAAATGGATGTCTTGTTCGTGATCTTGATACAGGTAAAACAGTTCTCAAAGGAAAAAGAACTTCAAATAATCTATACATTTTTGATGAAGAACAACAACAATGCTATTTAAGCAAGGATGAAGAGCACTGGTTATGGCATCGAAGATTGGGACATCTAAGCTTCTCACAAATAAGGAAAGCTTGCAAATATCAGGCAGTTCGCGATCTTCCAGATATCAAAATTCCTGACAACACCATGTGCAGATCATGTCAGTTTGGAAAACAGACTAGAACTAACTTTCCAGAGAAAGAAGGATCAGCCAGTATGCCTCTTGAGCTAGTACATACAGATGTATGTGGACCATTCAGAAAAAGAACACCTAGAGGAGAGGAATACTTGATATTATTTATTGACGATTTCTCCAGGTTTGTTTGGTTAGGACTTATGAAGCACAAAGATGAAGCTTTCGAAAAATTCAAATCCTTCAAAGCCTTGGCTGAAAATGAATCAGGTCACAAGATTAAGTGCCTCAGATCCGACAGAGGTGGAGAATTTACTTCAAATGAATTTTTCGATTTCTGTGATGAACATGGAATAAGGAGAGAATTTTCTACAGCTAGAACTCCTCAGCAAAATGGAGTAGTGGAAAGAATGAACAGAACAGTCCAGCAAATGGCTCGTGCTATGCTTGATGAATCAGGAACTCCTGCAACCTTCTGGGGTGAAGCTGCACATGCGGCAGTTATTATTCTCAACAAGACAAATGTCCGAGTGAACAGCACTCAAACTCCTCATGAGCTCTGGAGTGGTAAAACTCCTTCAGTAAAGCACTTCAAAATCTTTGGGAGCAAATGCTATATCAAAAATACTGAGGAGCAGCTTGGCAAACTTGATCCTAGAGCAGATGAAGGAATTCTTCTTGGCTACTCTCCACATAGCAAAGCATACAAATGCTACAATAAAAGACTTGGCAGAATTGTTGAAAGCATTGATGTAGTGGTTGATGAGAAAGGATACATTCCTAGGCAAATACATCGTGAAGACATTGAAGAAGATGAAAGCTACCCTCAAAGACAGAATGATGAAGAAGAAGAACCGCAAGAACAATTTCAAGACGGACCTCACGAAGAAGCAGAAGAAAGAACAAGAATAGAAGAAAAGACTCCATCCAGATATGTTCAAAAGAACCATCCAGAATCTCAGATCATGGGACAAAAGGAAGCAGGTATACAAACTAGAAGAACAGTTGCAGAAGCTTCAAGTTATTTGGCATTACTCTCCTCTACTGAACCACAAAATGTGAAAGAAGCATGCAAAGATGAATGTTGGGTGAAAGCAATGGATGAAGAACTTGAGCAAATCGAAAAGAACAATACTTGGGAGCTGGTTCCTAGACCAAAGGATAAGAATGTTATCGGAACAAAATGGGTTTTCAAAAATAAATTGAATGAAAATGGAGAAGTAATTAGAAACAAAGCCAGACTTGTTTGTAAAGGGTATGCACAGCAAGAAGGAATAGACTTTGAAGAAACTTTTGCTCCTGTTGCAAGACTTGAGGCCATCCGAATGTTTCTTGCTCTCTCAAGTTGTCAGAACTTCAAAGTATTTCAAATGGATGTGAAATCAGCTTTTCTGAATGGAGACTTGGATGAAGAAGTGTACATTGAACAGCCAGATGGTTTCATTCTTGGAAACGATCCAAATCTTGTATGCCGATTAAAAAAGGCTCTCTATGGTCTCAAACAAGCTCCAAGGGCTTGGTACTACCGGTTGGACAAATATCTTCATCAACAAGGTTTTTCAAAAGGTTCAGCAGATAGCAATCTTTATATAAAAGTTGAAAATGACAAATTACTAATACTTGTTGTGTATGTAGATGACATTATTTTTGGCAGTAATGAAGAAGCTATGAGTCAAAGCTTTGCCTCAGTCATGCAGAAAGAATTTGAGATGTCCTTGCTAGGAGAACTGACATACTTTCTTGGTTTGCAAATCCAACAAAAGAAAGGAGGAATCCTTTTATCTCAAACCAAGTATCTCAAGCAGATTTTGAAGAAATATGGCATGGAAAATGCAAAACCAGTATGTACACCCATGGTTACAGGATGTAGTCTCAGTGCAAATGACGAATCTGCAGCAGTTCATCAACCAACCTACAGATCTATGATTGGAAGTCTACTATATTTGACAGGTACCCGACCAGACATCATGCATGCAGTTGGAATAGTTGGAAGGTTTCAGGCAAATCCAAAGGAGACTCATCTTCAAGCAGTAAAGAGAATCTTCAAATATCTTCAAGGGACTCAAAATTATGGCCTATGGTATCCTAGAGATACAGATCTCACTCTTCATGCTTATACAGATGCAGATTGGGCCGGAAGCGTGGATGACAGGAAAAGCACAAGTGGTGGTGCATTCTTTATGGGTTCTAGACTGGTATCTTGGTTCAGCAAGAAACAGAGTTCAATTGCCTTGTCTACAGCTGAAGCGGAATATGTTGCGGCTGCATCTTGTTGCACCCAACTTCTTTGGATGATGCAGACTTTGCAGGATTATCAAATCACTTGTACACCTCCTATTCCTATCTTATGTGACAACACAAGTGCAATCAGCATCTCAAAGAATCCGGTTATGCATTCAAAAACCAAGCACATACCAATCAAGTACCATTTTCTCCGGGAACAAGTACTTGAACAGAAGGTCAAGTTGGAGTATGTTCCTTCTAAGGAACAAGTTGCTGATATTTTCACCAAACCGTTGCCCAGGGACACTTTTGAATACCTCAGGCAAAAGCTGGGGGTTGTTGATGCATCATCTCACTGTTGACCATCTTCCTATTGATGGTATAGGCTCAGGGGGAGCACATAATGCATTGTTGGCATTATGGAGAAGGAGATCTTGGAAATAGCTGCAATATGTCTCTGTCTCCTTCATGATGGATTTCTGGTTACAAATCTGGAGAAGCATGAGCATAGGGGGAGCATACCCTTTGCTCTTGATGTCAAAGGGGGAGAATGATGAAGCTGAAGATTATGTGGTTGCCATCAAGTCCAAAGGGGGAGTTTGTTGGCATTATGATTCAGGTGTTGTACTTGATGGCAAACTCTTTCAGATGGTAAATCAAGAAGGACGCAGGAAATTTTGTTCAGAAAGTGCGTCCCCGCAGGTATTCCATACAGAACCCGCGTCCAGGGACGCTGGCCAGCCGTTCAGAAGGTGCGTCCGCCCAGTGCACACATTTCAAGGTAGAGAAAAGCTCGTGGGGGCTTCTTGTGTGGTATCTAGCCGACGGTTGCGTGTTTCTATGGTGTCGGCTCGTGGTATTGTTCCACGCTTTGGGGAGAAGCTTGCCTATATAAAGCAAAGGAGTTCATTTGGATTAAGCATCATCTGGGTTGATCATCTCTTGGAGTGATCTAGTCCATATCTTTAAGGGTAAATCTTCTAATGGACTACGATCTATATGGCGCATGATCAGATCTGTGGATCTGAGTGTTTGGGTTGGTTCTGAAGTCCTCTTATCTTCTATATCTAAAGGGACGCAGATTCAGTGAAGGGAAAGTGCGCTGGGACGCAGTACAGTAAAGGATCAGATGCGTCTCTGAAGCGAAGGACGCAGCGCGACTGTGGTATTGGGTGCGTCTCTGAAGCAAAAGACGCGGCGCGATAGTGTTGATGTGTGCGTCGGTCGCAGACAAGCAAAAGTAACAGTGTGTCTGCACGCAGAACAGCATAAGGTATACTGCGTCCAGTCGCAGGCCACAGAAAGAAAATATGCGTCCCTATCTCAAGATGATCTGTTAACTGTATATTTCTGTTCATAAGGTGTTCTGGGTTGTTTCTGTAATTACTGATCTGATATCTGTAGTAGACTGTATCTGTTGTATACTTGTTGATCATTTTGAAAAAGAAGTAGGGGGTTGTAGCTCCCTTCCAGGAGAAGTCTGGAAAACGAGAAAGAGTTGTAGCTCTTTGCAGGTTGCAGCCTGCGTGCTGGTAAAGGACTGCACCAGTACAAAATCATTGTAAAAAGAATTTCTTGAAAGAAGATAGAGACAATATTGCAGCAGGTGGTTTTTCTCCCGCATTGGGTTTCCACCTTACATCTTGTGTTCTTTGGTGTGACTGTCTATTTTCTTTATTCATGCTCATTGTTTTATAGTACTGATATGCAAGAGTGTTTCAAAAGATCAAATAAGGAAGATTTGGTAAATTGCTAGATAATACTGATTCCCCCCCCCCCTCAGTATTATTTCCAACAAAAAGGTGACAAATAGGTTCATTCTTCTCTTTTTTCCCCCACCATTTCTGGCAAGTACCTCTTTATTTTTAACAAGCTTGAGGAGGATAACATATGCTTGATTATAAGCTCATCCTTAGGACGAGTCCAACCTAGTTTAAATTCGAACCCTAGGAAGGAGTGGTTCGTTCCTGTTTGTAATTGAACAGGTCCTCTACTGTAAAAGTTTAACGAGCCCAGTATAGGAGAAACTCGGCGTTTTTCATTTTTAGAGAGTCTGAAAAAACTGAAGGAGACTCCACGTTGAACTTTTTCGTATATTTGTGTCCCTCAAGCCCGAAAAAGTATAAAATAATACCTGGGGGAACCGCTTGATCTTGCGACCAAGGAGTACTTTCATGATAGTGTCGTCGACCTGAAAAGTAAAAAGCGATCAAGGACACGTCGTTTTATTTCCTTATCGAGTTCGAAACGACAAAAACCCGGCAATCTTTTCCTGATTTTGCGGTCAGAAAAGAGCTAAAAGGGGACCGTCTTTTAATTCCGTTTTAACGAGTGAAAAAGAAACACTCGGCGATCTTTTCATGTTTTAGGAGTCAGAAAAGGGCTTAAAAGATGACTCTGATATTTTGTTTGTGAAAAATTACAATTTCCCTCGAAATCCCTTTGTCCTGCACAAAAACGACACATTACTCATACCTGTTTAAAATAGGCAAAAATACATTCAAAAACATCTTTTCATGGTAAAAAATGAACTAATTCATCCAAAAAACCTATAAAAAGACCTTTTACCATGTCATTTTTACCGTTTCACTGTTGGGGTTGAAAAAGGAGCTTTTGACAAGAAACTTCCCGTGGTCGCTGCGGAAAATCTGACCGTTGGAATCGAACGCCGTCTCATCCAGGTATTTTACACATCCTACTCTGCATTTCTATCCGTTTAGAATCAATTTTTAGGTTTTAGTTTCATTTTTTGGGGGGGTTTTGGTTTTGGAATGCGCCTCTCGGCGGACGCAGGTGCCCTTCGGGTGACCTGCGTCCCCCGACTTTTTCTCATACGGGAAAACGGTCGGAAGACGCAGCCCGCCTTCAGGCCAGCTGCGTCCGGGCGCCCTGTGCTACAAAGCCGGGGTGCGTCCTCCGAGAAACGCGCATTTCAAAACCCCAACTCTCTCAAAAAACCACCAAAAATTCCCAAATTAATTTCTAATTGCTATTTTTGATATGCAGGGCATTAATCATGTTAGACTGGAGAGAAAGAGAGCATGTAGAGGAAGATGAAGCTGCAATAAATCATCAACCTTCCCTGGATGCCCTAAGAGCATGCGGATTATACAAATATTGGACCATACCGGGCATGAGGGGCCAGGTAAGATTCTTGGAATGGCTGGTTGAGCGATGGAACGTACAAGAACAATGCTTTTACATAGGAGGGCACCAGCTCGAGATAGAGCCCTCGGATGTATACTTTCTCACTGGCTTGCCAAACAGAGGTGAGCAACTCAGTCTTGCGGGGACTAGGCCGGGTGGCCAATCCCTTGATAGTCTCCGCGAGAATTGGTGCACACCTGGGGCTCACCATTCAAAAGGCATAGAGATAAAACACATCACTCTGCCGGAACTCAAAGTCATAGCGTTCACGGTTACCAGAATTTGCGGCGCGGCCGCTTTACACATTGCTTCCGGATCCCAAATGCGGATGGCAATTGACTGTTACCAAGGCACCATTTTCAACTGGTGTGAAGCTGTGTCGGCTCATATGAAGAGCCAACTGACCAAGGCAAAGAACGGACGACTAAAGACTTTTGGATATGGGCCTATAGTCGTGAGCTTTGCCTTGGAGAGAATTCCAATGCTGATCCCTCAGCAACTCACTGTTGATATCTTGGGTCCTCAGCAGCCAAAGCTGATACGATGGGTTGCGGTGATGGCCCGGCATCCTGACGAGGGCGCGACAGTAGTTCGATTCTCAGATAGTTATTTTGACTGGTTAGAGGGCCAGCTTTTTGTGATACAGGACTTTCCATATGCCGGAATGGATTTCAGAGGTGATCCGGACATGGTTCTTCCACAGGGAGAACAATGGGACGACAGAGGTACTTTTTATTTTCACAAGTTTTCTAGTTATGTATTTTTTGTATTTTTTATATATATCGTCTCAAAACTAATAGTAAATCTTTCAAAATGCAGATGTTGGTCCACAGCGTCCAGCCAACCTCCGGCCTTATGATAGACTACATCCAGCTGCACCGGTACCGGCCCCACAGGATGCGACAGCAGAAGTACTAGCTGAGTTGGAGCATGATCTAGAGCGTCTCACGGCAGATATACCTGAGACTACTATGGACGACATTCCTATCAGGCTTCAGCGCTTCGTAGTCGCGGTCCCTGGACCGTTTAGGAGATTTTTGCGTAAGGTAGCCCGCGCAGTGGTGTCGTACAGAGAGCACCACCAGTGATTGACTAGTCACTTTTGTAGTCACATGTGACATTTTTGACTTTTGTACTATCATTTTGCCGATCATAAGGTGTTTTAAACCTATGATCGAAGACGATGTATATATTTTTTGACACACTTCTATCTATATATATCACTATTACCGGCTTATCTTGTTTAACATATGTGATGAAATGTTTTTAAATTTACTTGCATGATTATCGTAAATGTCTGTCCAACATTCGAGAAGCAATTGCATCTGCTAATGTATTCAAAGACCTTGGAATATGTTGATATTCAATGTAATCAAATTCACGTTCCAAGAGACGCACTCTCAAAAACAACCTTAATAACACAGGATTTCTAATGGCATAAACTCTATTAAGCTGTAATACAACAAGTTCAGAATCTAACCTCACTATCAAACGTCGAATTCCAAATGAAATAGATTCGGATAATAATTCAACCACTGCACTGTATTCTGCAATGTTATTCGTTGTTTGACCGAGGCTTACCCCATGCATAGAAACTAACTCGTCAGAGGGCGAATAGATAACCCAAGCTGCGGAAGAGATATTCCGTGTATTACGACAAGCACCATCAGCAAATCCAATGTATGTTTGGAGAGGCGTCGACATCTACAATATCAAGAGTAAAACCAAGATAAGCCAGAATAATGACGAAAAACCACACTTGCTAAGCTAAGCACACTGACTAAACTAACACACTTGCTAGCTAGAAAGAAAATCTAACCTATCTAAAAATTTCTCCATACCCATCATTTTAAGCATAATACCTCTTTAGGTAAAGTCCATTTCTGGGTTTACCCAAAGAGTCCCCATCAAAATCAACTAACTCATAAGCCCCTTTTGCTAGCTTTCGCTTTACAATGTAGGGCCCATGCCACATGGGAACGAATTTTCCGGCACCTAGCTTATCGTTAGCTTGATCATATAATAGTACTAGGTCTCCTTCCGAAAAACTTCGAGGGGTTACATTTTTATCGTACTGAGCTTTCATTCGTTTCGCGTGAGTCTCGATAGCTAAAGTAGCGTCACGTCGAGTCTCATCTAATTTAGCCAAGTATAATAACCGTTTCTCCTCTTCGGAAGTAGCTGGAAGTAATTCGACAGCCATT
This sequence comes from Pinus tabuliformis, assembly GCA_031772625.1. Classification (NCBI taxonomy): domain Eukaryota; kingdom Viridiplantae; phylum Streptophyta; class Pinopsida; order Pinales; family Pinaceae; genus Pinus; species Pinus tabuliformis. The sequence goes on from CM062816.1 coordinate 24,934,263, forward strand.
TGAAGTGATGGGATTTCGCATTCAATAGGTAACACAGCTTCTAAGCCATAAACTAGCTGGAAAGGGGTGAAACCTGTTGAATTTTTCACTGAAGTTCGATATGCCCATAGCGCCGAAAATAACATGTTATGCCAATTCGTTCGATGGATACCAATGATCCGTCGAATCATGATGACTAGAACTTTGTTGATTGACTCAACCAAACCGTTGGCTTGCGGATAATAAGGAGTAGAGCTATCGTGGCGCAAACCAAGCTGGCTTGTAAGCTCAGTCATCATGACGTTTCGAAAATGGCTCCCATGGTCAGTAATGATTGCTTGTGGGACACCAAACCTAGTTATGATATGATTGAATACGAAAACTGCAGCTGTCTTGCCGCTTGCGTCGAATGTAGGCATCGCCTCGGCCCATTTTGTAAAATAATCAACCGCGAGGATGATATACGCATGCCCCCCGGCCGAGTGAGGGTTACAAGTAATAAAGTCAATGCCCCATTTGGCGAATGGACCAGCGGCAATTATAGGGTGGAGAGGAGCAGGTGGAGCGCGCATCTTTCGATCAAACACTTGACAGTTGTGGCATGTTCTGACAGCAAGGATACAATCTTTAAACATAGACGGCCAGAAATAGCCAGCGCGCAACACCTTCTGAGCTGTGGCATACCCAGACATATGACCGCCACATGCTCCAGAGTGACAATCATTCAAAACTCTCTCAGCCTCTTCGTGAGTTAAACAACGTCGAAAAACTAAGTCTGCCCCCCGGCGATAAAGTGTATCTCCAATAATTCTGTATTGCTGGGATCGAAACCGAATTTTTCGACGGTCTTCCTTGGAAGCTTCAGGCCGAAAGGTTTGGGTTTGGAGATAGATGATTATATCCCCATACCACGGATCTAAAGTGCTAATAAGAAACAAAGATTCGTCCACAATGGACTCCTCTGCCACAGTCTCTGTGTCAGCACTCGGGAAATCACACATCAATTCCGCAAAAACTAAAGATTTCTTAGACTTGGACTTCTCGAACTCCAAGTCGAACTCTTGCAGGATAACAATCCATTTAGAGTACTTGCCCCCTAGCAGTTGTTTTGTCAAAATATAAATCATAGGGTTGCAATCCGAAATAACTGTAGTCTTGCGGAGAAGAATGTAGTGACGAAAACGCTGGACAGCTTGAACGGCTGCCAGGGCCAATTTCTCCACATGCGAATATTTTAACTCAGTGGGATTTAAGGTTCTACTAAGATAATATATCACATGCTCTGCTTTGAATTCATCTTCTTGAACTAACACCATTCCAATGGTGGAATGCGAAGCTGCGAGGTATAAGAAGTAGTCCTGGTTGTAGTTGGGAGGATGCAATAACGGTGCATGGGTCAACGCGTGTTTTAGTGCATCAAAAGATTGTTGGGCAATCTCGTCCCAAAAGAATTGTGCGTTCTGTTTCAACAACCGTGTAAAACCTTTAGTGACCTCGGCGTAGTTTGGGATGAATCGGCGTAAAAAGTTCGCTTTCCCTTGCAAACTTTGGAGTTGGCGCAAACTCGAAGGAGGAGGCAATTTGATGATAGCCTCGACTTTCGAGGGATCGACGCGAATGCCGGCTTTTGAAACAACAAATCCCAGCAATCGACCTGTTTCTATACAGAAAACACACTTGTGGGGATTCAACCGAATTCGATAATGCCTACACCTCATAAAGATTGCTCGTAGGTGGACAAGGTGATCAGCTCGTTGTAAAGAATGAGCAGGCAAATCATCGAGATAGGGTTGCACAATGTGCTTGATGTCATGAAATGCATAAGACATCGCCCGTTGAAAAGTGGCCCCGGCATTCTTAAGTCCAAAAGGTAATTTGCAATAAGCAAATGTCCCCCATGGACAAATGAATGCCGTTTTTGGTTGATCGGCAGGTAGAATATTGATTTGATTATAGCCTGAGAAACCATCCATGAAGGAAAACATCTCACTTCCGGCACAATCATCAATAATTTGATCGATATAAGGCGTAGGATAGTTGTCTTTTGGACAAGCTCGATTGATATCCCTATAGTCGATACAGATTCTTATTGTTCCTTGTTTTTTATTGACGGGAACAATATTCGATACCCAATCCGTTAACGGGATCGGATAAATGAAACCTGCTTTCAACAGCTTTTCGACTTCTGCTTTAATCGCAGCCGCTTTTCGAGGGTGAATCTGACGCAACCGTTGCCGAATGGGTTTAGCATCCGGGTAGGTTTTGATTTCATGAACAACAATGGCAGGATCAATTCCCGGCATTTCCTCGTAAGACCAGGCAAACACGTCGCGGAATTCTTGGAATAGGGCCTTGTAAGTTTGGATTTCTTCTTCAGTACATGCGGCACCTATATGAATGTTCTCCTCGATTCCGGGCTTCACTGAAATATCAATGGGAATAGTACGAGAAATATTCCCTAAATTCAGCTCTGAATCAGAATGTTTCGTTGGATCCTGAGCGTCTTTGACATATTCAGCGGTAAAGATAGATGAAAAATCATTTTCAAATGCATCATCCTTAGGTAAAAACGAAGATCTGTGATGGAGATCTTCCCATGGTAGATCATCTACACTTAGGATTTCGCGAAGTTGTTCGTCAGATGACACTTCTTCGGGAAACGTTATCCGTTCTAAGGGTGAGGTGAAAAGTGACTCTTCACTGACCACATTCATTTGGTCGGTTGAATGAAAGTCGGTAAAAGACATAAGAGCTTCATAAGCAATCTCATACGGACTCAACGGCATAACATCACCGAGTGAGTCTAGCTCAGAGTCAGAGGGAACATACCAAGGATCATCATAAATAATGTTTTCTGACGTGATCATATGAATTGTTGCAAACGAAGGGTCTGCATTGAGTGGAGGGAGAGGAAAAGTTCCCAGTAAACCGGAATCCTTAACTAAACCTACACCAATGTCCCTATAAGGGATTGTCGTTTTACCAACATGCTGGATAGTTTCTAAAGAGGTTGGGTCGGATGAAAAGTATGTCAGCTGATCAATAGTCACGATCTTACCGTTATGTGGAAACTTAATGACTCTGAAGACCGATGAAACGACCGCTGTCATAGCATATGACCAACTTCGACCCAAAAGAAGGTTGTAGTCTAGAGGGGCATCAACCACTTCCACATCCAGACTAACGGTTTTACCTTCGACCCCTATAGGCAATTCTTGTAGAATACCAAACGGACGGAACCCACGGCCATCAAAGGCCTTAAGGATGGTGGGGGATTGGTTCAACGAAGGAGAACCAAGCGATCTCCAACATTGAATCGACATAATACACGTAGAAGCTCCCTCATCAATCACAGTCCGATGAATAGGCCTGTTTTTGACTATCACTGGAATTTGGAAAGCCATTTGATGGGGGAGACGTGGTGTACTACTTTCTAGATCAAAGATCATTAGGTTCGGGTCCTGAACATCGACAGCTCCAATAGCCGACAAAAGCAATTTTCGTTGCGCTGGACATGATTGCAGCACTTCGAGTGCCGACATTGCTGAAGGTGAAACAGCTAAGTCTTCAACAATGTTGTAATTCTGGGCTGCTCTCGCATGTGGATTGAAAGCAGACCTTCGAAGTACACCCTTGGCGGGCGGCTTAATCACTAAGTCTGGGTTAGGTTTTTCGATCTGTAGTGGATCGGAACCAGGAGCTGAGGTTGATGGGTTAGAGTGAGAAGATTCTGCTTCTTTACCATCAACAGGAGCCTTACTACCATAATCTTGCGATCGAGTCGCAATCCTGACATGAGACATCATCAAAATGGGTTCTTCACTGGCATTCGAAGAAGAACCTATCATCTTATTCTCCTGCTCTGGAAATGGATTTTTTAACACAGCAGGAGTGGGAGAACCTTTGACTATTTTCACTACCTCGGCCCGATGAGGGCAGTCTCTCGTAAAATGATCTTCTTCACAAATAAGACAAGGATAGCGAGGTTTGCGCTTTTCGTCATTGGTTTCCGACTTTTCCGTTTTCTCCTTTGGAGCCTTGTCTGCTTTAGCCTTCTTCTTTCCTTTCTTCTTTCCACCGTTTTTGGATTTGGCCGTAGATGACTCTACAGCGTGAATGTCGGCGGTAAGTTCAGGAGGAGAAGACTCTCCTGTCGGAGAATCAGGCAAAGTGATAATTGGAGTATTGGAGGTCTTGGAAGACTTCTTCTTACTCTTCGTAGTCACGATACCGATCATACCATCAGCGGCATGAGATCCCGAAGGAGCAGCAGCGATTTGGTTTGACTTTGGAAGATCCGGAATTTTCTCGTGTAACGTACCCGACTGAGTGTAAACTAAGTCAAGGTATTGTGCCTGAGCAATGACTTGCTCCTCAGTAACTACTCCGGCCTTAGCTACATCTTCAGTAATTCTTGGTAATAATGATTTGACAAACCATTCAGCTAAGATTTGGTCCGGGATAAAAACTTTCACTAATCTCCTTCGACGTCTCCACTCATGGATGTGATCAGAAATGTACGTGGATGTCGATTGTTTTAGCGAAGTTAATAATTCTGTACCATTATCGTATCTGACTGGTAACTGAAAATGAGTTAAGAATGAGGTAGCTAACTGGCTAAAGTTGTAAAAAGAGGCCCGTGGTAACTCAATGTACCACTTGGCTGCGAGACCAATGAGTGTACGCTGGAAAAGACGTAAGCGGATGGAATCATCTGAGATGGAATTTGATGCACACCAGAGGTGGTAAGTCATCACGTGATTAGACGGATCCTCTCCAGACTTACCTTCGAACTTGGGTATATCGCTGGGCAACTTATTTGGCATTGGCGGCCAGAACGGAAGATATTGAATTGGATCGTTCGTTAGGCGCGTCAAGTCGGGTAAATCTAAAGTCGCAATAAACGGTAACTGCCGGTTAGGATCTCTAAAACTCTGAGTCACAATACCAGCCCCAGGAGGAGGATATCCAGGATAACTAGGAACAGGAGTCGCATTGGGGATATTATATCCTCCTGGAAAACCAGGATTAACCGGACCGTACTGGGGTTGCTGAGGTGGTTGATAAGTGTACCCAGGATACGGTTGATACTGGTAAACCGGTTGTTGGGCAGCTTGCCCAGGTTGATACTGTCCCTGGTACGGAGGTTGAACAAATTGAGGTTGAGTAGTAACAACCGTACTTGTACCAGGTTGGCCTGCAGGCATCTGGACTGTGGTTTGAACCGTGGGTCCAGACAACGGTACAGATGTCTGAGGAGTGGTTACAGGGACAGTAGAAACCGGAGCTGCCGATACTCCAGAAGTAAGCATGGTAGATGAAGCGGTAGTTGCTGCAGCCGTGTGAGGTGGAGTACCAGGTGCAATTGGCGGCTGAGTAACTACAGAAGTTACAGGGGTCTGAACACTTGACTGGACAGGTTGCGGTTGCTGGGGTGGACCAGGAACTGCAGGTTGTCCTGCTTGAGGTACCGACTGTATACTTGGTTGCGACATCTGTTGACCCTGTGACGGATCCCATGTTAACATTCCAGGGTATTGACTCGTAACAGGTTGAGGATACTGAGATCCATAGCCGTATTGAGGATAGGGTTGATAACTGTAAGGTGCAGTCCCATATGATTGCCCTTGAGGTGGTTGATAACCTTGACCAGGGTATTGACCCGTAGGTTGATAACCTTGAGGTAAATACGAATACTGGGGTTGACCTTGACCTTGAGGTTGGTATCCTTGAGGTTGATACTGATACTGAGGTTGACTTTGGGGTACATATTGAGGCTGGGGTTGATACCCTTGGGGTTGATACCCTTGAGGTTGCCCCCCAGTCACGAATGAAGTACCTTGAGGTTGCCCCCCAGGCATTAACGAAGGTTGCCCCCCAGGCGGTAATTGGCCACCTTGAGGTTGGTTAATGGGAGTTGAACCTGACATCATATAAACTTCACCTATACTCAATGGTACATTACCACTGTTTCCAACTAATAACCCATGATCAATGGGTTGAGGAGATGCTCCCGCAAAGGTACCAGAAAGTGATTGATACCCAGTAGGAACAGAAGGACCGCCATGTAAAAATGATTCAGGACTTTGTGAAAACACAGATGACTGACCAGACATATTTACAGGAGAATGAATTCCTCTAGGTGGAACCGGAGTACGAGGTGTAGAAAAACCTACTGAGTTGTCTAAAAAATTGGTTAATGCAAGGTACCAAGATTCACTTCTAGGAGGACTGTAAAAGATGGATTCACGCTCCCTTAGATCAAGGGTAATTAGATCTTCAGAATCAGAAACGCCTATTTCTTCCTCTGGAACAAGTTCTTCTATAGCAATTAATCCAACAGGAAGATTTTCGGTGATAATTCTTTCTATTCTTGGTGAATCAGGAACACTAGGAGTTGGAGTAACAGGTTCTGAAATTTCAGGTTCTTCGCCTGTTTCACTGGCAGATGAAAAACTACCAGCAAGCTCGGAAACTGTAACAGCTTCGGGATTGTAACCTGTTTCTAAACTTTGGTAATCTGGATGGACTACCAAGGAAGATTCTCCTTCTTCAGGTGATCCTACTCTACTGCCACTAGGAGGAGTTACAAGGACCTTTAACCCTTCTAAATGACCCGGAATGTCTTCAGGAGATTCACCCCGCGATTTACGGAGTTTTCTTAACAAATCTATTCCGGTAACAATCTCAGGAGACTTGCCCCGAAGTCTACGGGACTGTCTCGGTAATTCCGCCACAATTAAAGATTTTAACTACAACACACGAAAACAAAGTAAAAAATTTCAAATCAAACCACCTAAAGTCTTCTAAAGAACCAATCAAATTTGAAGCACACGCCTAAATAATCTAGAGCGTCAAACCACACACAAACAGTAGTCTTCCGGACCAAAAACGCTAGTTGGTGATTAGGCCCAACCTCGCAGGATTCAGTACAGAAATAGTGGGTGGAACAGTTACCCCGGCAACCTGCTTAATGAATAGACTGGACCAAGTTCCTCCACTTTAACCGTCTCGAAGTGAAGCGAACCCCCCAGAAAATCCAAGTGAGTATAACCGACGTCTGCTCCAGGTACAGTGGGACCTTCCCTCCACCGTCACCTTGGGTAGAATCCTAGATATTATGGCCACTAAGGTTACCAATCACAACAATTACACCTGGGGGAACAGTCTAAACTCCGACAGCACGCAAGGGCAGAGTAGCAAGCTCCAATCCCCTTACCGGCTCCTTGACAACAATCCAAGGTTTACCGATAAGTGACCCCTGGCTCCTCGACAATGGTTAATCCGAGGTTTACCGTTTGTAATACGTACTGCCTGGCGTCGTTCCCAACGAGGGAGGAATGATCCCCTCACTGGTTCGGACACGAGCTCGTGTTTCTCCTTTAAGAGGAGCTTTCCCAGAATGTAACTGAAACAATTGGATTTGTTCTACTCAAGATAGACTATCTGTTTGGTTTTGTAGTCTTGGAGAGTTAAGTACTCACCTACTCCAAGACCCTAGCCTAAGCTATGTTGGTGCTTCAGAGCCCTAGAAAAATAAAGATTACTAGATTGATTTTAATTTAAGCGTTACTTTTAAGGTTGTTTCTTAAGTCAAAAGGTGATGGAAGTGAAACCAGTGGTGTGTTGACTCGACTCGAAACCACTACAAAATGCACCTAGAATGATTTATCCACTACTTTACTTTTTCGATGAATTGCTTAACTAAAAAGTTGAGAGAATGCAATCTTTATAAAAGCAACTTCTTAATTGAAGACAATCAAAGAAACAATTCGTTTTTCTTTTCCAAGCATAAAAACATAACTTCTCTTTACATGCACGAAAAAAACTCTTTTCTTCTTTTGAAAACAAAAAGCTACTTGAAACAAGACTTTTTAAGAAGATGTTTTTGTATTTTTCTTTTAATAAAGCAAGTAAATCTAATGTAACCAAAAATCAATCTTAACAACTCTTAAAATCTATGAAAATGCACTCATAAGCAAACTAAAGGCAAATTTACTCTAAGCAATCTTAACGAGGCCAAAACTAACAATGATTATTTCTAAGGTGTTTTACTTGATCACAATCAAATCAAGGACTAGCTTATTGCAGAATCAAAAACTAGCCAAAACAAAACTCTAATCTTTTTGTTCTTTTTGTAAAATGGAAATCAATACTTTATAAACAAGTAATTCGAAATTTGACCCAAAACAACTCAAATGGCAAGTTGCTCACAAAAGGAGACTTTACGACAGGCCCGACTTCTAAGAAGGTTGACTAACCAGAGAGATCTAAGGCTGGACAACTTTCTACTATCAAAGTCACTACAAAGCCTTTCCAAAAATCAAACCCTAGGTCTAAACTTCGTTGAAAACCACTAAAACACTCAAAGCTCACAAAACAAGTTCAGGTGAAAATTCTTGACAGGGTACTAAAGGATCTGGGCAGAAAACACTAAGGAAAAACAAAATCTAAAAGCAATTTAAAGCAAAAATGGAATTTTCTTAAGTTTTACAGGAAGACGCAGGCAACCCGTTGTCACAGGTGCGGCCCCGCTCTGTGCAGACGGCAACAGCGCGTCCAAAGACGCACTGTGCAGTACTAAGAGGGTGCGTCCTTCTGGAAAAACGAAGAAAAACCAAATCTAACTAAATCTAAAGCTAAGCCACCCAAATACTAATTCTCACAGTCAAAAACCAGAAAATAAAAATGATTTTCTCAAAGCAAAGTTCATATAAAGGAAAAGACTCTCTCATTAATGGATTCCCCAGCGGAGTCGCCAATTTGTCACACGGAATCTGTCAAGGGTGCGGACACGACTGACCTTCCTAGAAGTCTAAGACATTCTAATGACAAACAAGACAAAATGGAGTGATCTTTCTCTAAATACACCTTTTACAACATGAAAACTACAAGTGTTTAGGCTTACCTTATTCCAAAACGCTGTTGTTGAAGTCCGTTCTTGACGATCCGGATGAGCTCCTCCTTCAAGTCAATTCCTGCAACCACAAACAATCAAACAATTACCAAGCACTTGCATTTCATATAATAAAACATATATTCAACATGCAGACCAAGGAACACATGAAATAACTCATTAACACAAGCTATTGAGAAAAATAAACCAGTTTGTATTAATAACGAAACAAAGAAACTCTTACAACCTGGCCTTGGTGTTGTGCAAGTTCCTCCCAGGGTCCATCAAGGGTTTTCCTCTACTTTGACAAAGCTCACCCTCTCCCAAGTAGAATCAAGTGAAGACAATCTCTCCTCACAAAGGCTCTAATGGAAGACCTAAATCCTGCAGCATTTACCCAAAGAAAATGTATAGCTCCAACCTCCTCTCCTTCTGGCTCAATGCCTTTATTTATAGTGCTGTAAAGAGGTTATTCAGGTCCACTATCAATGGGATCATCCCCCTCTATGGGTGGGATAGCTCCCTTATTGATGGGATAAGTTCCCCCTTAATAGAGATACATGAACCAACTGGAGGCGCATCCATTTCATCAAACCGACCTCTAGAATGTTCTAGAAGTAACCACAAGTAACTTTTTCAAGATAAAACTCGCGCATTTTGCCTTTTACAGAGGGACGCACCTGTCCCTTAACATACAGAGCGTCCATGGACGCAGATTTTGTGAACATGGTCAGCGTCCCCGCAGGTAAGGCTAGAGAGAACCTGCGACCCCAGAGATAAACATAGTTTTTACAAGACTTTCTCTCTTCTTTGAGTTTGAGATGGATAACAGAGGCATGAGACTTGCCTAAGAGGGTAGCATGACTGTTGATTTGAGCCATACTAACTGTAAGTAGTCAAGGTGACATTTTTTAGTGTAACACCTGCTGCTCCTCCTCACGGTGGTGATGCTCTGTTTTTCTTTTTGTTGCTTTTGCTTTTGTTTTTGCATCTTCTTGGAAAGGGCAGCCTCATGAAGTTGGGCCAATCTATGTGCCAATGGCTGAGTGTCCTCTTCACTGGAATTTTCAGGAGTAAGGTAGGTTTCTTGGGCTATAGCTTTTCCTTTATCTTTCTTTTGTCTCTTCCTACTCTCCTTTTTCTTTTGAGCAGCCTCTTGGACAATTTCTTGCAGGGTTTATGTAATGATTTCTTGGGCTGTTTGGTCAATGTCTACAGCAGGCTCAGGGTCATTTTCTTTTTCAGAATGATGTGCAGCAATTTCTTCTTCAACAAGGTCTTGGACAGTTTCTTCTTGGACAACAGTTTCTGGGGTAATTTCCTCTGTTCTTTTCCTTCTACTCTTTTTAGGCACTTGAGGTGAACCACCAGAGGCTTCCCCTATCTCTTGGAAATGATTCCTTACAAGAAATCTTTCCCATGTGTCTCTTTTTGCTTTCAATTGTTCTTCAACCAGTATCTTGACAAGCCCATGATGGTACAAATGTGGCTCAATGTTTCTTGGGTTTCTTTGGACTATTGAGCACATTTTTCTAAGGCTTGAGAGTAAAAAGTATGGAAGGTTAATGTCATGCTCTCCTAAGAAATGTGTTGGCATTATGATTCAAGTGTTGTCCTTGATGGCAACTCTCTCAGAGGTTGGTACAGGTGCTCCGAGGTTGGTACAGGTGATGGCAACTTAATCAGAAGACAGATCTTAGTACAGCATGCCAAGGAAGTTCATATACGCAGGTTCGTTAAGCCCAAGTCGCATGTACACGCTAGTTGGATTCAGAAAAAGCGCGTGTATGTGGAAAAGTACCTTTGGTCCATGGTGGTTAGTCCTTGGAAGTTGTGCCTATGGTTTCGGACCATTGTGTCTCGACGGGCGTGTCGATCTCTAGTTTTGAAGTTGATGGTATTGTATTACTATGGTTTTGGCTCTTGGTATTGAGCAAGGCCTAAGGCTATATAAGGAGAAGAAGATCATTAGGCAAATACATCTTTCGACAAGGCTTGAATATCTAAGAGAGAAAGAGATCTGATATGCAGGTTCTGGGTTGCTTGATCTAAGCCAAGGAGAGATCACATCGGTTGATGGAAGACTAGATCTAAGGATAGATCGGGATCTAATGGTTTGAAATGCACTATCATGATATGGTTGATTATGCGTATTTTTAGATCTGCATATTGTCGCAATGTTATGTTCTGGGTCTAACTAATGTCTGGTACAGCTGCAAATTGAGAAAGTTTATTTTTAGATCTGTACGCAGGTTGGCTTCGGTAAAAGCGCGTGTATACGCGGGTTTTGCTCATTGAAGTAGCGTATATCTTTTGAAGCTTGATTTTGGGTTTACAGTGGGGTCTGACTGTTATTGCAGAGTTCTGTAGTCTGCTCTGTGTTCTGGTAACTGGTGATTGACAGGGGTCAGTGGTTCAGTGATTCAAAGTTTGGTTGTTTTATGCTTCAATGATCTGTTGTGGAAATTGAATGAATTGTGGTTTTCAGATTGTAATGTTGTGCTTCAGGAATATCCAAGTCTGAAAATGTATGAAAAGTGATACCTGAAAGAAAGAAGATTGTAGGTCAGCACCTACGTACTAGTATCTTGGCTAGTACAAAAGCAAAGGGGGTTGGAGCTCCCTTCCAAGGAAGTTTGGAGAACGAGAGAAGGTTGTAGCCTTCTGCAGGTTGTAGCCTGCGTACTGGTATAAGGCTGCACCAGTACAAAAGATTGTAAACTGAAGTTTCATATTAAAGAAAGATAGAGACAACTTGCAGCAGGTGGTTTTCACCCACATTGGGTTTCCACCTTATATCTTGGTGTTCATGTGTGTGGCTTTTGATCTGTTCTGTTATACTGCACATGTTTACTGTTAATGTGGTGAATAATGTCCTGATGCACTTAACTGAAGAATAAGCTAACTAAATTGTGAGTTTTCTTCTTATACGCTGTTTTACTTAGTCACAGTAGCGTGTACACGCTGGTTCACTTAACTGAAGTAGCGTATATGTTTCTGAGCATTGAAAAGTTTGATTGATCTGATAATACTGATTCACCCCCCCTCTCAGTATTATTTCCAACAATTGGTATCAGAGCAGGTCCTTCAGAGAAGCTTGATCGCTTGAAGGTAGATCATTCATCATGAGCAACTACGAGAAAGAAGCATCAATCAGGCCACCGGTTTTTGATGGAACAAATTTCAATTATTGGAAGGTAAGAGTTACTGCATATCTTCAATCTCTTGGTACAGAAGTTTGGAACATTGTAGAAACAGGCTATGTTTTTCCTTCAGCTACTCCTACAGATCCAGCTGAGAAAAAGACATATGAAACAAATGCAAAGGCAGTCAGTACTCTATTAGGAAGTATATCCCAAACAGAATTCATGAAGGTCATGCACTTCAAATCAGCAAAAGAGATATGGGACAAAATGATCACTAGCTATGAAGGAGATGAACAGGTAAAGCAAGCTAAACTTCAAACTCTCAGGATTCAATATGAGACTCTCAAGATGTATAATGATGAAAGTGTGGCTAATTATTTTCTTCGGGTAGATGAGATTGTTAATTGTATGAAAAATTTGGGTGAAGAAATAAAAGAGACTATAGTAGTTCAAAAGATTCTAAGATCATTATCCCCCAAGTTTGAATCTAAAGTATCTGCAATAGAAGAAAAGGAAAATCTCAAAGTTCTCACTATGTCTCAGCTACATGGAATTCTAACTGCTTATGAAATGAGAAAGGGAGGTCCATCAGACAGAAGGGAAGCTGCTTTTAAGGCATCAGGAAAAGAAGATTACTATGAAGCAAGCCATGTTCCAGAAGAAGAGGAAGAAGAATCAAATTTTGTCAGAAATCTTCAAAGGGGTGCTGGAAGGTTCAGAGGTAAGCTACCTTTCAAATGCTTTGCTTGTGGAAGAGTAGGTCATTATGCTGCAAAATGTCCTTATAAGGATAAAGGAAAAGAACCTGCTAGATGGAACAAGAAACAAAGTGCAAATAAGAAAAGCTACTACACCCATGAAGATAGTGATGGCTTATCAAACAGTGATGAAGATGAACAAGGTAATAAATATAAGCTGTTAATGGCATTTGAAGATGATGATTATGAGGATGCTGTAGATGTGGATAATCTCTATAATGAAATTACTAGACTCAAGAGATGCATAGAAGAAAAGAGTGTGATCATTGATACTTTGCAATTTCAAATTGATGAAAAGGAAAAACATCTTGAAAAACTAGAAGGTGAAATTGTTGGTCTCAGAAAAGAAATTGAGAAAACAAAAGCTATTAATCTTAAGTTTGTCAAAGGATCTGAAACTTTGGATGAGATTATCAATGTGCAGCGGTCTCCTCTAAACAAGACAGGTTTGGGCTATAATGGAGAAACCTCTCAAGCATCCACCTCAAAAAGTTATCTTGATGCAGCAAGAAGAAATGAGCAGAAGAACAATGAAGATAATCAGGTAAAGCAGGGACGAATTACAAACAGAAACTATCAGGGACAATCCTTCTTAAGGGTGAACAAAAGCTACAACCAACCACAGGTAAAATCTTCTCAGTTTGGCACAAGAATAGATGAAAATAGAAATTACAATCAGTTGGCTGGTAGATTCAATAACCGCAGAAGCTTCTTCAATGGACAATGCTTTTCTTGCCATAACTTTGGTCACAAAGCAGCTCAATGTGTTGCATATAAAACAATCATGACTAGGGAAGCTCAAAAACAAAGAAGTATGACAGGGATTACAAAGAGGACCTATAACAACTTTTCGGTTCTTGAAAATGAAGTTGAATGTTCTATTTGCAATAATTTTGGTCATAAAGAATCTGAATGCAGGAGCAGGTTTCAGGAGAAAAAGGAACAAGCCACGAGCACCAAAAAATGGAGAATAAAGGAACCTCAGACAGAAAGATGTGGGATAGCTTTTTATGCAGAAGGACAGGAAAATCTATGGTACATTGACAGTGGATGTTCGAAACATATGACAGGTGATAAAGAAAAACTTGAATCTTATTCTACTTTAGAAAAGGGAAAGAAAGTTTCTTTTGGAAATGATACTCCTGCAACTATAAAAGGAAAAGGTATTGCTCCTTTGAAAGAAAAGGTCAAGGCTGGAAATGTTTTGTATGTTGATGGATTGAAGCATAATCTACTAAGTGTCAGCCAGATGTGTGATCAAAAAACCGAGGTTATTTTCAGATCGAATGGATGTCTTGTTCGTGATCTTGATACAGGTAAAACAGTTCTCAAAGGCAAAAGAACTCCAAATAATCTGTACATATTTGAAGAAGGACAACAACAATGCTATCTTAGCAAGGATGAAGAGCACTGGTTATGGCATCGAAGGTTGGGACATCTAAGCTTCTCACAAATAAGGAAAGCATGCAAATATCAGGCAGTTCGCGATCTTCCAGATATCAAAATTCCAGACAACACCATATGCAAATCTTGTCAGTTTGGAAAGCAAACCAGAACTAACTTTCCAGAGAAGGAAGGATCAGCTAGCTTGCCTCTTGAGCTAGTCCATACAGATGTATGTGGTCCATTTAGGAAAAGGACACCTCGAGGAGAAGAATATCTGATATTATTCATTGATGATTTCTCAAGGTTTGTTTGGTTAGGGCTTATGAAGCACAAAGATGAAGCATTCGAAAAATTCAAATCCTTCAAAGCATTGGCTGAAAATGAATCAGGACACAAAATTAAGTGCCTCAGATCTGACAGAGGTGGGGAGTTCACATCAAATGAATTTTTCGATTTCTGCGATGAACATGGGATAAGAAGAGAATTCTCTACAGCTAGAACTCCTCAGCAAAATGGGGTTGTGGAAAGAATGAACAGAACTATCCAACAAATGGCTCGTGCTATGCTCGATGAATCAGGTACTCCTGCAACCTTCTGGGGTGAAGCTGCACATGCTGCTGTTATCATTCTTAACAAAACAAATGTCCGAGTAAACAGCACTCAAACACCTCATGAGCTTTGGAGTGGTAAAACTCCTTCCGTGAAGCATTTCAAAATCTTTGGGAGCAAATGTTATATTAAGAATACTGATGAGCAACTTGGCAAACTTGAACCTAGAGCAGATGAGGGCATTCTTCTTGGTTATTCTCCACATAGCAAAGCATACAAGTGCTACAATAAAAGACTTGGCAGAATTGTTGACAGTATTGATATAGTGGTTGATGAGAAGGGATATATTCCTAGGCAAGTTCATCATGAAGACATTGAAGAAGATGAAGGTTACTCTCAAAGGCGAAATGATGAAGAAGAAGAACCTCAAGAAGAAGAAGAATCTCAAGAAGAACCAGAGGAGCAGACAAGAATAGAAGAGAAGACTCCATCCAGATATGTCCAAAAGAATCATCCAGAAACTCAGATTGTGGGGCAGAAAGAAGCAGGAGTACAAACAAGAAGGACACTTGCAGAAGCTTCAAGCTACTTGGCTCTACTCTCCTCCATTGAACCACAAAATGTGAAAGAAGCATGCAAAGATGAATGTTGGGTCAAAGCAATGGATGAAGAACTTGAGCAAATCGAAAAGAACAACACTTGGGAATTAGTTCCTAGACCAAAAGATAAGAATGTAATAGGAACAAAATGGGTCTTCAAGAATAAATTAAATGAAAATGGAGAAGTAATTAGAAACAAGGCCAGACTTGTTTGTAAAGGGTATGCACAGCAAGAAGGAATAGATTTTGAAGAGACCTTTGCTCCTGTGGCAAGACTAGAGGCCATCCGAATGTTCCTTGCTCTCTCAAGCTTTCAAAACTTCAAGGTATTTCAAATGGACGTGAAATCAGCCTTCCTGAATGGAGACTTAGAAGAAGAAGTATATATTGAGCAGCCAGATGGTTTCATTCTTGGGAATGATCCAAACCTTGTATGCAGATTGAAAAAGGCACTCTATGGGCTCAAACAAGCTCCAAGGGCTTGGTACTATCGGTTGGACAAATATCTTCACCAACAAGGCTTTTCAAAAGGATCAGCAGATAGCAATCTCTATATAAAAGTTGAAAATAACAAATTGCTAATTCTTGTTGTTTATGTAGATGATATTATTTTTGGCAGCAATGAAGAGACTATGAGTCAAAACTTTGCCTTGGTTATGCAGAAAGAATTCGAAATGTCACTTCTTGGAGAATTGACATATTTTCTTGGATTGCAAATCCAACAAAATGAAGGAGGTATCTTCTTGTCTCAAACCAAATACCTCAAGCAGATCTTGAAGAAGTATGGCATGGAAGAGTCAAAGCCAGTATGTACACCCATGGTTACAGGATGCAGCCTCAGTGCAAATGATGAATCAGCAGCAGTTCACCAACCCACTTATAGATCCATGATTGGGAGTTTGCTTTATTTGACAGGTACTCGACCAGATATTACACATGCAGTAGGAATGGTTGGAAGATTTCAAGCCAACCCAAAGGAAACTCATCTTCAGGCAGTCAAAAGAATCTTCAAATATCTTCAAGGGACCCAAAACTATGGCTTATGGTATCCTAGAAATACAGATCTCACTCTTCATGCTTACACAGATGCAGATTGGGCTGGAAGTGTGGATGATAGGAAAAGCACAAGTGGTGGTGCTTTCTTCATGGGTTCCAGATTAGTATCTTGGTTCAGCAAGAAACAGAGTTCGATTGCCTTATCTACAGCTGAAGCAGAATATGTGGCTGCAGCATCTTGTTGCACACAACTTCTTTGGATGATGCAGACCTTGCAGGACTTTCAAATCACTTGCACTCCACCAGTCTCTATCTTATGTGATAATACAAGTGCAATCAGCATTTCAAAGAATCCAGTCATGCACTCAAAGACCAAGCACATACCAATCAAGTACCATTTTCTCCGGGAACAAGTGCTTGAGCAGAAGGTCAAGTTGGAGTATGTTCCTTCTAAGGAACAAGTTGCTGATATTCTCACAAAACCACTGCCCAGGGAAACTTTTGAATATCTCAGACAAAAGCTGGGAGTAGTTGATGCTTCATCCTGCTGTTGAAGCTTGTCTGTTCTACAGAAAAGTTGGTATACGCAAGTTACGAAAGGTATATACGCGTATACACGCGGATTTATGCTGGGAAAGTCGCGTGTAAGGTGTACGCTTGTTGCAGAGATTATATCCGCGTACATACGCTGTTTTATGCAGGAGAAATCGCGTATATGAAGTTCTGAACAGCAAGGGAAAACTCTGGAGTTCTGAACAGCAATGGGAATGTCAGAATTCTTCAGGCACAGTTTCAGGGGGTGCAACAGGCACAGGTTCAGGGGGAGCAGCTTAAAAGTCTCATAAAGCATTGTTGGCATTCAGATGTTTTGGTTGTTGGTTTCAGGAGAAGGAGCTCAGAAAGAAATCCTGGTTGCTGATCTAACAAGATGTTTATCAGATGCTGCTGGTGCCTTTCCTAAGTCTTGGTCTAGATCTGTTGTCTCTATGTCATGTATCTCTCTTGTCATATCTCTTTTATGGTGTCAAGGTCATGTAACGGCCTATGTTGGTTTCCCCACTATGCCTGGGATGAATGCTGTAATATAATTGGTTGTTTCTGATATGTCGTATTGAGTCTTTTGGTGATAGGAAGGTCCCTTATGGTGTATAAGTCTTGGTTCTTGTTGAAGAACATCTTTTGCAGATCTGGCCTACTGTCAGGGGGAGCACGAGTCAGCACGCCCTTTGCCCTTGATGTCAAAGGGGGAGAGTGACTTGGTGTGGTGGTTGCCATCAAGTCCAAAGGGGGAGATTGTTGGCATTATGATTCAAGTGTTGTCCTTGATGGCAACTCTCTCAGAGGTTGGTATAGGTTCTCAGAGGTTGGTACAGGTGATGGCAACTTAATCAGAAGACAGATCTTAGTACAGCATGCCAAGGAAGTTCATATACGCAGGTTCGTTAAGCCCAAGTCGCGTGTACACGCTAGTTGGATTCAGAAAAAGCGCGTGTATGTGGAAAAGTACCTTTGGTCCATGGTGGTTAGTCCTTGGAAGTTGTGCCTATGGTTTCGGACCATTGTGTCTCGACGGGCGTGTCGATCTCTAGTTTTGAAGTTGATGGTATTGTGTTACTATGGTTTTGGCTCTTGGTATTGAGCAAGGCCTAAGGCTATATAAGGAGAAGAAGATCATTAGGCAAATACATCTTTCGACAAGGCTTGAATATCTAAGAGAGAAAGAGATCTGATATGCAGGTTCTGGGTTGCTTGATCTAAGCCAAGGAGAGATCACATCGGTTGATGGAAGACTAGATCTAAGGATAGATCGGGATCTAATGGTTTGAAATGCACTATCATGATATGGTTGATTATGCGTATTTCTAGATCTGCATATTGTCGCAATGTTATGTTCTGGGTCTAACTAATGTCTGGTACAGCTGCAAATTGAGAAAGTTTATTTTTAGATCTGTACGCAGGTTGGCTTCGGTAAAAGCGCGTGTATACGCGGGTTTTGCTCATTGAAGTAGCGTATATCTTTTGAAGCTTGATTTTGGGTTTACAGTGGGGTCTGACTGTTATTGCAGAGTTCTGTAGTCTGCTCTGTGTTCTGGTAACTGGTGATTGACAGGGGTCAGTGGTTCAGTGATTCAAAGTTTGGTTGTTTTATGCTTCAATGATCTGTTGTGGAAATTGAATGAATTGTGGTTTTCAGATTGTAATGTTGTGCTTCAGGAATATCCAAGTCTGAAAATGTATGAAAAGTGATACCTGAAAGAAAGAAGATTGTAGGTCAGCACCTACGTACTAGTATCTTGGCTAGTACAAAAGCAAAGGGGGTTGGAGCTCCCTTCCAAGGAAGTTTGGAGAACGAGAGAAGGTTGTAGCCTTCTGCAGGTTGTAGCCTGCGTACTGGTATAAGGCTGCACCAGTACAAAAGATTGTAAACTGAAGTTTCATATTAAAGAAAGATAGAGACAACTTGCAGCAGGTGGTTTTCACCCACATTGGGTTTCCACCTTATATCTTGGTGTTCATGTGTGTGGCTTTTGATCTGTTCTGTTATACTGCACATGTTTACTGTTAATGTGGTGAATAATGTCCTGATGCACCTAACTGAAGAATAAGCTAACTAAATTGTGAGTTTTCTTCTTATACGCTGTTTTACTTAGTCACAATAGCGTGTACACGCTGGTTCACTTTACTGAAGTAGCGTATATGTTTCTGAGCATTGAAAAGTTTGATTGATCTGATAATACTGATTCACCCCCCCTCTCAGTATTATTTCCAACAAAATGCATCATAACTTTGGCATGATAGACATACAAAACTCCAAATCTTCCTTCACATGTAAAGAATTTCTGTATTAATAGAAGCAAAGTTGTCCATTCTTCTTTGACAAGACTAATAGGGATTCCCTTTGTAAAAATGCTAGTGTCCATACCTGGATTTTTCAGAATTTGCTTCCATTGCTGGTCTTGTACTGATCGGTTTTTGAACCATCTCTCCCTAGTTTGTGGTAGTGAAGTGGCCTGTGCCAGACTGCTTTCAGTGACTGTAAATTTCAGATCTCCTATCTCCACTTGGTTGTCTTTGTCTCTGAAAGAACGTGCAAAAGCCTTCGTGACCTCTCTATGATAACCCTTGAATTTTTGGATGCACTGGAGCCAATTTGCCTTCTGCAAAGCGTCTTTGACTTGGGGATATCCTTCCAGAAATTTAGAGCCCTCTGGCTCTGCCCTCAAAAGTTTACCCATTAACTCTCTGGCTTGCCTTACAGCTCTGTTTTAATACTTTGGAGAAAGGGTTATACGGCTTCAATAGTGGCTTCAACACAATAGATTTACGGCTTCAACACAACAGCCGTAATACACTCACAACAGTGGTCGAAGTTTAGCAGAGGAGAAAACAGAGTATGGTTACGGTGGCAGAGTAGTGAATAAGGCAGAGCAGTGGAAAACAAGGGAAATGCGGAAGTGAATCAACAGCGTGAATGAGATTATGCGTAGGAGGGTTATGAATAATGGGAAGAAACGGTTAAGTCCCTTAGACATCGGTCATGAGTGTACATTTGGTTGCGGAATCATAACGCAGAGAGCCGTAGTACAATTGTCTACGTCACTCAGGTACAGGAATTTAAATGGAAGAGCAGCCGTGCTTGAGTTTTAAAAATCGTGATGAATAGGGACTGTCAAGGTTGAGGGATACGTGGATTTCCGGTCGAGTAATGGAAAGGACTGGTAATCATTACATTAAATGGCTAAAAACACAATCCGTAAACCATGCAAAATGTTATAACCGTAAGTTTAGAAATTAGCTCATACCTCATGTATCCGCGCTTTGATTCCTTTTGCTCATCTGTGCTAACCTTTCATTGTTTATTGCTGCTACATGACTTTTTTCAATTTTTGCTGATGACTTTTGGACTGCAGATTCCTTCTTAAACAGACTGTGTTTTTTTTATACAGGTGCAGAAAGTGTATCGGCTGCGGAATTGGGATGTTGGCTGCGGAAACTGCAGTGATACCCTTCTGTCTGCACAAAACAACTTTAGCTGTGTGAAATAAATCTGACAATGACTTTATTGGTGAGATGGAATGTAATGGATGGATGGATGGAAAGAAATGAGGTGGAGTGAGAATGATTGGATGAATGAGATGGTGAATGAAATGGATGAAATAATGAAATGAGATGGAACAAGGAAAAGAGGGGTTTTTTTTTTTTGGAAAATGTGAGGTGTCAGGTGACCCTGATTTTCACCTCATATTTTCTGCATAGGACTGCCAATCAGAGACTGGTTTTCAGACCTATACTTTTATTCTTTTTTTTTTTTTTTTTTTTTCAAAAACCAAAGATCAGGCTGATGGAGGAGAAGAATCCTTCTCCACCAACCTAATTGCAGAATCTTCTTTAAACAACTTGACAAATTCCTCTTTTGAGAGTGGCTTCTGGTAGATCTTCAAGCGATGGCCATTCACAATAAGAGGAGTATGAAATTCATCAATAGTTTTCACTCGAACTGCTCCATTACTAAAGACTTCATCAATCTCATATGGCCCAAGCCAATGAGTTTGAAATTTTCCTTTGAAGTCTTTAAACTTTGAATCAAACAATAGAGCCCAATCTCCTTTCTGAAACTTTCTTTCTTTGATATGACGATCATGCCATTTAGATCTTTGGTGCTGAACTAGATCGGTCCTTAGAATTGCATCTTGTCTTATTTCATCTAGCTCATTTAGCTGGTCCATTCTGTGTTTTTGGGCTTCCGAGAGGCTCATCCCCAATTGGACTGCCATCTTGAAGGTCTTGATTTGGAACTCAATGGGGAGCAGGACTTCCTTTCCATAAACAAGTTCATAGGGAGAATGTCCTGTTGTGTTCCTCCATGTAGTTCTATAGGCCCATAAGGCTTCAGGAAGCCTTTCCGCCCAATCTCTTCTATGAAGATGATCAGTCTTGGTGATAATGCCTTCAAGAACTTTATTGGTAGATTCCACTTGGCCATTTGATTGCGGATGGTATGGAGTAGATGTTCTGTGCTTGATCTTATATTCCTCCATCAGCTTCTCCATCAATTTAGATGTAAATTGGCTGCCCTGATCTGTCACAATTTCCCTTGGGACACCAAAACGAGTGAAAATATCCTCAAAAAGAAATTGAACAACTGAATTTTCAGTGGCAGAAGGCAAAGCTTTGGCTTCTACCCACTTAGTAACATAATCAGTACAAACCAGTATATACTTCTTTTGCTTTGATGGTGGATTAATTGGTCCAACGAAGTCTAGAGCCCATTTCTCAAAGGGTTTGATGCATACCTGAGGCTGTAGTGGCATTTCATTTGAAGGAGTTGGTCTCCCAACTCTTTGGCAGCTGTCACACCTTCTAACATACTGCTTTGCATCTTTAAAGAGAGAAGGCCAATAATATCCTAGAGAAAGGATTTTATAGGCTGTCCTCTTGTCAGCAAAGTGCCCGCCGCATGGTTCATCATGACATGCCTTAAGGATGTCAGGCATTTCATCTTCCTGAACACACCTTTTGATTATACAATCTGGCCCTGTTTTGAACAATTCATTAGAAATCCAAGAATAATGTGAACTCTCCTGAATGATTTTCCTTTTCTCATTAGGAAATAAGTGTAGAGGTAGCTTCCCTGTAACTAGATAATTAGCCATATCTGCATACCAAGGAGTCTTGGTAGTTACTGCAAACAAGTATTCATCTGGAAACTTATCTTCTACTGGAGAATCTTCATTAGTGTTTTGGATTCTAGACAAGAAATCAGCTACTGTGTTTTGTTTTCCAGGTCTATCTAACACAGTAATGTTGAATTCTTGTAAAAGTAAAAGCCATCTTGTAACTCTGCCATTAGTAACAGGTTTGTTCATTAAATATCTTATGGCAGAGTGATCAGTATGGACAAAGGTTTCATAGCCAGTTATGTAGTGTCTAAACTTATTGATCGCATGTACCACAACTAAGAACTCTTTTTCTGTAACAGTATAATTTAACTCAGTGGGAGTCAAATTTTTACTGGTGTAATAAATGGCATAAGGGATCAAATCCTTTTGTCCCAAAACAGCTCCTAGAGCTATATCTGAAGCATCAGTAGAAATGTGGAAAGGGAGTTTCCAATTTGGCCCCCTTAAGATGGGTGCTTCAGATATTCTAGTCTTTAAAGCTTCAAAGGCAGACTGACATTCAGGATCCCATTTGAACTCACAGTCTTTGGTAAGCAATTTGAAAAGAGGAGATGCTATCTTAGTGAAGTTTTCAATAAACCTTCTGTAATATCCAGTAAACCCAAGAAAACTTCTAACATCTTTCTGGAAATTTGGAACAGGTAACTTAGAGATGACTTCTACTTTGGATCTATCAACCTTAATCCCATCTCCTGAAATATGATGTCCTAAAACAATTCCTTCAGTAAACATCATAAAACACTTTTCATGACTTAAAGAAAGATTTGTTTCCTTACATCTTATCAGTACTTTTCCAAATTTTCCAAAGCTTCTTCAAATGTATTACCATAAACTGTGAAATCATCCATGTAGACCTCTACACAATCATGAATTAGATCTGAAAATATTCCTAGTACAGCCCTTTGAAATGTAGCGGGTGCATTGCACAATCCGAAAGGAAGTACTCGGTAGGCAAAAGTTCCCCAAGGACAAGTAAATGTGGTTTTGTCTTGATCTTCAGGTGCTACCTGAATTTGATTATACCCACTAAAACCATCCAAGAATGAGAAATACTTTTTACCTGCTAAAGTGTCTAGTACCTGATCAATAAAAGGTAGAGGGAAATGATCCTTTAAGGTTGCCTTGTTCAATTCTCGATAATCAATGCAAACTCTCCATTTACCATTCTTTTTGGGCACTATAACCAAGGGAGAAACCCATTGGCTATCTGAAATGGGGTAAATGAAGTTTACCTTGAGCAATTTCTGGAGTTCTTCTTTCACGATTTCCCTAAGGTTTGGATTCATCCTTCTTTGTGGCTGCCTAATAGGTCTGCTGTTTTCTTCAATATAGATGTGATGAATACAAGTCTTAGGATCGATTCCTTTCATGTCAGTGTATTCCCATGCAAATGCAGTGGAATGTTTTTGCAAAAGTTTGGTTAATTCTTCTTGTTGTGGTCTTTCCAAGTTTCTGTTAATGTTTAATGTTTTTCCTGGAAAGATTTCAACTGTAGAACTACCAAACTCTTCCATTGAGAAGAGAGACATCTGTCTAGAGGAGATATATTCAATGTCCGCATCTAACTGAAACTGTGTAGAGTCATATTCTAAAGGTATTTCAACATTTTCTAATGTATTTAGAATTTTACTATCTTCCCTGATCTCAGAGATGGTTAGAACATGTTGAATAGTATCCTCATCATCGACCCACTCATCTTCTCCTATTTCTGTTATTGCCTTTGCTGGAGGATACAAGTTGAATTTCTTGGTGGAATTACCATCTGATATATACATGTCTCCAGACCTACAACTGATAAAAGCATCAGCTGTTGCTAGCCAAGGTCTTCCTAAGATAAGAGGATGTCCTCCTAGATTGTTCTTGGGAGTTAAAATCATAAAATCAACTAGATATTCCCAAGAGTCTAGGGAGACTGGAATGTCTTCCAATACACCATCAGGTTTAATGATTGATCGATCTGCAAGTTGCAGTAAAGTAGGTGTAAAGAGAAGGTTAGGAAGCTTTAACTGATCCATGGTCTGTCTACTCATGATGTTGATAGCGGCTCCTAAGTCAATCAAAGTATTTGGGATTTCAACCCCATTAATATGAGTTTTGACAATAGGGCTACCGGGATCCACGTACTTTTGCATGGTAATCTTACCCATCATAATGTCTGCAATTTTTCCAACCAGATGTATCCTTTTGGTATCTTTGGTTCTCTTTCCTGTTTTCTTCAAACTCAACTCCTTTATTGTCTTTGCTAGAATGGGAATTTCCTTAATGGCTTGTAACAAGGGGATCTTGATACAGACATTCTTCAATTCATCTAGAAAACTATAGTCAGGCACCCAAATTTGCTTTTCCACTCCTTTGTCAATTTGTAATCTTTCAGGAAAAGGAGGTGTAGCTAAAGATGTAGGTTGCTCAACTATGGGAGTTGTAGAGGTTGATTCTTTTTCTTTTTATTTTTTGATATTTTGGTTTTGAAGTGATACTTCAGAACCCTTATTGACTTTGAGAGATTCTTCCTCAGAAATGCTTGGTTGTTGAACACTTGTAGAAGGTTGATCTAGGATTCTACCTGATCTGAGTTGTACCTCATTGAGAGGAACAACCATATAGGTAGGGAATGGTTGACCTTCCATAATGTAAGCATTTTGAGGGTTCCTATTATTTGGATTTGGTAATGGATGAGAGGGAAGTTGATTCGACTTCTGCTGGGATTGAAGCAAGAGTTGAGAATTTTGATTTTGTGGAGGAGGTTGTTGTTGTTGAGGGTATGGCAATGATAGTTGTTGACCTTGATTTGGAAGTTGTGGAGCTTGTTGATTTTGAAAAGATGGAGGATATTGATAGAATTGAGCAAGTCTCCCATAAGGATTTTGCATGCTTTGCATCCATGCTTGAAAAGGATTTTGAGGTTGAGGCCAAGGTTGTTGCCAAGGATTCCAATTTGGTTGGGTTTGAAAATTCATAGAGTTGTTAAACCCTTGATTCTGTTGCCCTTGCCAAGGTCTCCTTGCAACAAAACAGAGAGATTCAAGTGTATTTGGGTCCTCTTGAAAGACTGCTTTGAGGCCAGGAATTGAAGGACAATCCTTGGTCTCATGAGTTTCTGAGCAAATTACGCATGTTTCTACAACGTGTGCATCCAAGGGACATTCCCTTAAAGCATGTTTCTTTCTACATTTCGGGCAAAAAATGGCCAAAGCCTCAGCTTCTGCTTTTTGTTTATTGTGAAGCTTGAGGGTATCTAATTGTTCACTAAGACTCCCTAAGATGTTAGTTTTGAATTCATCAAGCATATTGCCGATTTCAGCCCTACTTACTGATCCCGTTGCAGATTTATTTGCTCTAAGGAGAGAAGGATCTCTAGGCCCTTTTTGAGTTTTTGATTTGCCCCTTGAGAGATGGATACATAGTTCTGCTATATCATTGAGTGAAAGTTGAGATATATCCCCTTTCCCCATCATATTCAAGATATCTATCCATTCATCCCTAATGGCTTTTAATAGGAGGGCTTTTAAGGTCTCTTCATCCAAATTACTCATTTTTGCTCGTTTCAGGTTATATTGAAATCTTTCAAGTAAATATTCTAAGCTCTCATCTTCTCTTTGTATCATTTTAAATACCTCTTCCTTGTGATTAGTAGGCATACAATAGTCCAAATACCTATCCAAAAATGTTTGTTTCATTTCATCCCAAGACCTAATGGATTGAGTAAGTAACCCCATGAACCATTTCAAAGCTTGATCTTTCAGTGTTGAAGGGAACAGTTTGAGTTTCTGAGAGTCATCTAGATAGTCATAAGTTCAACACACAACTTCAAACTCAAATAAAAATGTTTCAGGGTCCTCAGTCCTTAACCCATGGAAATTTGGGAGGACAGATGGCGATATGTTTTTCGTAGTAGCTCGGGAATCCTCATTAACAATGGGAAACCCAAATGAATTATCCCCATCTCTATTTCCTCCTCCAAGGGGACCTCTACCTCCTCCATTATTGTTGTTGTTATTTCCTCCTCCTCCTCTACCTCTACCTCTACCACCTCCTTCTTCCTCTGCCATAATGGTTCTCCTAGGGATTTCAAAATCTTCTGGTTCCTCTACAAAGGGTGAATGAGAAGAGATTTCTCCTTCTTCTTCAGGTGATTCTACTTCCTCAATTACAATTGGTCTTTCTATAGGAGAAAGAGAAGAGTCTCTTCCTGGTTCAAATTCAATAGAAGGTGTGGGAGAGTCAATTCTTGGCTCTTGAATTCCAGGAATTCTAGGGCTAGGAGTGTCAGTTGGAGATAAGGGAGGTGTCTCTTGTCTATCCCTTGAAGCAGATGGACTTGTAAAAATTGAACTTTGAGCTCTAGCTAAAAACCTTCCCCTAGAATCTCTAGCTCTATGCATGTCATTTTTTTATTATTTTTCTTCAAGTCAAGTTAATAGTTCTTTTTCTGATCTTCCAGGTCACTCTAGGTGCAAGAAGAGAGCATACTCAAGAAACTACTAAATCAATAACTTTCTCTTTTCTGATCCTCCAGATCACTTTGAAGTGCAAGAGGAGAGCATACTTTGATAGGTTATCAACTTCTTTCCTTGAAATTTTATGTTTTTTTTCTAAGAATATGGCTACTTAATTTCACTTCCCCGGCAACGGCGCCAAAATGTTTAGTCAATTTAGTGTTGTCTAAATTGCTATCATAAATTGTCAACCCGGGGCTCGTAAGCTGATGAAGTGAAGGTGTACTATATGTACTTAAGCAACCTCTTAGATCTTTTTGTCGTTTGGGGGTGTTGTGGTCAATTTAACTTCCTAAGATGGAGTGATGATTTTATAAACAGATGAGTGATAGTGTGTGTAAGGTGATTTCTAAATGAGTGAGTGTGTGTTGCTGGTGGTTTCTAACTACCTTCTAAACTTTGCAAAGAAAGAGCTTGAAATAAATAACTTGAAATGAAACTGAAAGCAAAGAACCACTTTCTAATGGCACTAGTCACTACTCATGCTGCTGCAAATAAAAAGGTAAGAAAAACCACTTTAAAGACCAATTATAATGTTCATCTCTTCCTAACACTCTGCTTCCAACATATAGTACTATGTAAAACACGATTAAGAAGTAGTTAGAGATAAGTCTAAAAAGTGATAAAGCTCTAAATGACAAATTATAACACCAATGTGCCTTTCTCCAGCATTCTGCTTCCAACATACATTGTTATGTGTAACAAGTGAAGAAAGAGTTAGTGATATAAGCCAAAAACTACTCAAAGCAAGCTGTAATTTATTAGTATTCTGATCTCTTAAAGATGAACAACTTATGATAAGGAGACCATCAATATGTTAGCATACAGCTTGAGAAACTAAACTAGAAATTAAGCTAGAAAAACAGAGTAAAGGCAGCAACTATGAATATGACAACTGAAAATACCATCAGAGATAAAGAAAATACAACAAAGACACACAATCCCGGGCTAACACCTGCAGAAAACAATCCTGATCAGTTTAAAATAAATGTTGGAAATGAAAGTAAATCAAAACTGTACATGCGTTAAATAAAAGGAAAATTGCTGAATTCGAAAGAAGGAAATGGCAAGAACATAAAGGTAAATTTACTGTACAAAGGCTGTTATGAATGGGGGCCCTCCATCCACAAAACCCAAGGAAAGATCAGCTACTTGAAGTCAAAACAACACAGTCTTCTATTAACTCATATGCAGAAATTACAGTAAAAAGTGCTAAAACAGCAGCTCTAAAACAGAGTTTCTGTACACACTAAAACTGCAACAATTACATAAACACAGCAACTAAAGACTAATCCTTAAGCGTACGCAGACGCTGGATTTATAGGCGTATGAACAACTGCCTACTGCGTAAAACATGAAACGAGAAATTAACTAACAGTCATGCTAATTAAAAGGTTCAGCAACACGTAAACAGGTCCGTGTGCTTTTCTGGAGGGTACGGTCGTCATGGAGGTTGAATCCAAGGTTGGATC
Organism: Pinus tabuliformis; assembly: GCA_031772625.1. Classification (NCBI taxonomy): domain Eukaryota; kingdom Viridiplantae; phylum Streptophyta; class Pinopsida; order Pinales; family Pinaceae; genus Pinus; species Pinus tabuliformis. Next base: position 24,962,221 of record CM062816.1, read on the forward strand.
CTGTCTCCCATAACCTGCGTAGCGTGGAGGAATCGCCATCTGGAGTGACGTGACCTTTCAGCTTACGCAGCACCGTTTGAGCTGGCTTTGTTGACCGAAGTTTGTTCCACGTTGACCGGAGGTGTGCGTGGCATTGTTGGCCGAACCAATAGCATAGGAACCTTTAACACCTTCATTCCTACATGCCCATGTGATTCGTTCTTCAAAATGACACGTGGAACATAGAGATCAATGAAAAGGCTGCGGAATGACTAGATAGCTACGGAATTGCTGAATGGCTGCGGAATTGCCAGACAGCTGCGGAATCTCTGTGCATATGTCAAAAATCTAGACAAATAGTCAAACATTAGCAAAGTTAACCAATCATGCTTAAAGACATCAAATGTAATGATCTGGGTAGGTTTATGAGGAAAATAGGGCAAAAGAGAGGGATAAGTGAGGAAAAGTTGTAGGTAATTATAGATAATTAGCTGCAAGTTAGAGGCTCTACACCAACCTTGTCGCGATCTTCGACGACATTAAAAGCATTCGACGGAAGGACATATACCCCATATGGTATCCTAAATAACTTGAAAGTTGAACTAGGAGGGAAAATGGTAGAAATATATGTTGAAGTCATCGATGGGAATCTTGATTACAACATCCTACTAGGAAGACCATGGATATATGCCATGGTAGTTATTGTGTCGACCTATTTTAGAAAGATTGAATTTCCCTTTCAAGGAGGGATTACAATCGTCGATCAACAAAACTTCCTCCCCAATGGTTCTCAAGTTACTGGAAGCATTCCCATGATCCATGGAAGCCACCACTCGCTTCATAATATCGGAGTAGGCCTACTAAAAGATCCTATACTAATGGGAACTTCGCTCTTCCACCTCCAATCAATCTGGCGGAAGTAGTGAAGATAGGAACCTGCAACATGATATCTTCTAAAAATATATCAGAAAACGATATCGACATGGATCATGCAGTGGTTTTGCCCCCGAGCCCAACGGAAATATTATAGCAATCAATGTTTCGAGCATGGGAGGCAAACCCAAATCAATGCTCATCAAGCGTTTGGATAGATAGGTCTAGAGAATATGGTACTCCTTTAGATCCTTGGTCACGAGTGCATGTCACCGACGAAGGAATTGTCTAATCAATGGTAATTGAAGGATCACCATGGAATGATTCCCACCATCGTTCCCTTCTTCCATATTGTGGAGAAGATACTCAAAATGACCTTTATCATCCTTCAGTATTTGATTTTCTGTCAAATACTGTAAATACGGTGGATTCCGAGCGAAACTTGCCCAGCATTGAAGAGACTATAGCCATAAATATCTCGACCAAAACAGATGTTGTAGAGAATATTTATGTTGGCAAATGTTGTTCTCCATCAGAACTGGAAATATATAACGCTCTTTTTCGCGAATTCAGAGATGTCTTTGCTTGGTCATATAGTGAAATGCCAGGCATTGACTCGAGTATCGTTGAACATGAAATTAAGATGTATCCAGATGTCAAACCAATACGACAACGCCTAAGGTAGGTGCACCCCAAGAATGCCGCTGCCATTAAGGCAGAAGTTGAAAAACTTCTCCATTCTGGTTTCATCTACCCGGTTCCTCTAACCGATTGGGTATCGAATATTGTCCCTGTTATGAAAAAATAAGGGACAATTAGAGTGTGCGTCGATTTTAGGGATGTAAATCAAGCTTGTCCAAAAGACAACTACCCTACACCTTTCATTGACCAGATAATTGATGAATGCGCCGGATGCGAAATCTTTTCATTCATGGATAGATTCTCCGGGTATAATCAAATAAATATCTGCCCACAAGACCAGTCAAAGACTGCATTTATTTGTCCGTGGGGCACATTCGAATATCGAAAAATACCCTTTGGTTTAAAGAAAACGGGGGCAACATTTCAGAGGGCAATGAATTATGCCTTCCATGACATCAAAAACATCGTTCAACCATACCTCGACGACCTTCCGGCTCATTCGCGAAAGCGGACTGATAATCCGCAGCATTTAAGAGCGATATTTCTACGTTGCCGACACTACAAGATACGACTCAATCCGCACAAATGTGTATTTTGCGTCAGTTCTGGTTGTTTACTTGGCTTTGTAGTCTCCAAGGATGGGATTCGTCTCGACCCATGTAAGGTCCAGGCAATCATAAATTTGCCTCCACCTTCGAATTTGCTTAAGATTCAGAAACTCCAAGGGAAAGCAAACTTTCTGAGGAGGTTCATTCCAAATTACGGTGAACTTGCTAAAGGTTATACACGTCTTTTGAAAAAGGAGGTACCCTTTGTCTGGGATCAGGTTGCGCAAGCTTCCTTTGATGCTTTAAAATATTCCCTGATGAAAGCATCATTAATGTACGCCCCTGATTATCAAAGAGATTTTAACCTGTATGTGGTTGTAGCAGATACAACCATCGCAATGGTTTTAGTTCAAGAAGTTGATGGAATTGAGCATCCTATATATTATTTAAGTAAAAACTTAAATGATACAGAAAGCAAATATTCTTACGTTGAAAAACTAGCGCTTGTAGCTGTTCAAGTGATACAAAGATTTCGACACTATGTCCTCTTTCGGAAAACTACCATTCTGTCAGATTGCAACCCCATGACTTATATATTGTCGCGGCAGTTACTGGGGGGAAAATACTCAAAATGGATAGCAATCCTACAAGAGTTTGAACTGGAATTTGTAAAATCCAAGTCAAATAAAGCTCTAGTTTTCGCAGAATTATTATGCGATCTCCCATCGTCGTCCAACGATGAAACATCCTAAGAATCAATCGTGGATGAAAGTTTGTTTCTGATATCTACAAGCAATGAGTGGTATGGGGATATAATCATTTATCTCCAAACCCAAAAATTTAGGCCAAACACCTCCCACTCTGAACAAAAACGTATTCAATACCAAGCAAAAGACTACATGATCATCGATGATACACTTTACCGTCATGGTATCGATACAATTCTGAGAAGGTGCCTCACCCATGAGGAGGCCGAAAAAGTCCTGAATGAGTTTCATTCAGGAGCGTGTGGGGGGCATCAATCTGGATATGCTACAGCACAAAAAATTTTACGAGCAGGATACTTCTGGCCAACAATGTTCAAAGATTTCATAACCGCAGTTAGAAATTGCCATGCTTGTCAAATTTTTGATAGCAAAACCAGAAGACCACCCGCACCTCTACAACCAATAGTTGTTGTTGGGCCATTCGCCAAATGGGGCATCGATTTCATGACATGTAACCCCACCTCGACCGGGGGGGATGGGTATATCATAGTCGCAGTTGACTATTTTACCAAATGGGCCGAGGCGATGCCTACATTAGATAATACTGGTGAAACAGCTGCCCTCTTCTTTTTCAATCATGTAGTCGCCAGATTCGGCGTACCACAGGCTATAGTCACAGATTATGGATCGCATTTTCGCAATCCCATGATGGTCGAATTAGCTGCCAAACTAGGATTTCTCACGACAGCTCTACTCCATATTATCCGCAAGCCAACGGACAAGTTGAAGCAATCAACAAGGTCTTGAAACGCATGCTGCGAAGGATGATCGGAGTTCACAAAAGAAGATGGCACCTAATCATGTACTCAACTTTGTGGGCTTACCGAACATCGGTAAGGAATGCAACCGGGTTCACACCCTTCCAACTGGTATATGGCCTGGAAGCAGTCTTACCAATCCAGTGTGAAATCTCGTCTCTCAAACTCGCAATTGATCTCCTCCCCGGAACTTCAGAAGAAGAGGCTTGTTTCTTGGAATTAATCCAATTGGATGAAACCTGTCGTGACGCCGCCTTGGCTAACGAAACCCATAAGAAACGAGTCAAGGCGCAGTTCGACAAAAATGTCAAACCCCGTGTCTTCTCAGAAGGTGACTTGGTCTTGCTTTATAACCAAGACTCTATCCCACTAAGGTGTGACAGCTGCCTTAGAAACAAACAGAGAAAAACTACTTTTGTATTTCCTTTATGAACTATAGATAGAGAGGAATAGAAAGAACCAACCTGTGTCTTGCGCTAATCCTTTGATCCAATCCCTCTCTTCTTTGACAGTCTCCAGCTACCTGCTCCCTTACTTGCCCAGCTTCACCAAGTACCTGTAAGATCACAGAAGAAGAACACTATACAAAGACATGGATCTATATTCATAAACAACTTAGGATCAGATTTAAGTTAACCATACAAATGTAACAAGCATCAATGATACACAAGCATGGAGGAAAAACTCAAATAGTTTTTATTGATAAACAAGAAAAGATCCAGGAGGAGTTACAACCGATGGTTCCTGACCCAGCATCAACCTCCCAGCAAAGAAGCCCCTCTTCACCTCCAACAAAGCATAGATCACCCAATACTCTGATGTTTGTCTCAAAACCAACAGCATTTCCTTACAATGTGCAAAATTCCAGCCTCTGGATCTCTGGGATGAGGGATCCATATATAGATGTGTGTAAGGAGGATGAGTCAGCTTGTGATTTGATTAGTGTTTTCTCTCTGTCAGTTCTTGCTTCCACTTGGATACTGAAGGCCTCTTACTCATCCTTGGTCGAATTCAGTGAGGCAAGTGTCATAGGAGAAGATTCTGGAAGCTTCCATTGTCTTTCCACCTCACGGAATGACACTGCCATTTGTCATTTCTCGCCCAACGCACCCTCATAGTGCATTTAGGTGCGTTGCAACGCACCTAGCCAGTGTATTTAGGTGCAATGCAACACACCTAGCCAGTGGAGCAGCTGAAATGATCCTGTTTTGACTTATTCTAAGCAGTTTCTGGTGGAGAACTTTTGGGAGAAGCTGTAATTTGTTGACCTTGTTCCTTTAGGGGTTAGAACAACCCTCTTAGGGACTTAGGAGCCCTTGGTTTATGGACATTTCATGCTTGGAGTTGTAAGGCACAAAACTGTCTATAACAATTGTCCCTTCCAGGACTCACAATTGGTTTGTCTGTATGGCTTTTCTTGACCTCTATCATTCAAAACACCACAATTCCTCAGTAATCAAATTAGCAACGAGATGACCCTGAAGTCGCTTCGCCACCTTCTACTTCATTTGTTTCTCCCTCTCCTTCTTCCTCTTCTCTTGGTGAAGCTAGTAACACTAAAAACCAAGTAACTGAGAAGAAGAAGAAAGGGAAGGAGAAGAAGAAGAAGAATCCAACAATGAAAGGGGGCAACCATGCATTATCTGGCGAAAATCCACATGCTATACCTTCCAAACCTAAATATCCATGTGTCATTTTCAAGGGAGACCACTATCAACGAGATTGTCCCTGCATCCCATGAATCCTGAGGCACTAGTCTCCTTGCTTTCACAATCCAGTGTCTTCAACCTCTAATGATCACGTAGAGAGCGCACCATCAAATGGTGAAAATGAAGTCAATGGAAAAAAAGGAAGATCCAGATTTCCTTGTAGACTATGTGAATGTGATCATGCCCTCCACTGTGGTCCCTTCCTAGATGAAGCTAAGAGAGTCTTGGATAACTGTCCTGCTTCACCGTAGTGACTTCCTCTTGGATACAAGAAACACTTGCCGAGTCCATCGCTAGTTGAAAACCTGACTGACACACCATTGTTGTTAGTTGAAGCACCTATCATTGAAGATAAACCCTCTAAGTCCACACCGGACCAAAGTCAACAGGTCGATATGGCAGTTGACCCAATCTTGTCTTTAGAAGGTCCACCTTCAAATGATACTGTCACCAAAGAGAATGAGAACAACACCGTTCAAATTCTCTTCGTAAATACAGACTCTTATGAACATGGGGGAAATCTACCCATTCCTTTATCGCAGGAAGGAAGTTCGTTAGAGATTTATCCAACCATTTATTTGGTCCCACCTCCAAGCAATCTAGTCGTTTCCTTCGATTGGAATCTACTAGGAAAACCTTGCCTACCATCTAATGTACCATTCTGAATCATAGTACAAGCTTACAGAATGATCATGGTTGGTACTATCATAGATGAAGGGGCTTCTGTGAGTATCCTTTCCTCAACTGCTTGGAAAGCACTTGGTTCACCATCACTTCTGCCTGAGATTCGAAATCTGACAGGCTTCAACAAAGGAACCAGTTGACCGTTAGGGATCCTTCCAAATTTTCCTATAACTTTGAGAAGGAAAACCATTCATCTAAATGTTATGGTAGTCCAAGGACCTCTATATTACAATCTACTCCTTGGGCATGACTACATTTATAGCATGGGAGCCATCATTTCCTCACTCTTCCGAGTTATGTGTTTTCCACATGAAGGTAGAGTGGTCCACCTAGTAGACCAACTTTCATTCCCTAGTTCACACATAGCTATTAGTAAAATGCCATCCCTAACTGGTCTTTTTGCACAAAGAATGTCTAATCAATCTCCAGTCCATCCACCTGATGATCGCGAGTGATTTGGTAATTGTGACTGAAACCCAGGAGGCATGTGCCCTAGTCTGCTTCAGTAGGAAAACCTCGGATATAAGGTAGGTTTCAGCGTAGGAATATGACTATTTTGACAATCTTGTCCGTTTAGGAAAATGGATCAGACTGGAAAAGGATTCCCCCATCAAAGGTTATGTGATTGGCACTGACAACAGTCACCTTTGTCCATTTCGATGAACATCGCCAAGGAAGGTTTTGTCTGTGACGCAAATGGAACAATCTTGCTAATGCAAGAACTTCCATATGGTGACCTGGAAACTCTAATTTATACCTGGGGGAATGCAAACCTTTTTGCATGCAAGTGAAAAGTGACCATTTATTTTCTTAGTTTGTAGATTCTTAACCCTTTAAACTTGTAGGTTGGTCATTCCTAGCTTGCGTAACGAAAGGCTCCAGGAGAAAAGTTGCACATGGGGCAGGCTCCCTAAAAAATGAACCTACTGATGAGACATCCTTATTATACGACTGGCATGAGCAATTTTATGCGAAGTTAAATCTCGTTAAAAAATAAACCTAGCCATGAGAAGTTTCATGCAAAGTTCAAGCTCGTTAAAAAATAAACCTAGCAATGAGAAAGTGTTTCCATAGAGTTCAAGCTCATTAAAAAATGAACCCCACCTTTAGTAAATAATCTTTGCGATCGCATAATTAACAACGTTTGAACCTTGGTCGTGTTCTTACCATCACCTCCACTCTTTTTAAGCCGATCATACGCCTCCATTTGATTGTTTACCCTTTTGAGGAATAGCTGCGACGAGTGATTCTATTAGCCACTATCTTTACATTGTCATGATTGAAAATTTCCAAACCTTACTTGGAACCAGTTGCTATCCAAAAACATCATTCGTTCATCAAAAAATGAGTCTCCTTTAACGCTGTTTTCATCTGACTCGTAAAATATGAAAACATTGCCGAGCAATTGGCCTCTCCAGCTCATTAAAATGATCGAAAGTTCTATCCCTCCTCTAGATTTTAATCTTTTTGGACCTAAGGGATTATTACACAAAAAGCTCGAGCGCTTGTCTTGTTCGGCTTGTTAAAACTATCGAAAAGTCATCCCTTTCGTATTATTTTACACTTTTTTGGACTTAAGGGATTACATTACAAAAAAGGACCACTGGAGTTGCCTTTCCATCCATTTTTAGACACTCTAAAAATAAAAAGGACCGAGTTATATTTGTTGTTAAACTCATAAAAACAATAGCGACAAACTTGTCCATGCAGACAAGAGCAAGTTTCACTGTCGCTAGGCTCGTTAAAACATAGCGACAGGTTTGCCCGAAGGGCAAATTATAGAACAAGCATATGTTATCCTCCTCAAGCTTGACAAAAATAAAGAGGTACTGGTTAGCAATGACTGGGGAAAAAGGGCAAGAAAACTTGAATAGCTTCATTGGTAGCAGGTCGCTCTTGAACATGACACTTTCATTCCGTCACCATGATTGAGTTGGGTTGGGTTATTTTGTTCACCAGTAATATCACCATTGGTCCACCGTACCATCCACCTTGGGGTTAACGCTACCAATCCATTTCAGTGTCACTGGTATGTTCAAGAGAAGTCACTCAGAGAATTCACCAACCTAGCTAATGTCTCATCCGCTGCAATACCTTCACTCTCCATTTTTCATGACCGCCACCCTGAACCTTATTTCATCAGATCGTTTTCACCTCCATAAAATCATTTGCTCCATTCCGTGCCGTAGATGTGGGATTCATTAAGGCCCTTCTACGATGGGTCACTTCTTGTCGACATCACCTCATTATCCAAGAAGTTGACTTAGGAACAACCCTTTCAGTACTTTGAAGCTTGCATGCCTCAATGGCAAGTTTCTCACTTTCGGTGACAGGTTTACATCAATGGAATTCGACCAAAATATTTTACGTGGTGTTCGACATCAACTCATGTATTCACACCACATGAATTGTACTGCAGTACCTTGAGGGTCATCATCATTATCGGTGATTCCTCTCATGCCTGTTAACAACTTACATCATTGGCTGGTAATTAGGCGATGTCTTTCGATGTTCGACATCAGAACATCTTTTCACATGGACCGACTTGTACTTTGGGCGAAGATTGAATGAGTTTGAAGACCCTGGATCTAGTTTCATCCATCCAGGCTGCAATATATTTAGGAAAATAAAGACATCAAATGTACATCACAGTTGCACAGATAATCATCCAAACTAAAGGATGATGGCTCTACCAGAATCATGAGTCTGCCACACAGACGATTGTCTACCTTATGTACATGAATATGAATTTATAAAGCTAAGCATGGGAATGCCCGCCTCAGCTAGATCATGAAAATATTATGAAGATAATGTATTGTATTGTATCTTATTACAGGTCACCTTCCAGTTCAAAAAACCTCAGATCCTCATTATAAATCATTTCACCCGACATAAGATTTACGACCTCATGCTTTAGGGGGTAACTGTTTTAGACATACTTGGGCACTGCAACCCCAATCACATATGTCCATAAACCAAGGGCTTCTAAACCCCTAAAAGTGTTGTTTCATACCCTAAAGGAACAAGGTCAGCTGATTACATCATCTCCCAGAAGTTCTCCATGAAAATCTACTTAGAACTAGTCAAAACAAGACCATATAGACTGCTCCATGCATAGGGTGCGATGCATCTCACCTATTACACATAGGGGGTGCGATGCATACTGTAAATCCCTTTCATAGGGTGTGATGAGCAAGAGTAGACAAATGGTAGAAGCAGTTTGCTAGGTGGAAACCCAAAGAATCTTCTAGAAACTGCTCATATGACACTTGCCTCTCTGAATTCGCCCAGGGATGAGTAAGAGATCTGAAATCTCCAAGTGGAACCAAGAACTATCAGTGAAATGACACTAATCAAAATCCCAGAAGCTGGATCACTCTCCTGTAAACATCTATATATGGATCCCTCTCCAAGAGATCCAGATGCTGGAATTTTGTAATTTGCAAGGAAGTGTTGTTGGTTTCTCTTTGAAGAAATTATTGGGTGATATTGCTTTGTATGAGGTGAAGAGGGCTTTCATGCTGGGAGGATAATGCTGGATCAGATAGCCTGGTTGTAATCCTCTCTTCTACTACTTCTATCAATAAAGCTATTTGAGTTTTCCTCCATATGTTTGTATATCTCTGAATCTTGTTTATGTATGCATTTATATGGTTAATGTACATCTGATCCTACATTATTTATGGTTATGGATCTCTATGCTTGGATGGTATTTTGCTGCTTAACTCTACAGGTGTTCTTTAAAGCAGGACAAGTGAGAAAGGAGTGGCGAAAGCTCTATCAAAGCGGAGAGGAAACAAGCAAGGAGACTAGCGAAAGACTGAGGTTGGTGCTCTCTGCTTCTTTCCTATCTATCTCTAATAAAGGAAAACACATGTAACTTTAATCCGTTTGTTTCTAAGATAGCTACCCATCTTAGTGGGACTAACAACTCTGAATGGACACTAGTTTTCCCGATAACAATTCTCCACCTGATTTGAAACTTCAACACTATCCGGATGCCTTTGATCCAAAGATGGATTATCAACTAAGGGAACGAGATCCTGCAACTTTGGAAGAAATGCAAGATAATGCAGTAATCATGGAAGAAAATTTAATGATTAAAAACTCTCAATTAAAACATGAGAAAACAGAGGATAAAATAAAAATTAAAGAGGAACCTTCTTCCTCCACCAATCTTAAACTAGACACACTAATCAGAACCATGGAGAGGATGGCAGACTGAATGATAAATTCAGATAGACAGCTGGAGCCACAAGTCAGAAATCTGAATTTCAGAAACTAACAACATCCTCAGTACAATATAAAACAAAGAGAGCAGAGAGCTCCTGTGGATCAACATCTCAACAGCAAATTCGAACACCCTTGCAGCAAAATTATGCTCAAGGAGAATTAGAGGATGAAACAGACCTGATTGTAAAGGAAAACCACTTCTTTAGGGAATATTACCATCCCATTTTCCTGACTGAAAATGAGGAGTATATCGAGAAGACAGAAGAACCCAAAGATGAAGACTATATATTAGTGAATGAATATGCATTGGACAACCAATCAGATGATTATCAAAGAGGATACTTGAATACACCCAACTCTCTGTAGGAGCAGTATTCCTTGAGAAATAGGGATGTCCCAATCACCCCCATTCAGAAAAGGGCATCGCAGCAGAAGGATACCCAACAAAAGACAAATCCTCAAGGTAATCAAAGTAAAGGTAAAGAACTTACAGCAGCTAACCAAAACAAAGTAAATCAGCCATCTACAAGCAATCTAAACAAGGAACATGACAGTCAGAAGAAGGATTATACATCAAAAGATCAACCTGAGAAAAGAGACATCATCCAAAAAGAGGTAGATAAATCTAGCTCATTCAATCTGGAAACTGAAATTTCAAAGTTAAAAGTGTCAATCCCTCTTGCTAAACAGGTCAAAAATAGTCACACGTCTGATATAGTTAAATTTGCTGAAATTTGATCCTTTGTTCAACATGGTTAATGTTGAATATGACTAGCCTGAATTAATTTTTGGTCCAACCATAGATGGTCAGTGAGAAGATAGTGAGGTTCCTCCATTTTACCTGAGTCTAAGAATCCACCAGTGCATCCTTCATAACTCCATGCTTGACTTCGGATCCCCCCATAATTTAATGCCCAAAGCCATCATGGAAAGGTTGGGTCAAGATATAACTCACAAATACCATGACTTGTACTCTTTTGATTCCAGTAAGGTCCTTTGTCTTGGTCTAATCAAGGATTTGGTAGTATCGTTAGACCAAATTGTTATAGACATTTTTGGGCACTACAAACCCAAGCATGAAATGTCCATAAACCAAGGGCTCCTAAGTCCCTAAAAGTGTTGTTCTAACCCCTAAAGGAACAAGGTCAATAGATTACAGCTTCTCCCAGAAGTTCTCCATGAAAAAATGCTCAGAATTGGTCAAAACAGGATCATTTCAGCTGCTCCAGTGGCCAAGTGCGTTGCATCTCACCTAAATACACTGTGTGGGTGCATTGCATTTCAAAAATCCCTTCTATGGGTGCGATGGGTGAGAAATGACAAATGGCAGTGTCATTCCGCGAGGTGGAGAGGCAATGGAAGCTTCCAGAAACTTCTCCTGTGACACTTGCCTCACTGAATTCGACCAAGGATGAGTAAGAGATCATCAATCTCCAAGTGGAAGCAAGAAATATCAGAGGGAAGACACTAATCAAATCATGAGCTGACTCATCTCCATTACAGATATCTATATATGGATCCCTCATCCCAGAGATCCAGAGGCTGGAATTTTTCATATTGTAAGGAATTGCTATTGGTTTCTTGAGACAAACATCAGATTGTTGGGTGATCTAAGCTTTGTTTGAGGTGCAGAGGGGCTTCTTTGCTGGGAGGTTGATGTTGGGTCAGAACAACTGGTTGTAACACCTCTTGGCTCTTTCTTGTTTATCAATAAAAGCTATTCAAGTTTTCCTCCATGCTCTTGTGTCATTGATGTTTGCTACATTTGTATGGTCAATTTACATCTGATCCTAAAATTGTTTATGATTATAGATCCATGTCTTTGTATAGTGCTATGCTACTGTGATCTTACAGGTACTTTGTGAAGTTGGGCATGCAAGGGAGCAGGTAGCTAAAGACTATCAAAGAAGAGAGGAATCAAATCAGGAGATTAGCGCAAGACAGAGGTTGGTCTTTCTGTTCCTCTCTATCTATAATTCATAAAGGAAAAACGAAAGTAGCTTTTCTCTGTTTGTTTCTAAGGCAGCTGTCACACCTTAGTGGGATAGAGCAGTTCTATATAGACACTTTTCCCTGTAACAAAATGGCGACTCCACTGGGGAAGTATTAGTTTGTTTGTTTATCATTCTTTGTTGTCTGTTTCATAAACTTACAGGTAGCATTCGAACTGCATTTGCCATAACAAATGCAAAGTAGATAAATGCTACTTCAATCCATCTACTGGATCTGTTTATGATTTAAACAACTGATTCACAAACTATCTGATTTCCCTTGTGATAGCTCTTAGATCCTCCTTAGATCTACCCCTAATTGTTGCATTACTGATTGCTTTTTTCTCGGCCAAAAACCAAGAACTGAACTGCAAACTGTGACCCGGAACCCAAATAGAATCTCGTTTCTGGCCCAGCGCAGGTATTGTTCAGAGAATCTGAACTTCAGTGCACTTCCCGAGTGGACAAGGTGCGCTGCATTTCAAATTCTCTGTGTTACAGGTGCGCTGATCAGACTAGGCTCTGTGCAGTTTTGGTTTCTGCGATTCATTCTTTCCAGTTCTATTCCTGAATTTTGCTGCCTGTGATCAGTAAATGTTTGTTTGAAACCCCTTTTCCTTGCCGTTATTCCACCTCCTTTGTACAAAAGAACTGTAAATGTTTTTGTGTGTTTGTTGAGTCATTTTTAGTTCTCCTTTACAAAAGTAGCATAATCGTATTGCCGTCCTTTGATTTGAAACTGCCGCAAGTGTCGATTTCAATCGTAGGAAAGAGTTTGATTGTTGTTGATGGTCAATTATCCTGTTACTATTGTTTTTGGTCTAAATTTGTAATTTTTCATTGTCAAGAACAAGTATTCATTTCAAAATCGTAAGGTGTTGTGATCGTCTCCATTTTTTATTTCGAAAAGAAACTTGTTGATATTTGTCGCTTGAAAAGAAATTCAGATTTGTGCATCAACTTTCTTTTTAGCATCCATATACTAACAAAGTCGAAAACAAATACATGCATGTGCATTTGCATATAGACAGTCTGATTGGCTTGATTTAGGAAAGTTCATTTAGAGTGTGCTCTTTGCTCTTTGTGAAAAGATTCTGTCTTTCTTTCCTTAGTAGCTAGGATTTTCGTTGCACAAAGAAGATAAAAGTTTGTTTATCATCTTAGATTTCATTTTAGGAATTACATCTACATCTTGCGGTGAACCTGAAAGGCAAACTTCATAAACAAGATCAACTTAAAATAAATTCATTGAATCTAACAACGCTTTGGAACTTAACGCACAACATTTAGAAGCCTAGGCTAGAGACGTATTTCGGCGTCGTAAAGCCTGGTAACTGTTGTTCTCATTGATGGTTGGGTGATTCCTCCACTTTGAAGCGATAAGTGCCAGTACGGACTTGTGCTCCCACGTACCTTCGAGTATATTTTGGGAGACCCCAATAGGGTTAATCCTTTATCCATAGGAAGCCATGTCTGCCGCCCTATCGATCACAATGCACTGAACACAGCATTCGGTAAGATTGACTGTGTTACACTAAAATTTGTCACCATGACTATTTGCAGTTAGTATGGCTACATCAACTGTCATACTATCCTCCTTGGCAAGTCTCATACCTCTGCTCTTCATGTCAAACTCCAAGAAAGAGAGAAAGTCTTTAAAAATCTATATATCTCTGGGTACGCAGTTTCTCTTAGCCTTACCTGCGTGTACGCACCTCAAGTTCACAACACCTGCGTACTTGTACGCTCTGTCTGTAAAGGGGTGGGTGCGTACTCCTGTAAAGGTCAAAATGCACAAGTTTCACTTCAAAAAAGTTACTTGTGGTCATTTCTAGAGCATTCTAGAAGCTTGTTTGACGTGTATTGAGCGCCTCCAGATGGTTCATGTATCCCTATGAAAGAGGAACTTATCCCATCAAGAGGGGAGTTATCCCATTCAAAGAGGGGCTTATCCCATTGATGGTGGACCTGATTAACTTCCTCTAGAGCACTATAAATACAGGCATTGGGCCAGAGGGAGGGGAGGCTGAAAGCTGAACATTCCTAAGGGTAGATGCTGCTGGAATTAGGACTCCCTTATAGAGCTTGAGAGGAGAGATTCCCATCCTTTCCTAGCCTTATTCGGAAGTGGGTGAGCTGATCAAAGTAAAGGAGAACTCTTGCTGGACCCTAGGAGGGACCTGTACAACACCAAGGCTCAGGTTGTAATGGTTTCTTTTGTTTCCACTTAATACAATAAACTCACTTTTCTCAACAGATTGTTATACATGATTTGTTTCATATACTCCTTGGTCTGTATGATGAATATGTGTTATTTTATAAGTTTATCAGGTGCTATGTAATCTTTTGGCTTGTTAGTGAATGCAGGTTTCGAAGAGAAGGAGGAGCTCATCCGGATCGGCGAGGCTGGACTACTACAAAGCGTTGGACTAAAGGTATGTTATTATCACCTGATTACTTGTATTCTAAATGCATATTTAGAGAAAGGTAGTGTTTACTTGTCTTGTTTGTCACTAGAAAGCCTTAGCTTCTAGGGAGGTCGGTTTTGTCCGCAAAATTGACTCTTTCCGCATGACAAAATGGCGACTCCGCTGGGGAACTCCATGATATGAATTATTTTTCCTTTGTGTGAAACTTTGATTTGAGAAAAGTCGTTTGTTTTCTGGTTTTTGGCTGATTGACTGTGAATTTGGGTGGAATAGCTTAGGGTTAAGTTAGATTTTATTTTTCTTGATTTTGAGAGCGGTACGCACCCTCTGCGTTAAGCACAGTGCGTACCTGTACGCACTTTTGCTGTGTACACAGAGCATGGCCGCACCTGTGCAAACAGGCTGCCTGCGTACCCTTGTCAAAAGCTTAGAAAATTTCCATTTTTTCCTTTTTCTCCTATTAGATTTTGTTTATAGCTTGTTTTTGCTGCCCAGATCCACTGTTCACCTGTCAGAAGTTTTCATCTTGGCTAATTTCATTGGCATTCCTTCTTTAAGCTTTCATCAATTGGGTGTTTTGAGTCTCTTTCTTGAGAAATTCTTGATTTGTTTTCCTTTGGTCATTACTTGGAGGTTTCTCTTAGTCCTTTCACAATTTTGCATCTTTTTGCTTTTGTTTTTGCAAAAAAATTTCCCCCTCATTCGCCGGGGGGGGGGGGCTAAATTGCGTATGAGTGTTAATCGCCTTTGAGTGTTTTTATTTTTAGATCTTTGGAACTCTCACCCAATTTTCTCGACTTGCACTTGATTGGTTCTTAGATTACATTAGAATCATCTTGTGTTTGAGAATTCTCTTGCATATATCACATTTGCATAATTAGAATTCTCATTTTCAGAATATGAATGAAAAATGTGCATAGATTACATTTGCATACTTTTCAAGTGAATTGTGCATAGATTACAATTGCATAGTTTACATTCTGAAAAATCAATCGTAGATTTAGATCAGCTTTTTTTGATTTGAATTTACACAAAAATAAAAATAAAAAAATGGTTTGGAATTGATTTGCATTAGTTTTTCTTGATAAAATTAGTGCATTAGAGAATTTGTTATATTTTCTCTTAGTGATCAATTTTTTGCATTGTTGGAAGTGAGTGGAAACTCTCTCCTTACTTTAGTTAGGATTCATCGAATTGAAAAGATTACATTATCATATTCGATTGCATTCAGTTGAGTCGGGTCATAACACCATTGGTTTCGTATCCATTTACCCCTTTGAGTAATAACAGCCTTAATAACACAACGCTTAACTAAAATTTATCTAGTAAATTTTTACATTTCTAGGGCTCTGAAACACCAATATAGATCAGGCTAGTGTCTTGGAGTAGGAGAGTAATTAACTCTCCAAGACAGTAAAACCAAATAAGTAGCTCATCTTGTGGTAGGATAAATCCAACTGTTTCATTTGTATCCTGGGAAAGCTCCTCTTAAAGGAGAAGCACGAGACCGTGTCCAAACCAGTGAGGGGATCAATCCTCCTTCATTGGGAAAGACGCCAGATACACACGTACTACAAACGGTAAACCTCAGATTATTGTCGAGTAGCCTGGGGTCACTTGTCGGTAAACCTTGGATTATTGTCAAGGAGCCGGCAAGGGGATTGAGCTTGTTATTCTGCCCTTGCGTGCTATCGGGTCGTAGACTGTTCCCCCAGGTATATTTGTTGTTGTTGGTAACCTTAGTGACTATTATCTTTAGGGTTCTACCCAAGGTGACGGTGGAGGGAAGATCCCACTGTACCTGGAGCAGACGTCGGCTAGACTCACTTGGATTTTCCGGGGGGTTCACTTCACTCGAGACGGTTAAAGTGGAGGAACTTGTGCCGGTCTATTCATTAAGCAGGTTGCCAGGGTAACTGTTCCACCCGCCACTTCTGTACTGAATTCGGCGATGTTGGATTTCATCACCAACTAGTGTTTTCGGTCCGGAAGGCTACTGTTTGTGTGTGGTTTGAATCCTAGATTTGATAGCGCGTGTTAATTTGTTTGTTTTTACTTTTAGAGACCATAGGTGTGAACTGTGAATTTTAATTGTTAGGTATGAATTGTGAATTGTTAATTTTAGTTTTAAATTGTTAATAAAATTCACTGATGTTGAATATAATGGCAAATGTTCCGGAATTTACCAACCTAGGAACCCCTCCTAACGAGAATCCTAGTACTTTTCCTTACTTTGGAAATGTTGGTCCTCCTTATATGGCTACTTTGTCATTACCTGGATTTACAATAGGTTTACCGATATGGTTATTTTCAACTTTGTTGGCCCAAAATACTCCAATTGTTCCATCTCAACCAAATGCTTCACCTCAACAGAGTTCACCATCTCAACATCACCAACCTTCTGTTGACCCTTTACCTTATTCGCCTAATTTTTCTTCCTCCATTTCTTCCTCTTCGCCTGGTAAAAGCCTTGATGCTAGTAATCAGGAGGCTAAGAAGAAGAAGAAGAAGCAAGATAAGAAAGAAGTCAACCAACCAACCACGACTGTAAGTGTTAGTTGTGTTGAGGAAAACTCCGACATGCATCGTAAGCCCAAATACCCTTGCAGGCTTTGTAAGGGTGACCACTTCCTTGTCAATTGTCCTGGTATTCCAAAGGTCTTGGAAGTACGGTCAGAAAAATCTCATCAACTTTCCATTGATCCATCAACGAGTGATAGTCAGGTTCCTGGGAAAAAGGGTAAAGTTAGGTTTCCTTGTAAGTTATGCAAAGGGAGTCATCAAACTCACATTTGCCCTCACATGGATGAAGCCTCAACATTGTTGGAAAACCTTACTGTTCCACAGCAAGAATTTCCAACTGGTTACCGTAAAATTTCTCCCAACCTACCGTCAACGGACGGAGTGATTGATCTAAATTCAAGTACAGTCGATCACACTCTTCCATTGGAGAGTGAAACTCATGTCACTCAGGTTGATGATCCATTAGTTGATCAAGTGGTCGATTCAATTTCACATTCGGTCGATCCAAATTTCCCTTTAGAGAGTGAACTTCATACTGCTCAGGTTCTTCTTGTTACATCAGATTCTTCTATGCCGGGGGGCATTTCACCTGTTTCTACAGAACCTCCAAGTACTGAGGTATTTTCCTTTGATTGGAATAGACTGACAAAACCTCGTCTTCCTTCCTCCATCCCTTTCCAAATCATTGTCAAGGCTGGTGGTAGGGACATACATCGTACTCAGGTAGATGAAGGTGCTTCTGTTATTATTTTATCCTCAACTGTTTGGAAAGCTTTGGGTTCCCCTCAGCTTGCGCCTATTACGTAGAATCTGACAGCTTTTAACAGAACCATTAGTGAACATTTAGGGATCCTTCCTAGGTTTTCTATTACCTTGGAAGGTAAAACTGTCTGTATTGATCTTATGGTAGTTCGAGGTCCCTTGGATTTCAATTTACTCCTTGGGCGAGACTATGTTTATGCAATGAAAGCTGTTGTATCGACACTCTTTCGCATGATGTCTTTCCCTCACAATGGCAGTATTGTGACTGTAGACCAGCTTTCATTCCCTAGTCTTGTCTCAACTACCAATAATATGACACCCCTAAATGTTCCTGATTCTAAAGTGGTATCTACCCTGCCACGGGTTAATTATGTGGCAACTGGTCCCATGTTTTCAGTTACCGATATAAGTGAGCCTCTCACTGTTTGCTCATCTTCCTTTGATTTAGATCCGGTAATTGACATGGAAAACTTTATGGGATTACTTGAACACGATGTTCTTATCCCTTTTGAGTCCCTTGACATGTGTTCCTTCCAGAGAAGTATTCTTCCTTCTGATGAAGACCTCTTGGAAGCCATGATCAAGGTGTGTCCATTGACATGTCTTTCTTCCAGTTGGAAGCCATGATCAATGTTACGATGATAGTTTGTTCCTCTCTCAACCTCGTTAAAAAATGAAATTGGACGTTACGAGGAAAGTTCCTTTTACTGTGTCAACCTCGTTAAAAAATGAATCAGTGTGTACGAGGATAGTTTTTTCCTGTATCAACCTCGTTAAAAAAATGAAACAGGCTAGCACGAGGATAGTTTGTTCCTCTCTCAACCTCGTTAAAAAATGAAATTGGACGTTACGAGGAAAGTTCCTTTTACTGTGTCAACCTCGTTAAAAAATGAATCAGTGTGTACGAGGATAGTTTTTTCCTGTATCAACCTCGTTAAAAAAATGAAACAGGCTAGCATGAGGATAGTTCTTTTACTGAGTCAACCTCATTAAAAAATGAATCAGGTAGATTTTAGGTTAAGTAGGTAGATTGTAGAAAGTAAGGTTTTTGAGGATAGTTCCTGTTACTAAGTCAACCTCGTTAAAAAATGAATCAGGTATGAGGATAGTTCTTTTCTTGTGTCAACCTCCTTAAAAATGAAACAACTCCCTTTTCAAGTTAAATATTGAAAGTAAACCTTCATTCCATCCATCTGGTTGAATGCAATGAAGCCTGGGGGGCATGTACCTCACTTTGCATCATTATACTGGGGGCATGCAAAATTTTGGAGCATAGTTCTTTGTCTTGTGTCAAGCTCGTTAAAAAATGAAACAAGGAGTCGTGAGCATAGTTCCTTGTCTTGTGTCAAGCTCGTTCAAAAATGAAACAAGGGTAGGTTAAGTAGGTAGATGGTAGAGAGTAGTTATGAGCATAGTTCCTTGTCTTGTGTCAAGCTCATTAAAAAATGAATCAAGGTTTTTAGAGCATAGTTCCTTGTCTTGTGTCAAGCTCGTTAAAAAATGAATCAAGGTTTTTAGAGTAGAGTTCTTTGTTAGGTAGATTGTAGAGAGTAGTTATGAGCATAGTTCCTTATCTTGGGTCAAGCTCGTTTAAAAAATGAAACAAGGGTTTTGAGGATAGTTCTTTTCCTGTGTCAACCTCACTAAAAAATGAAACATCTCCCAAACGTCTTTCCAAGATCTTGAAAGTAAAGCTCCATTCCATCCACCTCATTGAATGCAATGAAGCTTGGGGGGCATGTACCTCATTTTGCATCATTATGCTGGGGGTATGTGAACTTATAACAAGCATAGTTTTTCGTTTCAAGCTTGTGTAAACATGAAACTGAATCCAAGCATAGTTCTTTTCCTGTGTCAAGCTCGTTAAAAAATGAAACAAATCCTCCTCTACTTGAATCGAGATTTTGACTAGATCTCATAAATGTTAAGTTGTATATTTAGGTTAGTTATTTCAGTGTTTTGCATAATTTTCTTACAGTTTTAGGTTGAGTGTTTCAAATGATCTCATACATGAACCTTCATTCCATCCAGCTTGTACTTAGTTGAATGAAATGAAGCTAGGGGGGCATGCACTCTAGCAGTTATGCTTAGGGGGCATCAAGCACAGTTTTATCTCTGTTTCAAGCTTGTGTAAAAATGAAACTACTTTGAAGCATAGTTTTTCTCTGTTTCAAGCTTTTGTAAAAATGAAACTTATCTCGAGTCGATTTCAGTTATTTTCAAGACTCTTTAAACTCATGAAAATCCCGAGATTATTTTGCTATCTTTCATTCTCGTAAAATAAATGAAAATGCCGAGTTCTTTCCGTCTTTTCCTGCTCGTAAATTAAATTGAAAGTCGGCCATATGAGTACATTTTTATCCCTTTTTCGAACTCATTAAAACTTACGAAAAAGTGAAACCTTGGAGTTCTCTTTTAAGCCCTTTTCAGACTCCTAAAACATGAAAATATTGCCGAGTTTTTCTTTTTAAACTCGTTAAAACAGAACTAAAAAGACGGTCCTCTTATAGCCCTTTTCTGACCGTAAAAACAGGAAAAGATTGCCGGATTTTTGTCGTTTCAAATTCGATATTGGAAATAAAACGACGTGTCCTTGATCGCTTTTTACTTTTCAGGTCAAAGACACTAATTATGAAAGTACTCCTTGGTCGTAAAAGATCAAGCGGTTCTCTCAAGTATTATTTTATACTTTTTCGGGCTTGGGAGACACAAATTTACGAAAAAGTTCAACCTTGGAGTCTTCTTAAGTTTTTTCAGACTCTCTAAAATTGAAAAACGTCAAGTTTCTCCTATACTGGACTCGTTAAAATTTCACAGTAAAGGACCTGTTCGATTACAAACAGGAACGGACCACTTCTTCTTAGGGTTCGAATCTAAACTAAGTTGGACTCATCCGAAGGATGAGCTTATAATCAAGCATATGTTATCCTCCTCAAGCTTGTAAAAAATAAAGAGGTACTTGCCAGAAATGGTGGGGGAAAAGAGAGAAAAATGAGCCTATTTGTTATCCTTTGTCTCAGAAGAAGCCTTATCACCACTCTTGAACACGACACTTTTCATTCACCTGGGTTGGGAAATCCTTTGCCTCACAGTTGATCAAACCACATTGAAAGTCTTCAGTCGGGTATTAACTTTGGGTCAAATGTCACCAAGCCATCTGTTGTGTCGTTATGTGTTCAAGAGGTCACTGCAAATAAACCATTCATCTGCAAAATACCCGTCGTCCATCTCGACCATCCTTGAGTCAGTCCTTACAGCTACATTTCTTCAACTTGATCTATGATTTCGTGTTGTGGGCTTGCCTGCAACGGGTCGCTTTCTATCGACATAAGCACATTATCTAGAAAGATGACCTAGAAATCATCAGTACCTTGAAATCTGCATGCATCAATGGCAGGTTTCTCGCCTTTGACGACGATTTACATCATTGACTTTCGATCGAAGGATTCCGTGAAATGTTCGACATCAACTCATTCATTCACATCTCATGGATTGTACTAGGTACTTTGAGAACCATTGACATCACTGGTGGTCTCTCTCACACTTGTTAACAATTTACATCATTGACTGGTAATCAAGTGGTTTGTACCATGTTCGACATCAACTCATTTATTCGCATGGATAGAATCGTACTATTTCGGGAAGTAGAAATGAAGACCCTGGATCTAGTTTCCACCATCCAGGCTGCGAGGAGTTTTGTATTCATTGTATAAGTAGACCAACTACAAACAGATGGCTGCGTCCATACTGTGTCTACACGAGTCCATGATTATGATGTACTGCAAAATCATTCCTGTATCAGAGCAGTAGTTAGTTTCTTAGTTAAAGTTTTTGATCTGAGTATGGGAATGCCTACCTCAGCGATGATATGATCTTATATATGTATTTTGTGTTGAATAATTGCAGGTTCCGACTGGGCTCTCCACAAGATAATCCTTGAAATGATAAAGTACTTCACCCTTCCTAGATGATATGAAACCCTAATCTACTATAGGCTTCGCACTTTAGGGGGCAATCTGTTACACTAAAATTTGTCACCATGACTATTTGCAATTAGTATGGCTACATCAACTGTCATACTATCCTCCTTGGCAAGTCTCATACCTCTGCTCTTCATGTCAAACTCCAAGAAAGAGAGAAAGTCTTTAAAAATCTATATATCTCTGGGTACGCAGTTTCTCTTAGCCTTACCTGCGTGTACGCACCTCAAGTTCACAACACCTGCGTACTTGTACGCTCTGTCTATAAAGGGGTGGGTGCGTACTCCTGTAAAGGTCAAAATGCGCAAGTTTCACTTCAAAAAAGTTACTTGTGGTCATTTTTAGAGCATTCTAGAAGCTTGTTTGACGTGTATTGAGCGTCTCCAGATGGTTCATGTATCCCTATGAAAGAGGAACTTATCCCATCAAGAGGGGAGCTATCCCATTCAAAGAGGGGCTTATCCCATTGATGGTGGACCTGATTAACTTCCTCTAGAGCACTATAAATATAGGCATTGGGCCAGAGGGAGGGGAGGTTGAAAGCTGAACATTCCTAAGGGTAGATGTTGCTGGAATTAGGACTCCCTTATAGAGCTTGAGAGGAGAGATTCCCATCCTTTCCTAGCCTTATTTGGAAGTGGGTGAGCTGATCAAAGTAAAGGAGAACTCTTGTTGGGCCCTAGGAGGGACTTGCACAACACCAAGGCTCAGGTTGTAATGGTTTCTTTTGTTTCCACTTAATACAATAAACTCACTTTTCTCAACAGATTGTTATACATGATTTGTTTCATATACTCCTTGGTCTGTATGATGAATATGTGTTATTTTATAAGTTTATCAGGTGCTATGTAATCTTTTGGCTTGTTAGTGAATGCAGGTTTCGAAGAGAAGGAGGAGCTCATCCAGATCGGCGAGGCTGGACTACTACAAAGCGTTGGACTAAAGGTATGTTATTATCACCTGATTACTTGTATTCTAAATGCATATTTATAGAAAAGTAGTGTTTACTTGTCTTGTTTGTCACTAGAAAGCCTTAGCTTCTAGGGAGGTCGGTTTTGTCCACAAAATTGACTCTTTCTGCATGACAGACTGCCATACCGTAAAACGTATTCTGCAATTTTGCGATTGGTTTGGTAATCCCTCTACCTAGATTTCCAGAGCAGTCCCTTTTGTTCCTTTTCAGACTCCTTAATAGAAAAGGTCCATCTGAGCACTTGTCACTTCAGGCTCATTAAAAATCGAAGGAGACTAGAGTCATCTTTTGTTTTTTCTCGACTCTTAAAAACTGAAAAAACAAGTTGTGTCAAAGCATCTAAAATTTATTTTAAACGGAATATTCATTACCCTTTCCTACGTTGATCTTGGGTTGATTCTCCTCTTGGGGAGATGTTGGTGCACCCCATATGGCCACATTGTCGCTTCCAGGACTGACAATCGGCTTGCCTGTATGGCTCTTCTCAACCTCTGTCGTTCAGAACACCGCAATTCTTGAACAACCGAATCAGTAACTAGACGAGGCCAAAGTTACCCACCAACCTTCTACTTCCTCTAATTCTTCCTCTCCTCCTTCCTCTTCGCTTGATGGGGCTGGTAAAGCCAAAAGTCAAGAACCTGAGAAGAAGAAGGAAAAGAAGAAGAAAGAGAAGAAGAAGAAGGAGCCAAAAGCGAATGGGGGCAAACGAGTGTCGTCTAGCGAAAATCCACACACTGCACCGACCAAGCCTAAATCGCCATGTGTCATTTGCAATGGAGACCACTATCATAGAGATTGTCCTTGCATCCCTCGGATCTTAAGGGACTGGTCTCCTCGTTTGCACAACCGGGTGTCGTCAACCTCTGATGATCATGTTCAAAACACACCGTCGACTAGTGAAAGTGAAGCCCCAGGATAAAAAGGAAAATATAGATTTCCTTGTGCACTGTTCGAAGGCGATTGTAGAGTCGTTAATATGCCATTATTATTATCACTTTTGAACACTTATTCCACCCATTTCTACCATTCTTCATCATGCCATTTATTATAATTTATCATTTAAATCCATTTTATTAATTATTTATGCTCTCATGAATAAATATTATTTATTCTCCTTTATTTCTAATAAATTGATTATTATGCATTATTTTACCAATGATAGTGCTAATAAGTTGGTTATAACATTATTCACCATTTTTAGCCTCCAAGGTAACTTCCAGATTGAAGATTTGATTTTTAAATCTGCCAACTCAGAAATTCGCTGGTTTAAGGAGTGACAGTTTTGCGGTTGAGATTCTGAGCAAATGAAGATGAATTTGGAAAATCTGGAACATGGGTTTTGTCCAGAACGGGCCCAATTATCTTCTTAAAGAACAGTTTGCCCAAATTCGGCTTGTACTAAGAGAAACGCAGGGTTCTTTGAGCACGATTTTCTCTAATTTGCAGTTGCGGCCGTCCTCCAAATCTCAGCTACAAAGCCAAATTCGCCTTGTTCTTGTTGATCAAATGGTTAGAGGCAAACCAATTTTGTAATAGGAATTATGTTGTACTTATCCTTATTGTAACTTCTCTCTGATCTCTCTCTATTTAAATGAAAACAGAGATCAGAGAGGGGGATGATTTGAGTGAGACGTGATGATGGATTTGGGGAATGAGAAATGATGGACAACAATGGTGGATTATTCATGCTCTAATTCTTAAGCTTTGCTATTGTAATGATTCCACAATTGGCTGATTAATAAATGATTTGGGAGTGCTGTTCAATTTTCTCATTCTGAAGTGACCCCGCAGCATCCGCTGGCGGCGAAGGGCCCAGCCTCTGGTGGAGTACGCTGCTGCTGCTGTATATTATCTTTTTGGTTTATGCGTGGTTTGTATTATCAGCTTGAATTGGTAATCTGGTGTGATTTATTATCTTATATTGCAGTTCTGTTATATTTCATATATCGCTCTCTGCAACAATAAAGTCGTAATGTGCATTCTGATCTTATAACGTATTGCTATCTCTTTAAAGTCGTTAATGTAACATTGATGTTCTCTACAGAATGATTTAATTGCGGAGTAATCAAGCTGCAACCTTCTTAAGCTGGTATTATTGTATTTTTCCATGGTTTATACTTCATAAGATTGTTGTTCAAATGACGTTGTGGTTCCATTATGAATTGAAATCGTTAGCCTTTCCAACCAGGATTAATACTTGCGTATCAGACTCAGATTACCATTTCTTAATATCGTTGTACGTTGTGTGCATTATTTATTTTAGCACCGTAGGCTGTTCCATATTTCATTTCCAATTAGTTGCCATTCTATTTCCTTTTGTTTTCTGATTTATTTGATTTGGTTTGGTTGTTGTTTGCTTCCATTAAAACAGAGTTTGTTGTTCAGATTCCTTTAATTCTAGTTTGCTGATTCCATTTACGGCCGTTCCATTTTAGACTTGCTGTTCCATTTATTTTCTGCTGTCCATTTACTTGTATTTATTGCTTTGGTGTGAGAGAAGGTCTAAAGCTGTAGTGAGTCAGCAAGTCGCTGCTTAGCTCCCAGATCTTTGGTCCATGCTCTAATTTCCATTCCATTTACTTGCATTTACTGTTTTAGTGTGGGAGGAGGATCAAGGCTGTCGTGAGACACAACAGACGCTATTATGCTCCCAGATCCATGATCCATACTCTAATTCCTTTTCCTTCATCAATTTCTAGAGGAATGAGTTATTGCTACTGCATCCTCGATTGGTGGTTATTTGAATGAATGATTTAGTTTCTTGTTGTTCAAATTAGATTCTGTTTCCAGCTTTCATTTACTGTTGCATTTTAAGCACTATACTACACAACATTACTCTTGAGTAAATAGCCGCCTCAGACAGAGTACACTCTTGAAATAAAAAGTCGTCCCTGGGTTGATAATTAATGTGAGGTAATTAGGAGTTCATAAGACACCTTTTTATCGCTCCACAGCGATCATGCCGTCCACCGTTGTCCCTTCTTAGACGAGGCTAAAAGAGTTTTGGACGATCGTCCGGTTTCACCGCTACGACTTCCTCCTGGATATAAAAAACTCTTGCCGAGTCCGTCACTAGTTGAAAATCCAGCTGGCCCACCCAGGTGGTCGGCTGAAGCATCTATCATTGAAGACAAACCATCTGAGACCATACCAGACGAAAGTCAAAAGGTCGAGGCGGCATTTGACCCCGTCTTGCCTTTAGAGGTTCCATCTTCAGATGATACAGTCACCGAAGAGAATAAGGATAACACCGTCCAAATTCTTTTCATAAACACAGACTCCAATGAACATGGGGGAAATTTACCCGTTCCTTTACCGCAGGAAGGAAATTCGTCAGAGTCATAACCTGCCATCTATTCGGTCCCACTTCCAAGCAACCTAGTTGTCTCCTTCGACTGGAATCAACTAGGCAGACCCCATTTACTAGCTAGTGTACCATTCTGAATCATTGTTCAAATATATAGAATGGTTATGGATGGTACCATCATAGATGAGGGGGCTTCTGTGAGTATCCTTTCCTCGACTGCTTGGAAAGCGCTTGGTTTGCCATCGCTTTTGCCTGAGATGAGAAATCTAACAGGCTTTGATAAAGGAACCAGTCGACCGTTAGGGACCCTTCCCAATGTGCCCATAACATTGAGGGGGAAAACCGTTCACATGAACGTAATGGTAGTTCAAGGACCCCTAGATTATAATCTACTCCTTGGACGAGACTATATTTATTGCATGGGAGCAATTGTCTCCTCACTCTTTAGAGTAATGTGTTTTCCGCACGAAGGAAGAGTGGTCAAGCTCATAGACCAGCTTTCATTTCCTGGATCATACAGAGCAAATAGTCATATACCATCCCTGAGTGGTCTCTTCATGCAATAAATGTCTCAATCTCCAGTCCGCCTGCCTGATGAGCGCGAGTGATTCGGGGGACATGACTGAAACCCAGGGGGCATGCACCCTGGTCTGCTTCGGCAGGAAAAATTCGGGTATAGGGTAGGTTTTCGTGAGAGAATATGACTAGTCTGTACTCCCGTCCGTGATTGGAAGAGGGGGTTATTTTAGAACAAGATTCTCTTGTCAAAGTTACGTGAGTGGAGTAGCCTCCTTCACTCACCTTTTTCTATTTCAGTAAACATCGCCGAAGAAGTGTTTTGTTTGCGCTGTGAATAAAACAATCTTTGGGTAACCTGTAAGAGGTAGGCCTCTCCCAGCAAAACAAATGTTTTAAAGGAAAAAGAAGGGGTAACCTTGAAATTCTGTTTTATACCTGGGGGCATGCAAGCCTTTTGTCGTGCAAGCGAAGAGCGACTATTTATTTTTTAAATTTGTAGGTCCTCTAACCCTTTAAACTCGTAGGATTGGTCGTTTCCTAACTTGCATAAAGAAAGGATGTGGGGCAAAACTCTAAAAATTGCCGTTTTTATGAGACATTCTTATCACACGACTGGATTAATCGAGCAGTTTTAGCACATAGTTCAGTCTCGTTAAAAAATAAACATAAGACATGAGCAAATGTTTCCCCCCACGTTTAAGCTCATTAAAAAATGAACTATTCACCGGTAAATAACCATCGTGAATGTAGTACTTCAGCCATTAAAGCCTTGGTCGTGTTTGCACCATCACCTCCACTTTTACATTGGCCGATCATTCACCTCCATTTGATTGTTTACCCATTTTGAGGAACAGCTGCGAAGAGTGATTTCACTAGCCATCCTTGTAACACTGCCATGATTGGAAAATTCCAAACCTTACCTGGAATCCGTTGCTATCCATTTTATCACTTGTTCCTCAAAAGACGAGTCTCCTTTAAGCTCTTTTCAACTGACTCATAAAATATGAAAAGATTGTCAAGCCATTGGCCTCTCTAGCTCGTTAAAGGGACCGGAAGTGCTATCTCTCCTCTAGATTTTAATCTTTTTGGACCTGAGAGATTATTACACAAAAAGATCGAGCGCTTGTTTTGTTCGGCTCGTTAAAAGTATCAAAAATTCATCCCTTCTGTATTGTTTTATACTTTTTTGGACTTAAGGGATTAGATGACGAAAAAGGAATTTTGGAGTTACCTTTACGTTCCTTTTCAGACTCTCTAAAATTGAAAAGGACCGAGTTATCTTTGTCGTTAAACTCGTTAAAAAGTTTAATAGCGACAAACTTGTCTATAGACGAGAACGAGTTTCATTATCGCTAGGCTCGTTAAAACATAACGATGGGTTTGCCCGAAGGGAAAATTATAGAACAAGCATATGTTATCCTCCTCAAGCTTGACAAAAATAAAGAGGTACTGGTCAGCAATGACTGGGGAAAATTGGGAAGAAAACTTGAAGAAACTTTGTTGGTAGCAAGTCGCTCTTGAACATGACACTTCCACTCTGCGTCCGAGTCGGGTTGGGTTGTTTCATTCACTAGTCACATCACCATGGTCCCATCATACCATCCACATTTGGGGTTAATGCTACCAATCCATCACATCAGTGTCGCCGATATGTTCAAGAGAAGTCATTCAGGGAATTCACCGGTGTCTCACCCACTACCATACATTTATACTCCATTCTTTCATGACCTCCACCCTGAACCTTATATCACCAGATCATTTTCACCTCCATTAAAATCATTTGCTCTGTTTCGTGCCATTGATGTGGGATTCATTAAGGCCCTCCTGTGACGGGTCGCTTCTTGTCGACATTAGCTCATTATCCAAGAAGTTGATCTAGGAACCCCCCATTCAGTACTTTGAAGCTTGCATGCCTCAATGGCAAGTTTCTCACTTCTGATGACAGGTTTACATCAATGGCCTTCGACCGAAAGATTTTGCGTGGTGTTCAACGCCAAGTCCTTTATTCACACCACGTGAATTGTACTGCAGTACCTTAATGGTCATTATCATTATCGGTGATTCCTCTCGTGCCTGTTAACAGCTTACATCATTGGCTGGTAATCAGGCGATGTCTTTCCATGTTCGACTCCAGAACAACTTTCACATGGATCGACTTGTACTTCGAGTGAAAATCGAACGAGATTGAAGACCCAGGATCTAGTTTCATCCATTCGAGTTGCGTTATATATTCAGGGAAATAAAGACATCAAATGTACATCATTGCTGCATAGATAATCATTCAATCAAAAGGATGATGGCTCTATCAGAATCATCAGTCTACACTTAGACGATTATCTGTCCTATGTACATGAAAATGAATTTATAGAGCTGAGCATGAAAATGCCCGCCTCAGCTAGATCATGAAAATATTATGAAGATAATGTATTGTATTGTATCTTATTACAGGTCTCCTCCCAACTTGAAAGAACTTCTCATCCTCATAATAAAGCATTTCACCCGACATCAAAAGATTAATGACCTCATGCTTTAGGGGGCAACTGTTATAGACATTTTTGGGCACTACAACCCTAAGCATGAAATGTCCATAAACCAAGGGCTCCTAAGTCCCTAAAAGTGTTTTTCTAACCCCTAAAGGAACAAGGTCAACAGGTTACAGCTTCTCCCAGAAGTTCTCCATGAAAAAATTCTTAGAATTGGTCAAAACAGGATCATTTCAGCTGCTCCACTGGCCAAGTGCATTGCATCTCACCTAAATACATTGTGTGGGTGCATTGCATTTCAAAAATCCCTTCTATGGGGTGCGATGGGCGAGAAATGACAAATGGCAGTGTCATTCCGCGAGGTGGAGAGGCAATGGAAGCTTCCAGAAACTTCTCCTGTGACACTTGCCTCACTGAATTCGACCAAGGATGAGTAAGAGATCATCAGTCTCCAAGTGGAAGCAAGAACTATCAGAGGGAAGACACTAATCAAATCATGAGCTGACTCATCTCCATTACAGATATCTATATATGGATCCCTCATCCCAGAGATCCAGAGGCTGGAATTTTGCATATTGTAAGGAATTGCTGTTGGTTTCTTGAGACAAACATCAGATTGTTGGGTGATCTAAGCTTTGTTTGAGGTGAAGAGGGGCTTCTTTGCTGGGAGGTTGATGCTGGGTCAGAACAACTAGTTGTAACTCCTCTTGGCTCTTTCTTGTTTATCAATAAAAGCTATTCAAGTTTTCCTCCATGCTCTTGTGTCATTGATGTTTGCTACATTTGTATGGTCAATTTACATCTGATCCTAAAATTGTTTATGATTATAGATCCATGTCTTTGTATAGTGCTATGCTACTGTGATCTTACAGGTACTTTGTGAAGCTGGGCGTGCAAGGGAGCAGGTAGCTCAAGAATATCAAAGAAGAGAGGAATCAAATCAGGAGATTAGCGCAAGACAGAGGTTGGTCTTTCTGTTCCTCTCTATCTATAATTCATAAAGGAAAAATGAAAGTAGCTTTTCTCTGTTTGTTTCTAAGGCAACTGTCACACCTTAGTGGGATAGAGCAGTTCTATATAGACACTTTTCCCTGTAACACAAATCCTGACAAAGAATGTTTTAATGGATGTGGTAGTATATGATATACCACCATGGTTTGGTATGTTATTGTAATGGTCCTGGGGAGTGAAGCTAACAGGCACACTATAGTTAGAATTCTCCTATGCCACCATCCCGGTTTTTGGGCAACTGACGAAATTGTACTGAGAAACCAAAATGAAATTCATGATAACTAGCCAGGAGAGGCTGAATAATCATCCCATAAATGTTGTACATACAGATTTAGAATAATTTATTTTATATAATGATAGTGTATTGAATGATGTTGACAATCAACTTGTAGAAATAGAAGATGAACCAGAGGTTTATGATTGTATAAGAACAATTTTAGATCACAGAAAAGAAAATATAGCAAGTTCATCAGAACAACCATCAAACAAGGCAGAGAAAGGCTCAGAACAACCATCAAAAAAGGCAATGGAAAATTCAGAAAATCATGAAGAGTAAGTTCATAAAGTTGAGCTTAAGCAGAAACCTAATTTCTAGCCCTTGGAAGAAGAGCATGGTCTTTGGACCATGGACTTTGATGGTGCTCTTGGGAAAGATGGGGTAGGCATTGGCATTTGGATCTGAAGTCCACATCATCAACAAGGTGAGGTACCTCAAAATGTTAGATTATTCTCATACAAGTTAGCTTTTGATTGCACCAAAAATGAGGCAGAGTATGAAGCGCTGATCACAGGCTTAAAGATCTTGAAAAAACTGGGTACACGAAAAATCTATGTGTATGGTGATTCAGAACTTGCGATGAAGCAAGTTAAAGGTGAATATCAAGCTCACCATCTACAAGTGAGACAATATAGGAATGTTGTTTTATATATTTTGAGAATGTTTCCTAAATATACACTTTCAGTTGTGCCAAGGAGTCAGAAACTTATGGCAGATTCATTGGCTACAACTCTAAGCAATTTCAAAATCCCCATCTTTTCAAATAGGAAATTTGAGATTCATGTAAAGCATCAGCCCTCTATTCCTGATAACTTGCGATATTGGAAAGTATTCTGGGATGATAAGAAGGTAAATAAATTTCTTCAGAGTGAAGGAGAGTTTGAGAATTGTTCCATGGATGAAGTTTATGACAAAGATGATCAAGTCATCGAGGCAACTCAAGTTGATATACTACAGCTAAAGGACAAAGATATTCTAAGAGGTCTTATACCTTTGGAAGATTTGTTTGATCGAGATGATGTAGCAAGGAAGCCCACTTTTGTTCCTATGAATAGCAGACAAACCAAAAATGATTAAGCTGTCCAAATCATTATCCCAGAGGTAAAAGAAAAGTATATTCGAAGACGTGAACATCGGAATAGCAGACAAACCAAAAATGATTAAGCTGTCCAAATCATTGTCCCAGAGGTAAAATAAAAGTATATTGATTTACTATCTAAATTTTCTGATGTTTTCGTGTGGGATTATGCAGAATTAAAGGAGTATGACAAGAAAATAATTCAGCATACTATCCCAATTAAGCCCGATCAAAATCCATTTAGACATAAGCTAAGAAGGATCAACCCTAGGTTGCTGCCATCCATAGAGAAAGAAGTTAACATAATTTTCAAGGCGAGCATCACTGTTCCTATCAAATTCTCGGATTGGATATCAAATCTAGTTCCAGTGAGGAAGATGACGGGAGAAATAAGCCTCTACATAGACTTTAGAAACTTAAACAAAGTGTCTCTGAAAGACAATTATCCACTTCCCAAAATGGACCATATCCTTTAGAGAGTTGTTGGCACTTCTCGAATGTCACTGCTGGATGGCTACTCCGGTTACAATCAGATTTTAGTGCACGAGGATGATCAGGACAAGACAATGTTTACCACACCTTGGGGCACATTCAAATATGCAAAAATTCCATTCAGTCTCAAAAATGCAAGGGCCACTTTTCAGCATGCCATGGACATAGCCTTTGCCAATGAAAAATATGTTTTCTTGGTTGTATATTTAGATGATGTAACAATATTTTCACATTCAGATGATGAGCATTTGCATCATTTAAGAGTTATTTTCTAGAGATGCAGAAAGTTCAGGATCTCTCAACCCAAAGAAGAGTTTATTTTCCATGGAGGAAGGCAAACTTCTTGGCCACATCATCTCAAAGGATGACATCCGAATTGAACCTTCACGTCTAGAAGCCATTCAACAAATTGATTTTCCTCATAACAAGAAAG
Source organism: Pinus tabuliformis (assembly GCA_031772625.1). Taxonomy (NCBI): domain Eukaryota; kingdom Viridiplantae; phylum Streptophyta; class Pinopsida; order Pinales; family Pinaceae; genus Pinus; species Pinus tabuliformis. Next base: position 24,994,672 of record CM062816.1, read on the forward strand.
GAATCCAAACATTCAATGGTAAGATGAATTTATTACGCAAATTTATCCCTAATTTGGCTGAACATCTTAAAGAGTTGACAAATATGTTGAAAACGGATAATGATGTAAAGTGTTCTGAAGAAGCCCACAATTCCTTTCATGCAGTAAATCTTGCCTTGACCACTGCCCCTCTTTTAATTAGTCTCAATTACTCCATTGACTTCATAATATTCTCTTTTGCTTCTAAGCATACCATGGCAACAATCCTGATGTCGAAAAGAGATAACACTGAGTTGCCAATAGCATTTTTTAGTCACAATATTAGGGATGTAGCCCTTAAGTACAACGTCATAGAGAAACAGGCTTTAGCATTGGTAAAAGCAGTGAAATATTTCATAGTTTATATTTTACATTCACATACTCTCGCTTATGTGCCTAATGCAACGGTAAAAGAAGTTCTCATGCAAAATGACCCAGAAGGTAGAAGAGGTATATGGATAGTAGCATTATTAGAATATGACCTTGAGATCAAGCCCACCAAGTTGATCAAGGGTCAAGGCTTAGCCAAGCTCATGGCTGAGTCAAATCTCCATGCTCTAGATATCAACCTTGTAGCAACATTGTCCGATAATCAAGAAGAAGTAGATCTCAATCAGGTATCTGATATCTTTTTATCATCTCCACGATATTATGATATTATTTATGTTTTCCAACATCTAAATTCCCCTCCAGGCATGTCTAAGGCTAAGAGCAGGTCATTGAAGCTGAAGGCTTCTAAATATTGCATTATGCACAGTGCACTTTATTGGAAGAATCTTGGAGGTGTGTTCCTAAACTGTTTGACCGAAGTTGAGTCTAAAGAGGTCATAAATGACTTCCATAAAGGGGATTGTGGGGGCCACTTGTACTAGAAGACCACGACCAACAAAAAACTGAGAGTGAGTTACTATTGGCCCACACTTTTTGAAGATATTTACAAGGCAGTGATGAGTTGTCACAAGTGCCAAGTTTTCCAAGGTAAAAGAAAGCTTCTTCCTTTGCCTCTACAACCTATATCAGTTCATGCACCTTTTTAGCAGTGGGGCCTAGACTTCACAGGTGATATTAACCCATCATCATCTTCATAAAACAAGTGGGTATTGATAGCTACAAACTATTTTACTAAGTGGATCAAAGTGATTCTAACTAGGCAAGAAACAGGTTCTATTATCATTCAGTTTTTAGAAACTAATATATTGTCCCGTTTTGGTTGTCCTAATAAGATCATCACAGACAATGCAACATCATTCAATTCTAAGAAGATGACTGAGTTTTGTGACAGATATAAAATCAAGTTGGGACATTAAATAGCTTACTATCTGTAAGGAAATAGTTTGGCAGAGTCCAATAAATCCTTAATCAGTATCATCAAGATAATGTTGGAGGCGAAAAAAAATAATTGGCACAAAAAGCTGATCAATGCATTGTGGGAAAATCAAGTGAGTGGTAAGAAATCTATTGGACTTTATCCTTTTCAAATAGTGTGTGAAGTAGATATTATCTTTCCTTCATCATTAGCAGTCCCAGTCATGAAGTTGTTACAAGAAGAATGAAGTGAAGAGAATGATATACAGCGTCAGACCAGTCAAATGATTCACCTACAATAGACACGAGATAAGGTATTTCAGAACACCTCTTAGATCCATGACAAAATAAAGAAAATCTATGACCGAAAACAAAGGAGAATGACTTCAAAATTGGAGATGTGGTATTCTGTTGGGATGCCAGAAACGGGGACAAGGGTAAGCATGGTAAATTTGAAACTCTGTGGAAAGGCCCTTATAATATTTCATATTTTCGAGGGCAAAATGTTTTCATGCTATATGAGATGAATAGAGAACCATGCTTAGGAGGACTAGTCAATGGTAGGCTCCTTAAGCACTATATTTTCTAAAAACATGCTTCTCATAAATCTCCTAATTTCATCATAAATAACAGTTTAACTTTCTGCAAGTGTGAAGTAGAGAATCACTGGAAGTTGGAGCTCGAAGTAAAGGCCATGGAGCTTCACTAATTTTTTTCCATTTTCAAATTTCATTCGTCAGTTAAGTAAGTCAGTATTGAGTCATTTTTCAGTCAATTTGTGTTATTTGAGTTGTCAACGTTAAATCATGCATTTCAGTTTATGTTTTTGACCGTATTAGCCCACATGGTTAGGAACTTGGTCTATTGTGTTATTGACACTTCCAAGGAGCTGCCATCCCCAATAAGGCCAATGTTAGAGTCAGTATTTTCATACTTCCATCAATGATCAAAACTCATCTTTTCATATCATATTAGGGTCCCATTCAGAAATTTTTGTCATTCCACCTAGGTCCTCATTCAAAAATTTACTCACTGATGGTAGCCCTAGTAAAAAAACCTCACTCTCCCTCAAAAGTCAATACTCGCTGGCACACTTTCATGTCTTACTGGGCATACATCAATCATAAAATATTATTTCATCATGTCTTTATGTCAGTCAAGTCACCATGAAGTCTACTCATTCAAGGTCCCATTAGGTCACCAGGTTTCATTTTCCAAGGTTCAATAATACACCATTTCACTACGTAAGGCCAAAAAAAGTATGAGAGTGAACAAAATAATAGCCCTTTCTCATTTAAAGAGGATTTTAAAACATGTAACCATGGTTTCCAAAGTCTAATTTTGATTTCAAGTAAAGAGTTTCATTCTAGATTGTAATTTTATTTCAAAAACTGAAATGTAATTTAAATTTTATATTTATGTAATTTTATGTTCACTATATGTAATAAGTATTGTTCCTAAGCTACGAAATCAAAATCTATATGCCAACTTCATCAAAGCAAAGTCAAATGCAAAGAATGCCAAACTCTAGCATCATCAATCTGCAAAGAAGAAAATCAAAGTGTAAAGGGTAATTAGCAAAGTTTTCAAAGGTGAATTGAAACATTAGAAAGTTGGTTTTAAAATAAAAAAATCACATTCACTCAAGTATAAGAGCCTTAATAGCATCAAATTCAACTTAATTTGTATACTACCATCATTTAGAAAACTCCCAGAGAGCATTTTTCAAGTTCCTGGGCGAAATTGCAAAAAATAGAGTAAGTGTTGTGTGTTTTCCAAAGGGAGGGCGCACTTGCTTTTGGCGTTGCAAACTTTCTTCTAGCACTTATCACTTTCAAAAGAGATGAACACTTGATTCTGGCACTACACACCTACCAAAGAGAGGGTACACTTTCTTGTGGCGCTGCTCACTTTCCCAGAAAAGACAGAAACGCTTCCAGACTTTGACAAATTGCCTCCAAAGCTTCAGCAACGTTGTCTTCAACCTCCAGCAAGTGAGTAACAGTTAAATATATCATTCTTCTTCCTCCTAAAATTATTCCTTATGGTGTTTTGAAAGTTTCATTAAAGGTGTGGTATTTCACTCATTTCAAACCCTAGTATCTCCCTCAAATCACCATTTCACTCTCAATTCCCAAATTGCATTCCCCTACACTTTCATACCCTTCCCTCATTACAATTCCCTTTCCCTAAACCCTTTATCCCAATACCCTAAGCCCTAGGTGCTAAAATTACCTAGGCTCCCAACTCCCAACCTGTAAATAATTTCCCCATCCTAAATTCCATCATATTACTACTCCATGTCCCCTCCCCCATTTCATAAATCCCTAGCACCATTTCCTCAATTTCCCTTTCCCATTCCTTATTCCTAAAAACCACATTCCATCAACATCATATCTCCCTAGGGTTTTGACATTAAGACACCATGGAAGAAGAAGAAAATAGACCATACAGTGAAGGAGAAGAAACAGAGGTGAAGAGACCACACAAAGGGGGCAGAATACTTAGTATTGAGCTAGAAAATATCAGGGAACTCTTGGCATCTCTTATGGCTATGACATGTTTCAAAAATGTTGGTTGTTATGATTTCTATGATAAAATTCAAAAAGTCCAAAACCATCCCATGTTGACCAGAATTTTCATATCTAACCTCCATGACAACCAAGTTACTCTAACTGGTGTCACTTTTACTATATCCACTGCCAGTATATTAGCTGCCACCGGGATCCCAAATTTTGGGGAGAAATGGTTCAAGCGAAGTGAATTGGAGGAACATTACTATGAGCCTTTCATAAAACTAAGGTACAAGAATGAAAACAAAGAGGTTTTTTCCTTTTTCTTACCTCCTGGACAGATATGCCCCAATGTTGTAGATTATCATGAAATACTTTTCATGCGAAGGTAGATTTTCTAGAATTTACACCTATCACATTCGGCTCTTAATGCATTTCACTAAGGTAAAGATGCTTAAGATACCCTACTACCTTTTCCAGAGCATTGATAAGATGGCATTTGTTTTCCAGAAAAGAGAGTATGAACATCAAATGAGAAGTCTTTTCCATCATTCCCTCATCAAAATCATATTCCTCTATGATCTCAAAGAACTGAACATTGCATGGAGTATCTTCATAGCCAATCACATATTCACTGATCCATCTCTTCAGAATGTTCAAAATGTGCCTTCATCATCTCATCCCTCCACATCCATTCCTCCATCTCATCCCCCAGATCATGCATCATCATCAAATTAGTCTCCTTTACCATCACCTCCATCGTCACCTTTTCATCATGACATTGGATCACCTAGCAGGATTGAGGTCAGTAAGCCTAAGAGGGATAATGTGGTTAAGGTTGAGCCATTGGAAAGAACACACTAGAGAGGTCATAGACAGGTGTTTGCCGCATAGATTTTGGGTGGGGGCCTACCTTCTTCACCAACAAAGCAAGTACACAAAGGCAAAGAAAAGATGACAGAAGCAGAGGTTCAGGCAGAGATCAAACATGAAGAGATGGACCTCCATGAGACAGAGTAGGATTTTGACCTTGTTGACCTAGATGAGCATGATGACAATGAGGACACTAGCATTGTCATCAAGGAAAAATATGCACTCATCAGGGAGCTCCAAACCAACTTAGAGAGGTCCAAATATATTATTTCATATTATGAGCAAGAAAACCAGTAGCTTCAAGCCAAACATGATGTCATGGAGATTCAGCTCATTAAGGAAAAAAGAGAAGAAATGAAAGCTAAAGCATTACTTGATGAAGCCTATGACAGGTATGGTGAACTTGAACAAGAAACAAAAAGTAGACCTAGGACTAGAGGGATGAAAAGAGCTCTAGAACTAGAAAGACAAAAGGAGGTTGAGCTTGCAAATTAGCTCACATGGAATGAACAGTTTGCCATCATGATTAATGAGAACCAGGAGCATTGGATTGACAAGGTAAACCAACATTTAGAGAATACCATATACAAATCCAATAAAGACAATGAAATACAGTGGAGGATGGAAAAGTATTATTGCCGAAGAAACCAAATAGCAAGGTCAAAGCTCAAGGCAATAAATGCAAAGATTGAAGCCCTAACTCACCAAGAAAAGAAAAAGAAACTTGATATACTTACAAAGGCTTCACTCCAATCCTAGCCACACCATCAACAACCATTTCACCAATTTTGAAACATTTTGGCTCATTTTTTCAAGTTTTGTCTTTTTCTGTGTTCCTGATAGTGCTATATCAGCAACATGGTCAAACACACAACGCCCTTGGTGCTGCACACTTTTTTGAGCCACTTTTTCAGAAAATGAATACCACCAATGGATTCTAAATGACCAATACATCTAAGAAAACCACTTTTCCAGCCTTAGTTTGCAAAACTAGCAGGTAAAAAGGGAAAAAAACAAGCAAAAAATCATGTTTTTGCCTCAATTTTGGCCTAGGTGCTATGCACTAAGTAGTCTTGGGAGAATGAAGTTTTGAGGGGTCAAATTACCTTCATTTTGCAAACTGAAGGCATATTTGGAAATTAGACTTGAAGGGATTTCCAACAAGCCATCTTGAGCCTAATTTGGACACCTAAAACACAATCAAAATTAGCCTACAACAAGGAGGGTGCACTTGACACTGTGATGGCGCACTTGGCAAAAAAATGGCACACTTGACCATTTGCTAATATTTTTGAATTTTCACTGTAATTTTGACTTTCATCTCAGAAAATGATGTTTTAACCTATGTAATTGAGGATGGTAAATTTAATAATGATGTGGATAAGTTAACTAGGGGTAGATTCATCAGGTAAAAGTTGTCATCAAGTCAAATGAATCAGATTCAATGTAATTAGGGAGGAGTCACTTAGAGCTCCCTATACTCTAGGTATCAGTTCAGATTTTTGTGGATCTCTTCCTCAACTCAGGTATTCGAGCCTTGAGGATGAGATAAGGTTGTTTTGATTTCTATATCATTCCCTTCTTCACTCTTGGAAGAGGTTGGACTTAGTTGAATGTTGTTAGATTGATCAGAGACACTATTATATCAGAATTTGGCCAGTTTTAATAGATGAGTTGCAGCTATTTCTTTAGGATACATGTGGTATGAATGTTTAGCATTGTTTATTCTTTTTTATCATTTGTATGAAAGTTTTGTAAGCTCATAAACCATTTCATGTCTATTATATGATAATTTTCAAGTGGATAGGTAGAATACATGTTTGCTCATGCTCTGTTTTGGGAAAGTTATCATAATTTGTCCATTTTTTCTTCACTTTAGGAAGAATACATCTCCTATGATCTTCCTAATTCCTCATCAATCTTAAACCATCTCACCAAATCACCCTTTAAGTGTTAAGCCTTCTGCCTATCTTTCCCTTTGAATGTCTACAATCATATCTTATTTGTCCTGACCTAGCTTCTTTGACCTAATCCTCATCCAGCAACCCCATCAAATCAAATCAAAACAACCTGTGCACTTTATACCTAGCCTAAAACCCTAATCCATCTAGCTCTCTTGGCTTTGATTCTTTGGAGAAAGCCCTCTCCGGCTAGGTAGGGCTAGCTACCAAGTCAAAAGGTTAGTTTGTGGTTACCTCAACTGGACTCTTCCTCAACCTTGGAGATTTGGAGGAGTAATAATAGACAGAAGCTCCATCAAGACCAAGTGCAGGGGTCGTGCTATGGTGCGCTATTTTTCAGGTCACTGGCAAAAAATGCAATAGATAATTTCCATTTACTTCAAAAGTTTGTTCAGATGCTGCAGCAGTTGTTCTGCAACTTCTACAATTCAGTGGGCCATGATGAGTGCCACTGTAGCAGCTATGAACTAATGATGGAAAGAATGCCTACCTACCAAATGCAAGCAGAGACTCAGCCTCTACATGAGGGCACTGAAGGAGCGTGCAGATGATATCAGGGACAAGGATGAGGTCAAGGAGGAGGAGGACCTAATAGAGGTCGGAGTCAGGTTATTTGCTATACATGTGGGACACCAAGGCACTATGCGCGAGAGTGTTAGAATCAGACACGCCTGCCATGTCAATACTCCATCCAGTTTGAACACACTATAGAAGAATGCCCTGTGTTTATAGACAAGATGTAGGAGAAAAAGACAGAGCCTTAGAAACCTATGCAAAACTTACAAATGATGAGGTATGAGCCCCGCGAAGAAGATCAAAATGTGAATATAATGCTGACGAGTGGCATAAAAACTAGCGATGGCAAGGGAAAATAGCATGAAGAGGGTAGATGGGTCCGCAATGCCCCAGAGAAGGAAGTTGGTTTTGAATTGGAGCACATGAAGGAAACATTTGTGGAAGACAAAAAAAGCTTCCCCGAAGCATCTACATCAGGAAGTCAGAATAAAGTACCAGAAACCAGCATGCCTACAGAGGTAGATCCCTTTGTACTTACCGCGTTCTTGGAAACCTACATGAAACTTCTGTGCGATAGCAAGGTTGTGAAAGACCTGCAGGAATTGATAAAAAAGTGTGCTGGTAAAGAGAAACCCCTAATGGGCACCACATGGTTAGAAAGATTGGCAAACATAAGGCAAGAACAGAGCGCAAGATGAGGATCACTGCGCAAATAGGAGATTATGAGATGGACCAGGTCATTCTGGATCTGGGATTTGTCGTGAATGTCTTTCCTAAACAGACATGGGAAAGAATGGGGATACCTACACTGCATTAGTCTCCGATCCATCTTAAAATGGCCAACTAGAAGAAAATCATCCCTATGGGATGACTACATGGAGTAGCAGTGGATATAGAAGGTGTGAGCACGCTGGTTGATTTCGAAGTAATAGAGATCGTTGATGACAACAACCCATACCCCGCGCTCCTTGGAATTGATTGGCCTATTGATATGAATGGAGTCATCAACTTGAAGAAGAGAATGATGTCGTTTGAGAGGAAATCGTTTCAGGTTGTAGTACCATTGGACCCTGTAGAAGGACCGCCCTATACTAAACAGGTCCATGACTACAAAGACAGTGATGATGACTTGGACCGAATCTACAAAATAACAATGCAAGATCAAGACTAGATTAATCCAACAACTGATGGAAGGATTTCATGAGACTGGGAAAGTTCCTGTACCTCAGATTCAGATGAAGAATTAGAGCATTGGCAGAATAGGTTGCATGAAGTATCTATGATGCGCTGCGACATGATGACTAAATCGATGCGTTGTGTGTCATCAGAGGTAAGAAATTTACCCTATTATGATGGTTTAACTGACGTGGATAATTTTTTGGATGCCTTTGAATAAGAAGTCCCGGAGGATCATTGCTTCCAAGAACTGGATTTGGCGTTACGCGCTATGCCCGCACGATGGTGGGGTAAGCACAAGGACAACTTCGATGGATTGTGAGATTACAAGAGGATGATGAGGTTGCAATTTGGTCATCCAAAAATTCGACTGACTGAGAAATATGATGGGAGAAATGATTTGTGTGATCATTTAAAGAAGTGTACTAAATCTTATGGAACAGAGCCGCAGCTGTAGTGGGTGCATTTATTCTATCATACTTTGGATACAATTCCTATGAATTGGTATCTGGAAACAAAGCTCCACCATGCCACCGCGGAGTGGGATATATTAAGGGAAGGATTTTTAATGACCTTCAGTTTTGAAGATAGGTTCGAGAGAATTGATGAAGTTTTGCAGGAGGTTAAGGCCACAATCTTTAGAATTCTGCAAGATCCGTTGGAGTTGTTTCAACCAGATTGGAGCAGCCAACTGTGCCATGCACTGGAATGCTATAACATGATCGTTGATGGGGAGGATGAAGATCCAAGAAATATCAATATTCCAGAGGCAAAAGGCCATCGTGAGGTTGAAGGTCCACAACTAGAAAACCCGAACATCACTGCATCGTTGAAAATCAAACAAGTAAAAATTGGTACTGAAGCAGAGCCAAAAATTGCGAAGATTGGGGATTACTGGAATGATGCCACAACGGATAAATTTGTTGAGCTACTCCGTGAGTACCAGGATCTTTTTCCCACCAAGTTTTCGGACCTGAAGGGCATCATAGGTAAATTGGGTGTGATGAAAATCACTTTGAAACTAGATTCAAAGCATATTAAGGAGAGGTCGTATCACCTTAATCCCAAATATAAGAAAAATGTCTACTTGGAGTTGGATAATATGCTAGAAGTAGGAATCATCAAACCTGTGGAAGAATATGATTAGGTGAGCCCGATGGTGGTTCAAGAAAAGATATAGAAGGGAGAAATAAGAATTTGCGTATATCTAAGGAAGGTTAATGATGCCTGCATCCATGATCCTTTTCCGACACCATTTATTGACGAGGTATTGGATAACATTGGAGGGTAGGAGGCCTACTCATTCACTAATGGGTCTTTGGGGTACCATCAGATCAAGATTGCACCAGAGGATAGGAGTAAAAAAACCTTCGCGACCGAATGGGTTGTTTCCAGTATATTGTAATGTTGTTTGGACTTAAGAATGTGCCTACAATATTCTCTCGTGTAGTTATAGAAAATTTTAAGGAGTTTATTCATAAGTTCTTGGAGGTGTATTTTGATGATTGGATGATGTTTAGGTTAGTAAAGTGACATGTAGCAAGCCTGTGCCTGATGTTGTACCACAGATACCAGATCACGCTGAACCTGAAGAAGTGTCTATTCTATGTCCCCTTTGGGATGTTGATGGGTCATGTAGTGTGCAAGCAAGGGATGATGGTGGACCCTACAAAGATCACGGTAATAGTGAATTTGGAGGCCCAAGAAGTGTTAAACAGCTGCACGCAACGCTCAGACATACAAGATATTACAGAAAGTTCATCAAGGCTTATGCTCAGATTACCGCGCCCATGGAGAAACTGTTGAAGAAGGACGCTACATTCTGTTGGGATGAAGGATGTTAGTGTAGTTTGGATGTATTAAAGGAGAAGATGGTCACATCACTGATTTTGCTCTTCCCGAATTGGAAGAAGGAATTCCATGTACATGGAAATTCCTCTTGCATTGCATTAGGAGTAGTGTTAACAAAGGCCGATGAAGGAGGGATGGACCACCCTATAGCGTTCGTGAGCAGGAAATCATTGAAGGCCAAGAAGAATTACTCAATGACAGAGTGTGAAGGATTGGCTATGGTATATGCGCTTCAAAAGTTTAGGCACTACTTGTTGGGTGGACATTTCAAAATGTACACTCATCATTATGCCTTGAAACACTTGGTAAATAAGCTTGTGCTGGGGGGAAGATCTGCCGATGGTTGTTGTTATTTCAAGAATATGAATTTGAGGTTATTGTCAATCCAGGAAGGTTGAATGAATGACCTGACCATCTATCGTGGATAGAAACAAGAGAAGAACCTACTAATTTGGAGGAAGGGTTGCCCGATGTGCAGCTCTTCGCGATGCATGTAGCAGATAACTACTTTGAAGTTATTATTCACTTTTTGACTACAAGGACGACACATGAAGGGTACACGAGTCAACAAAAGAAGGAAATAGTAGTGCGTGTGATGGATTTCTCAGTGATTACAGGACATTTGTATAAGATGGGCTCAAATTAGATATTGCAACGATATGTGCCATATTTTGAACGGAATAACATCCTTGCTGAAGCTCATGGAGGGGTTGTGGGAGGAAATTATGTAGGAAAGGCGACAACGCATAAGATTTTGCATGCAGGGTTATTGTAGGGCATGCGATGCATGTCAATGAATGAGAAGACCATCGTGAAGGGATGAGTTTCCACTAAATCCTCAAGTATCGTTGCAACCATTTGAAAAATGGGCAATTGATTTTGTTGGGCCAATCCAGCCCCCAGGGAAGAAGACAGGTGTGCACTATATCATCAACACGATATAGTATCTAACCAAATGGGTGGAGGCACAATTAGTGAAGGATGGTATATGGGCTACAACAACAAAATTCTTGTTTGAGTATGCGTTAACCAGATTTGGCTGCCCAAAAGTGTTGATGAGTGATTGGGGTATGCACTTCCTAAATGAAATGATCAACACATTGACTAAAGAGTTCCATGTTTATCATCAAAAGAGCAAACCATATCATCCTCAGGTTAATGGAACAATTAAGGCCTTTAACAAGATTTTGGAGAACATGCTGACGAAGATTTGTAACACGGAGCGAAATGATTGGGATGTGCGCATACCCGCAGTGCTATGGGCATACCAAACTACTTGCAAAAATATGACAGGATAGACACCTTTCAGATTGGTCTATGGCGTAGAAGCTGTGATGCCTATGGAATATATCGTGCCTAGTCTACACATAGAATCTTCACAGGTATGGCAGATTGCAAAGCCTCGAAACAATGGCTCGCGCAGTTGATGGAGCTTGAAGAAGACAAATTTTTGGTTGGCTTCCATTAGCAAGTACAAAAGGAATGCAAAAAGCATGGCACGATCGACATATCAAGCTATGAACGTTCAAGGTAAATGATATGGTTTTATTACATGATAGCAAGTTCACTAAGTTTTCAGGGAAATTTCAGATGCACTAGCTTGGGCCATATGTTATCAAAGAAATTATAGAGGGAGGCGTGGTTCAGCTTGTGAAGCTGAATGGAGAATCATTTCTGGGGAGGGTGAATGGAAGCTGACTAAAGCCATATATGGAGGACCCATCCCAATGACTATATGATGATAGGACAGTCTTAGTGCTCCAGGTAGTTGTAAGGGAGCGTGAGAATATAAACTACACTGCCAGGATTGAAATACTAAGTGGTTGGCGATCTACGCGGAAAAGGGTGAAGCTGCAATATAAGAAGTTGTGTGCGGAAAGCTGCGCTATGGAGGGAGGTGCTTTGGAACATAGCAGGAAAGTGACCGTTGGAGTCACTGTTCATGATTTGATAGCTAGAAGACAGTTAAGAGGAGCGGGCTGGTAGCATTTAAGGCAAAAATCTTTGAAGATCTTCTGCCAAAACAACATTAATGATCGAATTTTGGGGGGAATAGTTGGATTTGAATTCAAAAACCCCTATAAATTACTTGTGCCAGTCCAATAGAGAACACTTTGCACACTTGGAATTTTTTAGCTGAGTTGTCTATTGCTTATGACCTGCTCATTCTTTGAGGATTTAGTTGCGAGTCCTACATTTGCCAATTTACCAGAGTTGAATTAGAAGTTCATCCTTGAAACCATATTAGGGCCAAGCCTTGCTAAGACTATGAGAACTGGGGGAGATGTTGCGTCTGAACAAGCTGCTCCAGAGGTGGTAATTATGGAATCTCTGGCTCCTATGCCTATGGTGCCGAGGTCACCTAGGTCAAAGCCTACCCATGTTAGAGAAACCCAGAAGTTGAAGAAGGATAATCAGAAGAAGCCATTGTCGGTGTGTGAGTCACCCAAGAAAGACTGCGACTTAAAATTAGAAGAAAGACAAGTAGCCTAAGAGGGTTGTTGATTTGGAGGCTGAACAAGGACAGGGCACCAAGGATATAGATGCTAAGGGAATGGAGCCCATTTCAAAGTTGTTGGACTATATCCCTCTGTGAGAGGGAGGAAAATGTCACAAAGGACTCGGAATAAGAAAAATTTGTTATTTCTATGCCCTTGCTTCCAGAGCAGGTCCCCTTCAAAGGTACGTGCCTTGCGCGGATCCCCCTGCTGAAGATGGAAGATTGGGACCTGGCATACCATGAGCGGTTCCCTCACCTCACAACAACAAATTATATGAAGCATGTCTATTACCCGGATTCAGGTGTCACTGAATTAGAAATGGTGGAATAGATCTACAAAGTGGATAATTCTAGGTTATTGAACCTGTTGTGGGTGCCCCACTATCACTGCACCAATATCAACATGACCTTTGTGCGTCAATCACTTACTCTAGTCCATGATGGGTGCTTATCGCTAGAAGAGACTATACCCATCACTGACATGCTCATCCATAGGATCACGCACTTGCCACATGAGGGCTTGAATCCAGCCAAGGAGTTTGGCAAAAAAGTAGGCAAAAAATATTTGTCGGACAAGATGAGAAAGGAGTTTTCACTTGTGAAAAAGCCACGTGGATATTCAATCACTTCTATCAATGATCCCACAGTGCAGTTTGCCACACAAATCTTGGTAGGAAAGGTAATGAGGAAGTGTCACACCCTAGCTGCACAATGCGTGAAGGGTGTGCAGTTTAACTGGTCAAGGTACCTATGCAGGGAATTCCTTGCAAATTTCTGTGAGGTCCAGGATGAGACCAAGCCATTCCACTATGTGTGGTTGCTGCTCTCTATTGTGTTGGTCGCATGGGAGCTACTGGAGGACAACCAGTTTCCTCTGTTGAAGGAACGATTGCCAGAGGCAGTGCAGTTCACCTCCCTCGGGGGCACGAAGGACCTCGCACGGGTCACAAAAACAAAGATATTCTAGGTTTTGATGGAAGTAAACATTTGCATGGCCATCAACCTGTGCCCATGGTTGTCTTCGACTTTGTACAAGAAATTTTTAGCTTATTCTGTGTTCAAGGCTAACTTCCATTGCGTTTACATTCAGGCATGAAAGGACTTGCAACGGAAATGGTATCATTTACCATACTTGGTCACAAATACAGAAATTTAGGAGGCTATCAAGTGATGGCTAGCAGAATGGCTCGCCCCATTAGATTTGGACGTCGGAACTATTAAGGGTGCAGGCAACTTGGCTGAAAAGAAAAGGAAGGATGCAGCAAAGGAGGTTGTGCATAAGTTTGTTGCGCAATGGAAGAAGGAAGCCATAGAGAAGGCTCATATGGAAAAGGAGAGCATTGCTAAGGAGCAAGCTAAGAAAGAGCAGCGTGAATCATAGAGAAGCAGTAAATCCCCTTTGCCCACGACTGAGGAAGAACATACTGAACATGGCGGTGGAGGAGATGAAGGGTAGAGCACCCCATTTCAACTGAAAAGTCATGGATAGGAGTAGTGGGAAGGTCCCCGCAAGAAGAAAAAGTTGGAAAAAATGAAGGTTGATCCAATGATATTAATGGAGGGCGATCTTGATAAGGTCAGTGACAAAGTCTGGGATACTACAACTGAACTACTACAAAATTTCAAGAAAAAATACATGCAAATGCTGGGGAGTGCCCAGAAGGATCTGCATGAGTTGTAGATCCAAACTACCAGGATACAGGTGGGTGCAGGTTAAGCGAGCACAACACAAGTGAGCCTAGCACCGGGGATGAGTCAGGCTGCAGAATTGGTTAGAACATTGGAACTTTGCATAGTTGCTTTACCAAAAGGGTCCCTACGCACAGAATCAGCTGATGATTGAATCATTTTAAGTACCCTTAAGAACATCAGCTAAACATTACACTTCTCCCCATAGGGTGAACAATGGACAGATGTTTGCCAAGAAAATGGAGGACTTGAAGGAAAAAATACAATATAGGCATAGAGTTCCAGGCTGGAGGTTGTGGTAGCAGAGGCATGCAGAATAGTGCCAGAGTTGCACATCCCGGAGGACACACAACCGAAAGCCAAGATCCCTAAATTAGCTGCAAGAGTGCACGAGACAAAGCCGGAAGTTGGGCGAGTTCAATTCAAACTCAATATGAAGATCATGAAGCTGTAGCTCAAATTACAGCCTACGACTCCGCCTGAGGTTAGGGAGCAGCATGGAGCTACCATCAAGGAAGGGATGTCAACATTGGATGCCGCAGTCATTGACTGCATGACCTTGTTTGAACAGGCGATGGAGTTGGCCACGAACTTGCAGGAAGACCCAAACTTGCAGATATTGAATACAGAGATTCGTGAGATCAAGAAGCAGTATGACGAGGTCAGGAAAATGATGCGCTCAATTGCTATAGCGCAGCACCTCGCTAAATTGCAGCAGGGGAAGTAGCTCCTTGCACAAGTAGAAGGAGATCAAAAGAAGGAGGTCATGCTTAAGGCTAGGTTGGGACCTTGGTTAGAAGAATCTTACCAAGTATCAACCAACATTCAGGAGAAGCTGACGAGCTTGCAACAAACACAACAAACGATGAAGCTGGCCATGGAAGGACCGGCTACAGAGAAACTCATAGAAGAGGTCAAGCAGCCAGCTACATAGAGTGTTATTGAGGTTGGAGTTGTGCAGGTGGAGCTGGGGGATATTCACAACAAGATCGTCGCGCCAGCCGAGTGACTCAAGGGTGAGTCACGACCTTTGTGTTGGGGGCCTATTGGGATGGGGTCCCGTGGGTCAATTTTGGGGTTAAAATCCCAAGTTTTGATGTAAATTTTGGTGAAAAGATGTAAAGTCTCCGCAAGTTATGGATGCGGAGCTCGTAGATAGTTAGGAGTAAAAATGTGGTTTTAGCCCCTTGTCTATGTAAATTCAAGTCGATTTTTAGATCTACCCATGGTCTGCAAAGCATGGGATTGTATGTAAAAAGCTATAAATAGGTATGTCTTAGAGAGTCTAAGGTAGATCTATGTCTACGTCTGAGAGAGGAAAAAAGGGCAAGTAAGAAGTGGGTAGATAGAAAGAAAAAGGCCCCATAGCTGAGTGCGCGGAGGCCTAGAGTAGAGTCAGCAACTGAGTGTGTGGACCCCTACAGCTGAGTTCACAGGGAAGTTCGAGTTTGTAACCTCATATTGAAGATCAATAAAGAAGACTGTTGAAGAAATTCATGTGTTTATATGTTTAATTCTACTATTTATGTTTGTGATCTATGTTGTGATGGAATAATGTCTTTATGAAATAATAATTTATTAATGCACGACTCCATTCGATAAGTCTTATTAACTGTAAACAATTCTTGTTAAGTACTTTCGCAAAAATTATAATACAATCTATTATGTTTATTGAGTACTTAAGTAGATCTGTGTGAACTCAGATCTAGGGTTATTTTATGGTGTGCGTAAGTGGCTGATTCATCTGTTAAGGGTTCACAAAGACTTATCGTAGACCTTCACGAAGGTCTAGAGGTAGTTTAAAGGAAGTTTCATTATTGAGCCCTAGGGGCTTATAGATTTACGTGAAGGCAAATCTAGGGAAAATAAAGACATCACACTGATCCCTGGATGCAAAAAGTTGGTTCCAACATCCCCCACATACTTCTTCGGGTGAGACTTCGACCTACACTATGCGTGTTGATGTCAAAAGGGCCAGTAGAGTAAGGTTTTTTTTGGCGCAATTAACTCTGAACCTGGGTCAGCAACCACTAAGCCAATGCTGACCTCCAGCTAACTCTATCAATAGTTAGAGGTCAATTAAATGAATACAACTGAAAATAACTAAATTGGATTACTAATATTTAGCAATCACGCATGCATAACTAAACTACAAGCCCTCTAACTAGAATTTACTGAGCTAACTAAGTGACAAGAGCCATGTCACACTAGTTAACTACCTCCAGGTTGTCCTGCTGATGTGGAAATTTAATTTTAATCAATTTCACTAAGGCTAAAGTCAAATTGAGCCTTTCTTGCTACATTTTTTCAACATCAGGATCTATTTTAAAATCAAGAAAGATTTGAAATTTGGGAAAAGAGAAAAGTAAAGGAAGTCTCACTCAAGGGATCAGGACCAACATAAAAGTCAGACATGATGAAATATCTTCAAAATAAAAAAAAAATGAAGGAAAAGGTGAAATATCAAATAAAATGTAAATAAGATTTATAAATAAAATAATAAGAACACCTTGGCCATAGGGTGTATAGAAAATAGTGACAAAATGTTCTATTAACACACTCTGTGATGTGAAGGTCACTAGTTCAAAACTTCATGGGCAAAAATCTAGTCATTCTAATGGTTGGTGTGGCCCAAGACTGGTCTGATCCCCGATTTATTTTGACAGCTTAGATGCCCCTAGGTCATTTCTACTCAAGCCACAAGTTAGGTGTGCCAGTCATCTCAGGACTCACATAACTCAGCAAACAAAAAAGCATAATAACACATTATCCCCAAGGGGGCAACACAGTTTTCAATCATTGTGATAATGAAGTGTTGTGTACCAAAGATATTCTAGGTTCAAATCCCCCTAATTTACCTATGTCTGCAAAAGGTGTGTACAAAGGAACCTAAACGTTATAGTGGTAACTGTCAAAATCAACCCAATGACACAAGAGTACGAGACCATCCTAGTTGGTGATTCCTCTAGATACAAAAAATAAAAATAAAAATAAGAACGCAATAAAATTAGGAAATAAGGGCCCAAATTGGAATTTGGACCTAACTTAGGAATCAATAAGGTAAAAAGGTAAGTAATGGGTTGATTTGGAAATTGACCCACCTCGGAATTAGGCCAAAGGAAAAATTCAAATAGTTGAGTAAGAGATCTATTTGGAAATTGAGCTTGATTTCATTGAAGACAAAGTCTTAACAAGTAAAAGGATGGTTTTATTAAGACATCAAGCCTAATTTGTGGATCATGGAAAGAAAATTTTTTGAACAAGTGACTCAATAGATTGATTGACAAATATATCCCAAACTAGAAATCAACCAAAATGCAAAGTTTGATCAAGTTAAAAGAGGGAGTGATTTAGACATTGGATAAGAATCAAGGCTTGAACAAGGGAAGGAAGGAAAATATTTCAAACATTCAAAGGGTTTGAAAATGATAATGGATTTTGGCTAAGTGTGAAAACCATCAACTATTTTAAAATCTATGAAGCGAAGGCTTAATTATGAATGTAATTTGTCATGAAATATTTTTGATTTTAACAAGTTAATAATAATATCCACTACACATTTCTCCTAGTGAACCATTTATCCAGTTCTCCCATGAGATTGGAGATGCCCAATTCTAAACTCCCTCAAGTGGATTGGGATTTCAATCCACCAGCTCAAGCTCGATAGCAATGAATTCCAAATGAAAAAAAAAAGTCTTCCATCATGCCTCACAACTTCAAGAAAAACCCTCATCTAATATGTCACCTCCTCACCTTTCTTTACTATTTTCATTTATATATGGATGTTGCCCCATAATAAAAGGCTTTCTAGAATTGAGAAGACCACTTATGGTGCTATTGAAGGCACAACCTGAAGCCATTAAAAGGACAAATCAAGCCATGAGCTTTAATGAAGAAAAACTAGTATAAGACTTCTTGATTGAAGGAGATATTAAAAGACATGATAACTTTCTCAATTAGAAGAGGATGATAAACTCTAGAGAAAGAGAAGATATTGGGGTTGATAGAGTTTGTTTTTAAAATATATTTTGCCCAAATGACATGCATTTGAACCTAAAACTATCGTAATCCTCACACTGAATCCCAATTTGATGATTGAAGTAGAATATTGGCAAGTAAAATGCTAAGGATCCATTCTTATACTATAAGAATAAAACCTTAGGAAATCTTACTAATTCTTGAAATGTGCACTTTAAAATATTTGGTAATATTTTTGTATAAATACTTAAGATTTAGCCTTTTTTACAGGATTTATATACTTTCTAGAAAATTTAACTCTTCTTTCAATAGTTTTTAACAAAAAATAACTATATTTGAAATAAAATAAGTTTATATTATAAAATTTTAACTTATCATTTTTATAAAAACAAAATTTAGTAAATTATTTTTGAAAATTAAAAATAAAAATTAACTAAAAAATATGAAATTTAGCCCGTGAAACAATGGTCAATTTTCACCTTGAAAAAGCCCTAATGAAAACTTCCCATGAACATAAGCAACCTTTGCATCACCAAAGATATGATATAACAAGGGATATATCCCATGGAATGAAGTTGGCTTGGGTCAAGCTTTAGGCTACGTAGAAGGCATAGCTTTGGGAGAGGGTTTTCTTCAAAGTGGCACGATAATATATAAGGATCTCTAACCTTGAGAGAGGGTACACCACTTCCACCCTTAATGGATTTGGGTCAGTAAATATTGGGTTAGTATTTGTGTCAGTCATATTACATTTACTTTTGTAATGTAATAAGAGAGTCCTATAAATATTGGGCATAACATGTCTCCTTATATTTTGGAAACACAATAAAACTTGCCATTAGGGTTAGGGGAAGTCCTAATTGATTCATGTTGTTGTGACTGTGTGATAAATCATTGAGTTGGGAGATTGGGCATGGTTGATTCCCTCGATCTGAAGAAGAAAAGTTGTGAAGAGAATCTAGAACGATACTCTGGGAAGCGAGAGGTAGACATGAATGCATACATGGGAGCCATTATTAATGAAAGGGTTGCCTGTAACAATGATAATGATGAAATGAAAAATGATCATATCAATGGGCACCCTCATGTTCATGTTATTTACAATAATCTTCCAATACAAGGAAAGAACAAGTTGTCTGAGATTCTCCCGAATTGGTCTCACTGACATGCCCAACATTTTGATGAATCCAATAGTGAATAAAAATCCATGGTGGAGTGCGGCCACGAAATTCATTTCCCAACATTGCGATTACATTTTGATGGGATACTCAACTCTTGATCTAGAGAGAATATCATAGCCTTCTCCTCATCAAACTTACATCTCTCCTCACAACTATCATCCTCAGTGTAGGTTAATACATTGGAGTTTCGGTGTATCCTACAAAAACTCCCAACTATGTTATAGGCTCAGTTTTCTTCCTCTAATCCTTGGAGACTTGACAATAAAATGAAGCTCCAAAAATTCTTAAATGAGACACATCAAGCTTTCTCCTAGAGAAATCTCCTCCATTCTGATCATACCAAGTATTCTACGAGGACTCTGGTTTTGCAAGTAGACTGTGATGTTTTAGTCTTCTTCCCATATATGTAATGACAACCCATGATCATGCAACATGGCCCTTGCTACTCCCACTATGCTCATGTTCTTACTCTCATATACCCCACTATGTTGTGGGTTATGGGGTGCTACCAGTTCTCTTCGAATACCTTCTTTGGCACAAAAATCCTTGAAGGCATGCAAAACAAATCTGCCTCCATTGTCACTCCTGAGAACTTTCACCTTCTTCCCAATCTCCTTCTCAACCAATCATGCCTTGAATTCAACAAATTTGGAGAAAATTCATCCTTCTTCAGCATGAAGTAGATCTAGCATTTTCTAGAGAAATCATCAATAAAAATAACATATTACTTATGTTTTTTTGTGGAGGCTGTATAAAATGGTCCATAAATGATCCGAATTGGATCCTAAAACTCTCTAAGTTTTCATGACTATTTCAAATTATGCTAAAAGATTAAAGTCTTAGAAAAGTCAAAGCTATTAGAAGGAATCCTCGTAACAGTTGTAGTTGTGGCCAGAGCGAAGCAACAAGGACCCTCGGTCGAGTGCGCAAACCATTGGCCCATGGTAAAGCGCAATGGCAAAAACTGGCAAAACTAGAGGCAAATTTTGGAAACAGAGGTGGATTATGATACACGATTAGCACTAAGTGCTAATCGTGTATCGCAGGGTGTCCCCCTTAGTAAAGTGATCCAAATTGGATCCTTGAAAGTTATCAGAGTTTCTATGACTATTTAAAATCATGTTAAACTTCAAAATATTGTAAACAATGAGCTATAAGGAAGGACCTCTGGACAGTGGCAGTTGTAGCCAGCACGGAACAACGAGGACCCTTGGTCAAAGCGCGCTAACTGTTGGCCCATGGAGACTGCACAGTGGCACAAACTAGAAAATAGGGAGTCCAGATCAGAAAATAGAGGTTGTTTCTAATGCGTGATTAGGAATTGCAGGATAAAAACCTCAGAGAAGGAAAAGCCCCGGCACCTGGTCATGTGAAAAACAGGTAAAACCGTGCGGAAATACCCAAAACATTAGAAAGCCGATCTTGCGCTCCAAAATTGGTGGAATATCAGAGGTATTTCGAGTGGTAAGCGGGTTTGGCAGAGGACCAAGCGATTCCATACACTGAGTGATGCGTGTCCGGCAGATGAGAGAGAAAACCACTCTCATCATGGGCTAATGGTCGAGCAACTCAATCATGCAATAAAAGCAATGATCGTAGGATTTGGAGGTCCCAGATCAACGATGGAGAATCCACTCGATGGAGGACTGGATTTGGCAGAAGAATAGGCTGAGGCATATGAAATTTGGGGTCTGACATGACTGCTGAGATGGCGGATGAATCATTTCACAGTATAACCGAAACAACGACTGGGCGAGGAAGAGATGGTGCCCAGTTCGTAAGAAGATAAGTGGCCACCTCCCTGTGAAATGTTACACAGTGGCGATGACACATAAGTAGGGAATTCCAGCAGACAAAGGTAGGCAAACTGAAGAGCCAGAAGAGGAAGCGAACAACCAAGGGACGGATTGGCTTTAAGCCACGAATAGATGAAGAGCAGAGGGAGATAGAATAGAGAGTGAACCAAGAAGTAGAGAATAGAGAAGTCGAGCTGACCTGCAAAGCTAAGGCAGCATCGAGCAGACATAATCGAGAAGGCTTGAGAGGTTCAAGAAATCCATGTGAGGATATCTGTCAGGAACTAAGTACCAAATTGGACTCATCCCATTAAGACCAGTTGAGGTCGAGAATTGGTAAGGGGGAGTCTGTGTACTCTAGTGGCTTGGGGAATCCAAGTACCACCCTACTGAGCATTGTCTATTACAGGAGACTCAAATTGAGCTCCTCATTGTAAGAACTTTACTTAAAGACACAATAAAAAAATGCCACCACTGAAAGCTGGACCAGGAAACGTAGCCCATGAGGATTGGGTGAACTCCTTATTAAATTGTTGTGTTTTTGCTTTTGCTTGCTGTGTTTGTCTTACTGTTTTCCAATGCCTGTGTATTTCGTAATCTTATTGATCTGTTGCTTAAAATAACATAGGCATATACCAGTGCATGAGTCTGTAATACCTTCATTAATTTACTGAGGTCACCTAGGGGTGATTTCAGATCAAGTGGTATCAGAGCCCTAGGTTGTTAAGGTTAGAAAAGCTTGTGCTAGATTTAGCTGTTGAATGCTAACTAGATCAAAGCTCAAATTAGGAAAAGGAGAGTTGGTAGAAACTAATCCTAAAATTGGAAGAGTCTATCCTCAGAAGATAATGTTGGAGGAAGGTTCTGTGGGGCCAGACCCTCAATTTATAGATAGTTTCCTAGCCATAAGGTCCATGGTAGAGGAAATGTATAAGGACTTTAGAAAACATAAAGATGAAGATTCATCAGGCTCCAAACAAGACAAAGGAGAAGAAGAGTCTCTCCTCCATGACCACTCAAAAGGCAAAGGGAAAGAAGAAAGCTTTCTCACACCTCCTAATAGCCCTGAACATAAAAAGAAGACATCTTTGATTAAACTAGATTTTAAATTTGATTTACCAATATATGATGGAGAGTTGAATGCAGAAAAGCTGGACAATTGGATCAGACAAATTGATGTTTATTGCAGAGTATTGATTTAGACAAGAGCAAGATTTAGTTGGCCAGCCTACGCCTTGGAGGCACTGCCTTGGTTTGGTGGGAAGGTAGGACCCAAGCTGACATGAAGAAGCATGGTAATACTCTTTCTGTTTGGAGTGAATTTTTTTCTGAAATCAAAAAGTAGTTCTATCCACTAGCCTACATGCAGCAAGCCATGATGAGCTGGAAAACTCTTCGACAATTGAAAGGGCAAAGTGTACAAGGTTACACCCAAGAATTTAGGAAGAGAGCATTGATTCTAGGAATCTCATTAGACTCACCTGAGACTTTGTTGAAGTACATCGGTGGTCTACATAGCTACATGAGGCACACTATCCTCATGTTTAATCCCACTAGTATAGGTGAGGTATTTGTTCAAGCTATGCATCTAGAAGCTAGAGGAAAGAATGGAAACCTAGAAGTTGGGGGATCGTCCCAACCCACTGCAAGAAAAAATAAGGAGAAAAGAAAATAGAAATGGAAAGCAAGAAAGGCCAACACTGCACAGAAAAGCAAGTCTTCATGCACTCACTATAAGAAGGATGGGCATGATGATGAGCACTGTTGGATTCTACATCCGGAGCTGAGACCCAAGAAGTTCGAGGGCAAGAAGAAGAAGACTGTTGCAGCTATTTAGAAAGATTTTGGGTCAGACTCAGGGGATGAAACAACCATTACAGCCACAGGTATAAAAGGTAAGAATTCTGAAGCATATACTAGTAATTCTGCACAATCTACTATTGATGAAGAAAATGAGAGAAAAAGACATGAGCTTTTCCATATTCGAGTTATTTCCAAACATCAAAATATTGATACCTTGTTTGATAGTGGCTCATAAGTAAATTTAATTTCTGAAGCAATTGTAAAGAAGTTGGGATCACTGACTACACCTCACAAGAAACCATACCCATTAGGATGGTTAAGTGATAAAGCACAACTACAAGTGACTACACAATGCAAACTCAAGTTTTTTTTTGGGTCAGCATTTGTAGATGAGGTTGAGTTAGACATAATTCCTTTGGATATAGGTGGAATTGTTTTAGGAAGTCCTTACTAGTATGACAGAAAAGCTATTTTCTATAAAGCTGAGAACAAGTATCTACTCGTTAAAGATGGAATCGAATACTTTGTAAGAGCTCATAAGCTCGAGAATAATTACACTCTCATAAACTCAGGGCGGATGAAACGAATGATAAATTCATGCAAACAATTTTTACTGATGGTTATAAATGAAAAGAAACATGATAAAACCAATGTATTTCAGGGCTATGATGCTAAATAGCATGCTGATTTAGAAAAAGTTGTTTCATAGTATGATATCTTGTTTCAAGAACCTAAGGTCTACCACCCAAAAAGGAAATAGTGCATGAAATTAACTTGCAGCAAGATGCTCCATTGCCTAACATTGGGATGTACGGGTTGTTCTCTTTAGAGAATGCAGAAATCAAGAAGCAGGTGCAGGAGTTGCTCGAGAAGGGGTTCATCAGACCTAGCACATCACCATGTGGATCTCCAATCGTTTTGGTGAGAAAGAAAGATGGCTCATGGAGAATGTGCATTGATTTCCGAGCACTGAATAAGATAACAATAAAAAATTGTTATCCCCTTCCTCACATAGATGATCTGTTAGATAAATTGAAAGAAGTTGTTTATTTTTCCAAGTTAGACTTGCATAGTGGATATCATCAGGTCAGAGTTGCAGAACAAGATGCATGGAAGACTGCTTTCAAAACAAAGAAATGATTGTATGAGTGGCTGGTTATGCCTTTTGTCTTAACTAATGCTCCTGCTACTTTCATGAGAATAATGAATGATGTACTCAGACCTTTTCTTGATGATTTTGTTATTGTATATCTAGATGACATTCTAATATTTAGCAAAACGTGGTAATAACATTTAAAGCATGTTAATCAGACATTAGATGTTTTGAAAAGAGAAAAAATTTATGTTAAACTCTCAAAATGTGAATTTGGAAAAACATCTTTGAATTATTTGGGACATATAGTAGGGGGTGGTGAATTGAAGATAGATCCCTCTAAGGTGGCAGTCACTGTAAACTGGCCTAAACCCAAATTTGCTACAGAAGTTAGGAGCTTCTTAGGAGCAACACAATATTGGAGAAAGTTCATTTCTAACTTTTCCTTAATTGCAGCTCCCTTACATGCTTTAACAGGATTGAACAAGGTGTTTCAGTGGGGAGGCAAACAACAAAAATCCTTCGACACCTTGAAAGAAAATATTAGTACAACACCAATACTAGCACTTCCAGATCTTCAAAGACCATTTGAGATCCAAATGGATGCCAGTGACTATGCCATGGGATCAATATTGATACAGCACGGTAAACCCATATGTTATCATTCTGAGACATTTAATTTTGTAGTAGTTAACTATCCCACATATGATAAAAAATTGTATGCATTAGTACAGAGTGTGAAAAAGTGGAAACATTACTTAATGGGCAAAGAAACAGTTATACATATTGATCATCAACCACTTCAATATCTACACTCCCAAACTAAGTTGCAGCAATCAAGACACTATAGATGAATGGGTTTTCTACAACAATTTCATTTAGTCATCAGATATAAAAAGGGAATACACATTAAAGTTGCAGATATGTTATCTAGACCCATTATAAATGCATCTACTATACTTAAGCATAATTCTGTGTTACATGAGAGCTACATTGAACAATATGCTCAAGATATAGACTTTAAAGATGTATATGCAACTTTAAGTCAAGGCAAATGAGTAGAAGAATTGGATTATCATATTAAGGACCAACTCTTATATCATTGTGGGAAGCTATGTATTCCATAAACTGAAGAGTAAAGATAATTCAAGAAGCACACACTTCTCTAATATCAGGTCACTTTGGGGTAAGTAAAACAGTTGCATAGCTGCAAAGATTTTGTTATTGGCCAAAAATGAACGAGACAATTTCTAGATATGTAAGAGAGCGTACTATGTGTGCTAAAAGCAAGCCGAACAATAGAAAACTAGGCTTGTACACTCCATTACCAGTTCCTTCTCATCCTTGGGAAAGTGTTTCCATGGAATTTGTTGGAAGACTGCCTAAATCCAGGAAAGGTCATGATTATCTATATGTTGTTGTGGATAGGTTCAATAAAATGTGTATTTTGATACCTTGTAATAAACAGATTACAGCTGAACAAACTACAAAAACTGTTCTTTCAACATGTATGGGTTCATTTTGGATTACCCACTTCCATTATATCTGATCGATACACCCAATTTGTGTGAAAGTTTTGGTCAAGTCTGTGGAAATTGATGGACATCAAACTGAAGAAAAGCACAGCTTTCCATCCACAAACTGATGGCCAGACAGAACTAGTGAACAGGATAGTGATCGAGTTACTCAGGGGATATTGCAGCAAGCATCCTAAGCTTTGGGATGAACATTTGTGTTATGTGCATCATGCTGACAACCGAGCCAAACATTCTTCTACACAAAGATCTCCTTTTGAGACCTGTTTTGCTTTCACACCAAGGTCTCCCTTGGATTTTGTCTTTGGTAAGGACACAACAGTTGAGGGACACAATGATGTGGACAAGGCAACTAGTTTCATTGAACAAATCCAAGAGATCCATCAGGCAGTATAGGAACAACTAGAAAAGAGCCAGGCCAAATACAAGGCAAGGCATGACAATCATCAGATGGAGCATAGTTTCCAAGTTGGTGATCAAGTCTGGCTATATATCAGAAAGGACAGAATGCAAGGTGAAGGTAAAAATATAAAGCCTATTAGGTATGGACCTTTCAAGATACTTGAGAAAATTGGTGAGAACACTTTTCACCTTGATCTACCAGCTTATATGCACATCTACTCAGTCATCAATGCAGACAGCTTGAGACTATTTGAACCTTCATTAATTGAAGATCCTGAAGAAGAGAGTCAATTGCCTTCTATTGATGACCTGCTACCTGAATATCTTAATGAATTGAAAGAAGACACAGTTCTGGACAGGAAGGTGAGAATGACGTGCAGGGGAGATATTGAGTACCTCAGAATTGGGCTCAGGGGTTCAAAGCCAAGCAGTGCAAAGTGGATAAAGATTGGACAAGTGAGACAATTGTACCCTCACTTAGTTGATGCTTGAAAACCAACTTTTGGTGGTCCAAAAGCTTTTTCAATGGGAAGGTCGTGATTCGAATTGGATCCTTGAAAACTATCAGAGTTTCTATGATAGTTTCAAATCATGTCAAACTTCAAAAAATTGTAAACAATGAGCTATTAGGAAGGACCTCTAGACAGTGGTAGTTGTAGCTAGCATGAAACAATGAGGACCCTTGGTCAAAGCACGCTGACCATTGGCCCATGGAGACTGCGTAGTGGTGCAAACTAGCAAATAGGGAGTCCAGATCAGAAAATAGAGGCTGTTTTTGAAGCGCGATTAGCGCTAATCACGCTTCCACGGATAAAAACCTCAGAGAAGGAAAAGCCCCAGCACCTGGTCATGTGAAAAACATGTAAAATCATGCTGAAATACCCGAAACATTAGAAGGCGGGTCTCGCGCTCCAAAACTGGTGGAATATCGGAGGCATTTCAGGTGGTAAGTGGGTTTGGCAGAGGACCAAGCGATGCCATACACTGAATGATGCGTGTCCGGCGGATGAGAGAGAAAACAGCTCTCATCATGGGCTAACGGTCGAGCAACTCAACCGCACAATAAAAGCAATGACCATAGGATCTGGAGGTCCCAGATCAACGGCAGAGAATCCACCCGATGGAGGACTGGATTTGGCAGAAGAATAGGCTGAGGCATATGAAATTTTGGGTCCAACATGACCGCTAAGCTGGCAGATGAATCATTTCACAGTATAACTGAAACAATGATCAGTCAAGGAAGAGCTGGCACCCAGTTTGTAAGAATACAAGTGGCCACCTCTCTGTGAAATGTTACATAGTGGCAATGACATAAAAGCAGGGAATTCCAGCAGATAGAGATAGGCGATCCGAAGAGCCGGAAGAGGAAACGAATAGTCAAGGGACGGATTGGCTTTAAGCCATGGACAGATAAAGAGCAGAGGGAGATAGAAAAGAGAGTGAAGCAAGAAGTAAAGAACAGAGAAGTCGAGCTGACCTGCAGAGCTAAGGCAACATCAAGCAGACAGAACCAAGGAGGCTTGAGAGGTTCAATCAATCCCTGTGAGGATATCTGTCAGGAATTGAGTACCAAATTGGACTCATCCCATTAAGACTAGTTGAGGTTGAGACTTGGTAAGGGGGAGTCTGTGTACTCTAGTGGCTTGGGGAATCCAAGTACCACCCTAATGAGCATTGTCTGTTACAGGAAACTCAAATTGAGCTCCTCATTGTAAAAAATCTACTTAAAGACACAATAAAAAAAGGCCACCATTAAAATCTGGACTAGGAGAGGTAGCCTAGGAGGATTGGGTGAACTCATTAAATTGTTGTGTTTTTGCATTTTCTTGTTGTGTTTCTCTTACTATTTTCCAATGCCTGTGTATTTCGCTATCTTATCGATTCATTGCTTAAAATAACATAGTCATATACCAGCGCATGAGTTTGTAATACCTTCATTAATTTACTGAGGTCACCTAGGGGTGATTTCTGATCATAAAGGAAAGCCCCAAAGCACCCGGACCCAAAAATGATATAAAATTTGGAAAAGTCACTGTTTCAGTTCTGTAGCACGGGATTCCCCAAAATATATGATGGATAGTTCAATGCAGAGAAGTTGGATAATTGGACCAGACAGATTGATGTTTATTGTAGAGAATAGAGAATAGACTCATACAAGAGTAAGATTTAGCTGGCCAGCCTATGCCTTGGAGGCACTGCCTTAGTATGGTGGGAAGGCAGGGCACAAGCTAACATGAAGAAACATGGTAAGATTCTTTCTGTCTAGAGTGAATTTGTTTATGCAATTAAAAATAAATTCTATCCACTAGCCTACATGCAGCAAGCCGTGATGAGCTGGCGAACTCTTCGTCAACTAAAAGGGCAAAGTGTACAAGGTTACACCCAAGAATTTAGGAAAAGAGCTTTGATTCTAGGAATTTCTTTAGACTCGCCTGAGACTTTGTTGAAGTATATAGGCGGTCTACATAGCTACATAAGGTACACTATCCTCATGTTTAATCCCACTAGCAGAGATGGGGTATTCATTTAGGCTACACATCTAGAAGCTAGAGGTAAGAATGGGAACCTAGAAGTTGGGGGATCATCCCAACCCACTGCAAGCAAAAATAAGAAGAAAAGAAAACATAAATGGAAAGAGAGGCAGACAAACACTGTACAGAAAAGCAAGTCTTCATGCACTCATTGTAAGCAGGATGGGCATGATGATGAACACTACTGGATTTTGCATCCGGATCTGAAACCTAAGAAGCTCGAGGGCAAGAAGAAGAAGACTGTTGCAGTTATTCAAAAAGATTTGAGGTCAGACTCAGGAGATGAAGCAACAATCACAGCCACAGGTATAAAAGGTAAAAATTCTAAAGCATCTACTAGTAATTCTGAAAAATCTACTGATAATAAAGAAAATAAGAGAAAAAGACGTGAGCTTTTTCATATTCGAGTTATTTCCAATCATCAAAAGATTTATACTTTTTCTGCTAGTGGCTCACAAGTAAATTTAATTTCTGAAGCAATTGTAAAGAAGTTGGGATTACTAACCACACTTCATAAGGAACCATATCCATTAGGTTGGCTATGTGATAAAGCAAAGCTACAAGTGTCTAGACAATGTAAACTTAAGTTTTCTTTTGGTTCAACATTTGTAGATGAGGCTGAGTTAGATATAGTTCCTTTGGATATATGTGGAATTGTTTTAGGAAGTCCTTAATTGTATGATAGGAAAGCTATTTTCTATAGAGTTGAGAACAATTATCTACTCATTAAATATGGAATCGAATATATTGTAAGAGCTCATAAGCTCAAGAATAATTATACTCTCATAAACTCAGGGCAGATGAAACGAATTGTAAATTCATGCAAACAATTTTTACTGATGGTTGTAAAGGAAAAGAAACCTGATAAAACCAATATATTTGAGGGTTGTGACACTACACAGCAAGATGACTTAGAAAAAGTTGTTTCAGAATATGATGTATTGTTTCAAGAACCTAAAGGTCTACCACCCAAAAAGGAAATAGTGCATGATATTAATTTGCAGCAAGATGCTCCATTACCTAACATCAGAATGTACAGTTTTTCTACTTTATAGAATGCAGAAATCAAGAAGCAGGTACAGTAGTTGCTCGAGAAGGGGTTCATCAGACCTAGCACATCCCCATGCGGGTCTCCAATTGTTTTGGTGAAGAAGAAAGATGGCTCGTGGAGAATGTGCTTTGATTACCGAGCACTGAATAAGATAACGATAAAAAATTGTTATCCCCTTCCTCGCATAGATGATCTATTAGATCAATTAAAAGAAGTTGTTTATTTTTCCAAGTTAGAATTGCATAGTGGCTATCATCAGGTCAAAGTTGCAGAGCAAGATGCATGGAAGACTGCTTTCAAAACGAAGCAGGGATTGTATGAGTGGTTGGTTATGGCTTTTGGCTTAACTAATGCTCCTGCTACTTTCATGAGAGCAATGAATGATGTACTCAGACATTTTCTTGATGATTTTGTTATTGTATATCTGGATGACATTCTTATATTTAGAAAAATGTGGGAAGAACATTTAAAGCATGTTTAGCAGACACTAGATGTTTTGAAAAGTGAAAAACTTTAGGTTAAACTCTCAAAATGTGAATTTGGAAAAACATCTTTGAATTATTTGGGACATATAGTAGGGGGTGCTGAATTGACGATAGATCCCTCTAAGGTTGCAGTCATTGTAAACTGTCCTAAACCGAAATCTGCTACAGAAGTTAGAAGCTTCTTAGGAGCAACACAATATTGGAGAAAGTTTATTTCTAACTTTTCCTTAATTGCAGCTCCCTTACATGCTTTAACATGATTGAAAAAGGTGTTTCAGTGGGGAGGCAAACAATAGAAATCCTTTGACACCTTGAAAGAAAAGATTAGTACAACACCAATACTAGCATTGCCCGATCTTCAAAGACCATTTGAGATTGAAACAGATGCCAGTGACTATGCCATGGGAGCAGTGTTGATTTAGCACAGTAAACCCATATGTTATCATTCTGAGATATTTAATTTTGTAGTAGTTAACTATCCCACATATGATAAATAATTGTATGCATTAGTACGGAGTGTGAAAAAGTGGAAACATTACTTAATGGGAAAAGAGATAGTTATACCTACTGATCATCAACCACTTCAATATCTACACTCCCAAACTAAGTTGTAGCAATAAAGAAACTATAGATGGATGGCTTTTCTACAACAGTTTCATTTAGTCATCAGATATAAAAAGGGCATACACAATAAAGTTGCAGATATTTTATCTAGACCAATTATAAATGCATCTACTATACTTAAGCATAATTCAGTATTGCATGAGAGCTACATTGAACAATATGCTCAAGATGTAGATTTTAAAGATGTATATGCAACTTTGAGGTGAGGCAAACGAGTAGAAGAATTGGATTATCATGTTAAGGACCAATTCTTGTATCATTGTGGGAAGCTATGCATTCCACAAACTGAAAGAGTAAAGATTACTCGAGAAGCACACACTTCTCTAATATCAGGTCACTTTGGTGCAAGTAAAACGGTTGCACAACTGCAAAGATTTTGTTATTGGCCAAAAACGAATGAGACAGTTTCTAGATATGTAATAGGGTGTACCATGTGTGCTAAAAGAAAGCACAACAATAGAAAACTAGGCTTTTACACTCCATTACCAGTTCCTTCTCATCCTTGGGAAAGTGTTTCCATGGACTTTGTTGGAGGACTGCCAAAATCTATGAAAGGTCATGAATATTTATATGTTGTTGTGGATAGGTTCAACAAAATGCGTATTTTAATACCTTGTAACAAACATATTACAGCTGAACAAACTGCAAAGTTGTTATTTTATCATGTATGGATTCATTTTGGATTACCCACTTCTATAATATCTGATCAAGATACCCAATTTATTTGGAAATTTTGGTCAAGTTTGTGGGAATTGATGGAAACCAGGCTGAAGAAAAGCACATCTTTTCATCCGCAAATAGACAACCAAACAGAAGTGGTCAATAGGACAGTGATCTAGTTGCTTAGAGGCTATTGTAGCAAGCATCCCAAACTCTGGGATGAACATTTATGTTATGTGCAGCATGCTTATAACCGAGCTAAACACTCTTCTACACAGAGATCTCCTTTTGAGACCTGTTTTGGTTTCACACCAAGGTCTCCCTTGGATTTTGTCTTTGGTAAAGACATAGCAGTTGATGGACACAGTGATGTGGACAAGGCAATCAAGTTCATTGAAAAAATCCAAGCGATTCACCAGGAAGTACATGAAAAGCTGGAAAAGATCCAAGCCAAGTACAAGGCAAGACATGACAAGCATTAGATGGAGCATAGTTTGCAGGTTGGTGATCAAGCCTGGGTGTATATCAGCAAAGACAGGATGCAAGGTGAAGGTAAGAAGCTGAAGCCAATAAGGTATGGACCTTTCAAATGACTTGAGAAAATTGGTGAAAATGATTTTCGCCTTGATCTACCAGCTTACATGCACATCTACTCAGTTGTTAATGCAGACAACTTGAGACAATTTGAACCTTCATTAATTGAAGACCTCAAAGAGTAGAGTCAATTGTCTTCTATTGATGATTAGTTAACTGAATACCTTAACGAGTTTCAGGAAGATACAGTTCTGGACAGGAAGGTAAGAACTACATGCAGAGGGGATGTTGAGTACCTCAGGATTGGACTCAGAGGTTCAAAGCCAAGCAGTGCGAAATGGATAGCAATTGAGCAAGCGAGGAAGTAATACCCTCACTTGATTGATGCTTGAAAGAAAACCAACTTTTGGTGGTCCAAAAGCTTTTTCAGTGGGAAGGTCGTGATTCTAATTAGATCCTAAAACTCTCTAAGTTTTCATGACTATTTCAGGTTATGCTAAAAGATTCAAGTCTTGGAAAAGTCAAAGCTATCAGAAGGAATCCTTGTAACAGTTGCAGTTGTGGCCAGAGTGGAGCAACGAGGACCCTCGGTTGAGCACACAGACCGTTGGCCCATGGTAAAGCGCAATGGAAAAAAACTAGTAAAACTGGAGGCTAATTCAGGAAACAGAGGTGGATTCTGATACGCGATCAAACTGGAAAAACCGGAGGCTAATTCGGGAAACAGAGGTGGATTCTAAGTGCTAATCATGTATCGTAGGGCGTCCCCCTCAGTGAAGGAAAGCCCCAAAGCGCTCGGACTTGAAAATGCTATAAAATTCGAAAAAGTAACTATTTTGATTCCATAGCACGGGATTCCCCAAAACCGACAGGATATCAGAAGGATTCATGGCGGTAAGCAGTTTTGACTGAGTCCCACTTGATACCACACATCGAGTGACACGCGTTCGGCGGATGAGAGAGAAAACCGCCTGCATCTAATGGGTAAACGGCGTACGACTTTTTCGCTTGATATGAAGGAAGACCGTAGGATCTGGGGTGTCTAAATCAAAGGCAGAGATGCGTCCTGATGACTGACCGGATTTGACAGGTCAAAAAGCAAGATGATAGGGGATTTGAAGTCCGATGTGGATGATGAGTTAGAAAACAATTCATGTTCATGGGTGATCTTGAAGCAAACAGATTTAATGGCCATTCGAATATGATTTAGGGAATTTGACACCCAGTTCATTAGCAAACAGGTGGCCACCTCCCTGCGAGGCGTTACCCAGTGATGATGATGAAGAGCAGAGGAATTCGAACGAACAGAGGAAAGGAAACCAGAAGGCTAGGAAGCAGAAACGAGCATTCAAAGAACATACTGGCTTTAAAAGCCATGAACAGACAAAAGCATAGAGGGAAACATAGAGACACAAGAAGCTAATAGCAGAGAACAGAGAATAGAATCCGAGCTGACTTGAAACTGCAAATTCGATTTCACCTGGACAACAAACTTGTATTACCCTCTTCTATAGTGATTTCAGCTCAGATACCATGTAGATTGTTATTATTGATTTAAAATGAAGATTGTGGTATGCTAAAAAAATTGGCTTGAATCTACTCTACTCACCAGCGGAAACAAAAATTTATCGATGAAATCACGAAGCAAAAAAGGAATAATTTCAATCCACATAACGCAATAATTTTCTAGGGAAAGCCTCAGGTAAAAACCCTTTCTATATGCATATTTCATTAACCAGAATATCTGAGAAGAGAATATAATTCTTTTTCAAACCAAACAATCTCTGCACAAGTACAATCTATCTTACTGCTTCACAAATCAACTCAAGCTAATACTTAGCCAAATCTGCTGCCTGCCAAGCTCCTACTTCCTTGCGTTTTTCCCTTGGGAATTAGTACATATTTAATTGGGAAATTCCTCACTCATAAATATGCAATCCATCCATAGGCCTTCCTTTGATTGCATGTGTCACACGGAATGAGTTGATCTTGCGGACAAGATTCACCTTCCTAGTATCTAAAGATATCTAGTGACAAGCAAGCCAATCAAAAACTATCTTTCTCTAAATATGCAATTTATAAACAAAGGAAAACAAGTGTTTTAGGCCTACCTTGGGTCCAATGCAAGTTTGTGGAAGCCTCGCTCCTTTGATCCAAATGAGCTCCCTTGAAGCGAATCTGCAAAAACAAACAAGTAAACAAATTAAATAGCACCTGAAAAGCCAATATCATAAAGCATACTTATCATGATGATCAAGGAATTCATGAAACAAATGACATAAGACAATTTGTTGAGAAAAATGAATCTGATTGTATTAATTCAAATCAAAGAAGAACTTTACAACCTGTGCCTTGATGTTGTACAAGCTCCTCCCAGGGTCTAACAAGAAGTCTCCTCTACTTTGACAAGTTTCACTCTCTTCCCAATGAAGCCAAAAGGTATGTGATCTCTCCTCTCAAGCTTAACTAGGAAGTCTCAATTCCACTAGCATTTACCCTCAAAAATGTTCAGCTTCTAACCTCCCTAGCAACCAGCCCAATGCCTTAATTTATAGTGCAATGGAGGGAAGTTACTAGGTCCTCCTTCAAAGGGATAAAGCCCTCCTTCAAAGGGATAGATCCTCTCATCAAGGGATTAGCTCCTTCTCTTTTGGGATGCATGAACCACCTAAGAGCGAACAATCCACGTCAAAATTCCTTCTAGAATCATCTAGAATTAACCCAAAGTGAGTTTTTTAGAATAAACTTGCGCCTTTTTGACTTTCACAGGGGTCCGCACCCACTCCTTTAGGGACAGAGCGGGTAGGTCCACATGTATTGTGAATAGGGGGTGCGAGACCGCAGGCAACAGTGAGAGAAAGTGCAGAACCAGAGCTTTGTTGATTTTCAATGTCTTTCTCTCATTTTCAAAGCTTGACTTGAAGAGTTGAGGTCTGAGACTTGCTTAGGAAGATAGTACAAGTGATGATAGACCCATACTGACTGCAAATAGTCATGGTGATGATATTTTTGTGTAACAACATGCATCATCAGTTTAATAATGCACTATCTTTGAACTCTAATCTCAACTAGGTTTTTCTCAGAACTAACATGCATGCGTTATTTATGAGTGAATTATCATTTATTTTATTGATCACTTCATGCAACTTAAATCCAATTTAATTCACTTTACCTCTCACTAGTTCCTCCAACAGTTAGAACTAGGTTAACTGAATTAAATAACTCAATAAGAACTCAACCTAGGCCCCTAAGATTTAGGGATCACTCTACATGACTCTACATGGACTTCCAACTTGAATTTACTGAACCAACTAAGTCAACTTAAATTAGTTAATTTTTACAAGTTGCTATGAGAATAGAATTACAATTTAATTCCTAATTTAATTTAAGGAAAAATTAAATTAGGATTTTCTTGATGGTATTTTTAACATTTCTTCTTGTTATTTTCAACACTTCAAGGCATACTCCAATCTCAGTTCGTTGAAAGAAATTCTCTCGATCCTAAAGAAAAAACTGCTACTCTGAGGCTGAAAACTCAAAATTCCTGAGATACAAGTTCAAAATATTGGTTCTAATGTGATTTTAGGAAGCCTCTGATACCATATAGAAATTTGATAGAAATTGGAACTGCTCAAGAATTCAAATTGAAAACAAGAGACACAATTCTACTCTACTAATCTATAGAATGGAAATCACAATTTAGAACAACATGCATGGACATGAAATAAGAAAAAAAATTACACAATGATTTCTAAGGGAACCTAACTGGGGAAAACCCCTCAATCATATTTGCATTAATCAGTTGAATAGAGAAACTATTACAATTTCTAGCTCCAACTCTGAGCTCAACCTACAAAAGAATAATTGTTCTCTTTTCTCAATGAGAAAATATGTCCAGCGCTTAGCCAATTATTAGCTCATCAACCCTTCTATTTCCTTTCTCATCAAGCAATTCCCAAGGATGGATCTCCTAACCTCATGCAATAATTGTACACTCAAAATAGTATAGAACTCATGTTACATTGCCTTGTCCTATCCAATTCAACTGAGGAACTCGAATTCCATGCATGCTCTAGCTATTTTGGGATAATTGATCAATTAACTGAAAGATGTCTGAGTTAGACTATTGTCCCACTACACAACTAACCTTCATTTGACTCTATCAATAGTTAGAGGTCAGTTAACTGAATACAATTGAAAATAACTAAACTGGATTACCAAAATTTAGCAATCACACAAGCATAACTAAACTACAAGCCCTCTAACTCAAATTTACTGAGCTAACTAAGTGACAAGAGCCATGTCACATTAGTTGATTGCCTCCAAGTTGTCCTACTAATGTGGAAATTTGGTTTTACTCAATTTGACTAAGGTTAAAGTCAAATTGAGCCTTCCTTGCTATGTTTTTTCAACATAAGGATCGATTTGAAAATCAAGCAAGATTTGAAAATTGGGAAAAGGGAAAACTAAAGGAGTTCTCGCTCAAGGGATTAGGTCCAACATAAAAGTCATACATGATGAAATATGTTCAAAATAAAAAAATAAAATTGAAGGAAAAGGTGAAAGCTCAAATAAAATGTAAATAAGCTTTAGAAATAAAAGCATAAGAACACATTGCCCATAGGGTGTAGAGAAAATAGTGACAAAATGTTCTATTAACACACTTTGTGATGTGAAGGTCACTAATTCAAAACTTCATGGGAAAAAATCTATTCATTCTAAGGGTTGGTGTGGCCCAAGATGGCTGTGATCCCCAATTTATTTTGAAAGCTTAGATGCCTGTGGGTCATTTCTACTCAAGCCACAAGTTAGGTGTGTCAGTCATCTCAAGGCTCACATAACTTAGCAAACAAAAAATCATAATAACACATTAGCCCAAAAGGAGGCAGCACAATTTTCAATCACTGTGATAATGAAGTGTTTTGTACCAAAGATATTCTAGGTTCAAATCCCCCTAATTTACCTATGTCTGCGAAAGGTGTGTACAAAGGTACCTAAACGTTATAGTGGTTACTGTCAAAATTAACCCAATGCCACAGGAAGATGAGACCACCCAAGTTGGTGATTCCTCTAGATACAAACACACACACACACACACAATCAAATTAGGAAATGAGGGCCCAAATTGGAAGTTTGCCCTAACTTAGGAATCAAGAAAGTAAAAAGGGAAGTAAGGGGTTGATTAGGGAATTGACCCAGCTAGGAATTAGACCAAAGGAAAAATTCAAATAGTTGAGAAATAGATATATTTGGAAATTGAGCTTGATTTCATTCAAGATAAAGTCTTAGCAAGTAAAAGGAGGGTTTGATTTAGACATCAAACCTAATTTGTGGATCAGGGAAAGAACAAAGTTTGAACAAGTGACTCAAGAGGTTGATTCACAAATATAGATGAATCTAGAAATTGGCCAAATTGCAAAGTTTGACCAAGTTAAAAGAGGGAATGATTTAGACATTAGAGAAGAATCAAGGTTTGAACAAGGGAAGGAAGGAAAAGCTTTCAAACATTCAAAGGGTTTGAAAATGATAAGGGATTTTGGCTAAGTGTGAAAACCACCAATTATTTTAAAATATATGAAGTGAAGGCTTGATTTTGAATGTAATTTGTCATGAACTATTTTTGGTTTTAACAAGTTAACAATAAGATCCACTACACATTTCTCGTAGTAAACCATTTATATAGTTCTCCCATGAGATTGGAGATTCCCAAATCTAAACTCCCTTAAGTGGATTTGGATTTCAATCTACCCACTCAAGCTCCATAGCCATAAGTCCAAATAAAAAAATACATATTCCATCATGCCCCACAACTTAAAGAAAATTCCTCATCTAATATGTCACCTCCTCACCTTTCTTTACTATTTTCATTGATATATGGAGGCTCCCCCACAATAAAATCCTTTCTAGAATTGAGAAGACCACGTGTGGTGCTATTGAAGGCACAACTAGAAGCCATTAAAAGGACAAATCAAGCCATTAGCTTTAATGAAGATAAACTAGTCTAAGACTTCCTGATTGAAGGAGATATTCAAAGACACGATAATTTTCTCGATTATAAGAGGATAATCAAACTCTAGAGAAAGAGAAGTGTTAGACGCACATGGAATCTGAAGAGACATGAATGATAGAACAATTAATTGTGTTTACTATTAACATAGATATATATTTATAATACATTCTTGTGACTGTTGGATTCATCTTCCAACGTCTCTTGGACTCCTCTGGCCGTTCAACTCCCACACCTTAACCCTTGGCAGATTAGCTGTCCAACATTCCCCCCCTTAATTTGAAGGGGTACCTTAATCCAAAGGGGTATGTATGAGTCCAATAAGAGAGGTGTAATACAAAATGTGCAATAATGCATGGAAGCGCTAGGCTGAATGTGCTCTCTGAAATGTTGGTATGATGAGGTGGTTTGAGGATTACCACCAACACTAGAAAACTTAGTGTAGTTCTCGAAACTCTTCCAAATATGGCACGAAGTTGAAGCCTTATGCTGGAGGAAGTGCTCGTAATGCTTTCAAGAGGGAGACCTTCAACCTAGAAAAGGGAGGTATGCAACCTATGATGGTTTAAGGATGACCAATAACTCTAGAATGCTTAATGCAATTCCTAGAACTCTTCTAGAACTGGCAAGAAGATGAAGTATTTTGCTAGAGGAATTGTCTCCAAAACTTTGAAGAGGGATAAGCTTAGCCTGAAAAGGGAGATCTCGCCCAGCATAGAATGTTTAATGCTAACCACCAACTAATGGCATTCTTAGGGGCATGTCTATCTCTGGCTACAACATTAAATCTGGGATGGCAGGTTGTGGCTCAGGTTCGCTTGATGTGCCTTTGAAGCTTGTAGATGACGATCACTCCCCCCTATCAGATACAAGGTGAGATGATGGAGAAAACTAAACTGCAAGACTTTTCAATACTCTAGAAGAAATTCTAACATATGACTGAAATATCTTCTTGGATGTTGAAGCCCATTGCCAATAAGTGATCCATCCACGATAAATTTGTGTTCTTGTAGGAGGCTTGTTTTTTAAGCATATGTGTGAAGAATGAGTACATTGACCATAATTCTTGCACGGATGAAGATAAAAACAATGATATTTCATATGGCCAACTCGGTCACAATGTTCACATATAGCATTCTGTTGTTGTTGTTGTGGAAGAGGAGAAGAATCTGGAACAACTGAAGGTGAACTGTCATGAAGGAATCCATCACTCTAAAACTAGATGGGATTTGAGTAATCTAGAATATGAAAGGACACATCATTGTCATATCCACGACTAGTTATATGATTTTTATGGACAAGCTCTTCCCAAGGTCTGATGATAGTCTTGAGAAGTGCAGGTTGAACTTCTGCATTTGCATGTAACTCTGCTACTTCATTGGGCACTAGATCAAAATCAACTGTAACATTATTGACTTGATGTTTATGGGATTTTGTTTCAATGTTATGAACATAAACAAGTTCAGAATGATGACTCCACTACTGTAATTCTTCTTACTGAAGTTGAGATTCAAGCTCAAAATTTTTTACTTTCTTCTGTGTATACTGCAGATAGGTTTTAATATCACAGAGAGTGTTTTTTCATATTTTCATTATATCATGATTAGTGGAATGTATCATAGTTTTCAAGAACTCTAATACTTCACCAATTATAGCCATTTCACAAAAAATGCACCAATATTACAACAAATACAAATGTCTTCTCTCCTCCACAAAATACCACTTTTATATAAAATGAAAAGAATACACTAACAACAGTTCTATTTATTCATAA
The DNA here is from genome assembly GCA_031772625.1 of Pinus tabuliformis. Lineage (NCBI taxonomy): Eukaryota > Viridiplantae > Streptophyta > Pinopsida > Pinales > Pinaceae > Pinus > Pinus tabuliformis. The sequence continues at coordinate 25,034,528 of CM062816.1, forward strand.
AGAGAGTTCTATAAACATTGTTGGTGCAACCATATAGCTCAAAGTTCACATTACATGATTTCATAGATATAAAAACAATGTCATCAATGCCAAATATGCTCTCATGAACATTCGACCAATGCACTCAGGAAATGATTCTGGCAAGAGAGCATAAAGAGTGACAACCACTGTTGAGTTGATGCTTCTGTGATCCATATTAACTTTATGAGAGATTTTTCAGCGTATATCACAAGAAATTTCATTTTTCGACGCGTTTCGAACCAACTAGTGTGGTTCATCATCAGGACAAGCTGAATGAGCAGATCAAGCATCACATGTTAAATCAATCGAGCAAAAACTCCAACGAATATAAAAATGGCTATATTTTCGTTGTCAATATAGCCGTTTTTATAGCTATTGGAGTTTCTGCTCAATTTATTTAACATGCAATGCCTGATCTGCTCATTCAGCTTGTCCTGATGATGAACCACACTAGTTTGTTCGAAACGTGTCGACAAATGAAATTTCTTGTGATATACGCCGAAAAATCTCTCAGAAAGTGACAACCACTATCCTTCACGTAATTTATCAATCCTTATTAGACACTCAATAAATTTATAGGCAATGTAAAGCATTGAGCAATCAACACCAAGGTAGGTGATACATATGTCAACGTGTATAGAGTGGCATAGATACTATTTGTCATGCGGAAAGAGTCAATTTTGCGGACAAAACCGACCTCCCTAGAAGCTAAGGCTTTCTAGTGACAAACAAGACAAGTAAACACTACCTTTCTCTAATATGCATTTAGAATACAAGTAATCAGGTGATTATAACATACCTTTAGTCCAACGCTTTGTAGTAGTCCAGCTTCGCCGATCCGGATGAGCTCCTCCTTCTCTTCGAAACCTGCATTCACTAACAAGCCAAAAGATTACATAGCACCTGATAAACTTATAAAATAACACATATTCATCATACAGACCAAGGAGTATATGAAACAAATCATGAATAACAATATGTTGAGAAAAATGAGTTTATTTGCATTTAGTGGAAACAAAAGAAACCATTACAACCTGAGCCTTGGTGTTGTGCAGGTCCCTCCTAGGGTCCAGCAAGAGTTTTCCTTTACTTTGATCAGCTCAACCACTTCCAAATAAGGCTAGGAAAGGATGGGAATCTCTCCTCTCAAGCTCTATAAGGGATTCCTAATTCCAGCAGCATCTACCCTTAGGAATGTTCAGCTTTCAACCTCTCCTCCCTCTGGCCCAATGCCTGTATTTATAGTGCTCTAGAGGAAGTTAATCAGGTCCACCATCAATGGGATAAGCCCCTCTTTGAATGGGATAGCTCCCCTCTTGATGGGATAAGTTCCTCTTTCATAGGGATACATGAACCATTTGGAGGCGCTCAATACACGTCAAACAAGCTTCTAGAATGCTCTAGAAATGACCACAAGCAACTTTTTTGAAGTGAAACTTGCGCCTTTTGACCTTTATAGGAGTACGCACCCACCCTTTTACAGACAGAGCGTACAAGTACGCAGGTATTGTGAACTTGAGGTGCGTACACGCAGGTAAGGCTAAGAGAAACTGCGTACCCAGAGATATATAGATTTTTAAAGACTTTCTCTCTTTCTTGGAGTTTGACATGATGAGCAGAGGTATGAGACTTGCCAAGGAGGATAGTATGACAGATGATGTAGCCATACTAACTGCAAATAGTCATGGTGACAAATTTTAGTGTAACAGATTGCCCCCTAAAGTGCGAAGCCTGTAGTATAAAAAGGGTGAAGTACTTTATCATTTCAAGGATTATCTTGTGGAGAGCCCAGTCGGAACCTGCAAGTATTCAACACAAAATACATATATAAGATCATATCATCGCTGAGGTAGGCATTCCCATACTCAGATTGAAAACTTTAACTAAGAAACTAACTACTGCTCTGATACAGGAATGATTTTGTAGTACATCATAATCATAGACTCTTGTAGACACAGTATGGATGCAGCCATCTGTTTATGATTAGTCTACTGTATAATGAATACAAAACTCCTCGCAGCCTGGATGGTGGAAACTAGATCCAGGGTCTTCATTTCTACTTCCCGAACAGGTACGATTCTATCCATGCGAATAAATGAGTTGATGTCGAACATGGTAGAAACCACTTGATTACCAGTCAATGATGTAAACTGTTAACAAGTGTGAGAGAGACCACCAGTGATGTCAATGGTTCTCAAAGTACCCAGTACAATCCATGAGATGTGAATGAATGAGTTGATGTCGAACATTTGACGGAATCCTTCGATCAAAAGTCAATGATGTAAACTATCATCAAAGGCGAGAAACCTGCCATTGATGCATGCAGATTTCAAGGTACTGACGATTTCTAGGTCATCTTTCTAGATAATGTGCTGATGTCGATAGAAAGCGACCCGTTGCAGGCAAGCCCACAACACGAAATCATAGATCAAGTTGAAGAAATGTAGCTGTAAGGACTGACTTAGGGATGGTCGAGATGGATGATGGGTATTTTGCAGATGAATGGTTTATTTGCAGTGACCTCTTGAACACATAACGACACAACAGATGGCTTGGTGACATTTGACCCAAAGTTAATACCCGGCTGAAGACTTTCAATGTGGTTTGATCAACTGGGAGGCAAAGGATTTCCCAACCCAGGTGAATGAAAAGTGTCTTGTTCAAGAGTGGTGATAAGGCTTCTTCTGAGACAAAGAATAACAAATAGGCTCATTTTTCTCTCTTTTCCCCGACCATTTCTGGCAAGTACCTATTTATTTTCTACAAGCTTGAGGAGGATAACATGTGCTTGATTATAAGCTCATCCTTCGGATGAGTCCAACTTAGTTTTGATTCGAACCCTAAGAAGGAGTGGTCCGTTCCTATTTGTAATCGAACAGGTCCTTTACTGTGAAATTTTAACGAGTCCAGTATAGGAGAAACTCGGCGTTTTTCAATTTTAGAGAGTCTGAAAAAACTTAAGAAGACTCCAGGGTTGAACTTTTTCGTAAATTTGTGTCTCCCAAGCCCGAAAAAAGTATAAAATAATACTTGAGAGAACCGCTTGATCTTGAGACCAAGGAGTACTTTCATGATTAGTGTCTTTGACCTAAAAAGTAAAAAGCAATCAAGGACACGTCGTTCTATTTCCAGTATCGAATTTGAAATGACAAAAATTCGGCAATCTTTTCCTATTTTTACGGTCAGAAAAGGGCTATAAGAGGACCGTCTTTTAATTCCATTTTAACGAGTGTAAAAGAAACGCTCGGCAATCTTTTCATGCTTTAGGAGTCAGAAAAGGGCTTAAAATATGACTCTGATGTTTTTTGTTTGTGAAAAATGACATTTTCCCTGAAAATCCTTTTATCCTACGCAAAAACCAACACATTACTCATACCTGTTTAAAGATAGATAAAAATACTTTGAAAAATACCTTTTCATGGTGGAAAATAAACAAATTTGACATTTATTTACTCAAAAAACCTATAAAAAGGCTTTTACCATTTTACTGTTGAGGAGAGAAAAAGGGCTTTTGGCAAGAAACTTCCCGTGGACATTGCGGAGAATCCGACTGTCGAAATCGAACGCCGTCTTATCAGGTATTCTACAACATCCTCCCTTGCATTTCCATCCGTTTAGAATTTGTTTTTAAGCTTTAGTTTTATTCTTTGGAGGCCTTGGGTGTTTCAAGGTCCGCTTTTTGGGGTACGTAGGTGCCCCATGGGTGACCTGCGTACCCCGACATTTTCTCAGTTGGGAAAATGTCGGGCGTACGTAGCTTGCCTTAAGAGAACCTGCGTACATACGCCCTGTCTCTAAAGGCGGGTTGCGTACACCGTGGAATGGATTTTGAAACTCCCATTTCTCCAAAATGAACCAAAAACTTTCAATTTTATGGACTCTAACAGATGTTTTATGGTGTGTAGATTGCCCACCATGCTTGATTGGCGCGAGAGAGAACACGAAGATGTTGATTTGGCCGCGATTAATCACCAACCTTCCATTGATGCTTTGAAGGCATGCGGTCTTTACAAATACTGGGCCATACCTGGCATGAGGGCCCAGGTGCGCTTTCTAGAGTGGCTGGTTGAAAGGTGGAACGTTCAGGATCAGTGTTTTTACATTGGAGGGCACAAGCTCGAGATAGAGCCCTCAGATATTTACTTTCTCACTGGTTTGCCCAAGAGGGGCGAACAATTGACTCTGTCCGGGACTAGGCTGGGTGGCCAGTCCATTGCTAGCCTCCAGCTAGAGTGGTGTAATAACCAAAACCAGGATAAGGGGATAGAAATCAAAAAGATATCCCGACCTAAACTTATGGTAATTGCCTTTACAGTTACCAGACTTTGCGGGGCTGCCGTTTTGCACATTGCCACTGGATCCCAGATGCGGATGGCGATTGATTGCTATCGGGGCACCATTTTCAACTGGTGCGATGCTGTGTTGGCCAACTTAAAGGGCCAACTGACTAGGACCAAAAACGGACAGCTGAAGACTTTTGGTTATGGGCCTTTAGTTGTGAGTTTTTCCCTAGAGAGGGTTCCGATGCTGATCCCACAGCAGCTCACTGTTGAGGTTGGGCCTCCCCGAGAGCCTAAGTTGATGCGATGGGTTGCGGTGATGGCCCGTCATCTTGACGAGGGCACGGAGGTTGTCCGATTTAGACCGGAGTATTTTCACTGGTTAGAGAACCAGGTCTTCTCGATACAGGATTTTCCGTATGCCTGAGTTGATTTTCGTGGAGATCCGGACATGATTATTCCACTGGGAGAACAGTGGGACGACACAGGTACTTCATTTTTCACAAGTTTTTTTTTTAAATTATCTATTTTTTTTGTTTTTATATCGTCTCAAAACTGACAGTGAAAATTTTCAAAATGCAGATGTAGGCCCACAGCGTCCGGCCAATCTCCAGCCTTTCAAGAGGAGAGTACCAGTTGCACCAGCATCGGCCCCACAGGACGTGGCCGCAGAGACCTTAGCTGAGTTGGAACAAGACCTAGAGTGTCTTACGACAGACATACCAGAGACGACTATAGATGATATTCCTATCAGACTTCAGCGCTATGTGGTCGCAGTCCCAGGACCTTTTAGGAGGTTCTTGTGTAGGGTAGCCCGTGCAGTGGTGTCGTATAGAGAGCACCACCAGTGATTGGATGGTCACATTTGTAGATAGATGTGACATTTTAGTTTTTTGTACTTATCATTTTTGCCGATCATAAGGTGTTTTTCAACCTATGATCGAAGACGATGTATTTTTGACACACTCCTATCTATATATATCATTATTACCAGCTTATCTTGTTAAACATGTGTGATGAAATGTTTTTAAATTTACATGTATGATTATTGCAAATGTCTGTCTAACATTCGAGAAGCAATTGCATCTGCCAATGTATTTAAAGACCTTGGAATATGCTGATATTCAATGTAATCAAATTCACGTTCCAAGAGGCGCACTCTCAAAAATAACCTTAATAACACTGGATTTCTAATGGCATAAATTCTATTAAGCTGTAATACAATGAGTTCAGAATCTAACCTCACTATCAAACTCTGAATCCCAAACGAAATAGATTCAGACAATAACTCAATCACTGCACTATATTCTACAATGTTGTTTGTTGTTTGACCGAGGCTCACCCCATGCATAGAAACTAACTCGTCACAGGGCGAATAGATAACCCAAGCTGCAGAAGAGATATTCCGTGTACTACAACAAGCACCATCAGCGAATCCAATGTACGTTTGGAGAGGCATCGACATCTGCAATATCAAGAGTAGAACCAAGATAAGCCAGAATAACGACGAAAAACACACTCTCTAAGCTAAGCACACTGTCTATACTAACAAACACACCAGCTAGAAAGAAAAAACTAACCTAACTAAATCTCCATACCTGTCATTTAAGCATAATACCTCTTTAGGTAAAGTCCATTTCTGGGTTTACCCAAAGAGTCCCCGTCAAAATCTACCAAAACATAAGCCCCTTTTGCTAGCTTTCGCTTGACAATGTAGGGCCCATGCCACATAGGAACGAATTTTCCAGCACCTAATTTATCGTTAGCTTGATCATATAATAGCACTAGGTCTCCTTCCGAAAAATTTCGAGGGGTCACATTGCGATCATACTGAGCTTTCATCCGTTTTGCGTGAGTCTCGATTGCCAATGCAGCGTCATGTCGAGTCTCATCTAATTGAGCTAAGTATAATAGACGCTTCTCCTCTTCGAAAGTAGCTAGAAGTAATTCGATAGCCATTTGAAGTGATGGGATTTCGCATTCAATGGGCAGCACTGCTTCCAAACCATAAACTATTTGGAAAGGAGTGAACCCTGTTGATGTTTTCACTGAGGTTCGGTATGCCCAAAGTGCGGAAAATAACATGTTGTGCCAATTCGACCGATGAATACCAATGATTCGTTGGATCATGATAACTAAAACTTTGTTGATAGATTCAACCAGACCATTCGCTTGTGGATAGTAAGGAGTTGAGCTATCGTGACGCAAACCAAGCTGGCCTGTAAGTTCTGTCATCATAACGTTTCGAAAATGGCGCCCATGGTCAGTGATTATCGCTTGTGGGACACCAAACCTAGCAATAATGTGATTGAATATGAAAATTGCAGCTGTCTTGTCGTCTGCCTCGAATGTAGGCATTGCCTCGGCCCACTTAGTAAAATAATCAACCGCAAGGATGATATACGCATGCCCCC